>CM066728.1:157838047-158451484 GCA_033961575.1 Aselliscus stoliczkanus
CTAAAAAAACACATTCACAGCCACATTTAGTCTGGTGTTTAATCAAACAACTAGACACCATAACCTAGTCAAGTAACACATAAACTTAAAAATGACACATGCTGTCTTTTTCTTTTATTTAGCTTTTTTGCCGATATCCCTAATCAACATGGATGCAAAAATTCTCAACAAAATACTAGCAAACCGAATTCAGCATTACATTAAAAAGATCCGGGCTGGCCGAGTGGTGCGGTGGTTAAGCGCTGGTTTGGGAAGCCAGAGGCCCCGGTTCGGTCCCACATATGAGGGCCAGTGACACTGCCCTCAAAAAGAAAAAAAAAAAAAAAGATCATACACCATGATCAAGTGGGATTCATTCCTGGTATGCAAGGTTGGTTCTATATCCACAAGTCAATTAACAAAATATATCACATTGACAAAATGAAAAATAAAAATCATATGATCATATCAATAGATGCAGAAAAAGCATTGACAAAATCCAGCAGCCATTCACGATAAAAACTCTTAGCAAAGTGGGAATAATGAGATCATATCTCAACATAATAAAGGCCATATATGATAAGCCCACAGCAAACATCGTACTCAATGGGAAAAGGCTAAAAGCTTTCCCCTTAAGATCAGGAACAAGACAAGGCTGCCCACTTTCACCACTTCTATTTAACATAGTTCTGGAAGTTCTGCCACAGCAATCAGACAAGAAAAAGAATAAAAGGCATCTAAATTGGCAAGGAAGAAGTAAAATTGTCATTATATGCAGATGACATAATACTATATAGAGAGAATCCCAAAGACTCCACCAAAAACGTGCTAGAACTGATAAATGAATTTGGTAAGGTAGCAGGATACAAAAATAATATTCAGAATTCAGTTGCATTTGTATATACCAATAATAAACTATCAGAAGAAGAAATCAGGAAATCAATCCCTTTTGCAATTGCTTCAAAAAAAATAAAATATCTAGGAATCAATTTAACTAATGAAGTAAAAGACCTGTACTCAGAAAATTATGAGACACTGAAGAGAGAAATCAAAGAAGATACAAATAAATGGAAATACATACCATGTTCATGGATAGGAAGAATTAATATAGTTAAAATGTCAATACTACCTAAGGCAATATATAGATTCAATGCAATTCCAATCAAACTACCAAGGACATTTTTCTCAGAAATAGAACATAGAATCCTAAAATTTATATGGAACCACAAAAGACCCCGAATAGCCATGGCAATCTTGAGAAATAAGAACAAAGTGAGAGGCATCACACTACCTGACATCAAAACATACTACAAAACTACAGTAATCAAAACAGTATGGTACTGGCATAAAAACAGACACATAGACCAATGGAACAGAATAGAAAGCCCAGGAATAAACCCAACCATATATGGCCATTGAGTCTATGACAATGGAAGCAAGAATTCACATTGGAGTAAAGATAGTCTATTTAATAAATGGTGCTGGGAAAATTGGACTGACATGTGCAAAAAATGAAAATGGACCACCTACTTTCACCATATACAAGAACAAACTCAAAATGGATTAAAGACTTAAATGTAAGACCTGAAACCATAAAACTCCTAAAAGAAAACATAGGGAGTAAGTTTGCAGACATTACCCTGAGTAATATTTTTACTGATATATCTCCTCAGGCTAGGGAAATAAAAGAAAAAATGAACATATGGGGTTACATCAAACTTAAAAATTTTTTCACAGCAAAGGAAATCATCAATAAAACAAAAAGGAAGCCTACTGAATGAGAGAAGATATTTGCCAACAATATATCTGATAAGGGGTTGATATCCAAAATTTATAAAACACTCATGAAACTCAACAGCAGAAAAACAAACAATCCAATTAAAAAATGGGTAGAGGATATGAAGAGGCATTTCCCTATAGAGGATATACAGATGGCCAACAGGCATATGAAAAAAATGTTCAACCTCACTAATCATCAGAGAAACGCAAATAAATATCACCTCACTCTGGTCAGAATGGCTATCTTCAATAAATCAACAAACAACAAGTGCTGGCAAGGTTGTGGAGAAAAGGGAACCCTGGTGCACTGTTGGTGGGACTGCAGATTGGTGCAGCCATTATGAAAATCAGTATGGAGGTATGTCAAAAAACTGGAAATGGAACTACCGTATGACCCAGCAATTCCACTCTTGGGTATCTACCCAGAAGAATCCAAGATGCTAATTCGAAAAAATATATGCACCCCTATGTTTATTGCAGTGCTCTTTACAATAGCCAAGACTTGGAAACAAATGAAATGCCCATCAGTAGAAGACTGGATTAAGAAACTGTGGTACATTTATACAATGGAGTATTACTCCACTATAAAAAAGAATGACATCATACCATTTGCAACAATATGGATGGACCTAGAGACTATTATGTTTGTGAAATAAGTCAGTCAGAGAAAGACAAATACCATATGATCTCACTTATATATGGAATCTGAAAAATGGAATGAATGAGCAAAGGAAACAGAAACAGTCTCATAGATATAGAGGAAAAACTGAGGATTGCAAGTTGGGAGGGGGGTGGGGATGAGAGAGAAGGGGAAGGGATTAGACAGCATAAATAGGTAACTACAATATTGCCACAGGGATATGAAAGACAGTTTGAGGAATATAATAATGTTGTAAATATTTTGTGGGGTGTCAGACGGTCACATGTCTTGTTAGGGAGACCACTTCATGGATGGAGTAGAGGCTTGATCACTGCACTGTATACCTGAAACTGATGTTGTATAATATTGTATGGGAACTGTAATTGAATATAGAGATAGTCATGGGATGTGGATTATACTGTGGAAGGGAGTCAAAGGAATTGTAATAGATATGTATGATATGGGGTGGAGGAGTGGGGTGGCGAATTGGGGTGAGGGTTGTCACTTTGAGGGGTAAAAAGTATAACTATTGCACTGTGTTGTACACCTGAAACTAATTTTTTTGAAAACAATGTTTAAAAAAAAAACATCACAAAGGGCTTAAAAGTGTCCAAGGCTCTTCTGTCAGACAGATATACTGTGATATCAGCCATACAGCACTTCTAGACCACACCACACATTTATTCATTTCAGAGAAGCTATGCATCAAGTATAAATAAATCCCACAGTGCACTGGGCTGAGTCCGGTGCAGACCCAGTAGCAGGAGAGTGAGCTTTGTTTCAGGACTGGCCTCCCAGAAACCATTCCCTGTCACACTCACACATGGAAGCTATAGTGTATCCTATCAATGGCAATTCACAGGGCTTCCACAAATCAAACTTTCTTTGCTTTCTGTCTTTGTCCCCCAAATGTGGTATTTGCTGTTGATTAAGTAGTGGAACACTGATTCATGAGGCTGAGAGATCTGAAAGCTGTTTTTTGTGCTTTCCCATGGGCTTAATTTCTTTGGTAGCCTCTTTTTATGACTACAGAAAAAAATGAGAACACCTTTTACTGCCTCCTTACAGAGAAATGTGGCAAAGAAGTATAACACAACAATTGCAAAGAAGTTCAGATTCTTGGGTTAATATGCTATAGAAATTTAAAGTGCATCACAAAATTTCCTGATGATGGACAAAATCCTGAGCGAGATAATTATGTAAATAAACCAGGTAAGGAAAAACAAAGTGCTGCAAGAAAATATAGACAAAAACATGCAGATTTGAATGTTTGCATCAGCAAGGTGATAAGAAGGGCTTAATATTATTCAAAATCAATGCCATTTAACTGATAGCACTTTAAAAAACAAAATTAAGAGACTCCCTTATTTTTTAAGAGTAATTAGTACTATAAAAGAGATTTTCTTTGTTATTACTTAGTGGCAAGTTATTGAGATAAGAGATACACTATTGACACTTCAGTAACTCATTAAAGTTATTAACTTTTGCAGCCATTATTTTCCTATTTTCCTTCCAAGTTTCCTTTAACAGCTCTTAGATGAGGGTTTTGTTTAATATGTAGGATGGGCATTAAGTGCCCTGCTCAACACAAACCAGCAGAGTCCCAAGGTGCTGGGACCCCAGATGGAGATTCCGTCAAGTACAAGCAATTGCTACACATATGTTAGAATACTTTCAGCCTCAAATAAGAGAATATTCACCTAAAGGTGGCTTTAACCATAAAAATATTTATTAGCTCACATGGCAATATTTAGAGGTTGCAAGATTCGTTAATGAACTGTTTAAAAAATATGATCCAAGTTACATATCTTTTCCAATGTTTAGCTCTACCATCCTCAGCACATTCTCTCTTGTCCTCTGACTTCTCCTCTTGAGGTCTTAAGGTAGCTGCTGCAGTTCCAGACATCACATCCTTATACAAACCCACCCAAAAGCAACAGGGCAGTTTCTCCCTTCATCCCTTTGTATCTCTTTTTATCAGGGAAAAAACAAATCTCTCCCAGGAACCTCTCAGTAGACCGTACCTTCTGATTCTACTGACCAGGATTAAGTCACATGCACATGGCCATTCTACCAGGGAGGCTGGGAAAGCAGTATTGGCCACTTCCAGGTCCTCTGTTGGGACATATTGGGAGGGATGTGATAGTCTGCTTCATACTTCTTCCTAACAAGGAATGCATATTTCTCATTGTCTTTCTTTTGCAAAACAAAACAATAAAACCTTTCATTTCCTTTTTTTATTTGTTTATTTCACCTCCTGGCCATCTATCCTTTTCATTTTGATGGTGGTGCTAGATAACATCTAGGATGCTTAGAGAGTAACAGAAATAGCCTCAGACTTGGCAAATGAAATTCCGGGTTCAGGAATCTGCCCTGCCTTTCATTAACCATGTGATCACAGACAAAGCTGTTGGGCTGTGAGCCCCATCTGTAAAGGAGAGATAATAATTCCTGTCCTACTTACTTCTAGAAATGAGGTAAGATGTGTGAAAGTGTTTTGTAAGCTGTCAAGCACTGTGCATATTCAACGAGCTGCTGAGGCATCCTAGGACCATTGTGTGCACTCAGAAACATCTACAGCTTGAGTGGCTTTTTCTCATCCTTGACACCAAAGTCATTTTGAAATGTAAACCTCCTAATGTGAGTCAGAGACTTGCAAACACTGGCTGCAGAGAGGCCAATGTGTTCCCAAGTGAAGAGCATCTGAGCCGCTGCACTTCAGAGTTGGATATGAGGGGCACAGCAGTCTCTTTCTCTCCTCACCTACATCACCCTGCACAGGTCACTATGGCTAATTAGTTGAATAGGAATTGTCTACAATGGCATATGCTACAGAATTGGAGAAGAGGCTACAGATGGTCAACTATTTGGGCCTCTTTCCAGAGGTCTTCTCCACACAACCCTTCTCCATGGCCTAAGCAGGTCACTCAGGACACTCAGCCCCTCTTCTAAGGTTCAGGTCTTTATTATGGCCTGATAACAGGGCCTCCATAGAGCAGGGCTGACCCTAAGATGGCCGTGTTCTTTGAGCACTTACCTACTGTATTCTTGAAGTATATATACACTACTATATACTAGAAAGACTGAGACGTAGGCCTTGACCTCTGCACTCTAGTGGCAGAATTATACAAGATCACTACTCAACTCTAGTTCAAGGCAAAATATAGCAAATGCCAAGAAGCATACAAAGTGCTCGAACCTTTGACATCAAAGTCAAAGCAAAATGAGAATGAATCCAGGCAGGAGCATCAAGAAAGACTTAAAAAGGTCTTGGAAAAATGTGTCATGTTTACAGGTGGAGATGTTGGAAGAAAGAGCATAAATGAAGGTTCAAGCTGGAGAAGCAGAATCATATTTGAGAAAGGAGAGCTAATGTAGAATATATATATAGAGAACAGGTAGATTATGGGAGGTTGGAGACACAGGCAAAGCTTTTGGGTATTGGGCTCTTGTATTCATATACCCACTGTGTCAGGAAAGGTCATTTTGCCCTTTTTGCCTCCTTCCATCCTCTCAGAATCTTGGTATCCAGTACTCCCTCCTGCCTCCCTCCTCTTTCACCAAAAGTACCATCAGGGAAAGATCTGATACAGGTGACTTATGGTTTGGCAAGAATTAAAGGCAGACTAATACTTCATTTTAAACCTTGGCTCAATTATAGAGTAAAAGGCATTGTTTCCTATCAAAGGAATTTCAGAAACCAAGATAAAGAGACACCACATCCCTCAGCTGACTGAAAGCCAGTGAGACTAAAAGAATATCTGAATTCCAGCTCCAATTATATGATTTATTCGTCCCATGGGCAGGTCATCTAACCTCTCTGCAGTTCAGTATCCTTGTCTATAGAAAGAAAATCCTATCTCTCATACCTATATCACAGAGCTGTTGTAAGGCTCCTAAAACAATCCACACAAAAATGAAGCACCCTGGTTATAAGGATGCTCACCCACTCCAGGATTCTCTGGCTGTTCTCAGGTACCCTGGTGATACCCCCACCAAGGAGCTCATGGTTCAGATAGGGAAGTACAGGGAGCTGTATAACCTTTAAGACATTCCTCGCCTGGCTTAACCCTTCACCCTATTGAGGATTCCCAAATGTATAGAATTCTGGTTTGGGCTGGCCCAATCTAGGTCACTCACACTGGAGGACTTGAGGAGGGGTTACATGGCCTGTAACATACCTAGATCTTGTCACCTGATGGATGCTGAGTGTGGGAGCACACTGACAAAACAGTCACCAAAAAGACCCAAATTCAGATCCTGACCTGCCTGCTTGTCCCAGCTCTGCCCTTGCACACCCACGGGAACTCAGATCACCACTCTGTCTCTTTGAACATGGTTTTTTCTGTGAATTGAAAATGATATTAATACCACCTCACAAGCCTGAGATGCATTTCACAAAAGTACACTATTATTATTGTACTTGTGATTCTATCTGACAGAAGACCTCTGGATATTCTTCAAAGCATGGCACCCCGTCCTTTGGGGTCTATCTCAAATGCCGTGTCCTTCATGACAGCTTCCCCAGTTTTCCAGGCAGAATTCCTCTCCATCCTGTGTTGACATGACATGACATCATACCCTAAGTAATTGTATGTGTGTGTCCCCACTGAAGTTCTTAAAACTCAGGAGTCCTATGTTTTTCACCTCTGAATCCCCAATACCCAGTACTGGCTGTGCATATAGTGTTTGCACAGGAAATATTTGGATGAATGACAGCATTCTCAGACAGCAGTTTTGTTCTGGATTTCCCTTTTGCCTGTAGGACATCCCAGGCTTAGAGACAGGACACTTTTTAGAAACTTGGTAAAGGCTGGGTATGGAGTGCCAGAAGGTAAATACAAGAATATTATGATAGGATGGGAATAGTCAAATTCAGTGTTGGCCATTTTATATTGTGTCACTGTCCTCAGGGCTCTCAAACAAAGATGTCCTCACACCTTCTTTTTCTTCTGTCTTAGAAACGGTGTCCCAAAGATATTTTTAATTGAAATACCAGAATTAGAAATTAGGCCACATGGTCATACTGGTGGGTCCACTGTAGAAAAAGTGCCAATAAATTACTCAATGGCACCACACTGTTGCTTGCTCAGGCTCCATTTAATATACACATTCTACCCACAGATGCCAAGAGACATAAATGAGATACTTGCATTATAAATCAGAGGAATGTGAAGCAGCTAAACCAAAAATTTTGCTAAAGTTCCCCCACCCCCACCCCATGTCAGTGTAATCTCAAGATGGAATGCAATCCAGCAATTGAAAATGGAACAATTTAAGAGTTTGGTTCCAAAGCGTGAAGCATGCAAAAGTGTAGTCTGAAGACTGTCAAATGGGGCTGGCAGTGAGATTCACCAGTCATTCTTGGGTACTTTCTAGAGGGAAGTATTATTGAGATTCAGCTGAGCTGGGCAAAGTCCCAATAACAGTAACATCACTTGCTCCATTGCTTTTCGTTGTAGAAAGAACAGGCCATAATGGTTAGTAATCATATTGCACAATGTTGTGTCTAAAGACATGGTTTATTAAGGAGGAGATGACCACTGAAGTGTTTCTCTATGTGATAAAGCACTTGTAACCAAAAACCATGAGGACAAGCAGAGCATTCAAAATTATTCTAAATGCTAGAGAGAGTTAAAACCAATTGGGGAACTGTGCCTCCAGTTGGGCTGCCATTTTTTGTAATAAAACTGTCTCCTTAGAGGAATGTGTGCTGTTTGAAATTAGAAAGACATGCCTTTAAGCTTCTGCACAAAAGATAGGAATTCTTTTTACAATGTTCAATCACTGTATTTCAAGAATTATTCATGGTATCACAACAGACAGGGAAGGCTTCCATTACTGAGCACTTAGACTATATTAATTTGTTATGTATGTCTCATGTCATCTGCTCAGCAACATTATTATTAGAACCTATTATTATGTCTATTTTATTAATGAGTAAACTGAGGCTTGAAGAGGCTACATAACAGCCACACCACTAGTAAATAGCAAAATTAATTTTCCAAGCCACGTCTGACTAACTCCAAAGCCAACAATTCCCATTTTATGGATGAAGACATCCAGGTTGAGGGAGGTTAGTAACTACACCACAGATGGTTACCTTGTAGAGATAAGGTACAAAACCAGGTGTGTCTGACTCCAAGGCCAAGCTCTTTTCCTGTTTATAGCCATGTGGTCTTGTGTTTACCTGTCTTTCTTAAGACTGGGGTAAGTGGATGTGGACCAGTCCCTCTCAGCTTCCCCTAAGCTTCAGCATCCCTGGGTATGTAGTGGCCCATAAGCAGTTTAGCAGACTCCTAACTGCTGAGAGAAGGGAGCCTCTGTCAGTCCCACAGAGCCCTCCATGTCTGCCTGTGCTGGGGCCAAAGGCCTTGGTGCCTCCACATATTTGAGAGACAGCTTGAGTAAGTCTGGACATTTGTAGAGTCACAGGAATCTTACCAGAGGCATCAATGTTCCTAAGTCCATGATTTAGCCCTTACGGAGTTCTTGTCCTTCTCCCCATTTAATAAATATGCTTTGGCAGCTTACTCTGTGCCAGCTCTGAAACAGGCTCTCGGGACATAAAAAGGACAGATACGGTCCCTGCCCTCAAGTATAAAAATAAGAGCTGACGCTTGTTGAGCACTTAGTATATGCCAGAGATCCTCCTAGGACTGCACATGCATTAACTCATTAAACCTCACATGCCCCATGGTCAATATACCTGATGATCCCATTTTATAGATAAGAACACTAAGGCAAGATAGCTGAGGTATAGCTGCCTCATAGTCTAGTATGGGACACAGACAAATAGACAAGCCTTGTCAACCCAGTGTGTTCAGTGCCAGAGGGAGCACTGGATGAGGTGAGCTCTTAGCCCAGATAGGGATAAGGGAAGGTTTCCCAGAAACCAAAGAATGAATTAGAATGAGCCAGTGAATAGGTGAGCAAGGGCATCTGACACAGAAGGACAGCCTGTGTGAAAGGGGGAACAAGGCACCTTCAGGTCCTGGAACAGTTCAATGTGCCTGAAGCGGAGGGAGGGAGACGATGAAACCAAAGAGGTAGATAGATACGAAGGCCTTTTGTGTCATGTGACTCATTCCCAGGGCCTGAAATGCTTTTCAAATGATTGGAGCCAGAGATGTTCCAAAGTCATGAACATAATAATCTAAACTATAGCAAATCAAAGGTAGGAAAGCATGATTAATGTCATATTTCTCCACAATATTGCTTTTTAAACGCTGGCTTCTTTTTTCTCCCTTGAACTCAGATTAATTTGGGAGGGGGGGAGAGAAAGGGAAGGGGACTTGTTTTACCTTCCAGCTATTATGACAAGAGGTTCTGGGGGAAAGTAACATTCTTATCTCCCAAGACATCCACAGTAAGCGTTCCAAGAAATACCAGCCCCACCAGCTTCATTTTGGGTAGGCATGCTAAGTAGCACACACCTGCACTCACCCTGATTCCTCTCCAGCCCCTACTACTGAGAAAAGGGGCTCGAAAAGATGTCCAACCACAGTTTATTGCTATGCAATAAGTCACCCAGCTCTCTTCCCCAATAGGGGGCCAACAAAACCTACCACAAAAATTACACAACCATATATATTCCATATTTAACAACATAGAGTGACTCACAAAAGCATAGTCATGAAAAATCCAGAGTGAAAAATGTCACTTCCTGTGCTGGCAAGGGTGTGGAGAAAAGGCAACCCGGGTGCACTGTTGGTGGGACTGCAAATTGGTGCAATCATTATGGAAATCAGTATGGAGGTATGTCAAAAAACTGGAAATGGAACTGCCATATGACCCAGCAATTCCACTCTTGGGTATCTACCCAGAGGAATCCAAGACGCTAATTCGAAAAAATATATGCACCCCTATGTTTATTGCAGCGCTATTTACAATAGCCAAGACTTGGAAACAACCGAAATGCCCATCAGTAGAAGACTGGATTAAGAAACTGTGGTACATTTATGCAATGGAATATTACTCCTCTATAAAGAAGAATGAAATCGTACCATTTGCAACAATATGGATGGACCTAGAGACTATTATGTTAAGTGAAATAAGTCAGTCGGAGAAAGACAAATACCATATGATCTCACTTATATGTGGAATCTGAAAAACTGAATGAATGAGCAAAGGAAACAGAAATAGTCTCGTAGATATAGAGGAAAACAGGGTTGCTAGTTTGGAGGGGGGTTGGGATGAGGGAGAAGGGGAAGGGATTAGACAGCAAAAATAGGCAACTACAATATTGCCACAGGGATATGAAAGACAGTTCGGGGAATATAATAATGGTGTAAATATTTTGTGGGCTGTCAGATGGTCACATGTCTTGTTAGGGAGACCACTTCATGGATGGAGCAGAGGCTTGATCACTGCACTGTATACCTGAAACTGATGTTGTATAATATTGTATACCAACTGCAACTGAATATATATATAGATAGTCATGGGATGTGGATAATACTGTGGAAGGGAGTCAAAGGAATTGTAATAGATAGTATGATATGGGGGGGTGGCGAATTGGGGGAGGAGGGTTGTCTCTTTGAGGGGTAAAAAGTATAACTATTGCACTGTGTTGTACACCTGAAGCTAATTAATAATAAATAAATAAATAAAATTTTAAAAACATGTCACTTCCTCATCTTTGTAATACAAGTACTATCAAAAACACTTGAAAGTCAGCACCGAGTGTTAAAATCACATGCAAATCAACAGTGTATAGGATTAAACTACCCCCCCCCCAGCTCAACTGTGTCCCCAGCCCTGGCTCTCCTTTTTACTCATGTTCTCAGATTTCCTACTTTTGATTTGCTACCATCTAGATCATGTTTAGCACTTTGAAGTCTCTAGTTCTGATCATTGGCAGTGGATTTCAGGCCCTAGCAATGAGCCATGTCTTCATCTGGCTTCATCTTCTGCCCTCTCTGGGCTTCAGACAAATAACCCTCACTTGATTATTCTTGAGAGTGTCCAGGTGGACTTTTATCACTTCTCTAGGCACAGTGGTCAGTTGTAAAAATAGTTTGGACTCTGGCTCTCAGCCCCAAATATGGACTAACGTTTGAGGGAATAGGAAAGATGAGAACTATTTAGAGGCCCCCGCAAAAGGGACATCTCAAACCTTTCATCTCTGGTTGCTGCCTTCTAAGAATCCACTCCTTCTTCATCTCCCAAATTTGCACCCCATTTGGGCATGGGGTAGATGGTGCATGTGAAAGAGTAAATGAAGGAAGACAGTGGATTGTAAAACACTAGTGTCTTCATAAAGTATACTTTAAAGAGTACTTTAAAAGTAATCTTTGCTTTTAAAAGTAAAGATTGCTTTTACTGGGTAGGTCCAAAACGTAAATGGAAGCGGAATGAAGATTAAAAAATAAAATATTTGTAAGTACCAGTGTACTTCTTTGATTCCTCAAAGCCATTATTCAGCAGAATCAAGTCAATAAGTGAAATGGTTTCCAGAGCCCTCCCCCACCCACAGGCCCCTCATGCCACTCATGTTTTCATCCAGCAAATTAGTAGCTGGATACCCACGTTGCCTCAGTGCCTGACTCTCTGCCATAGGAAGACCTAGACCATCTTCTTCTATTGATCTACTTCTGAGGCAGATACAGAAACCAGCCCCAAAGGTAACGTTCACAGGAACCCCAGACACCTCTTGCTGGGTGGGCTTTCTTCCTCCTCCACTCACTCACCCTCGAGAAGGGGATGTTAGAAACTTTAGAGGGAAAAACAATGAAGAGCTTTGCGAACTGAGTTGGAGGTTATTCCTTTGGTTCTTAACCTTCATCCCCAGGTGACTAGCCAGCACCCCCCAACCCCCTCCCCACACACACACAACTACCCCAGTTTCTTGCATTTAGATTTTCTCAGCCCCAAACTTGCTTAGAGTTATTTCTTCTGAATTTGTTTAAATAAGATTTGAAAACAGTTGCTTTCAAAAGTCCTCCTCGTGATTGAATAATGTCTATAACTGGTCTCCTAAGGGTTTTACTTCAAACTATTCTAAGAATGTCCTCGTGGGACTATTTCTTAGTAAATAACTGTCCTTGGAAAGCGTAATGCAAAACGCTGTATTGCACATAAGCAAGATCTTTGGAGGCCCAGAGCTACTCTGATGAGCTTCAAATCTCTATCTTATCCTACCTAGCAGATATTTCTGAAAATTTAAAAAGATTTTTAAAAAGCAGTGCTTCATCTGGCCTAAAAAACCCACAAAGACAACTTCAGTTGCAGTTCATACCGTCTGCTTTTGTGAGCACTTCAAAAATGGCTGAGGCAGACAAAATTCTTCAGCATCGAGGCCCCCCTGAATCTTGGAGGAGAGAGGGGAGAAAGGGATTCCTTTCTCCTTTATAACCTCAAGACAATTGAAGGCTGCCAGTGGAATTCTTGCTAGCTAGTCCCAGAGTTTGACCTCAGGCTGTTATAGAAACAATGTTTTCCATGAGGACTCTTGGTTAAGAAATTTCCTCTCACCCTGACTGTCCAACAAAGCGTGGTTTATAAACCTTCAGATAGTCTAGGCTGGGCCCTCCAAGCTGGCAAGAACTATAATTTCCAAGTAGCTCTGCACACTGTGTGCTCAGTTGTCATTTTATAGCTGGGTTTTTTGGTTGTTTTTTTTTTTTTTTTAATAAAAAAATTGTGCTTGGGTGAGAAGATGTTGAAAATCCCTTTGGAGCATCCAGACACGTTGTAGGGAAGGGATGGCTCTGAGGCAGATGGATGATGTGTGTGTGGGAGTTCTCTTTGTAAAGGGGAGGAGAAAGATATGCCTGCTTTTCAATAAAGAACTTTCAAAAGAGGCTCCTGGTTATTTTCTTGTTTACTCCCCCCCTGTGTAATTTTCTCCTCATATGCTGAGTTACTAACTGGAAATGACTGCTCCATCCCTAAGAAAGAACCAAGGGAGTTATCTAATGCTGGGCTGTTTTCAGAAGCAGCTGGGAAGGAAGGAAGGGAAGGAGAGAGGGAGGGAGGCGGAGGGAAAAGGAGGGAGGAAAGGAGGGAGGAGAAAAACCATACTCCGAGTACCTGGATAGAGATATACACCTATAAATAAAATTTTCTGGTTCTGCCCCTAAAGACCAAAATCATTTGCTAAATTTGTGTTCACTAAAGAGCCATGTATTAAATTATAAAATATGAGGGCATCCATCTACTCACAAGGCTTTTCATTAAGAAGTGTTCTTTATGCACACAATCTAATATCCTGACAAATCCTCAGTAAATAAATAACGCGTACTATTTCCAGAAGCAATCTCTACATCTCTTCCTTCCTTCCTGGTTTAGTGTGCGGCGAAGCTGAGTATCCATCGTTTTCTTCCAAATGCCTTGCCAACTACAACTCAGACAGGCGTCATTACCTTCTGTTTAAACACTTTTACCTTTCTTTTGAAATATGTGGCGATCCCGTCACCCACTTCAAGTCTGTTTTCACAGGATGGCAGTGTGCTGAGCCCTCAGGGCTCACCTGCCAAGTGGCATCACAACCGGGCAGCTGATGGCAATGCATCCGTGTGAGCAGCTGTGGCACGCAACTCAGCCAGGCCATCCTGTCTGCCCCTCAGACTCCAGTCCCTGTGGCTTTGAACTCACTCAGGGCCAAACTCTAACAGTTGCCCCCTTCTGGTTTTGCTAAGGTGGATCACCCATAGAAACTCATTCCTGGGAAAATCCATCCTAGTTCACATCTTGTTCTCTTTTGCAAGGGATGCTGCCTTCCTAGAAAGTGTCTACACAGGCAACAGGGAAGGGCCATGGGATGTGGGGTGCACTTTATCGGGCCAATTTTATGTCAGGAAGGGAAAACTTTTCCTTCTCCTCCTCAATAAAACTGAGATACATATTGAATTTGAAGAAGAAATTGGGGGAAAAGGGGCTGATCTTGTCTTAGTTTCTGTGTCTTTTTCTACTCTAGGAACACTTTTTAAAAAGACCTCAAGAAAAAAAAGATTGCTCAATAATAATAGTAACCCATTCATTCAAAGCTAAGTTTACCAAGGAAAGGTAAATAATTTGAAGATCATCTCGAAGGTCCTATTCAAACAGCCTTTCTTTCATGTACCCAGTAAGATGCCAGGCCATTCTTTTTTGCCTCTCTCTTCTCTGATAAGGCTGGATGGCCCTTACAAAGCCAAAAGTCATTTTGTCAAAGCCGTCTGGAATGATTTTTTTTTTCTTTGTTACTTGTGTGGGCTTTTCAGCCCCAGGATCTTTTAATCTGATACAACTCATTTCAAATAGCTGCAACTGTTCTATCACCCAATCTAAATGCCTCTGGGAATAGAAAGGAGCTGTCATAATTGCAAACTGCACAGTGCCATGCACTGCTTTGTACGGTGCACGCTAGCTGGGCTGGGGAATGTGCAGACTGAGTTTCCACAGCCAACGTGAGCAATCATATGCAGACGTCCCAGGTGCTCTGTAGGGCAAAAAAGGGTGTCGGGGCCAGTTAGGCCTAGTAACTGTTACAGGAGACCATCAGCAGGGCCTTAGAAATTGAATCTTGCAGTGAAATCCAGATGCCCTCATCGAAGAATCTTCCTTGTTGAGTCATGACACTGCTTGTGCTCTGTGTCTACTACCTACTATTTCACTAAGGTTTGGACCCAGTCTGTCACTGCTAGCTTTCCCAAGTGTTTATCTGGATTATTCCTCTGCCTTTAGGGCACACACATTCCTCAGTCCTGTCCTATATAGAACCTGTTTGATATATAACCTGTTCCTAAAGATTCAGGTCTCCTGGTGTTTGACAACTTACCTGGTTTGATCTCATTTCCTGGCCCTATACGGTATGTGATGTGAGTGTGAACTGTTTATCTTAATTTTGAACCGAAGGTCCACACACACACATTATATGAGTGCCTACTATGTGCCAGTTATTGAAAGTTCAGTAGTGAACGAAACAACTATCCTTCCTATCTTTACAAATCTTACAACCCAGCAATTAAGACAAATATTAATCCTAAACCCAAATAAACATATAATTACAAATTATGATAAGTACTATGAAAATAACTAAGTGCTCTAAAATAGACTAAGAGGAAAGGCCTTTCCGAGAAAATGACATTTAAACTAAAACCTGAAGGATTCGTAGGAGTCAAATAGACAAACAGCTTTCCAGGCAAGAAAAACAACAAGAGCAAAAATATTCTGGCAGGAGTTAGAGCTTGGAAAATCCAAACAAATTAAAGCAAGTTAATGTGACTGGAGAGTAGTGAAAAGAAAGGGAAAGTGAAATGGGGTTGTAGATTTAAGAGGGATGGCGGTTCTAGTTAAGTGTTTGCTGTTCTGATCGAAGGCAATGGAAGCCACTGGAAGATTTTAAGCAGCAGAATGACTGTGACCCCATTTCTATTACTCAAAGGTCAAGGGCAAGACCTGAAGCAAGGAGACCAGTAAGAGAATATTGTCACAAACTCTGAGAATCTTGGCTTTGTCCCTCTAGGAATCCATAGTGATAAGCCTGCTCCCATGTGACTCTCCAGTCCTGGACCACAACCTTGAACTGGTTCGCCTCATTCTGGCTGTGCACAGTCTACTATTCCTAGGCCCTTCAGAGCTCAACCATCACGGTGGCTTCCCCTCACTCAAAAGAAAAGGCCAACCCAGAGAAGAGATCAAGGCAACTACATGTTATGTTTGGAAGGTATTATCTTATTCTCAGCTCTTTGTTCCTCTGCCACAAAACAGACTTAGGGCATCAGTCATTTGTCTCTTTTCAAGCCCCTCTCCCTACCACCAAGACAGGCACAGGAACCAACATGAAACCAGGAATCAGAAGAGCAAATACCAGGTCTTATTTCAGATAATACCCAGCTGGAAGAGGTGACAAACTTAAACTTAAAATTAGAATAAACAGTATCAAAACTGACCATGAAAAAGCTAGTAATAAGGCTGACTTTTAACAAATGAAGAAGTAGAGAGTTTCTGACTCAGGCACTATGTCAAAGGATAGAAACTTAAACCTCTGAGGGATCAGATCCAGGCTTTGATCCAAGAAAATAAATCCTGAGAGCAGAAACACCAAATGACTTGAGCTTCACCACACTTACAGGAGATAATCCTAGGTACAAGCTCTCTCACAAATATCACTGAATCCTTCCAGATACCAGGAGGTGCTTGGGGTCGGAGGTGGTGAGAAGGAAACATTTATGTATTACAATTCCAGGTTTATGAAGGAGAAATGTAGTGGAAATGTTTTTCCATGGTCATGAAATTGAATAATGTTGGAATCAGAGTCAGAAAGCAAAGGGTTTTGACTAGAGGCCAGGGTAGTCTTACAAGAAGCCCGAGGGCCCACTGGTAGTAAATACTGACAGAAGCCCACAGTGAAAGTTGCTGAATTGTGTGGATGGTATTTTACTGTCTCTATATCCGCTCAGTGTGCTGAGGGAGAGGTGAGGGGCTAACTAATAAAACATGTGTGTGCATGTGTGCTTATGCACGAGTGTGCTTGCGTGCGTGCATGTGTGCACATGTTCGAGTTCTCTGAAACAACGGCAATGATATGCTCCAAAGCACAAAAAAAAGATAGTATTTCAGAGTGACATTCCTTCCAAAATACTGCAATAACCATCTTAAAAACAGAGATTCATTTTTTCATGCTGAAAGCAAATAAATAACATTGGTTAATTCTTTTTACAACCTGAGTTGTAAAAATAGTCGACTATCTGGTTAGAAGGCAGTGAAGTGAATTGTCTGCTCACAGTTAAGTTCCCCCTTTTAGTATCACTTAAGACAAAGCTACACCTAAGGGAGCAAAGAGACACTCATCAAGTTACCCACTCCTCTTCTGTGACATGTCATGTATTCATTCCAAATCGGAATCTTGGCTCCAGCAGGAAAGCAGAAGGAAAAAATTTGAGGTTTCTGTATGTTTAGCTCTGATACCAAGAAAGCATCATAAAATAAAAACCACCCGGAATTAGGAGAAGCAAGCAAAAGAAAAGAAAGAGCAAGCAGCACATCTCAAGTTGTTGCCTGGCCTTAGTCTAAGAGTCAATAGCATTTACTCAAAACCAAAAAGAATAAGTTATGAGACAGAATGTGGAATCAGGTTAACATTCCAATTCTTCCCGGACAAGGACTTCATGCCTCAGTTTTCTTATTCTCTTATGATGTAGTGGCTTCCCATAAGTCAGACATGCCCATTGTGGACATAAAAAAATGCTTTGTAATACAAATAAGAATAATTTTTTATTCATCCACATGGCTATCACTACTTTAACCCGGAAAATTCAGTACAATGTATTTATAAAGTTACATGATGTATACCATTTGAGAGTTGAAATTATATGCAGGAAAGGAATCACTTGTCTCTTTATTCTTGGTCTAGATGGCTCTGGTTGATATCACACCAAAGGGAAATACCAATTCATGAAACAGATTCAGAGTTCACTAAATGTCTCCTTGGAAGGAGCTGTTTATTCCCAATTAAAAGAAAATTGTTTACCAGTTAAATTGAGCTTATAATTAGTTTCCCAAAATCGGGATAGCGGAGTATGAATTAGAAACAGCATCGATATGGCTTCTGGTCCTAGCCTAGCTCTGGTGTTGAGTAGCCATGTGACTTATAAATGAGGGATGGCAGTCAGAGATCAAGCAACTGGATTTAAATGAAACCTCTGTCACTTAAATGACTAAAAAAAATGGGAAATTCTTGTGACCATGCCTGGCACATAGTTAAGTGCTCAATAAATGCCAAATACTCTTCTTGTTATTATTCTTATTGGTATCACCACTTGTGTGACCTTAGGCAAAAAAAAAAAATGAACAACGCTTGACCCTCAGCTTTACCTATATATAAACAGAATTAAATATTTATTGTAAGTATTAAATGAGATAACATTTGTGAAAGGTCCAGCCATTTTGCCAAGCAAATAGTAGGTACTCAATAAGTGTTTTCTTCCTTCCCCAAAGTTGTATGGGTTTATGACTAGGAAAAAACAGAAACAAACAAATAAACAAAAAAACTTTCTATTATCCATAGAAAGATGGTTAAGAGTAGAAAAAGAGATTATAGTGCCCATCTCACTATGAACTGTTGTTTACTCATTTTAAAAAGTCTTTCTTTAGGGCCGGCCGAGTGGCGCGGTGGTTAAGCACTGGCTTGGGAAGCCAGTGGTCCTGGTTTGGGTCCCACGTATGAGGGCCAGTAACACTGCCGTCAAAAAAAAAAAAAAAAAAAAAAAGTCTTTCTTTAAATGAACCAACCAAATTTTAAGAAGCCAAAAAAATCTCAGAACTACCATCTCTTTCCAGCTTTTTAAATTGTGTTTTTGAAAGTCTTCATAACAGAAAACCTACTATCTTAAATGTACAGTTTTGTAGTACTATATATTCACATCGCTGTGCAACCCATCTCCAGAACTTTCTCATCATGCAAAGCTGAAACCCTATACCCATTAAACAACTCCTCATTCTCCCCTACCCCCACCCCCTGTCAACCACCATTCTACTTTCTGGCTCTATTAATTTGACTATTCTAGAGACCTCATATAAGTGGAATCATACAGTATTTGTCTTTCTGTGACTGGTTTATTTCGCTTTGCATAATATTCCCAAGGTTTATCCATGTTGTACCATGTGTCAGAATTTCCTTCCTTTTTAAGGCTGAATAATATTCCAGTGTGTGTGTGTGTGTGTGTGTGTGTGTGTGTGTGTGTGTGTCTGTGTATACACACTATATACACACACACCACATTCTGGTTATCCATTCATCCATCTATTTTCTTAGCAGTTTTTTTTTTTGAGGGCAGTGTCACTGGCCCTCATATGTGGGACCAAACCGGGGCCGCTGTCTTCCCAGGCCAACACTTAACCACCGTGCCATTGGGCTGGCCCTTTCTTAGTAGTTTTATCCAAAATCTTTTTTAAAATAAAACTTCCAGGTAACTAAATTGCACCGCCTTCTCCCCTCCCCCACTTCAATTTAGCAAATCTGGTTTGCTAAGAGGAATCAAAACCATGGAGAAAATAGAGCTTGTTTGTTTCCCCTCTCCCACTCTCACATGTGAGGATTATCATACTGGCAACATATTTTCCTCAAACCTTAGCAGGCTCTTCCTCAGCTCAACCCAGACAAATCAAACTAATATAAATAATAAAACTCTTGGTTCTGTTTCCGTACCCACCAGATGAATATTACTGTACTCTACTCTCCTTACAGCCTGGCTCTTGCCTCTTCTCATCCTCTGACTTTTTTTTTGGGGGGGGGCGGGACAGGGGAAGCGGGAGCACAGGAGTGATTCTTCCAGAAGGAATTTACCAAAGGAGAGAAGATGTGGAGGTTGGGAAGTATGGACACCCAACATCATATTCTCTGTTGTCCATCTGACTGGAACTGCTTTGGGCTGTGTTCTATTATAATAAAACTTTGCCATCATTTGTGACTGCCTTCACATTGCACAGAGGGAAAAGATAAGAAACACCCAGATTACCAGTTTGATATTTTTCAGAATATTTAAATCCTGCACACCAAAATGGTCTGCTTAGAAGGGAGGGAAGTGTAAGAACCAAAAGCGAGAGAGCTCCATTCTGCCTCATCTTTCAAACATCTGTATGTCACTAGTGGCCACATGGCTCTTATTCAGAGGCATCACTCCACACTGTTTTCTAACTCTATTTCTAGTTCTTTAACTAAATTAAAATGGCAGATGGGGGTTTTATTTATTTTAAGGGTGACTAACCCTTCCTTTCCCTTCTGAGGGCAGAAAATGGATGTGTCAGCTGAACAGAGAGAATTCTCCCTTCCTGCAACTTTTTGTTCTATTCAGACCCTCAACAGATGACATGATGCCCACCCACACTGGTGCAGCGGACCTTCTTTACTTAGTCTATTGATTTACTGCTAATCTCTTCCAGAGATTCCCTTACACACTGGTTCCAGAAATAATGTTCTACAGCTATCTGGGCACTCCTTGGCCCAGTCAAGTTGACCATCTCTGAATTCCCTGGAAGCTTTATCACCCTCACCATCATGTTCCTCCTGAAAGTGCCATTTGGTCAGTTACAATCTGAGCAGTGCCCCCTGGAGTTGTGTATGAGTATCCATACTTTTATGGATGCAACTACCGCTAGAACTTCTTTCTGAAAGAACTCTCACCTAAAAAAAAAATAAAAGGAATCCTCTTCCAGAAACATGCCTGCTTCTAGATTCAGCTGAAGACACTCACTCTTTCCTGGCACAAGACTGTTTTCTATCTAGAGAATCCCAGACCACATTCAGATCTCTTTTTTCCCCTGGGTCAAGCCTATATCAGACTCATCTCATCCAAAGCGAGCCGAGTGCTGGGAAATAGGATTGTTTTTCCGTAGTTCCGCTGATGTGAGACTCTGATATTAAAGTCGCTTTACCTGCCCCATCCTACACCTGTGTTCTATCAGTAGCGCTGCTGGAGGGGACAGAGGAGGAGCAGAAGGCCTGTGGGTCTCTGAGGGCACCTGGGTGGGAGAATCACTTTTTGTTTCACTGCGTTTTGTGGGGGACTGAAGAACACTGAAAAATCTCCATTTTCCAGTAAAGGACATCATCTTGCTGCTCCAAGCCTCCCGCTTTGGGTTGGTAGGCTTTCCTGGTGAGGTGGAAACTCAGCACTGGCATCGTCATGGGTTCAAACATCCCACTCTCCAGCCTAGCCTCTCAGGGTGGTCCTGCTTAGGGTGGATGGTGACATTAGAAAGGATTAGCTTATTCGCAGTGATTGGTGACCTACGTCCAAAGCCTGCCCTACTTAGGGAGTGTAATCCGGACCCCTTGTTTAAGGCCACTGCTTTATACCCTAGAAATTATCCTACAATGTGTGAAATACCTTTTGTGGGCACTGGTGGGCTGTGAGAAAAGAAGAGCCTGTCATCACAGAGCTTAAACTCCAGAGGGGGATGGCTTCATCTTTTTGTTGCGGATAGTGGTACGTGCTATAGAGGAAATAAAGGGTGACAATAGAGAATACTTCAGTGAGATGGAGGGATGGCACCGGATGGTCCTGTCGGTAAAACTTCTGGAGGAGCGGACATTGGACCTGTGACCTAATGACTGAGAAGGAATGACCAGGCAACGGAGCAGGAAAAAAGACGGTGAGGCCTTGAAGGGGAACAAAGAGCTCTATGTTTTCTAGGACAATCTGAGAAAGGGCCAGAGGGTCTGAGCCCTGTCAGTAAGAGAAGGGAGCAGAAGATAAGCTGAAAGAAGCTGGCATTTGACTTTGTTTTAAGAGCAATGGAAAGATACACAAGGGCCTTAAGCAAGAGCTGACATGATCTGATTTACACACTTAAAGGTTGCCCTGCATGCTGCAATGCAAATGGATTAGAGCCATAGTTCTCAAAGTGGGTTCCCACTTTTATTTTTCCAGCATCACCTGGAAACTCATGAGAAATGCAGATTCTCAGGCAGTCCAGATTTCCCGGGTCAGAAACTCTGGAGGTAGGGCCCAGCAATCTGCATTTTAACACTCACATTTGAGAACCACTGGATGGAGGACGATGAGTGTAGATGGTGGGCAGACAGTGAGCAATCTGCAGTACAGGGCAAGACGCTGCTCTTCCCGATGTTGTTCCCAGGCTCTCGGGATGAGAGAGAACTTATGTTTAGTACATGCTCCTTTGTGTGTAGAAATTCACCACAAGGGGTGTGGGAGGGAGGGGGAGTCACTGAAAAAGAATTTCTCTTCCTTTCTGTCAACCCAATCCTGTCTTTTAGATAGTCATTAGAGGCTTCCTCTTTTTTCTTTTTTTCTCTTCTCTTATGGTGGAGAACATGTAACATTCAAATACTACGTTTATTCCTTTTATCTAAGGAAAAATTTTAAACTGAATTCTTTTCATGTCTATATCACAGCACACAATAAACAGAATACTCTTGTGGATATGGGGAACTGATGCATTTAGGACCTACACTTCACACAGACTAGACCTGGGGCTTTCTACCAAAATACAGTGGGATGCAGTGTTATCTGGATCAGAAATGAAGTCAAGTAGGAGTCCTATTGGAGGTCAAGATTCCTTGACCTATTGGAGGTCAAGACCTTTACTCATAAGGTCTTTTTATATGTGCCTTTACACCAGAGAGGGAAGGAAAACCTTTATTTAACATCCTTTCATGGCTCCCTGTGCAGGAAGACACACCATTATGTGTGTACAGAGGACCTCCCCCAGGCATCACGGGAAATACCCATATTCTTTGAGTGAGTTCACCGAACTGGGCTAATTTTATAGTTTTCCACAGTGATTCCCACATGTATTCTCCCATGGAAAATAAAATTATTATAAAATTAGACTTTATGCTGCAATGTTAAAATGTTATCTCCTTGTCTGTCACTAAGCACTCTGATGGAAGTGAATTTATTGTTGGCTAGCAGCCAGTTAAATGGAAAGAAATAGGACAGCACAGAGGGAGACAGGAAGAGGCAGAGAGGGATTTAGTAATATTGATTTCTGGGAAAAAAAAAATAGCAGGGATTAGAGTAAATCACTGGAGAAGTGACAGATTACAGTCACTGGAGAAAAAAGGGTTACCCCCCAAAATGGAGAAAAATTAATAAAAAGAAAAAGCACTGAAGTAAAGTGCAACTACTGAGGATTCACACAGGTTTTGGGTTCAACCTGACTTTGCCTCTTACTAGTTGAGTGATTTTAAGCAAGTTACACTAATGCTCTAAGACTCATTTTCTTCATCTATGAGATGGGGATTATAATTGAGCTACCTCAAAGAGATATTGCAAGAATTGTCATTTAGTGTCTGGTACAGTACTCTGCACATAGGAGATTAGTAAATCAATGACCTCCTTCCCTTCTGCTGTTTTCATCTACCCTAGCATATGGCATGAGAAGGAGGAAGAGAGGAAAACGCTTAAAAAGAAATAAAAAGATAAAGGTGCTTGGTTATTTTGTGTTTTTCTGTTCTAAAAGTGAAACTACTGAAATTTTGGAATCTCATTTTTTCAGGCCCATGACCTCTTTGGGGGTCCGAACACAGAAGGTAAAATTGTCACTGTCAAATCACTGTAGGCCAACTCCTGTGTCCAGATGACTCTGCACTGTGCAGCCTCATGTGGTCTCATCTCCTACAGTTAAGGAGGGAAACATGTACTTGGAGGCTTAGAACACAGGCCTGCAAAGTCGACTGCTCTTTACAATTATCCCTGAGCATTTCGAAAAGTGAAGAAGACAAGAGCATCCAAGCAGTATGATGCAGAGGCTTAAGTGACACCTACAAAAGTCCTAAAAGAATGTTTCCTATCTCCATCAATGAACAGATTTTGTGGAATTCTGTAAAAAAGGATCTTTTTCAAAGCTCAAAATTATATAAATTAAAACCAAAGAAAGAAACAAAAAGGTTTTGTGACTTGACCAAGGTCATATAACAAGTTAGGGCCACATCACTGACTTTTTAAGTCAACATCAAGTCTATGGTCTTCTCAAATGACACAACTGGCCCGACCCAGCATGCAGGACACAATGTTCCTCTCTGAACAATCTGTACTTGGAAAGCGTGACTATCTTTAGAAATTCTTAGTATTCTCCTGGGGCCAAACACTGCCGTCACTGATTTGAAAATGCTTACATTTTAGAAACAGTTGCAAAATAGAATCATTCATTACACCCCTCAGCGTCAAAGATCAGCCCTGCCTTGCCACACTTGGAATTGATATTTTATTTCTGGGGAAGCATTTTTTCCTGTTACCAGGCAATATTATTTGTAGCCTAATCATTTATTCACAAAATAATCCCACTTGTTTGAGTTTCAGATATATCTTTCCTAGGAGACTCAATATATTTAATGATAGCTCTGCAAATATGCCCAATAAGACAGTGCAATTTGCAACTTAATAGAAAAAAATATGTTAGCAATACAATATGGTTTCCGTATGAAGAACAAAAGAATTTCCTCCCAATGTGTTGGCCCTGAGACACATGAGGGAAAGCAGCAAGGCACAGTTGTTCACGTGATCTACAAGGGTAATTTCCCAGCAAAAGCTGAAAGCACAGGTCAAAACCCACGATCAGCATTGGTGAAAGACAAGTAATAACTGACAATAATAACATATCCTGTTTCCCCAGTCTAATCTGTCTGCCAGACAGGCCAGTCTATCTTTTTTTAAAATGAAAAATAAAAAAGAACACAGATTAAAGGGAAAAAAAACCACCCTGAAATATGGGCAAAAGAAAAAATTAAGCAAACACTAAAACAGATCCACATAAGTGAAACAAATTGCTCCACACTTTTAAGGAACAATCAGTATCACATATCTTTTGTTTTCCCTAAATAAATCTGTCTTGAGCCCCCAGTGCCAGATTCCTAGAATGTCAGTATCCTCCTCTTGTCACCATCTTAAAAATATCCAAAAGCCTGGAAGAGAAGTGAGTCGATTCTGACATCCTCATCTGAAGAACAAAGATCCTGGAGTTTGAAGGGACCATTACTACCTCTGCTTTTCACCATTATGTGGTGTTGGGTCTGAATCGTCATTCTGGCATGCTGCTGATCCGAGTCCCTACAGATCTGATCCAGAATGTTGTGGGTTCCCAGAATCACAGCTCTGGGTGTCAGCCTTTCCCTGAACAGCCATCCCTGCAAACATCAGCCCCACTTCCCAGCACTGTCACAGAGTTCAAGTTTCAGCCCATTGTGGACACAGAGCTACTATTTCCTTTCCTTCTCTGGGATCCACTCCTTCTTTCCTCCCTAAGATCAAGCAACTTTCCCCAATTAATCCCTGAAGTGCAAAGGGCCTCACTACACACTTTCAGTAGACAAGGGGGCTACCCATCTGCCATCTAAGTGGGCCACCTGGATGGCCTCTAGAGGACCCACCAGCTTCAAAGCACAAGAGGTCTGATTTTCAATTTTTGCCAGCCACCTCCTTAAATGCATACCCTGATGATTTAGGGGTGGGATGTGGTTTTCCTTCAGGGAAGAGCCAACATAAGCATGACAAAGATGATTTAATTTCCGTAGAATGAGCAAGATGACTCTTTGTCACCTCTTTTATTAGAGCAGAAAAACAAACCAAATTCCATCAAAAGTGAGACATGCTATGAGACTGAACTACAGTATGCATGCACACACACACATACACACACTTACCCCCCCCACACACACACACAAGTAATGACTTAGTATGATATTTGCAAACATTTTGAATACCCGCAAATAGTTACTCTTTCCAACATGCATTATTACTATTTGTTCAATATAATTTGTGCAAATGAGAAAATAGGGAAGGTAGAATTGAAAATTAACATACATATTGAAGTGTGCTAGGCATTCAGTAGATTATTGTTTGTACTTTCATATACATCTATACCATTTATTTGAAGCTTCACAACAACCTTGTAAAATATATATTATTAAATTTATTTTGCAGATGAGAGAATCAACATCAAATAGCAAATTGTAAAGCCAGATTTTGAATTCTCAACTTCTTTTCCACTCCATATTCTCATGCTTACGAAGGAAAAGACAAGAAGCAGCCCGGTTTTCTAACTTCTAAAATGGGAGGCTCATACTGAGTTGGGAGAAAAAAATCAAATAATTATTTTTTTCTTAAGTTTGCTTCAAAAACATTTCATTTACTCTGCACTACATTCCACTGCACCATTTGAGGAGAATATTTTGTGCTGATGTGTGCCTTCCAGAATCTCTGGAGAAAATATAGTTTCTGTCTATTTTTGTTTGTTTGTTTTGTTTTGTTTTGTTTTTTGAGGGCAGTGTCACTGGCCCTCACATATGGGACCCGAACCAGGGCCACTGGCCTCCCAAACCAGTGCTCAACCACCGCGCCACTCAGCCGGCCCAGTTTCTGTCTATTTAATTAGAGCACTGCAGAAAGCCCAAGATTATCCAGAGAGTGGCTTATGCAGGAAGACAGACATCAGGTTAAAAACCCCAACAAAGATGATCAATATAAAACACAGCCAGAGGGTAAAGGTACACCTGGACAAAGAAGTGACTTGGTGAGGGGAAGTTAAAATAATGAGGATTCCAAGACTTATAAGAATTTACTTGGACTTGATAGCATGTAACTAACACTTGTTATTAGGATGCTCAATGGTCTTAGAGAGAACTTCAACAAAGAGATAGGAACCATAAAAATAGAGATAGAAAACATCAAAAAGAATGGGTGAAAAATAAAGTATACAATAACTGAAATGAAGAATACATTAGTAACAATCAACAGTAGATTAGATGAAGCAGAGGATCGAATCAGTGATTTAGAAAACAGGGTAGTAGAAAACATCCAATCAGAACAGCAAAAAGAAAAAAAGAATCCAAAAAAATGGGGAGTTTAAGGGATCTCTGGGACAACATCAATCATACCAACATTCACATTATAGGGGTACTAGAAGGAGAAAAGAGAGAACAAGAAATTGAAAACCTATTTGAGGGGCCGGCCGAGTGGTGCATTAGTTAAGCGCTGGTTTTGGGATGCCAGCGGCCCCGGTTCGGATCCCACATGAGGGCCAGTGACACTGCCCTCTACAGCTAACAACAGCTCCACCTGGAGCTGGGCTGTGCGAGCCCCGGTGATGGTGTAGGCTGCAGCCCCTGCTGCAGTGGGCTGCCATAGGCTACAGTGAGTGGCCCGCAGCCAGCGTGAGCGGCTGGCAGCCAAGCATGAGCTGCCAATAGCCAGGGTGAGCGACATCCAGAGGACAGCGACCGATCTGCCTCATTCGGGAAGAGCGCAATGACGATACCAACAGTGAAGCAACATCCTCCGCAACTAAACTGAAGAACAAAAAGACAGCAACTTGTCTGTTCCCCTTCCCGGATTCCCCAACGCTGTTCCCCTCCGCCAATTCCCCAATAAAATCTTAAAAAAAAAAAAAAAAAAAGAAAACCTATTTGAAGAAATAATGACAGAAAATTTCCCTAACCTGGCAAAGGAAATAGATATATAAGCCCAGGAAGTACAGAGTCCCAAACAAGATGAACCTAAAGAGCCCCACACCAAGACACATTGTAATTAAAATGCCAAAGGTAAAGACAAAGAGAGAATCTTAAAATCAGCAAGAGAAAAGCAGTTAGTTACCTACAAGGGAGCTACTATAACACTGTCAATTGATTTCTCAACAGAAACTTCACAAGCCAGAAGGGACTCTCATGAAATATTCCAAGTGATTAAAAGTAAGGACCTTCAACCAGCATTATTCTACCCAACAGAGCTATCATTTAAAATCAAAGGACAAAGGGCCAGCAGAGTGGCTCAGTTGGTTAAGAGCTCACTCAAGAGTGAGAGTTGAGTTCTGAGCCACAGCAGTTTGATGCCCAGCCTGAGTTGAGCTGCTGCTGAGCTGCCAACAGGTGGCAGGATGGTTCAGCTAAAAAATAAAAATAAAAAATAAAATAAAGGGACAGATAAAGTGCTTCTCAAATAACAAAAAGCTAAAGGACTTCAGCACCATTATACAAGTATTACAAGGATCTTAGAGAGACTTCTTTAAGAAGAAGAAGAAAACAAAGATCAAAAATATGAATAATAAAATGGCAATAGCTATATATTTATCAACAATTACTTCAAGTGTAAATGAATTAAATACTCTATTCAAAATATATAGTGGATGAATGGATTAAAAAATAAGCCCCTTACATATGCTGCCTACAAGAGACTCACTTCAGATCAAAAGGCACAGACTGCAAATAAAGGGGTGGGAAAAAGATATTTCATGAAAATGGAAACAAACAAACAAACAAACAAACAAATAGCTGAGGTAGTTATACTATACCAGACAAAATAAACTCTAAAACAAAGGCTTTAAAAAGAGACAAAGAAGAATCCAATAATCCCACTTCAGGATATTTATCTGAAGAAACCCAAAATGCTACTTTGAGGGGACATGTGCATCCATATGTTCATTACAGCACTGTTTACAATGGCCAAGATGTGGAGGCAGCCAGGGTGTCTGTCGATGGATGAATGGATAAAGCGGAGGTGGTACATATATGCAATGGAATGTGGCTTGGTCAGGGAAGGGAACTGGTTCTTGCCATCGGCGACAGCATGGCTGGACCTGGAGGGTATTGAGCTGAGTGGAGTATGTCAGACAGAAAGACAGATGCAGTGTGATTTTGCTTATATGTGTAATCTAAAGAACAAAATGAACAAACAAATAAAACAGAAACAAAAACAAACTCATAGATACAGAGAACATTTTGATGGTCGCCAGATCTTAAGGGGGTTAGGGGTGAGTGAGAAAGGGGAAGGGATTAAGAAATACAAATTTCCTGTTATATAGTAGTCATGGGCATATAGGATATAGCATAAGGAATATAGTGAATAATATTGTAATAGCTATGATTGTGTCAGATGGGTACTAGATTTCTCGGGTGATAGATGGGAGGGGGTTTAGGGGCAGGGAAAAACTTGACGAGATTAAGTAGTACAAATCCGTAGTTACAAAACAGTCATGGGGATGTAAATTAAAACAAAGAGAACATAGACAATAATATGGTAATAACTATGCATGGTGCCAGGTGGGTACTAGACTAGTCAGGGGGATCACTTCTTAAATTATATAAATGTCTAACCATTATGCTATACCTCTGAAATTAATATAAAATAATATTGAATGTCGAAAGAAAGAAAGAAAGAAAGAAAGAAAGAAAGAAAGAAAGAAAGAAAGAAAGAAAGAAAGAAAGAAAGAAAGAAAAGAAAGAAAGAAGGAAGGAAGGAAGGAAGGAAGGAAGGAAGGAAGGAAGGAAGGAAGGAAGGAAGGAAGGAAGGAAGGAAGGACGAAAAGCAAAAAAAGAGAGAATGTGGTGAACATTCACAATGGAATTGGGTTGGTTCACTGAGGTCTGTTTGCATTCTGGAAAAACTCTGGTCTACTTTTAGACTTTTTTAGACAGGGGACAGATAAAGGGCAAATTCAGTCGGCTAACAATTTGGTCAATTAAAGAACGAGAAAAAGTAATTGGAAGTCTTCTGAAATTAGTCTATTAGAACAGCAGGAGTCTTTGTTATTATGCCTCTACTAGTATGTTGTTTTTTTTAACCAAAGAAAAAAGTGTTATGGTGTTCAGATCTTGGTCAGAGGCATCATTTTTTTGTCTACTTCACACTCAGGCATACTCAGGTCTGATTTTTGTGTGTGGCTTCTCTACACATTGGTGAAAGGGTAATGTCTCCCAAAAATAAACTTTTGTTCTTTCTCCATTACTTCCCTTAAATACTGTCATCCAGGGCCCCTGTCAAGGGCTCTGTGCTTTAGGGTCATGTCTGGACCTCCTACAGGACAGCAGCAAGGAGCCCAAGGGGCCAAGTGTATGTGCCCATCTGGAACCCATGCCCCCAATTCTAAACCGTGCTCTGGGTACCTGGGACCTGGAATTTCCAATTCAAATAACCTGGAATACATTCAGGACTTGCTTGAACAGCAAGCTTGTCAACCTAACTGACAGTCTATTTTGACAGTCCATCAAATGTCGTTTGGGCAAACAAAATAAAACAAATAAACCAAAAAACAAAACAAACAACAAAACAAAAACAAAAACCTTTCTCCAATGCACAGTAATATCCTAAGAGACAAAAAAGTTTTTGAAAGAAGTATAATAAAGGAGTGGGAAAGGTTACAAGAGTCTAGTCTGAACATTAAGGCTGATTTATTACTCACAAGTCTGTTACTTACCAAATTGCCCAGGAACAATCTACATATTCAGCCTTAGATACTTAGCAGAGAACCAGTAATTGATAAATAAATAGGCTGGGCCATAAAAATCAATAAGGACTTAGCAACCCTCACCCACTTGTTGAATGTGCATTTTCCACCTAGAGAAGAAACCTGCATCAAAATGCCTTTGAGCTTCTCACTCAGCCTTCAACATCATAAATAATCGTGAAGATATCCATGCCATGTTGGGTGGTTCTATTCCCTTTCCTCCTGGGAAGCTAGAACATTTCACCTACAGTAGCATTTATCCCTGTTGAGAGTGGAAGATGGGACCAAAATAATCAGCTACTTGGTAGGCCCTCCAGTCCCTTCTCTCTATTTTGGATTCCTCCTTAGTCATAATCTGGGTCTCCTGCTAGGACATCTTTTAAGTCTTCCATCTGCAAGGGGCCTCATTTAAATGTAAATCAAAATCAAAACACTTATTCCAAATTGAAAAGATCACAATTCAGTCAGATGTTATCCTATTGTGGCAAAGTTGAAACCATTCTTTTCCTCTCAGTGAGTTCAGAAATTGTTGTAAGTGGAAATATTGGAGAGAAATTAACATTTTAATATCATTTTTGAATTCTGCTTCTGTTCTGTTTCAGGTTCCAGGATGGTTTCAGGCAAGAGCCATGTGCAGAATCCTCCGTGCTCAGCACGGAAACTCAAATGTTTTTATTTAACTTTTAGGACTGTTGGACGCTCTTAGGATGTGGTGTTTCTCCTGTATCTGAAAAATTAACTTGTGAGAGTGTTGCTTTTGAGAGCCCTGAGAAGTTATAAAGACAGTCTTCTTTTGTATATGTTTTTCTAAGTGACTCTTTTGATAGTCTGCTTCCCTAAATCACATCTGTCTGTTGTTTTCCTAGGACCTGCCCAAATGTGGCAGAGGGACAAGCCCCCCTATCCTTTACAGTAGAGGAAGATTTTCCCTTTGCAAGTGAAACCACAACAACAAAAATAAGAATAAGAATGCAACACACTGGACTTTCTATGTTTCAAGAAGTGTCTTGGACCATGTTGATATTCGGAAGTAAACTTGGAGAGTCGCGCTTCAGAATGCTTTTCATTTACGTCAGGAAATAATGAGCCCAATTATCCTGGAAGGGAGGGAAATTGGAGGGACACTGAGAGGGCCTCCGAGGACATGGAAGTTGGCCTTATGTGCCCCTGGGCAGGGAGCTGCTGATTGGGAGCCTGTGGCTGGACAGGTAGCATGAGTTTGAAGATACATAATACCTTCAAATTGCCTGCCTTAGTGTCAGGTGACAGAACTACCTCAGAGGGTCAACATCTGCATCCATCATGCTACTCAGGTCCCCCACCTTTCTTCCAGGTTAGAGGAATCTCAGGGTGGATAATATCACCCCTAGATTTCCCCATCTCTATTACTTTCCTCATGCTGTTCCCATTGCCTAGAAAATACTCTATCATCATTACCTCGTAAAACTTACACATCTTAATCAGTCATTTCCTCCCTAAAGCAGATCTCCATACCAGATAAGATTTCAGGGCCGGCCGAGTGGCACGGTGGTTAAGCGCTAGCTTGGGAAGCCAGCGGCCCCGGTTCGGTCCCACATGTGAGGGCCAGTGACACTGCCCTCAAAAAAAAAAACAAAAAAAAACAGATAAGATTTCATCTGCTTCTGAATTGCCACCCATCCATCACACATCACAGGTTCATTATTTAAGTGTCTTCCCTTGTCTTCCCTTCCTGATCATAGGTACCTAAGGGCAAGAATTGTATACTTTTTCACTCTTGTATTTACACTCCTGCAATGGCCAGCAATAATGCCTTGCACATACCAGCTTTGTTATAAATACCACCTGAGCGAATGGATAAATGAATACTTTTAAGAGCCCCTGGAAGCCAGGGTTGATTTCGGAGAGAAATAATCAATGATTGCAAGGAGGATTCAGCTAGTGATTTGGTCAAATTCATCCCCAGCTCCAGGGATGTTACAGTTGAGAAGTTACCTTATAATAAGTATGAAAATTTTATAATTTTTCACTAATGGCTGCATTTGCTATAGCCCATTTCCTCCCAATGCACATCTCCCTGACTAGTGAAGGGGGAAAAATGTCCATACTATCTGCTCTTAAAACTAAAGAAGAGAAGTGGATTATTCAGGGAGTTAGAACTTTCATGCCTTGGGACTCAGTCAAGAAGTAGCATGAAAGCTTTGTAGAGCCTGGAAATTGGGCTCATGAATATTCCAAAATTCTGTTTAGTGTTTCATATTTAAGTTTAGTTGTTTTTTTGTTTTTTTTGAGGGCAGTGTCACTGGCCCTCATATGTGGAATCCAAACCAGGGTGGCTGGCATCCCAAGCCAGCTCCTAACCAACACGCCACTCGGCCGGCCCAAAGTTTAGTTTTTTTTAAAACAGAATCAAAATCTCCTTAGAAAATACAGAGTACATATAGGAGAAAGAGGGAGGCAAGACATCTCTTAAAGATTACTAGTTTTTCCCCAATATCCATTCTACTCTTTTTCCTGAGTTTTCCTAGACACGCAGTTGCCCAACTGAAGATTAACTTGTGCAGCCTCCTTTGTGGCTCAGCATAGTCAGATGACCTAGTTCCGTACAACGGTGTGGGAGAAGTAACCTGTGCAACTGCCAGGTCATGTTCGTGAATAGCAAATGTATCTTCCACTTTCTCATTGCCCTTCCCTCTCGCTGGGACACAGACAGGAGGTAGCAAGACAGCATCACCCTCATTGATTAAGGTAAGAGGTTAGGGATGGCAGAGTCACAAAACAAAAAGAACTCTGGGTCCCTGGATAACCTCATTCAGGGCTGCCCTTCCCCTGGACTCCCTGCCAACTTGGACTTTTACATAAGAAAGAAAACTTCTATCTGGTTTAAACCGCTGCTATTATGGTTTCTGTGAAAGCAGCCAAACCAATATCCTGACTAATACAGCATGTCGACAAGGTACTACATAACATCCTTACTTTAAGAAAATTAGAAGAGGGTAAAGGGGGTCAAAGCATATGGTGATGGAAAGAGAACTGACTCTGGGTAGTTAACACACAATGTGATATATAGGTGATGTATTACAGAATTGCACACTTGAAACCTATGTAACTTTACTAACCACTCTCAACCCAATAAATTTTAATTAAAAAAAAAAAGAAAATTAAAGCAAATTTAAATGAGTGAGTGAGTTAGTAAGAAAGAGGAAGAAGAAGAGGGAGAGGGTGAGGAAGAGGGAGGTGACAACCCAGGTTTTTCAAACTGGCATTGGGAATCAAGCATCAAGCATTTTTTTTTTTTAAACAACAGACATTTATTTCTTATAGTTCTGGTGGTCATAAAGATCAAGGCTGCGCAGTTTCAAGGTCTCATCAAGCATTTTTAATGGCCTACTAAGTCTCCAGGCTATCAAGAATCTTCATTCCAAGTCTGAGTTTTCTGAATTTTTACCTAACTGAAATTTTAGTCAAAGATGGAAATGAATAAGAAAGAAAGTAAAAAGTGGTCAAGAGTCATCTTATTTGCTTTTTTCTTTTTTAATGACTGGCATTTAGAATAATTCTGGGACATTATAAGTAGTTTATCAAATTAGTGGAAGGAGAATTCACAAGCATCTCCTATGCACCAAATATACATTCTCTTTAAAGAGTTCAAATTCAGAGTAAATGAAATAAGACACTTCCTTGATCCATTATTTTTTTAAATGACAGCTAATTAAAATGTTATATTCATTGTGACTTCTTCCTCATTTGGAAACCAAAGATGAGGTTTCTCCATCATATTTGAGCTACACAATATTTCAGAACAGAAACCAATATGATGGTCATCATATAAAATCCACTGTGAAACCAGGAGTCAAATGATGTGACTATTGAACCTTACAGCTAAGGCTTACCTAATACCCTTGGAGCTAAATTCACCAAAGTAAATGCAATGAGACATATTATAATGGATGTTTTATAAGTTCTGCTTAAATTGCCTGAAGAGTTGAGAATTTCAGAATTAAGTATATTAAATGGCATAAGTCAAAGAATCATTAACATCATAAAATAATTCATACACACTTAGAATTAGCATATAATTTACAAAAGAAAAGAAAAATTGGGAAAGATATGAAATAATGCATGACAAAAGTAAGTACTGAATTTTGATGCAATATTCAGAATTATGAAGATCTAAGAAGTTTAAAACTATAGATAACATCTGCTCTCAATGGAGTGGTATTCATTTGCTAGGAAATTTGCTGAAGATGTAAGCAGCCTAAAAATCTACATACTGCAAATGCTCTACGATTGGGTTTACTTTTCTCAAATACTGGAATTTAAAAGGGTGAACAACAAATTCTAGGCCACTGTATTCATTCACCAACAACCTCTTGGCTGTCACTCATTTGTCCCATCTTATTGTTCTGTCTGCCTTTCTTTTCTGATTCTGCTTTCAGATATAATTTTCCATTTAATAGTGTAACAATGTAAATTTGTATAAACATTTTAATGTTCCAAAGCACTAGTATAACAATTCTCTCATTTTATCCTCACAACCTATCTGGGTGCTGAAAAGGGAGAGCATTATGATTCTTTCTTTTCCTCAACTTACCAATGATAAAAATAGGTTCAGGCAAGTTTAATAGCCTGGCTAAGATCTAACAGATCTAGAATCTAGAATTCCCAATGGATTCCATATTTGACTTCTATATATACTAGGTTGTCAGCCCAACGAAAATCCCTGAGTCTCCAAAGCTTTTAGAGCTTGCTGTGACAATCTGTAATCATATGAATATTCATTCACTTATCGAAGTTTCTTGAGCATCTATTGTGCACCAGAAACTGTGCTAGATACTAAGTACTCATTAGTGAACAAAACAGACATGCTCCCTGTCCTCCTAGATCTCACCATCCACTGAGGAAGAAAACAATGAAATACACTAACAAATACAAATGAATTTATATATTCTGATAAATGTGTAGTGAATGAAAATCTCAGAATGCTCTAAGAGAATAAGGAGGGGGACTTATTTGGATGGAAGTAGATGCCTATGGTTGTGAATCAGAGAAGGCATTTGAGTTGATACCAGCAACAGGAATAAGAAGGATCCAGGGTAAAGAGGTGGGAAAAGTGATCCTCAGAAAAAGATGTACAAAAACTCCGGGTGCCTAACACTTTTCAGAAACTAAAGAAGAAACTAAAAGAAAGCCAGTGTAGCTGCATTTTCCTGCACAAGGTGGGAGAATTTTGTGAGTTCATGTGGGTCTTTGTTGGCCATGTTGAAGTGTTTGGGTTTTACTCCAAGTACAATGAGAGGATAGTGGAGCCTGGAAGAGACATGATCCAATTTATATTTTAAAAGGTTACCTAACTTCTTTATAGAGAATTAGTTGGAGTGGGGCAAATATGTAAGCAGAGACACAAGACAGAAGCCTCTTGTGTGAGATGATGGTAGAGTAGGGTAAGACAGCAGTGAAGGTAATTGAGAGAAATGAATGGCCTTAAGATACATTGAAGGTGGAAATGTAAAGACATAATGTGGAGGGTAAGAGAGAGATGGGAATCAAGGCTAGCTCTCAGGCTCCCGGAGGTGTCATTCGTGGTGATATTTTAGCCAATTGAATATTTTCCTTGCTGCCAGGTTCACAGTAAAGCCCTCATGTGTACATACCTTGAGATAATCAGATTCAGATTTCTGGCTTATTGACATATCATTTCTTATTCTAGGCAGTAGCAACCTGGTGGTATTTTTAACAGGAATTTATCCGTCTCATATTCATATTAAGGTTGTGATAGAGCACATAAAGATGTATTTATACATTTAAATGTGTGAGGAAAAAAGAATTGAGTTTTTAACAACTTTCTGTGGAAAAGCACAGATGCGATTTTTGGTAGCTACTGCATGGGGGGAAAAAGACATCTCCCATCCTAAGTCAAATGGCAAATATAATTCTTCTAATTCATGCAGATAGGATAAAGAAAGAAAGGTGTTAATATTTGGAGGAAAACCAATTAAATGGAAAGTCCTCCTGAATAACTGTTCACTGTTATATATACCTCGTTTCTAATCATAGTAGATATAGCTAATAATCATAATATGTGTACATGCTTTATAATCTATATATGGCTTTTACATCTTTTATCATACTATGGTCCTTTTAATTGGGTGATTATGCCCATTTCAAAGCAAAGAACATTCAGCACAGTCCTTAGTGGTTTTTATGTATGAATTCATTTAATACTCACAGCAGCCAATATTCTAAGTTTTGGGTCAACACCAGAAGCATCACCTGGTAAGCCTGGAACTGAGGACAACAGATATGATGATGGAACCTTCTGCAGAGGGTCCTGTTTGGGCCCATGTGGGGTTGGAGCATTTTGTGCTAATATCGATAAAAAGACCCTGCTCCAGCAGAGGGCGCTACCCCTTGTTGCTCTATCTTCATATGGGGAAAACATGAGACCCATCTTGTACTTATATAGGTAGTCTGAGCTTAGGTGCCAGCTGTTTAAATCAATTGCTGGGAAAGCCAGCTTCCCAATTCTTAAGATCTCAGCAGCCCATAGGAGGTTGTAGCCACTCCCCAACTCCCCTAGCCTCATCTCCCCCACCTCCCACTGCCCTCCATCTGGGAAGAGAAAGGCACCAATTTCATGAGATTTTAAAACTGCGAACAGCTGTTTCCTCACAGCTGAGGTGAAAGAAGTTTCAGCTCCCAGTTTGAGCCTGCTTGCACCAGCCAACCTAGGATAATCACTCCAGGCCATTTTGGGACAATCCTGTGAATTAGTCCACACATCCCTATTCTTTAGACATTAATATTATCCCCAAAGACAGATGAAACCAAGGCACAGAAAGATGAGAGAATGTCCCCAAGATGACTTCAGGGTCCAGTGTGCAGCCTCACCACTTTCCTATCTGCCTTCCTACCATGCTGGGAGGATGCAGCAGGGAAGGAGCACCCTGCCCCTGTGGTGGGTGAGTGCTGAGACTGGGTCTGGTGAGTGCTGGTGACCAGGCTAATACCCCAGTCATCCAGTCCTAGAGGGAGGGAAGCAGGGCACGAGGACCTGATCTGAAGTCAAAGCCTGAAGCCCTCGGCAAAGTGAAGATCAGTTAAACATTAGAACTGAATATGATGCAAACCAGTTTAATGCCCCAAAGTTTACTTGTAGATTTGTAAGTCTACATACTCTTAGAATCTTACTGCCCACCCCCACTAGCCTCAAGATATGTGAGCTTATGACTGATTAGAAAAAAACCTTAAGAGCAGGAATAGTCAAACTTTGAGACCTTTTCAAAATACCATTTTCTGCTTCAAGTGAAGCCTCAATAAAAGTATAGAATCTACACAGAATTTTCCAAGAAGTGCCAATGCATCCTGTCACAAATTTCAAAAACATCATGAGACTTGAATTCTAGTTCTAGCTAGTAGTGTCTTTGGTCAAGGAACTTCACCTCTCCAGGCCTCAGTTCCTTATAAAATGAGGATGTTGCATTGGCTGATCAACCTTGGTGATCTGAGTCTATCGCATCAGTCTTCTAATAAATATGTGTGATCAAACAGATCTGGAATCATATTCCAACCTACAAGTGTCAAGATGCAAAGAGGTCCTTCAGATATTTTCTTCCAATCTGACAGTCTTTTGTAGTGCACACACTCAATAGAATCATTAGCAGACACAATGACCAGCAGAAGCCTCAAGATTAGATATGCATTGCAGAGCTTATTTCCCACAGGCAAAGCCTCCAGGAAAAAGTTATCTCAATCAAAAAGAAAAATCGGTCATCAAAATTAAGTATTGCCATGTTTCAGCCCATGGGAGACAGATAGAAATATCTTCTTCACTCACATTTTTAATCAGGGGCCAGGACAATAAGTGAACAGGTAGCATTTTCCTATTCATCTCAGTGAGTACGCTCTCTTAGTTTCAAAAGTGATCATACCTCCCTTTAATCAACCCGTTTTCTTTCCCCATCTCTCTCTGAATTATGGTGCCCACAATTCAACTGGCACCATCAAACTCAAGAAGGTTTTAATGGAGAGAGGCTTTTCAGGAAAGCCAGTTGATTAGAGAAGCTATTCCCACATTAAATCATTCCCTGACTGGCCCTTGGAGGTCTGGATAACCAGACAGACTGGTTCTCTTATTTCTTTTTTAAAGAAAGCTAGATGCCATTAGAACCTTTCAAAGTTAATAAGACTATCTCAAGAAGAGTTCAGAAGAATCTCCTCAGATATTCATTAACTGTCAATCCTTTTATATACATAATAGATCAAAACTGATAGCAATAATTAAATTTTAATTAGGAAAATTCCTAATGATAGATTTCATAGTCTCTTTTAAATGCCATATATGTATTCATTCATTCATTTATTCAACAAACATTTTTTGTGTGCTAAATACATGCCATGCTCCACACTAAACATAAAATAAGTTCCTGAAACTATACCTGTGATCTTCCTAATTTATTCAAAGGATTAAATGTGGTTCCTAAGAAAATGTTTATAGAGTTTGCTATTCACAAAACACCTCATGCCATCGGGATAGTCTTCGTCTGCTTTGCAAAGCCTAGGACCTAAAAAATAATATCCAAGTTGATCTCAATCTCATGGACTGAGCAAATAATTCTCTGTCCAGAAAAACAGGTTCTGGCTTCCGACAGTCTGTGTGACTTGGAAGATTTTAAGTTGATTAGCAGGAACTGTGTTATTTTGAGGCTGAAACCATTTCTATTTCAAATAGCATTAAGTCGTACCCCAGGAATGATGAAAATGCCAAAAGTAATTTCCAGCATTCCATAAGATTAAGAAATTGAAAACCAAATATTTTGGGTGAAAGCAAGTATATAATAAGTATTTATCCAAATTCTATATAAGAATATCATTGTCTGCATGTGCAAACCCAACACACCTGGGTTCCTCACCCATTTTTTTATTTTCCCATATAATCAAATGGCATATACAGAGGGTGTCAAAAAATGTATACACATTTTAAGAAAATAACTGTATTAAAATTTTAATACTCAATATATACCAATAACAAAAGATGAATACAAGTCATGTGTATACATTTTTTTGGTATCCCAGGTATTATTCCCAAAGCAAAATATACAAGAAGCTGTCTCCTTTTGAGCATCTTTATTACAGGTATGCATATACATGTTTCTGTCCATCTTCCAAGATGCTCAGAACCCTGTAATGGGCAAGAATCCCAGCAGCCATTTGCTTTCTCTTATTTTACACATGGGAGAAAAGGCAGTTCATAGGGGTCAAGGCTTACCCAAAGTCACCAATTAGTGGCAGAGAAGTGAATTGCCCTGTAACTTCAGATCCCTAACTCTGCACCCAGAGCTGCTTCTATGGCATCATATGACCACGTTCAACATGTAGCTGTTGAGGCTAGAGCCTTCAAAGGACGGACTCAGTCTCTTCCTTCAGGGAGTGGATGAGATAGTTCAAGGAGACAGTGTGTTCACATAACTTTCTTTTCGAGGCTTCCCTTTGCTTCCTTTGTTCTTTACAAAAAAGTAGCGGTGCTCTGAGCCATGCTCTGCAGTTCTCCTTATGGTGTGTGTTCCAAATTAGCCCCACTCTAGCATTAATAAGGAAACAAGATGATAGAGAGCGTCCCAGAGTCACTGGTTGTGGGCTTCCCTGAGTGCTGCCTCTTCAGGACTTCTCCACTGTCTTTAACCCTAAGCTGTCAAAAAGTATATCTGTAATCACTACCATCCCCTTTAGTATTTCAAAGGGATAGCCTAGCAGTTCATCTTAGAGATGCAAACAGTTCCCTGACTTGCGAATTTATCTCAAGTCTCATGTACAAGTTGCTTGGCAGCTGTTCAGGAGAACAAAGGTGAAACCTCCAATTAAGAATGACTTATGTGTACTCCTCCAGCCATGAGTTGCACTGCCTTATTAACCTCCTTTGCCCTGCTTTAAAAGGTGGGAGCCTATGTACTCAAAATTCATTTATTCCTGTTAAGGATAATTATCTCAATTTTTGATGATGCCTCCAGCTATTGAAGAGTAACGATATGACAGTTAGACGTTTTTCTCCACTCGTGAAGAAAACATGAAGAACTACATGATATCGTTTGGGTCTCAGTTCATAAACAAAGCAAATTAGTAAGACTCTTTAGAGCACCAGATTCAAAATTAAACTTCCCAACAGGCTATACTTGTTATATCTTGACTGTGTTCTTTAAATCTAAATTACAGTAGGAACATAAAGAATTATGAAAGCAAATTCTGTGATACCAAGATATCACCTTTATTAAAAGAGACAATTACACTACCCTGGGTGAATGGGTAGCCTTGGAGATAAGATTCCATCCCATCTCTCTCCTTCTCTTTCTCTCTGTATCTCTATCTCTCTTACCTTACCTATATTTAAACTTTTTTATAAATGTCACTGTCCCCTCTCACTCATTTCTGAATGGACACATTGCCATTTGGCTTTGGTCCACATCACTTCATTAAAGTGGCTCTCTCCAGGATCAGTAACATCATTTTTGTGGCTAAATTCCATTAACACTTTTTAACCCTTCTCTTACATAATGCAGGCATCATTTGGAAACTTCCCTTGTCATTGAGCCCTGGGAAAATTTGCCTTAATCTCCCCTAAATTCATGGCTTGTGGAAGTCCTAACCCCTTCCAAAGGGCTTTGTGAAAATAGTCAAAGTCTACTACGAGTCTATTATCATGGGCCAGGCACATGTAATAACTTACTTCATCCTGACAAAACTTCAATCAATTAGGAAGTACTATTGTCCTTATTTTTTACAGATAAGGAGACTGAGGATTAGGATGGTTCTACAACTGATAAGTGGGGGGCCCAGACTTAAACCGAGATAGCCTAACTCCACCTTCATGTGACTCTGTGAGGTTTTCAGGCCTCCTCTAGACACTCAATGCTAGTTTTTTCCCTGCTCTCTCTGTTGTTTATCACACCTTCTCCAGTGAAATTTAACCCCTCTTTCAGTTTCCATCAAATAATAATCACTTTATTCATACACATATTTATTACATTTATATAATTTTTATGAGGTTTCATGTCCTGTCACACAAGATCTAGGGACTCTGTTAGTTCCCTGGTTCTTTCCCTTTCATTTCCTTTCCTCCCACAATTACTCCTAGACTTCCAAATTCTCCTACCCGATGATCATCTCCTACCTGGTGATCAACATTCCCTCCTTTTGCAATCTTGACATGAGTGGTTTTATTAAATGTTTATCATATCTCTCCACAACAAGTATTCTGGTACCACCTATTAAACAAGCAGTAACACTCACTTATAACAGTTCTTTGACCTAAGAAGCATTTTTGATTCTTCATCACTCTCTCCTTGATATATGCTCTAGTCTTGGCCTCTGAGGTACCATACACTGTTCTGATTTTTCTTCTGCCCTTCTGGTTAATTCTTTCAAGGTTACTTTTAGGGCCATTTCCCCTCTGCTTGTCCTCTAAATATCGGTGTTTTTTCAGGATTCTGCTGCCTCAAGCCCTCTTTTTTCCTTACCTAACACATTGACTTCAAAATATTTCATCTACAATCACAGGTTCAGTTACATCCACAAGTTTATATCTCCAGCACAACGCTTACATTCCTGACACAGAAAATCATAATTACCATGGCTTACCCCACAATTCCCCTCAGATATGCCAAACACATGATACCCAAATTCTCCAACACTGAATTCCTCTTCTTCCACAACTTTCTCCTCCAGTGTGTGATATTCTCTGCCAACACCACCATCGGCAGGACCCAGGAATCTCTGCAGCCTCCTTGACTCCTCCTTAATCTTCCTTCTCTAACTCCACCATCAGTCTCCAAAGCCTCTGGATTCTAACTCTTACAGAGCTTTCTAGTCCATTCAGTTCTCTCTAGTTCCATCACGTCATACTAACTGCTCTCCTTGTTTTGCCCCTCTTTAATGAATTTACTACATGGCTCTCTGAAAGACACTTCTAGGATGAAATTTGGATTTTGCATTGCCCCAGTGAAGATTCTATCCTTGCCTTGAGAATAAAGTTCTGCAGCATTTGACCCTGCATAACCTCCACTGCTCCTGTCTCTCTGTCCCTTCTTGCACTCTGTGTGCCGACCAAAGGGAACAGCTTTCGGCTCTTCAAACAAACTGCACTTTCTCTCAATTATAGTTTTCCAAAATACTGTTTTCTTTGTTGAAAACATTCTCCCTTTTCATCCTAGCCCGACTTCCTTTAGGAGATCATTTAGATGTTACTTTCCCAGGACGTCTTCTCTGACTATCCTAGATTTCATTTTAGTTGCAAGTGAGAGAAGACCCTCTCAAACTGATTTTGAGATAGAGACAATAGAGATAGAGATAAAGATAGAGATAGATAGAGATAGGAGAAAAAAGGCAAAGAATTTATTGGCTTAGGGCCAGCTGAGTGACTCAGTTGGTTAAGAGCTTGCAAGAGTGCGAGCTCTAAGCAACAGGGTCGCCAGTTCGATTCCCAGTCTGAGCTGAGCTGCCGTTGAGCTGCCAACAGGTGGTAGGATGGCTCAGCTGAAAAAAAAAATTATCAGCTTATGTAACTGAAAAGTCAATAGGCCTATCTTCAAGCCTGGTTAAATGATCTCATCAAAAATGTGTCTTCCTTGGCCAGCCAAGTGGCACATTGGTTAAGAGCTGGTTTGGGATGCCAGCGGCCCCGGTTCGGATCCCACATATGAGGGCCAGTGACACTGCCCTCTACAGCTAACAACAGCTCCACCTGGAGCTGGGCTGTGCGAGCCCCGGTGACAGTGTAGGCTGCAGCCCCTGCTGCCGTGGGCTGCCATAGGCTACAGTGAACGGCCGGCAGCCAGCCATGAGCTGCCAATAGCCGTGGTGAACAACATCCAGAGGCCGGGTCGCCTCATCCTGGAAGAGCGCAATGACAATACCAACATGGGCCAGTGAAGCAACATCCTCCACAACAGACTGAAGAACAAAAGGACAGCAACTTGTCTGTTCCCCTTCCCTGATTCCCCAATGCTGTTCCCTCCCCCAATTCCCCAATAAAATCTTAAAAAAAAAAAAAAGTGTCTTCACGCCGGCCAAGTGGTGCATTGGTTGGGAGTTGACTTGGGAAGCCAGCTCTGAGCAGCAGGTCCCAGTTCGGATCCCATATGAGGGCCAGTGAAGCTGTGCCCTCTACAGCTAAGATGGTGAACAATAGCTTGACCTGGAGCTAGGCTGCCGTGAGTCGCCAGCGACGGCGTAAGCTGCAGTGGGGCTGGCCTGCAGCTGCCGTGAGCTTTAGTGAGCTGCCATGAGCCACTGGGAGTATCCATCCAATGGCCGGACGAGTGGCTGCCTCACCCTGGAAGAGCGCAATGATAATACCAACATGGGTCAGTAAAGTAATGTCCTCCACAAGGACTGAAGAACAAAAGAACAGCAACTTGTCTGTTTCCCTTCCCCGGTTCCCCAAAAAAATCGTTAAAAAAAAAAAAAGTGTCTTCCTTCAACACTCAATTCCTTTTCTTCTGTGTTCACCTTCATTTTTACATAATTTCTCTACTTATATCAATGAGATAGGCATCATCAGCCCTAAAATTAAACCAGTTTAGCTACCCCAAATGAAAGTACCTTTTCCTGGTTATTGCCAGAATCCCAGGAATTACTCTCTCCCTGGCCAGGTCAGGATCCATATCCTGTCCTGAAGCTGAGGTGGATCACACATGATGGCAGTGGATGAGGGTGGATTCCCCAAGGAAAATCAGGGGGCTGTTTGCAGGAGACAAGGGATTTGGGTAGGCAGGGTTCAAACAAGGGTTGAAGGTAGGCAGACCAAAGAAAGATGGATGGATAGAAAGAAAGAAAGAAAGATAGATAGATAGATAGATAGATAGATAGATAGATAGATAGATAGATAGACAGAAGATAGATAGATAGATAGGATGGGATGGGATAGACATAATAGGTAGTTAGGTAAATGAAGAGAGGAAGAAAAAAGGGAAATGTTTATTTCTCTAAATTATCTTTTAGAATTATTATATTTCTTAGACAGACACAATAGGTAGGTAGGTAGGTAGGTAAGTAGGTAGGTGGGTGGAAAAAGAGATAGAGAAAAAAAGGAAACATTTATTTCTTTAAATTATTATTTAGAATAATTAGATTTGTTAGAAATAAGAATGTGGCTTTTTTGGGATTTTTGTTGCCTTCAAAGGACACCAATGAGAAACATACAGCATAAGTAACAAAAAGGCAAAGAAAGGGAACAAGGAGAATAATGCCAGATTATAAATTCCTTTGCAAAGGAAACTGTCTTCACTCTGTACCCACTCAAGCTTATGAGGTTCATAAGCACTTATTAAATAAATAAATGAGTATAGTAACTTGGGGGTGGGCAACCCTTCCAGAGTGGAATCCTGGACATCCAACCTCTGTTTTTCATCTCAGGGTAGTACATCTGTTGTCTCTTGAGAAAAAGACACAGCAGCAGAAGGCATTAGCTTCAGTTATTTCAGTTACTGAAATAACTCAGGGTTCTACGGAAGTTAAATATGTGGGTATTTAAATAGAAATTTTGAAAAAAAAGTAAGAAAATTTGGTTTTAGAAAGTGGGAAAGATGTGAAACTAAAATTCCTTTTAGAGAAACATTTCCTAAGAAGTTTGGGGGTGGAGGGGGGGGTTGTTTGTTTTTAATCTTGTTGTGGTTTCTAAAGCATATAAACTGAAGCTAAGTGACATACTATGGCATTTCCAAGCTACTCACAGTTCAACTTCTAAATATGATGACTAAATCCTAGAACAATCATGAAAGGAGTTGCAAAAATAATGATCATGAAACTATGTGAGATTTTAAAATCTCAAGGAAAAATAAAATCATAAAAAGTGAAAATGGTCTTTGTTCCCTGATTCAGATGTAATTCTTTGGTTGGACTTTTTCAAAAACAATTTTTACAAATTAAGCTTATGGTATGTTCGGCATTTCATATGTAAATCAAACTGACACAATCCACATGTAGGGGAGGGAAAATGGCCTTTTTATAAAGTACAAAATTCTACTATTATATTCATTTAATTGCTTATGCTTTCAAGAAAATTTTTTGTGCCATAAACTATGTCAGGAACTAAGGATACAAAAATTTGTAGAGCCTACACAATTGTCTTTAGGAGGTTTGAATCTAATGGGAGAAGAAATGTTTAAATAGATCCTTACAATCACTGCATTAAAGGTATGTCCTAGATCAGTGGGGGTACAGAGAAAGGTATGATTAATTTCACGATAGATTAAATTTAACAAGAAATCAGCTCTATTTTTTTAATGGAAAGAGTTTCACATTTCATGGCTTATTATAATGTTTGCTACTGGGTTTGGTAAAAAGAATCTATCATGTTAAGAAAGAATTTCTTTGGGCCAGCTGAGTGGTGCAGTGGTTATGCACTGGCTTGGGAAGCCAGTAGCTCCGGTTCAGGTCCCACATATGAGGGCCAGTAATACTGCCCTCAAAAAAAAAAAAAAAGAAAGAATTTCTGGTCAAGTTGGCAGAGTAGGTAAATGTTGTGTTTGCCTCCTCTCATGACCACATCAAAATTACAACTAAACTACAGAACAACCATCATTGAGAATCACTTGAAGTCTAGCTGAACAGAAGTTCTACAAGATCAGACAATTAAGCTCGCAAACTCATCCTACAAGAAGTGCTACATACCTCACTGCTGAATATCACTACAGTCACCTTCAAAGCACCTAGTCCACCCTTCAAAGCAATTTTGGAACTTTTTCTGGAATGGCCATCAGAGCTGTCGTCGTGTTATCCTTGATGTCCTGAATGTCATCAAATGTCTTCCTTTCAATATTTGCTTTATCCTCAGGTAAAGAAAGAAGTAATTGCGGGGCAGATCTGGTCAGTAGGGAGGGTGTTCTAATACAGTTATTTGTTTACTGGCTAAAACCTGCCTCACAGACAGTGCTGTGTGAGCTGGTACACTGTCGTGATGCAAGAGCCATGAATTGTTTTCAAAAATTCAGGTCATCTAACTTTTTTATGCAGCCTTTTCTGCACTTCCAAATGGTAAACTTGATTAACTGTCCAGTTGGTACAAATTCATAATGAATAATCCCTCTGATGTCAAAAAAGGCTAGTAACACTGTTGCAACAAGTTCACAAACTTAATTGTTATATAGAGACATGAAACAGGCTGGTCCCACACCCATGTGTGACCATTAATAATTGGGAGGGATATCTCAGATGTGGAGGTCCCCCACTGAGGAGCAAGGGGTCCTATTCCCACATCAGGCTCTCCAGCCCAGGATTTGATTGCTGGAAAGAGAAGTCCCCAGAACTTCTGGCTGAGAAAACCAGAGGAGCTTGTAGCTGAACAAGATGGAGGGCTGCTGGAGTCCCAGGTGTTCTTCTCAAAGGGCTCAAGCACAGACTTACTCACTGAGAGTCTCACTTGCTCTTAGTTCCTGTACTGGGACAGCAGCTCAAAAGGTTCCAAGGTCAAATGGGGAGGAACTCAATTGTCTGGACTCAGGATAAGGGCTGGAGGGGCTGCTTTCTCCCAGGCAGAAGTGCTGGCAGAATCCATTGTTCCTTTGTTGAGCCCTCCCCATTCCTAGCATGCAGACACAAGTGGCTGCTATACCTGGATGTCCATCAACCTGGCTAACACTGTTAGTCCCACCCTACTGATTCTCTGAGACCCTGCCTCATCTAAATTGTGGATCCACCTAACCTGGTCCCAGTGGCTTTTCCATACAAACTGCCTGTCTTGGCTCATGTTGCTGACTTTCCTAAAATCTCTCAAAGATTCACAAAACCCAAACAAGCAGCATCTGGCTTCAATGTGTCCATACCACTTGCTAAGCAGCCCCAAGCCCAGCACTAGCAACTGCCTGCCTCGGTTTGCAGCTTGGCTTCAAGATGCACCTCCAAGCCCAGTGTGGGTGGCTGCCACCTGCAGATTGCTTTGCAGCTCATGCCAGGTAACCCCAGGCATGGCACAGACTGGGGCTAAATGTGTCCTGTGGCAGGGTCCCTCCCAGGAAGCCTTGTGACTTGTATGCCCAGTGGCCCACTTTAGACCTCACTGGAGCACCACCCAGCTGCCTCTGTGGATCACACACCCAAAGGTCACACTGGGCAGGCACCAGAGCCCTGCTAAAGCAAATTCTGCTCTGTAGGGTCAGCCTCTGCACAACAGCTCCTCCACTGTAGTCACAGCCAGTCCTTACAACCAATCAACCTGAAGGTCAATCCCTCCCATTGACGTGGAAACAGCAACCAAGGCTCAACTACAATAGGAGGGCACATGCAACCCAAACAAGAGATGCAACTCAAGCACCCAGCTCAGGTGATCACAGAGCCTGCACCACTGAGCCCAACAGGATACCTAGTATGTAAGGCCACTCTAATAAGACCAGGAGGCATAGCAACCCTACATAATACATAGAAACAAACACAGGGAGGCAGTCAAAATGGGGAGACCAAGAAACTTGTCCAAAATGTAAGAACAGGACAAAATGCGAAGAAGAGAGCTAAACAAAATGAAGATAAGCACCACCTGATGCAGAGTTCAAAACACTGGTAGTAGTAAGGATGCTGAATGATTTCAGAGAGAACTTCAGCAAAGAGAAAGGAAACATAAAAATGGAGATAGAAAAGTAAAAACAGAGCCTATCAAAAATGAAGCCTACAATAACTGAAATAAAGATTACATTAGAGGGAATCAACAGTAGATTAGATGAAGCAGAGGATATAATTAGTAATCTAGAAGATAAGGTAGCATTAAATACCCAATTAGAACAGCAAAAAGGAAAAAAAAACTATAAAAATGAGGATAATTTAAGGGGCCTCTGGGACAACATCAAGTATACCAACATTTGCATCACAGGTACCAGCAGGAGCACAGAGAGAGCAAGGAATTGAAAACCCCATTTGAAGAAATAATGACAGAAACTTCCTTTACATAACAAAAGAAATAGACATACAAGATGAGGAAGTGCAGAGAGTCCAAAACGAGATGAACCCAAAGAGGCCCACACCAAGACATGTCATAATTAAAATGCCAAATGTTAAAGACAAGGAGAGAATCTTAAAAGCAGCAAGAGCAAAGCAGTTAGTTACCTACAAGGGAGCTCCCATAAGACTGTCAGCTGATTTCTCAACAGAAACGTTGCCAGCCAGAAGAGATTGGCATGAAATATTCAAAGTGATAAAAAAAAAACTAAGGATCTACAACCAACATCACTCTACCCAGAGAGCTATCATTTAGATTTGAAGGACAGATAAAGAGCTTCCCAGACAAGAAAAAGCTAAAGGAGTTCACCAACATCAAACCACTATTGAAGAAGAAGAAGGAGGAGATGGAAAATATGAATAAATTGGCAATAATTACATATCTATCAACAATTACCTTCAATGTAAATGGATTACATGTTCCAATCAAAAGATGGGGATCTGAATGGATAAGAAAACAAAACCTTTACATATGCTGTCTACAGAAATCTCACTTCAGGTCAAAAGACACAAAGACTGAAAGTAAAGCGATGGAAAAAAGATATTTCATGAAAATGGAAACAAAACAAATCAAAAAGCTGGATGGGGTAGCAATGCTTACAGCAGACAAAATAAACTTTAAAACAAAGGCTATAAGAAAAGACAAAGAAAGACTCAGTAATCCCACTTCTGGGTATTTGTCCAAACAATCTCAAAACACTACTTTAAAAAAACTTTTGTTCATTGCAGCATTATTTACAATAACCAAAATATGGAGGCAACCTGGGTGTCCATCAGTGGATAAATAGATAAAGAAAAGGTAGTATATACATACAACGAAATATTACTCAGCCATAAAAAAGAATGAAATCTTTCCATCTGCAACAACATGAATGGACCTATAGGGTATTATACTGAGTGGAGAAAGGCAATCAGAGAGAGACAAATGTTATATGATTTCACTTAGATGTGGAATCTAGAGAACAAAGTAAACAAACAAAACAGAAACAAACTCATAGATACAGAGAGCCTTTTGATGGTTGCCAACTAGAAGGGGACTCAAGGGGTTGGATGAAAATAGAGAAGGGATTAAGAAGTATAAATTGGTAGTTACAAGATAGTATGGGGATGCAAAGTCTATATATAGTCAATAATATAAGTATTGTAATACTATGTATGGTGTCAGATGGGTGCTAGACTTATCAGGGTGATCACTTCGTAAGTTATATAAACATCTAATCAATATGTTGTACACATGAAAGTAATATAATATTGTATTCCAACTGCAATTGAAAAATAAAAAATTATTTAAAAAACAGAAAGAACACAATAAGAGAAGCTAATAAACAAAACAATAATCACAGCTAACATTCTAGTATAGTATCTTATAGTTTTAACTTTCTCTAAATAATTTTTTATACCTAGTGATCATAATACTAAAAAAGTTCTTTTTCTCTTTTTATCACTTAGAATCATAATGTAATCTCTGAATATATTATAAAATAATTATTTAAAATTTTTAAAAAGAATCTATCATATTTAAATAGTTTATTTCTAGATTACTTGGATTTTTTATTAGGAATGGCTATTAAATTTTATGATGTCTTTCAGGCATTTATTGGTATAATTATTGACTTTCTTCATTTAATTTGTTGATGTAAGAAGTTACATTGATGGACTTCTTAATATTGAACCATTCTTATGGTCTTAGAATAAACTCTACTAAGTCATATTACACTGTTTTCATAATAATCAGCTGGAATTAAGTGCTACATGCTATGCAGAATTTTTATATCTATATTCATACAGTACTTTATAGTTTTCCTTTTTGTAATATATTGTTCAACTTTTAATACTAAAGTTATGCTAGCATTATAAAAAGAATCAGGAAGCTTTGGCTCCTTTTCTATGGTCTGGAATGATTTCAAACTACATTGGATATTTTTTATTTTAAAGAATAAATTAAATTTTGAAAAACCTATACATATTTATTTTTTCACAACCGACCTATCAATTTGGAATAAAGGAAATTCAGGATTCTACAGAATGTATATATTCTTTCTGGAATTGTTTAGTCATTCCATAGACACATATTGTCATAGGTTAGATACCCCATGCAACAGACTCTGTGTTGGAGATCTGAGTGCAAGGAGTTTACTGCAGAGTACTCTTGAGAATGTTGACCTGTAGACAAGAGAAGAAAGCAGGATTGAGCATGGCCAAGGAAACTGAAAGGAGCATAAAGAGAAGATAAAATCAAAAGGGGCTTTGGCCTGTTTTACCAGGAGCACTAGAGCTAGGATGGCTCTTCAGGGTTGTCCCATTGTCTGTTATTAGTCAGGGTTCCTCACAGAAACAGAAGCAATAGGACAGAGATAGAGATAGATAGATGATTAGATAGATAGATGGACAGATAGATGATAAATAAGAGATAGATAGACAGATCAATAGATAACAGCTAGATTAGATAGATGATAGATAGATAGATTAGATAGATAGATAGATAGATAGATAGATAGATAGATAGATAGATAGATAGATAGATAGATAGATAGATGAGAGAGAAGAGAGAAAGAGGGAGAGAGAGAGAAATCGATTTACTATAAGAACTAGCTCATGTGATTTTGGAAGCTAAGACATCCCAGAATATGCCATCTGCAAACTAGACACCTAGAAAAGCTGGTGATGTAGTTCCTAACTGAAAAATCCTAAGGGCCAGGAGAATGGTGAAAGTCCCAATCCAAGAGTAGAAGACATGTCCCAAATTATCAGACACAGAGAGAAAAATCTCCCTTCCTCTGCTTTCCTACCTTATTCAGACTCTCAAGGGATTGGATAATGCTGGCCCACAGTGGGGACTGCAATCTGCTTTCCTCAGTCTACCAATTCAAATGCTAATTTCTTCCAGAAACACCCTCACAGCCACACCCAGAACTAATGTTTAACCAGCTGTCTGACCATCCCAATGCCCCCTTAAGTTGACACATAAAATTAACTGTCACATCCCATAATGAAGCAGAGGGGCAGGTCTTTGTGTCTTTACATAAACCAGTTGTTGGATGGGAACTACCTCTGGGCAAGGAACCTAAACTTGGGTAGGTGAGGCAGCTCCCTTAGGCCAAGGACAAGTCTGTGGGAGAGACTACTGTGAGCTATCTGCAGCCAACACTCCCAACAGTTGCGGAATGAGCATATGTTGGTCCTAAATGGGGTGTCTGAATGGTGCACCATTACATCCACTACACATGCTTTAGTTGAACTAAAATGTGTGCTTTATCCCCTTGGAATAAATATTAGCATGGATCAATAACTTGAAGATTTTCCAAAATTTCTTTATACCTTTATGGATACTAATTGTTATTTCACAATTCATCTAGAAACATGGGTGCTCAATGGATTTTAATGGTAATTTTCAAATAGGGCCACCAAAAGTATGTGAACGATTTTTCCAGTTGTCAAATATTATGATTTTTGCATTCATGAATAAGAAGTTTGGAGCATCTCAGATGAGAGTTTTTCTTCTCACAACTTTATCTTATCTCTTTATAGTAGTCATTGTAAAATATCTATAATTTGTTACATGATTGCTTTAACATTTCTTGTCTTCATTGTTCAAATAATGTTCTTTAAAATTATAGAATTCCACACATTTTGCCACCTACTGTGTCCATTTGTTAAGATAAACTTTATGAAAATTATTGGTAAATATAGCACATCCCCTTGATATCTACATTATTTCCTCAAGAAGATCACATTTCTGATACTCCTATACGGACATCATTTATTAGCAGGAGCTTCAAGATTCTCCAAGGTCCGGTCTCAATCTAGTTTCATAACCAAATGTTCTAACTCATGACTTCTCATTTACCCACTCCCCCAATTCCAGTCAAGCTAGGCACAATGCAATTATACTCACTGAGATATATTTCCCAGGTGATGTCTTAACCCAGTTTTGAATTTATGTCTAAAAATTCTCAATTCCCCTTCACAGGCAGTTTGCTGAGTCCCCACCTCAAACACTTCCCTTATCTGGCTCTCACTTTCCAGGGTCACTAAGCATATTCCCAACCAACCCCCTTATGAGTCTCCCACATTCCTGAACCAGGTACTAAACAACAAGGAACAGCCTCTATGCTCCAGAGCCATGTAATTATTAAGATTAACCTATCCCCAGGAAGCCTGCAGAACCTAGCTACCATTCCCACCGTGCTTGCCATGCACAAAATGCCTTCTCCAGCTCCAGCCATCAGTTACTGTCCCCAACACAAGATTTCTATATGTCCCTACAAGGCAACCAGCTCTCCTCTGAAACTAAGAAGGAGTTCGGCCTTTCATTACTCCAATGCCAGTGTATTGTATCCAGCCATCAAAAGACTCTTTACATATGATAAAAACACACCTCTGTTTATTTCTGGTTATGCTTCTCTGCTTCCAGACATTTACTTATCCAATTTTCTCCTGTGTGACATCTTTCTGCCTGCCTTCATCCTCAACTGTGAATAGCCTGTCCTTTTTATTCAAAAATTGACCTGAAATTCTCTACCTTCGGGACCCTTTGCTGTGTTTGTATTCCTCATCTGTCCTCTTGCATTTCTCCGTGCCACTTTTAAAGTACACATCACATCCCTCTGTTTTATATTGCAATGCTTTGTAAGCAGACCTGGTGTCTTCATCATTTGATAAGATGTGGGAAAGCTTCTTTGACTCCCCTGCAGTCTCAGCCATGAGGTCTGCTACGAGGGAGCTTCTTTAAAAAATATTTATTGAATTCAATTCCTTGGAGCACTGCTGTGCAACTTCAACCCTGCCTGAAAGTGACAAGTAACATTCCTGCCATCTTGATGCTCCTTTCTTCTGCTCCTATTCTGATGCAGAGACTGGAGGGGTTACAGAGGTGCAGATGAAGAGGTTGGAGAAAAAATGAACGCTGAGAAGGAAGGTTTGCAATCCTGCCCCAGTGGAAAGGGGTGAATAGAAACAAAGCAACAAGAACACCAAATAACTAAAATATTTTATGGGAGTTTGTATAGGGACACTAGAAGGTGGACAAAAAACATTTATGGGATGTAACGACCGGATTTCAGGACCTTGAATTGACTGTTCCAGGATTAGGACACATATCATTTGAGTTGCATAGATATGAGAACCACACTGAACCAATTTTTATTTTCTTTCTTTCTTTCTTTTTTAGTTAGTTTCAGGTGTACAACACAGTGCAATAGTTATACTTTTTACCCCTCCAAGTGACAAACCTTCTCCTGCAATCCACCACCCCACTCCCCCGCCCATATCATACATATCTACTACAATTCCATTGACCCAATTTTTTTTTTGTAGTTGATTTCCTCTCTGAATTATTCATCTGATGATTAAGTTCTCTTGGCTGTTAATTTCATAAGACATTGTATTAAAGACAAAACCATTTTTTCTTTATAATTCATGAGTTGTGGGATTTTCCTCCCTTTGTAAGTTTCTTTAAAGTCTTATCCTAAAATACTTTCTTGAGTTTAAAAAAAGAAGAAAACATCTAATCAAATGTTCTCTCTTGAACCACAATTTAAGATACAGGGAGCTTAACAGATGTCTCTAAGGAAAAGATGGTTTTATTTTGCTTTTAATGCAAAGTGCTGTTTGCACTGGCAGATTTGTATAATTTAACTATCATATGGCTAAGTCAATGAATTTAATGACAAAAATTAGTATATCCAAAGCAATAAAAAGCTACAGTGAATGTAGGCAGCTCTCAGCCTGGCTATCCTCTCTCTTCTCAATCAATCTCTCCTCACCTCTCTCCCTCCCTCCTCAACCCCTTCACCTCTACCTCTACCTCTAAACGCATTTCTATCCATTACTTACTTGTTTCCTATTGGCCACTCTTCTCCCCATCCTGTAGCTTCATTCTGGAGGTAGTCAATCAAATAGGCTCACTCATGACCAACTGACCCCAAGAACCCTATCATTTTTCAAGGTCACCTCCTGGGTTTGAGCTGCCTTAAGTCTGAAGCACAATCCAGATCTAATCAAGATCTTCCCTGGCTCCACCACTTACTCACTTTGTAACTTGGGCGAGTCACTTTATCTCAATGTCATCATCTGTAAAATGGGAATTATAATAGTACCTACCTCACAGGATTATTTCAGGAATGGACTAGTTAATATTTATAGCATATTTAAAGCAATACTTCCTCTTATTAACAGCGTTATGATCCCAGATATCATTGGGAGAAAATCCTTCTCAGACATTAGTTTAATGGTTTCTGGCATAAATCAGAAAGCAAATGATGTGAATTTAGGGCCATGCGGTAAAGAATCCATCGTAGTACACTGAAAGAAGGATGAGAATGTGTTCTAGAGGCTGAAAAAGAGTGAAGAGTGAAAGGTGAACCCACAATGTTAAGAATATACTGGGTTCACCAAAATTAGCAACTTTGAAGAAATAAATGTTAATTGTGAGAAAACATGTTTTCACAACTTAAGGGTGAAAATATCCTTTAACATCATTTATACGCGGCACCTAAGTCCACAAAGATTCATAGATTCCACCACTTTTCATTATCTCTCACTGTCTCCCCCTCTCAGGGTTCCTAATTGCTTGGTTCTTTTCACTCCCCATTTGCACATCCAACACCCTCATTGAAAATGTCCCTAGATGTGGTTTTGCCTCCCAACTTACCTTGCTCACTCCATTTCCCAGAATTCCCCACCAGTTCCCACCACATGCAGAAGAATTTATATTATAGGTGTCAGGATAGCCACATACAGTGATGCAGAAGAAAGACTTTAAGTCCCATCTCAATGCTCCCTTGTCTATTGGTGAGACTTCAGTGTATACATGCATGAGGCAAGATGTGAAGAAAGAGGTCTTCTTACCTCCAAGCACAAGACTTAAAGCATGAGCCACTACTACCTACATCCTCTATTCTGCTCACCCTACGTATCGCACCTGAAGTTCACCTTTCAAAAAAAATCACTGGGACATGTGGCATAACCCACACTTGTGGGAATCAAAGAGTGTACAAAGATGGAGTTTGCATAAAGCCCTTTTCCTATTTAAGTGCCAGTCTCCTACAGGCTTTCAGTCTCTTCATATTTCTCTCTCCCCCTCTTTCCCTACTCACTGAATTTATTCTCATATACTTAGAAATAGATATACAAATCTAGAAGAAAATGAAAAAAAATTTAGAAACATCTAGTCTAAACCTTTCAGCTTTATGGGTGATGAAACATAGATTCAAAGATGATGGGCCGGCTGAGGGGCACAGTGGTTAAGCACTGGCCTTGGAAGCCAGCGGCCCCGATTAGGTCCCACATATGAGGGCCAGTGACACTGCTCTCAAAAAAAAAAAAAAAAAAGATGTTAAGTGACTTTCTCAAAGGTTCCAAGAAATTTCTATATTCATTCCAGATTTGAAAACAACTTATATATTATCCTCTATCACTCAGAATCTAGTGCATACTGGGCACCATAAACATACTTTATGCCACCTCAAGTTGTCTCCCAACAACCCCATGAAGTAGATATCATTATCGCCTCTTTATAAATAAGAGTCTGAAGCAGAGAGGTGGCATATCTACAACAGTCACTCAACCATAAGTAGGGGAGATAAGCTTTAAGTCCAAGTCTTCCAACTCTCTCTTGCTGCTATATTGAATTTCTATCATTTCTAGTGCCAGGATTTGGCTGAAATTGGGACCTAGCCCTCAGGCCTCAAACCATGAGGATATTTGAATTAGACATCACAAAGGCTGGTATGGATTCAAATATTGATAAAAACAATTCAAAATTCACTACAGTAGTTTCATTTTACTACTCCCTTCACTTACTACCAAACTGAAATAAATAAAAATGGTGTACATGAGTCCAGGGAGACAGGTTGATGATTCTCCAATGCCTCCCGTTTCTCAAGAATATGTCCACATCTGGTGTCAATACAAGGAATCCACGAAGTTAGGGGATGTTAGAACTGCATGCATGCTGCCCTTGATAGCATTTGGCTAGGAGAGAGTGTGATCTCAGCACGAAATGTCTGCCTTACTGTCATATAAGGGAATTCTTGTTGCCCCATTTAGTAATTTTCATGTTCTAATTCTCACTGCGTCATCAAGCCTATAGTATCTTGTCTATGACCAACCATTAGCATTAGGTGAGTTAAGAGCTCAATAATGTCTTCCAAACCCCAGGCTCCAAACAAAACAGGCTTTTTATAAAATGAAGCCCCATCAAGTTCCATGTATAAGACTTTTATCTTCTTGTCACTGCAAGGTCACGAGCTGGCCAGTAGAGATCCAGTCAGCACATCATCATACCACATACTGAGCAGGGCAAAATGGGCAAGGGGAACAAATTTTCTCCTGCATATCCTTGCATTTTTATTTGAACAGGAAACTATTTCACAAATGCTCCCTAGAAGACTTCCCACTGACAGGTTATTGATCAGAATTGGGTCACATGACCACTCCTGGCTGCAAGGGTGGCTAGGAAAGTGAAAATCTGGCAAAGGGGAAAAAGATCTCCATGACAGGCTTAGACCAAAGCTGATTCAGTTCCTGAGGCAGGGCGCTATGCCTCTCTAACCAAAATGCAGGTTTGGTTAACAAAGAAGAAGTAGAGGGAAACGACTGTTGGTTGGGCACAAACAATACCTGTCATAGAGACACTCCATATAGCACGTCTAACAATATTCTTTTGCTTATGACTTGGGAAGAGAACCTGTTTGTTTATATGATCTGAAATTAAGCAAAGGCTCTATCATGTCAAATGTTTCCTCTTGATCCAGCTTTACAAGGCAACCAAACTCTCTCCTTGTTTTTGTGTGTTTTGTTATTTTTTTTCAAATCTCTAAGAGGTCTACAATTTTATTGCCCAATTTTGTACTTCACTGTGAGTCATTCTCCTGGTTACCACGAGAAAAGCCTTTGCAATCAAATTCCCAGCAAAAACAAAACAAAACAAAAAACCTTAAGAAAGTCCAATTCCTGATGTCATCTCTTACCCCTCATTTTTATTTTTCTTAAAGATTTTATTGGAGAATTGGGGGAGGGGAACAATGTTGGGGAATTGGGCGAGGGGACCAGCCAAGTTGTTGTTCTTCAGTCTTCATTGTGGAGGGCGCCAATCGCCATCTGGCTTCCTGTCGGCAGCTCATAGCATCTAAGCTCAAGGTGCTGTGTTCAATCTTAGTTGCAGGTAGGCATAGCCATCATCCCATGCGTGAGTCGAACCAGCAGCCTTGTTGTTAAAAGCACACACTGTATCCACTGACCAGGCAGCAGCTCAGCTCAAGGTGCCAAGTTCAGTCTTAATTGAGGATGGGCATAGCCCACCATCAAACAGGCAATCTTGTTGTTACACCAACTGAACCATCCTGCCACCTGTTGGCAGCTCAGCGACAGCTCAGCCCAGGCGCAGTCACTGGCTCATGTGGGAATTGAACCGGCAGCCCTGTTACTCAGAGCTCTTGCTCTTAAGCTAACTCTTAACCAACTGAGCCACTCAGCTGGCCCCACCCCTCATTCTTACGTTAAATAATTGATGACTTTTGTACCAAGCCTGCAGATAATGAGTCTTCCAGAGGCTTTCCATAGCAGTTTGCAAATCCCTAATTCAAATCAGCACATGACTGTGGTTGGAATTCATCTTTTCCTTGAAGGCTTAACTTTTCTTCTCTCTGACACTTACTTTGACTGTTAGAACTTTATTTTTCCTGCTAATCAATAGCAACCCAAAATAAATTTGTAAATACCTCTTTGTTTTCTCTCTTCTTCCTTCTTCTCTAAATGAATCTAAAGAATAAATTATTTTTGTCCTTTCTGATTTTATCTAATCTTATCATTTCTTCCCCTTTTTCTCTCTTCTGATTACATCTTGATCTTTCCAGTATTCAGTAATCTTTCCTGGAGAACTCCCCTTATTCAAAATTCAATTATATACAAATTATAAGTCATAAATTCAAAATTAGTGGACTTCCAGTGTAGTCACCATGATTGTAGTTTTTATTATACATACAAACTGTCATTACTTCTCTTTTGTCTGTACCTCTAAAAGTGTCATTACTTCTTTTTTGTCTGCACCTCTACACAAATGTTTAATGCAAGTCATTAGAATTATGGAGGTGGACACACAAAAAAAGGGCACAGGAAAAAATGCTGAAAAATTTAAAAAGGTTTGAGGCATGTAATTATACAAAATTAATAATTAATAATTTGAGATGTAATGAAAATGGGATTTGTATCTGTTGGTGCTAGGTTCAACTGTAACAGTGACCTTCAAAATTCTAGTTTAGGGCCGGCCGAGTGGCGCAGTGGTTAAGCGATGGTTTGGAAGGCCAGCGGCCCTGGTTCAGGTCCCACGTATGTGGGCCGGTGACACTGCCCTCAAAAAAAAAAAAAAAAAAATACTAGTTTAATGTAGACATTTATTTCTCTTCCACTGCTCATGGCTCATTGGCCATAACTTGGACAAGTGGCCAAAAAGAGTCTATAAAGAAGGCTAAGAAATGTAGTCCCTTAGTTCAGTGTCATTTTGCTCAGCTAGGCAAAAGGAACGTGTTGAGAAATGCTGGGAAATGTAGTCCTTCAATTTGATTGTTGTGTTTAGCTAAAAATTTGCAACTGATTACTTAGGAAGAAAAGTGTGGATTGGAAATTGGAAGACATAATTGGCCATCTCTGCTGCATCACTGAAACTCTAATAAACATAAAACATATTTTGAGTGCTTTCATAGTTTTACTCTGATGAGCATCCTTCTAATCCATGCATTCTCCAAAGGAGCCAGTATTGGTTCTTAGGATGGGGGGGGGGGTGGCGAGGAGCAGAGCAAAAAAATCTTACTGATCTTATGTATAAAACACAGAAATATACACAATACACCACAGATATACAATATAGGTGTGGTATTAAAATTTCATGGGGAGGCTTTTAGGAAAAAACACCTTAAAAGGCTCTTTGAGGGCCAACTGAGTGGTTCAGTTGGTTAAGAGCTCACTCAAGAGTCAAGCTCTGAGCAACAGGGTCACCGGTTCAAATTCTGGCCCGAGCTGAACTACCAACAGGTGGCAGGATGGCTCAGCTCACCAAAAAAAAAAAAAGCCTCTTTCAGTACTAATTGGAAGAAGGTTCCTGAAAAACTGGTTGAGAAACACTGTTCAAACCTAGTGCAGGAATTTTCAGAAACATAACTCAAAGTTGGGCAAGGAAACACATTCTTTTGGCAAAGCTTCACTTTAGGGTTCTACAGGTTATATAATGTAATAAATAAAAGGGTTATTTAATGTAATAAATAAATTTCAAATTGAACTGACCATTCATTCAACAATTATTTTTCAGTACGAGGTCTGACAATTAAGTTTGCGAGCCTGTTACGACGCTGTTGCTAACCTTTTTTGATAGGGATTATTCATTATGGATTTGTACCAACTGGACAAACAGTTAACCAAGTTTACTATTTAGAAGTGCTACAAAGGCTGTGTGAAGAAGTTAGACGACCTGAACTTTTTGCCAACAATTCATGGCTCTTGTATCACAACAATGCACCAACTGACATGGCACTTTCTTTGAGGGAGTTTTTAGCCAGTAAACAAATAACTGTATTGGAACACCCTTCCTACTCACCTGATCTGGCCCCCAATGACTTCTTCATTTACCTAAAAATAAAAGAAATATTGAAAGGAAGACATTTTGATGTCATTCAGGACATCAAATGTAATACGGCAACAGCTCTGAATGTAATATGACGACAGACCATTCCAGAAAAAGAGTCCCAAAATTGCTTTGAAGGGTGGACTAGGCACTGGTGAGAATGCATAGCTTCCTAAGGGAAGTACTTTGAAGGTGACTGTAGTGATATTCAGCTATGAGGTATGTAGCAGTAGCACTTTTTCTAGGATGAGTTCACAAACTTAATTGTCCTACCTTTGTATTCAGATCTTCCAGTCCCTACTCAGGGTTCAGCCTTCCCTTAAAACTGCTCCCAATTAAAATATCCTTATTTCCTCTTAGTCCACTTTTATTTATCCCTTTGCAGTCTTCAACTGGTGTTTGTGGTCATCAGATGCCTTCCTTGTATTTGTCATGGTGGAAGATGAGATATCAGCAACAACCAACATCTACAGAGTGCTAACTGTGGTCCAGACACTATGCTGAGCACCTTACATTTTTTTCTCTTGTCCTCTTCATAACCCCTTGATGATGGGGATATGCCCCAAAGTGCTAGCTGGCTCTGGAGTCTAACTCTGTGAATGTGAAGTTCAGCTCCACAACTTACTATCTGTGAGACCTTGGGTAAAGAACATAACCATTCTGTACTTAAATTTCCTTTTGTATAAAATGAGGATAACGGTAGTACTTACTTTATAGGGTTGTTATTAAGCAGTAAAGTATATCACATGTAAAATGCTTAGAACACGGCCTGACCCAAACAATTTTAATTATTGATATGATTTTGCATATGAGAAAAATAAAGCACAGTGAAATTTTATAACTTGCCCTGGTTACCTAGGTGTTGGTTATAGGCAGAGCAGGCAGTCTGTTCTGTAATATACACCAAGAGGAATTAAGGAACTAAACCATTTGGCTACAGGGAGGCAGTGAAAACCCAACTGTGTGGTCAAGGCTAGACATTGAACAGTGTGGCACTGAAAGTACCCAGAGAGGGATCACACATCTGAACAGCAGAAAGCCTCCTCAGGAGCACTCAGCTCACAAGTTATCTCCCTCCTACCAAAACCCAGGGAAATGGAAGAAGCCACTTACAGTGGGGAAGAGAGAAGAATACATTTTTAGAGATATTTGAAAGTACAAATTTAGAAGATATTTGAAAGAACAACACTGCACGATCAGAAATCCTAATTTGTACAGATTGGTACAGTATCAAACAGGAACAAAAATAGCTAAATCTCACAAATACATTCATATATTCAACACATATTTATTGGCTGTCTACTACATGCCAGCTAAGGTTCTAAGTAGTAGAGATACAATGGGGGAAACAAGCCCCTGCTGTCATGGAACTTAAATTTAGGGGTGCAATGAAATCACAAACAAAATGAAATAGTGAAAAGAGCTATGGATAAATTAAAAGGGTTAATGTGACATGATAAAATTTTTATTCTTTAAATGTCAAATAAGAGACTGAGAATTCTCTGTAATGAATGAGGATAGCAGTTCTCAGCCAAAGTAGTGACCAGTATCACATGGCCAAGGCTTAGCACAAAACCAGGAAAACAAATCAAGAAACCATGTGGAATCAGGGCCTCCAGAAGAAGATCCAAACAAAAGTGGTAAAAAGACATTTTCCTTAGCCACTCTTCACAAGAAATTACCTACTCTAAAGTGATCGGTTATATGAATACATGCCAGTGTTTCTACATTGTACATAGGAGCTTACTCAACAAATCTTTTTATGTCACTATATAAAATCTGGAACTAAAATAGCTCTTTAGGTATTATTGTATGGTGCTTAAACCGAGGAGGGTAACTGACAGTTATGATTACAGTCCTGGAGCCACCTTGAAGAGACAAATCCCAATAAGCAGCCCCTTCCACACAATGGTGTCTAAGCAGCCTTTGTCTTCCATCACACCTTTGTCAGCTTATTCTCCATTTTGTGACCTACTCCTGTGCAGTCTTTGTTTGTTTGTTTGTTTGTTTGTTTGTTTGTTTGTTTTTTAGCTGAGCCATCCTGCCACCTGTTAGCAGCTCAGCGGCAGCCTAGCTCAGGCCGGGAATTGAACCAGCGACCCTGTTGCTCAGAGCTTGGACTCTTGAGTGAGCTCTTAACTAACTGAGCCACTTGGCTGGCCCTCCTGTGCAGTCTTTGAACTACGATGTGCACAAAGTACACTACAAAACCTGATGCCGCCATGTGGCTATAAAATCTCAGAGTGAACTTAGCTTATTTCTACCACTCCCATAAGGCCACTTCCTGCTTCATAGTATGGCTACCGTATGGCCATTCTTTAAACTCCTTAGGTCAGAATGTTTCATTTATCTGAGTCTCACACAGTGTCTTAAACAGAGTAAGTTACATCTGTAGAATGTAGTGTTCTTTCTGCTTTAAAAGAAGGTGATACAAAATTAATTCAAAATGGATCAAAGACCTAAAAGTAAGAACTAAACCTACAAAACTCTCAGAAGAAAACATAGGGGGAAAGCTTCATGACATTGGATTTGGCAATAATTTCTTGAATATGATACCAAAAGTATAGGAAACATAAGAAAAATATACATAAATTGGACTACATTAAAATTTTAAACTTTTGTGCATGAAAGACACTATCAATAGAATAAGTAGGCAATCCACAGAAGAAACTATTTGTAACTCATATATCTGGTAGGATGTGAATAACCAAAATATATATTTTTTAAATCCTACAATTCAACAACAAAACAACAAATAAACCAATTTAAAAACGGGCAAAAGGGGTCGGCCAAGTGGCATGTTGGTTAAGAGATGGCTTGGGAAACCAGCGGCTCTGGTTCGGATCCCACATATAAGGGCCAGTGACAGTGCCCTCTACAGCTAAGATAGTGAACAACAGCTCTACCTGGAGCTGGGCTGCTGTGAGTCCCCAGGACGGCATAGCTGCAGCCCCTGCTGCAGTGGGCTGCCATAGGTTACAGTGAGTGGCCGGCAGCCAGCGTGAGCGGCCAGCAGACGGTGTGAGCTGCTAAGAGCCGCTGTGAGCGGCCGTCCAGAGGCTGGCGACTGATTTACCTCACCGAAGAAGAGCTCAATGATGATACCAACATGGGCCAGTGAAGCAAGGTCCTCCACAACTAGACTGAAGAACAAAAGGACAGCAACTTATCTGTTCCCCTTCCCCAGTTCCCCGATGCTGTTCCCCTCCAACTCCCCAATAAAATCTTTAAAAAAAAAATGGGCAAAGGACTTGAACAGATATTTCTCCAAAGTAGATATACACATGACAAATAAGTACATGAAAACTTACACAACATTACTAATCATTAAAGAATTGCAAATTGGGCTGGACAAGTGGCGTATTGGTTAAGAGCTGGCTTGGGACGCCAGTGGCCCCGGTTCGGATCCCACATATGAGGGCCAGTGACACTGCCCTCTACAGCTAAGATGGTGAACAACAGCTCCACCTGGAACTGGGCTGCTGTGAGTCCCCGGGTTGGCATAGCTGCAGCCCCTGCTTCTGTGGGCTGCCATAGGCTACAGTGAGTGGCAGGCAGCAAGTGTGAGCAGCCAGCAGCTGGTGTGAGCTGCCAAGATCCGCTGTGATCAGCTGTTCAGAGGCCGGCGACCGATCTGCTTCACCCAAGAAGAACGCAATAATGATACCAACATGGGCCAGTGAAGCAACGTCCTCCACAACTAGACTGAAGAACAAAAGGACAGCAAGTTGTCTGTTCCCTTCGCTAGTTTCCCAATGCTGTTCCCCTCCACTAATTCCCCAATAAAGTCTTAAAAAAAAAAAAGAAAGAATTACAAATCAAAACTACAGTGAGATGCCACCTCATACGCACTAGAATGGCTATCAAATCACACACACACACACACACACACACACACACACACACACACACCAACAACAACAAGAAAAACATACCAGAAAATAACAAGTGTTCACAAGAATGTGAAGAAATTAGAATCTTTGTGTACTGCTCTTGGAAATAAAAAATGGTATGGCCACTGTGGAAAACAATATGGCAATTCCTAAAGAAATTAAAAACAGAATTACCATATAATACAATTCCACTTCTGGGTATATACCCAAAAGAACTGAAAGCAAGGACTCAAACATATATTTATACACCCATGGTCATCTATCCATAGATAAATAGATAAATAAAATGTGGTATATACATACAATGGAATATTATTCAGCCCTAAAAAGGGAAGGATATGCTGACATGCTACAACATGGATGGACCTTGAAGACATTATGCTAAGTGAAATAAACTAGTCACAAAAGGACAAATACTATATGATCCCACTTATGTGAGGTACCTAGAATAATCAAATTCATAAAGACAGAAAGTAAACTGGGGGTTTCCAGAAAGAAACAGGGAGTTTTCATTTAATGAATGCAGAGTTTCAGTTTTGCAAGGTGTTAATAGTTCGAAAGATGGGTAATAATGATGATGGTTACACAACAATATGAATGTACTTAATGTCACTGAATTATACACTTAAAAATAGTTAGATGGCAAATTTTACATAGGTTTTACTATTAAAACAATTAAAAAGAAAGTGAAGAAGGCAAAGAAGAAGAGGAAGGCGAAGAAGGAGGAAAGGAAGACGAACAGCAACACTAAGAACAACCACGGTCCATATTACTTTCTGGAGAAAGTTGACAATTCTTCCCCTACTGCTTCCTTCATCCCGAGCCCCCTTTTCCCTTATATTTTCATTTGGCTTGTGACCCTAGTACTTCTGCCAAAGAACTGAAATGGATATTAATTTGGAAGGACATTGATGTTAAAGTTACCATGATAAAAGGATCAATCAATATCATACTTAGATTTTTCTCTCCTCTCTTTCTTTCTCCCTCTCATTTTATCTTTCCCTTTTCCCCTTATCCCAACCCCAGCTTACACTTGATATTATTCAGATAGGTAAATAATTTTGCTTACTTTGAACTCAATCTAGTAATAATATCTTCTCCTCCAAAAATCTGAGATAAATGGGATTAACCATAAAACTACTATAAACTCCTGCTAGAAATGACTGATGCATTTACACTGTGGGTAGACCAAATTCCATATATATACATAGTAATTCTGCAAAAGGAAACCAAGGAGATGGCCTGTTGTGTGAGGAAAGATGCCATTAGAATAAAGGAACATAGAGTTGCTAGGGGCAAAAAATACTGGCCTCTCAATTATCTCCCTGGGGCTTTAAAAATTCCAAGTATGGTATAGTATTTTTCAGATTATTTCAGAAAGAACAGCTGATATCTAAACACTGGCCAAACGCTGTGCCCAGTTATTTCTGTGGTCACTTTGTGGTTTGTTATGGCAGTCTCCAATCCACTTACTGTTTTGTGAGCCAACCAAACCAGGTTGTTTGTTGGATTTTCTGGAAAGCTTTCCCTGCGTGTTTAATGTTTTCATTCAGGTCCATAAAGGGAGGCGAGTTTCTTCGGTTCTTTTATGCCCAACTATCCCAACACTGACACCACGCCACTTTTCTCAAGGCCTTGTCATAACTGAGTTTCCCTCCTTCCTGGCCTTTCCTCTTACCACAGCCATGCTGGAGCCACTGTGACTGATCGCAACCTGCCCGGTGTTTGATCATACTGAATGCTTGCTTTGGTATGTGGCCCAAAGAGGTCAAACAAGGGGAACTTACTCTTAGTCTAAATGTTCCGCAGCCAAACACCTTCTGGAATCTTTTTAGATTCTGCCTCCATTATCCTGGGAAACAGGAGAAGCCAGAAAGCCTTTCCTCTATCCAGGTCTTTCCTCAAAACAGCATCAAGAGGAGGGCTGCCCTCATCTTAACAGAGAAGAAAATTGAGAACTGGAGTGAAGAGGAATGACAACTCAGGAAACTGCTGGAGAGCTGGATTCCAGACTTGGTCATGACCACGATCAAATTCTAGTTCTGTCACTCACTAGCTATGGCACCTTTCACAAGTTACTTAAACTCTCTGCCTCAGTTTTCTCATCTATAAAGCATATTGTGTTAATGATACATATGCCACCAAATGACTGCGAAAAAAGCAAGTACTGAACACAATGCCTGGCACATAGAAAGTACAGATTCATGTTAGTTGTGAGTATAATTATTATGAGTATCGTGATCATTTGAGAGACTTAGCTACTTCAAAGCTAATACATTTCAGTATCGGTCAAAATGTACTCAGTTATGCTGCAATAACACATAATCCCCCAAATCGCAATGATTTACCACAAAGGATGTTTCTCCCCTCTTGCAAGGTGATCGTCACAGCCAGCCGTGTCTCTCCTCTGCCTCCTTTTCATTCTGAGACCCAGGAGAATGAAGAAACCACTCCAGACCGCTGCCTAGAGTTGTGGCTGAGGGAAAAGAGAATAGAGTAAAGAAACTGGCGTTTTAAAGCTTCTGCCCAGAAATGATATGTGCCACTTCCACTCACATTCCATTGGCCAAAGCAAGTCCAACCTCAATAGCATGGAGAATTATAACCCTCCACCTTAAGGGAAAGTAGATGGGGTTAACAGGTCCACCACAATGGAGGAGCCCAGACTGAAGCTCTAAGGTTCACTCCACTACACCACTCTACCCTTCTGCAAATTAAAATTTAGGAGATTGTTTTTCTGTAAAGTTAAATTTGTGATAATAAAACATAAAAATGTTTAAAGAGAGGCAGTTGCTCTTTTTTGGGGGGGAGGGCAGACAGGGGAGTGCTAGTCTTTCCATACATTTACAGTGAGGTCATTTTGCTGTCATACAAAGAAGATGGAGTACCAGAGCTAGCAGCGACATGAGTCTACTAAAGCTTTGCTGTCCTCCTGGGTCCCCTGCTGCTTGGTACATCCCACTCTCCACACCACAGGCTGACCGGTGGTCACTGTCTGAGACAGCTGTCAAAGGGATATTCTACTAAATTTGTCTTGCCGTTTCACCTTTCAATAACTTGAGGTCCTTCCACAAAAATGCAAAGAAACTGGCAAGACAGTCAGTCCTATCTTGTGACTTCCCAGCCATAAATAAACTCAGGAAATAAACTGAGTCACAGTTTTTATCTCATGTCATACAACCACAAAAGCTTAGCATGAACAGGAACTCAACTCAGTATCTAATGCAGAAACATTTCCTTCACATTGACAGTAAATTTAATGCTTGAGTACTTTTCAGCAATCCAGTCTCAGCATTGGGAAACTCAGAGGCAAGCAATTCTATTGGAACATTAGGACTTTTAAAACAATTGTCCTTATGTTGAGCTAAAATCTGGTTGGGCAAAGATTCCAACCCTTTGTGCTAACTGCATTCTCGTGGAACATAGAAAAACTGTAGCTTCATCCCAAGAAAGACCTTCTAAGATGAAGAAATTCCTTGGAGCCTTTCTTGGTTCTCTCTTCTGTTCTTCCCATTATTTTCATATGACAAGGATTCCAGAGCTCTCCATATTTATTTTGCCAATCTGGCTATGAGGCACCCGGTGAAAAATCCAAACTTTTCAATCAGAGGCAATTATACCTCTAAACCACTGAGTGAGAGAGTTAAATAGGAAGGTTAGGAAAACTCATGAAGTTTGGTAGTGCCATTTATTGTTCTGTTTGTATTACACTGATTAAGAGTAAAAAGATCCTTTCAGAAATACCTCATGGTTGAGATGGGAGAAGGTGAATTTTAAATTACATAATGAGCAATTTATTTTACAATACTAAAAAGAATGTTGAGCTTTTAGAGATTGTGTTATTAAGAATTCTATCAGGAGAGCCTGCCTTTGAATCTTTTTCTAGAAGTAGATACAAATAAGACGAAACACTTTACCCCGCCCCCCGCCAGGTCCCCTTAGAACCAATAACCTGCAAAGGTAAATGGCTACATGTCTGAGGACAAAGAATTGATTTTCCACCCTGAACAGTGAAGCAAGCTGACTCCCACGGGGAATAGAATTTTCATTTGGAATATCCATTGACCTTGTAAGCCACGAGTTACAAAACAAGGAGCTAGGACAAAGAAAATTAATTGGCCTTCCTTAAATTGAAGTGTGTGCTACCAAAGGTCTATGACAAGTTTACTTATTATCTAGAACCCCCTCCTCACCAGCTAGCTTCCTGACTCGCTTCCTCCATGCTTTAAGCTTCTGCTCAAATGTCACCTCCTCAGTGAAGCCATCCCTGACACCCCCTCTTTAAAATTGCAACCCCCTCCAATTAGAGCCTCCATCCTCCTTTCCTGCTTTAATTTATTCATACCACTTATCACCATCTAATATAGGCTATTTATTTTTCTTATTATCTCCTTTATCAAATGTTTCCTCCTACTATAACATTAGATCAAGGAGGGCAAGGATTTTGATCTGTTTTCTTCATTGTTATATCCTCAGGGCCTAAAAGAAATACTGGTAACTCAGTATCTGGTTTCTAGATTATTTTTAAGGACATAAAAATTATCTACTCTCCTAGAGCATGCATTTTAGTAAAGAGATGAACAACAAAACAAACCAATAAAATAATCAGGGTGATGATGGCTACATCATGGCAAATAAATTGGGTAGTTAGGGAAGGTATCCTTGAAGGTGGACTCATTTGAATGGTGATAGGAAGGATTAGACAGTCAGAGATGGTAGAAGCGCATCCAGGCAGATGGAACCTCAAGTATGATGCCCTGAAGATGGAACAAGCGGGCTTAAGAACAGAAAGCAAGGCAAGGAACCTGAAATGCTGTGATTTGGAGAAAATGGGGTAAAGTTGGAGAATGGACAGGAGCCCAGTCCCTGAATGCTTTTGTCATTCATCCCCTTTATTAATCATAATATGCGTCATTATGTAAGACCAGTCCCTCTTGCACTTGCTTTGAATACCATTTTCTAGGCTCTTTAAACTGTTTCTCATTATTCAGTCCTCTCAGCAGAAATATCACTTCTTCAATGTGGACATCCCTGGAAATGTGTGTGCACACGTGAACACACAGACACACACACACACCAGCAATAAACACTTTATCTTGCTTTATGTCCTTGGCAGCATTTATTACTACTTGAAATTTTATTGTCAGATACACATACACACACATACACACACACACACACACACTCTCATACACCTCTAGATTGCAAGCCTTTGAAAGCAAGGACCTTTCCTTATGCATCATATATTCCTAGTGTCTGGAACCACGCTTGGCACATGATAGGTGTCAAAATTATTTGATGAATATCTTAGGTCACTGTCCCTGGGAAGCGGACTTGAGGCAGAAATTAGTAAATTTGCATTCAGGAAGTTTATTAAGAGTAGTCCTGGGAAAATGGAAACGGACAGAGGGATGAGTTGAACTGTGACTCAGATGCAGTTGATCTAGGAGTGCCCTTCAGATATGCTCTCAATGAGACTCAGTGGGGCTCAGCCTTGTACTTCCACATGGGCCAGTCATTGCATGTAGGCTACTCCTAGGGAGGGTTGGGGATTATTTTTGGGTGAGGCAACTCCCTGCAGCCAGAGCAAGACCTGAAGAAGCATTCAGCTGTAACCCATCAGCAGCCAACACTCAGGACAAGTATGGAATTGAGAGCTTCAGTTCCAAGGGGGGAATCTGAGCAGCATATCACAGCAGCCACTGCAATAAATGAAGGATGAATGAATGCATTCTTACCACCTAAACTTACGTTAAACTGTCTCTAATCTAGCTGACCATATCCAATACAGTCATATTAACCCTATCACGTGATACATGCTTCTTCTACTCATATTAACATTGTGTATAAAATGTATATATAATATATACATGTTACCCTAAAATTACTCCTATCCTAGACTTTAAAATCTGTGTTTCTATTACAAATAGTTCTATCTCATTTCCGTTACCTTATTTTATTATAGCTCTTAAAAATAAGTAAGTTTTTTATAGGCATGTCACAAATATTTTCATGATGATTTTAGAGTCAGTAAACAAACCTGTTTAAGGTTTTTATTTCTATCAACAGAGAAAGCCCTACAAACAGTAATGAATTCTTTAGGTTTGTTTTATTTGATGTCTCCTTATTACCTAGCTATTTTCCTGCCTTTAGCCATAATGAAAATTCAAGTGATCCTCCAGTTCCTCTGCTTTCTCTTGGAAACTAATTTGTGAATGTTTTATATTATTCCTTCTGCTATGTGAAATGGCGGGAAGTAATAATAATAATAGCAAACTGGGACAAGTCACCTGCTAAAAAGTATGGCAGGGAAATATGGAGGTGATAATATAACAGTCATTTTACTAGAAATGCCCAGGTCTCAGGGAGTTAGATACAGGCAAACAGTTTTGTCTCATGTTTTAGAGAGTTGTTTTCAAGCCCAACTTTGATTTGTTAATAGAAGAATTTATGACTAAAATAACCCAGCATAATAGCTCTTCCTTTTCTAAACATTCCTTTAAAAAATACCAGGGTGTAGCAAAATCACTAGAAAGCACAAGAAATTATTTTCAAGTTCAAGCTGAAAAATCAGTCTCCCTACTGTACAAATGTGCCTGACAACCTACTCCACCCTCACTAGATGATGCCAGGCATTGTGTTTCTGACTAGACAAAGACTCTGAAGTCATCCTATCATGGGACCAGGAAGATGAGAACCATCTGAGCAAGTCACATATAAACAGGAAGAGGGCAGTTCCTCAGAAGTTCCCTTGGTATTAGGTCTGCTTTCCTGAACCACCTGGGATATGGGTCATGAGTGGTGTGGCCTGGTTTAAAATATCAAGAAACATAAGGAACATTGACTATAAAACTGACCACCTTTAATGTAAATTGATGCAGACAGTATGGAAAACAGTACAAAGATTCCTCAAAAAATTAAAAATAGAACTACCATATGACCCAGTAATTCCACTTCTGGATATTATGCTAAGGAGATAAAATGACTATCCCAAAAAGATGTCTGCACCCCCAGGTTTATTGCAATGTTCTTCGAGGAAAGATCTGAAGTGTCCATCAGCAGATAAATGGATAAAAAAAGTTGGACAGGCCGAGTGGCGCGGTGGTTAAGCGCTGGCTTGGGAAGCCAGCGGCCCCAGTTTGGTCCCACATATGAGGGCCAGTGACACAGCCCTCAAAAAAAAAAAAAAAAAAAAAAAAAAAAAAAGTAAGGCAGGGGGCCGGCCGAGTGGATTGGTTAAGAGCTGGTTTTGGGATGCCAGCAGCCCCAGTTCGGATCCCACATATGAGAGCCAGTGACATTGCCCTCTACAGCTAACAACAGCTCTACCTGGAGCTGGGCTGTGCGAGCCCCGGCGACGGTGTAGGTTGCAGCCCCTGCTGCCGTGGGCTGCCATAGACTACAGTGAGTGGCCGGCAGCCAGTGTGAGCAGCTGGCAGCCAGTGTGAGCTGCCAACAGCCGCAGTGAGCGACATCCAGAGGCCGACGACTGATCTGCCTCATCCGGGAAGAGGGCAATGACAATACCAACATGGGCCAGTGAAGCAACGTCCTCCACAACTAGACTGAAGAACAAAAAGAAAGCAACTTGTCTGTTCCCCTTCCCCAATTCCCCAACGCTATTCTCCTCCCCCAATTCCCCAATAAAATCTTTAAAAAAAATGTAAGGCAGGGATTTCCAGTTACAATGACAGAGTACATAAATGCTGTGCTTGCCTCCCATCATGAATACATGAAAATTATGACTATCCTACAGAAAAACCATCGTTGAGAATCACCTGAAGTCTAGCTGCACAGAAGCCCTACAACTAAGGGCATACAGAGGAAGCCACCTCAAAACTGGTAGGAGGGGCAGAGACACAGATGGGCTAGTTCCAAACCCACATGTGACCATTAAAAATCAGGACAGATATCTTAGCTGCAGAGGTCCCCTGTGAGGAGCAAGGGGTCTCAGGCCCACATCAGGCTCCCCAACCCAGAGTTCCACTGCTGGGGAAAGAAATCCCATAACTTCTGGCTGTGAAAACCAGCAGATTGTGGCTGAGTGAGACAAGGGTGGCTGCAGTCCCAGGCACTCCTCTTGAAGGGCCTACATTAGGACTTACTCGCTGACAGACTCACTCGCTCTAAGCTCCAGTGCTGGGGCAGCAGCTCAAAAGGCACCAGGGACATACAAGGTAGAACTGGGTTGTCTGGTTTCAGTTCAAAGGCTGAAGAGGCAGCTTTTTCCTGGGTGGAGGAGCTAGAGGAAGCCATTGTTTCTTTGTTGATTCGCCCCACTCCTAGCATGGAGATGCAAGTGGCAGCCATATCTGAATCTCCATCAATCTGGTTAATACTGTTCATCTGCCCCAACCTGGTGATTCCCTGAGGTACCCTGCCCAACCACCTTTTGGACACACACAGGCCACTTACAGTGGCTTTTCCATATAAACTGTGATTCTTAACTCATGTTGCTGACTTTCCTAAAATCTCTCAAAGGTTCACAAAACCCAAATAAGCACTATCTGGCTTCTGCATGTCCCATACCACTTGAACAGCCCTAAAACTGATACTAGCAATAGCTGGCCCCAGTTCAAGGCATGGCCTCTTGAAGCACCTCCAGACCTTTGAGGGTCATAGCCATCTGTGGATTGCTTGTGGCTCATGCCAGGTAGCTCTGGACAGGGTACAGCCCATGACTTAACTTGGACTGCAGCAGGGCCCCTCCCAGGAGGCCCAGAGTTGGCACTCCCAGTGGCCAGCTTTGGATCAAGCCAGAGCATCACCCGGCCACCTGCAAGGATAACATATCCAAAGAGCCTACTGAGCAGCCACCAAAGCCCTGCTAAAATAATCTTGCTTCATAGAATTAGCCCCTGCACAACAGCTCCTCCACTGTAGTCACCGCCAGCCAGTCCTCACAACCAATCAGTTCAAGGGTCAATTTCTCCCAATGACATGCAAACAGCAAACAAGGCTCAACTGCAACAGAAGGGCACACACAACCCACACAAGGAATACAACTAGAGCACCAGGCTCAGGTGACCAGGGAGACTGAGCCACTAGGCTCCACAGGAAACCTACTACACAACGCCATTCATAAGACCTGGAGGCATAGCAGCCCTATCTACTACATAGAAACAAACACAGGGAGGCAGCCAAAATGGAGAGACAAAGAAATATGTCCCAAATGAAAGAACAGAACAAATCTCCAGAAAAAGAAACTAAACAAAATGGAGACAAGCAATCTATCAGATGCACAGTTCCAAACACTGGTTATAAGGATGCTCAATGATCTCAGGGAGAACTTCAACAAAGAGATAGGAAGCATAAAAAAGGAGACAGACCACATAAAAAAGAACCAATCAGGAATGAAGCCTACAATAACTGAAAAAGAAGACCTTAGAGAGAATCAACAGTAGATTAGATAAGCAGAGGACTGAATCAGCAATTTAGAAGATAAGGTAGCAGAAAATACCCAGTTAGGTCAGAAAAAAGAAAAAAGAATCCAAAAAATGAAGATAGTTTAAGGAGCTTCTGGAACAACATCAAGCATGTTAACATTCACATCATATGGTTACCAGAAGGAGAAGAGAGAGCAAGGAATTGAAAAATTCCTTTTGAAGAAATAATGACAGAAAACTTTACTAACGTGGTGAAGGAAATAGACATACAAGTCCAGGAAGCAAAGAGAGTAGCAAGCAATATGAACCCAAAGAGGCCCACACAAAGACACATCATAATTAAAATGCTAAAGATTACACGCAAAGAAAGAATCTTAAAAGGAGCAAGAGAAAAGCAGTTAGTTACCTACAAGGGAACCCCCATAAGACTGTCAGCTGATTTCTCAACAGAAACTTTGCAAGCCAGAAGGGATTGGCACGAAATAGTCAAAATGATGAAAAAGAAATATAACCAAGATTACTCTACCCAGCAGAGCCATCATTTAGAATGGAAGGACAGATAGAGAGCTTCCCAGATAAGGAAAAGCTAAAGGAGTTCACCACCACCAAACCAGTATTACAAGGAATCTTAGAGGGACTTCTTTAAAATGAAAAAAGATTTTAAAAAGATAAAAAAATATGAATAATAAAATAGCAATAACCACATATCTATCAACAATTACTTTAAATGTAAATGGATTAAATGCTCAAATCAAAAGATAGGGTGACAGAATAAATAAGAAAACAAGAGCTTTACATATGGTGCCAGCATGAGACTCACTTCAGATCAAAAGACACACACAGACTGAAAGTAAAGGAATGGAAAAAGATATTCAATGAAAATGGAAACAGCCTTTCTGTCTGGCTGCAGCCATCAGGGGTCTTAAAAGGTTCAGTTAAATGATTTCCAGAAAACACATAGCAGACTCATAAAACCTCTTAAGATCTAAATTCCTTTCTACTCAAAAATCTTAAACCATCTATTTTGTGTGTAAAGATTGTTCAACTAAAGGAATAAAGTCTAGTAAACTAAAAAACAAAGAATAAAAAAAATGGAAATAAAATAAAACTAAGGTAACAATACTTACATCAGACAAAATAGACTTTAAAACAAAGGCTGTAACAAGGGATAAAGAAGGACCCAGTAATTCCACCTCTGAGTATTTATCTGAAGAAACCCAAAACACTACTTCAAAGAGTCATGTGCATCCATGTGTTCATTGCAGCATGATTTACAATAGCCAAGGTATGAAGATAACCTGGGCATCCATCAATGGATAAATTGATAAAGGAGGGGTGGTACATACATACAATGGGATATTACTCAGCCATAAAAAAGAATGAATCTTGCCACCTGTGACAAAATGGATGGACCTAGAAGGTATTGTGCTGAGTGGAGTTAAGTCAGAGAAAGACAAATGCCATATGATTTCACTTATATGTGTAATCTGGAGAACAAAATAAACAAACAAAACAGAAACCAACTCATAGATATGTAGAATATTTTGATGGTTGCCAGATGGGAAGAGGGTTGTGGGTGTGTGAAAAAGGTGAGGCGATTAAGAAGTATAAATTGATAGTTACAAAATAGTCATGGGGATGTAAAGTAAAACATAGGGAATATAGTCAATAATATGCTAATAACTATGTATAGTGCCAGGTGGGTACTAGACTAGTCAGGGGGATCACTTCTTAAATTTTATGCATATAAATATCTAACCAGTATCTGTACACCTGAAATTAGTACAACAAAAGAAAATTGAAAATTAATACAATTAGTGTCAAAAAAGAAAATAGTGTGTGTGTGTGTGTGTGTGTGTGTGTGTGTGTGTGTGTGGTTGTCAGAAAAGTCATGACGCATTTTTGCAACAAAAAACATAGAAAAAAATACATCATGACTTTTCCAACAACCCTATATATATATATATATATATATATATATATATATATATATATATATAATGAAATAATATTCAGCTTAAAAAATCCTACCATTTGTTACAACACAGGTGATCTTTGAAGGCATTGTCCTAAGTGAAATAACTCAAACAGAAAGACAAACACCTTATGATTTCACATATTTGCAGAGGCTCAAAAAACTCGAAGCTATGGAAACAGAAAACGGACTGGTGGTCACCAGGGTTAGGGGGAAAGGGGTAAGAGAAATGGGCCAAAGGGTATCAACTTCCAGTTATAAAATAAATTCTGGGGAATGTAATGTACAGCATGGTGTCTACAGTTAACAATACTACAAGTATATTATATATTTGAAAGTTGCTAATAGATTTTAAAAGTTCTTGTCACACACAAAAAAATTGTAATTATGTGAAGTGATAGATGTCTTAACTAACCTTATTGTGGTAATCATTTTGCAATACATACATATATAAAATCACTATATTGTATACCTTAAACTTATACACTGTTGTATGTTAGTTATATCTCAATAAAGCTGGGAAAAATTAATTAATTTAATTGACCACCTTAAAATGACTAGGAAAAATGTAACCTATGCCATGAACTGTAATTACTGGTGGTAGAAAAGAAAATAGCTTATTGGTGGCTTAAGGAACATGTTTCTGCCAAGTTCATTTTTATTCCATGGGTGGATATGCAAACTAATTGACCTGCGTCTCAACACAGCATTCTCACATTCTTAGGCTAGTGACTACTTTTGACAGTAAAAAAACCTCATCATGTTCATCTACCAGTATGGCTGGGTACCACTGAACTGAACACAATCATGAGTAACAATTTGCTAAAATAAGAGAGAGAGAGAGAAGTGGGAAAGAAGAAAATGTGAAGAGGGAGAAAGGAGGAAGAAATCTGATTGAAGAGTTTTACTGAGTTTGATGACACACAACTGGGAAGTGTGCAATATTCCTAGCTCTGACACCTACATAAATAAGGAAATTCCTCCAGACAAGCTTCTTTACAGAGATGGAGTAGGTTATAGCCTGCATCATCTGAGCATGTGAAAGTTCACTACTCTAGAATACTTTTACATTCACTGAATAACGTCAGAAGTACTGCATTTTGAGCTTTATACCTTTGAAGTGACAGTAAAAGAATAGAAGTTGAGATAATGGTGCTAATTTTTTTCTCTCTCACAATTTTGCCAAAGACCAACCCTGCCTCTTTTTGGTTGTAAGCCAATTTTACGGATTGATGCTGGCTCATGAAAATAACGTTACTGATGAGCTGATATAATTTTCACATTGTGTGAGTGAAGAATGGGGTGAGGAAAAGAGCCAGAGAGAACAGATGACATGCTCAGGTTATTTATGAGGATAGAGACAGAACTGGGTCTTGACTGAGGGTCTCCTCATTCAGCCTGAGGACTATTACACCCTTTGATTCTTTTATAAGCTTCTATTTCTGTAGAGCTGATTTATGTAGATATGTGACATAAGGGACATAGATGATAGAACATCAGATTCAGTGCAGTATTTAAACGATTCTCAGTTGGTTAGTTCATAGGGTTAAATCATAGATGCTCAACTTGTTAGAAGCTGGATATAGTATGAGGAAAAACATAACACAATGTTATAGTTGGAAATTCTATAAGCCTCTATTTTTTTATGGATTATAAACTACAGAAAGAACAATTAGACAAAATCTTCTTGGCTGGTGGGAATATGGATATTCTGAGTTTTGGGGTTGTTTTTTTTTTTTTTTCCTTAACAGGGAAAAGGAAAAACTTGAACCAACTTCCACTCTTCTCACCCAAGGACATCTTAGAATCTTCAGTGGAACATGTTTTGGATATTTATCAGAAATGGTTCAAAACACCAGACTAATGCCTACTTCTTATTCAGCTAAGGTCATAAATAGGATGTTCTCAAAGTTTTCCTTTATTTATTGAGCAAATGTTTAATTTTTTTATTTCTAGATCACTGTACCCCAAATGTGTGTATTCAGAGTGAGAACAATGTGACACTAGAAAACCACCAGAAGCTTTTCTAAACAGCTTTTCCATAGCATCGTTTCTATAGGGAAGGCCTACAGTAATTTCATTAGGACCATTACAGAATCAAATCTGAAGTTCTTATCATGGCCTGCAAGACTGTCTGTGGTCCAGCTTTCTTTTTCCTTACCACTCTTCTCCTTGCTCATTCTGTAGCAGCCACATTCTGTTTCTACTGTTCAAACATCTCAAACTCCTATGCATCCAGAGGCCTTTGTATTCGATATCCTCTCTCCCTCTTCCCCAGATCTTTGAATGACTACGGTGTCTCCTAAGTTAGGTATCAGCTTATATTTATTCCCTCAAAGAGGACTTTCCTGACCAGCAGATCTAGAGTGCTCCAATCATTTCGCCATTTTCTTTTCTACCATCTTGTGAATTTATTTCTTTGAATGTTATTGATTATCCTCCCAGTAAACTTCATGAGGACAGAGACCTTATATCTATTTCCACTGTTATATCACCAGTCCCAACACAGTACTAGATCCACAGTAGCCATTCATTAAAAATGTACTGAATAACTTATTCAATAAATCAATTAACATGGCAACCAATTAACATGGAAGTCATTTCCACTTCTTATTCTCCTATGCAGGGAAACAAAATATATTGTAATGCCAGAGAGATCATAGGCTTAGGCACTGGTAGGTATCAGGAGTACTTCATAATAAAATATAAGAGAAAGCATCTACTGCAAGCCTTTTCTGTCAGGCTATAAACACATTCTCCAAGCCCCACTAAAACCCTATGGGGTGAGTACTTTCATTATTCATTCCATTTTACAAATAAGAAAACCAAAGTAAGAGAATTTAAGAAACTTGTTGAAAGCTATGTATTTAGTATATGGGGAGCCTAGATTTGAACCCAAGCAGTCTGATTGCGCTTAAGAACTATCTTTACTCTATTTTCTCATTTGTGCTTCAATTTCAATGCTCCATGAACTTATTCTGATTCTAAAAACAACTGGAGCTTAATTTGCTATACTCTGAAGAGTGGACTTGTTAGAAAATACTCTAGACTATTCTGGGGACTCTTTTCTACTTTTTTTTTTTTCTTTTTGAGGGAAATGTCACTGGCCCTCACATGTGGAACACGAACCGGGGCCGCTGGCCTCCCAAGACAGCGCCCAACCACCGCGCCACTGGGCCGGCCCTCTTTTCTACTTCTTAATGCCATAAAAACAGAAATATTTTATCTGCAATGCCTGAAGTCAGGGATCATATGAGCTTCAGTGTTGAAGGCAAATATTTTTCAACTTTTATTTGCCACTCTGGACTATGATTACCTCAGTTTATAGTAATCTACATCCCTGTGTAAATAAACTCCTTATAACACAAGGAAGAGAACTTGCTCATAAGGAGACAAAAAAAGGGGTGAAAAGCCCAGAATCTAGCTTTTGTTTCTGAAATTTAGGCTTCTTTTTTGATAATGCAAACCAAGCATTCAACTTAAAAGCATTTTGAAAATTCCTTGCCTTGCCTATAAAGGGTCTACACTCTTGAAACTTCCAAATCTTACTTCAAGACTTGGTTTTTCCCCTGTCTGGTAGGCTATTTTCAGAGTGAGTGAAAGAGTCAAGAGGTAAGTAACTTGTTTCCTCTTTTTATTTTAAAGAGTGTGTTACATTTTTGTGAAACATTTTTGAATTGGGGTCTTCAGCCAGCCAAGCTTATAGAAATGCTAGGTTATGCCTGGGTGGCGCATATATTAAGCCTCCCATTGGAGAAATTAAGCTGCCTCAAAGTCCTTTTGCAGGAAGTTACTCTTCTCAGTGCTAGACTGAATATTTGGGAGATTGGATTTTGTATTTATCAGAGGAAATAAAAAGAAAATTTCAGTCCCCTAATAAATTTCAAGGAAATCCCTGGGCCACATATTGTTCCCCTTTAAACAGGCAGTCTGAGTGAAATGTTTTATTGTAAAATAAATCAATGAATACCTTGAAGCAACCAAAATAGTATATTTGTTTGCATAATTCCCTCTAGCTTTGAAACATCTCTTTCTATATAATTATTTTTTTAAATCAAATAAAAAAAAACACCTCTGGTGTACTATTAAACACACCAACAAACCCAAAATAAATAACTAGAGGAATGGCCTAATCTTATTTGATAGGTTACAGAATGAGATATTGGCTCAAATTTATTTCAAACCAGGATGGTTTATATTAGCCCTCAATCCCTGGTTAGCCTCAATGGGAATCTCTTTTTAAGTTGAAGAGTCTAATGTACATGAAGTTCAGCTTGAAGACGGTTAAAGACTTGTAGGTATAGGGTTGTCTATGTAAGTATTATTATTACATCCATTCCCACAGTGACAGTTTTCAGGCAAAGATGGACTGCTGATATGGTCAGATATGAAGGGAAGGGGAGAAAGGGAGGAAGAAGATAGAAGAAAGAAGGAAAGAGAAGTGAAATAAAAGAGAAGGAAGAAAGATAAAAAGAGAAAAGTCATATTTTGCCTTTGCCAGATGGCTCAAGAAAATTTTAGTTTGGGATTTTTTTATTTATCTGCAGAAGGCAAATGGCCTTTGGATTTGGAATAGTTGTGCTTGATAATCACACATTACTGAAAGATGGCCTGTGCAAATGTTTTGGGTTCAAGGGTATAGGAAAACACATACTTTACACTTTAGAAGACTATATGTATAGTCCTGTATATTTCTTTCACACTTGAAATATCTTCACCATCTTTAAAATAGTCAAATAGTCTTCAAACTCTTTGGGACTGTCCTTGCATTTGCTAAGAGCTCAGAGCCTTGGCCACAGCAAGTGGCTAAAAACCTAGATAATTAATCCTATTCTCATTACCTGGATGAAGTTAATAAAGCTGCTGAGTCTAGGTCTAGCGAAATATTACTATCATTAAAACTTAAATTGGTGTCTGCAAATTGTAGCCCATAGAACACTAGACCATATAATGGTAATCAGTTTTCCGGGGAAAAAGGTTTCATGATCCATTAAGTTTGAAAAACTTGGATTTCACCAAAGTACAAATCTGATCACATGACTCTTACTAAAGAGATATTTATGCCACGTTTCCCAAACCCTTTTTTTTGTATTATTTCTTTTATTATTATTAGTTACAGATGTACAAAACTATGCAATAGTTATCTTTTTCGCCCCTTACAAAATGACTCCCCCCTCCTTTCTCCCGTCCCCTCACCTCCGATATCATACAAATCTATTACAATTCCATTGATTACATCCCCACACTATATTCCACATCCCATGACTATATATGTGTTACATTATAGTCAACATCTAATATTAATCAGCGGCAGCTTCAGATGTACAGTGCAGTAGTCAGGCCACTACACTGTCAATGAAGTGGTCTCCCTGACAAGACATGAGTCCATCTGGTCCCCTAAAAAAATATTTACAACATTATTGATTATATTCCTTAAACTGTCTCTTCTGTCTCTGCGGTAGTATTGTATTACCAGTTTATGTTGCTTCATCCCTTCCCCTTCTCCCTCATGCCCATTCCCATCCTATCTAGCGCTCATCAGTTTTTCCTTTGTGTCTCAAAGACTATTTCTGCCAAACCCTTTTTTTATAATTGAGGAAAAATTGGTATATAATATATAAGCTTCAGGTATACAACATCATAATTCAACATTTGCATATGCTACAAAGTGGTCAACCCCAAAAGTCTAGGTACTATCCCTCTAGTTGCCATACAAATGACCCCCTTCATCCATTTCACCCAAACCTAATCTAGACCACTTCCTACTTCACCTCCTTCACTGAACCACCTCTATTCTCTTTCAGGAGTAACCAGATGGCTACAAAATGAGGAAACAAGTTTTATTTTGATTAAAATTTGATTATTTGAGAAGAAGCAAAAGTCCTTTTTTTTATAATTTTGTTAACATTTTAATAACCTCCAAAGTTCCAAGAGGAGCTGAAATCATTCCCCCATATAGCAGAAAATCCAGACCCTGGAAGATATCACAGCGTAATATCAAAATAAATCAAGGCTTAAATCTGGGCCTTAGCAACAACCCATGGCCTTGGGTAAGGCCTAATCATCTCTGAGCCTCCAGCTTTCCTCTCTAATGTGAGGATAATGATGCAAACCTTATAACATTGGACGAGGATTAAATGAAATAGCGTGTGGAAAAATCACCCTTCCTGGAGTTGGCCTCAGAGCTGATATACAATTAAAGTATGTTTTTTTTCCCCCTTTGTTTCCCCTCCTTCAGCAAATACCCCTCTCTCAAAGCCTAGCATTTTAGGAAAACTGATGAAGTAAATAAACATCACTGTTTAGCTCTTAAAAAAAAAAAAAAAAAACCAAAAAAAAAAATCCAACCTTGAGAAATTCTCTTTGGCATTACAGCCTGGGTGGAGCAGACACACAGGTTGGATTCCACTCACAGATGATGACGCTTCTAGTCCATTCCTCCTGGTACTCCCTTCTGGAAGGCCTCCTGTCAAAAACCACGGAGATCCATCTTGTCCCAAAGGTCAACGTGTTTGTCACCTCCTGTCTAGACTATTGCAATGCTCGAGACCTGGACCTCCCACAGGGAGCTGTCCACTGACAGCAGATGACCCAGACGTGACAGCATGCCTGCTGCTTAGGTCAGCCTGCGGCAAGCCCAGCACACCCCGGCAGACGCTCAGCCTTGGCTGCTGTTTTATGTCAAGTCCAATTTACGATCTGGGCGATCAAGTTAAATCACTGGGCTGTGATGAGCCGGCTTGCTGGAAGACCTTTTCATTCCACACAGCCCGCTGATAACTCGTTGGACACGGAAATATTGGAACACAATACAGATATCGCTTCATTCAGATCTGTTTTCAATTCAAGTAACTGGCCCCACGTATGCTTCTAGTTAACGTGTGTGTATGCCAGGGCCAAGAGAAGTCTGCGTGCAGCTCTGATTCCCCAGACCAGAGGCCGGGGTTCAGAATATCTCAAAGGATTGAAGAAGTAAACTGAGCACAGTGAAGTTGAAAAAAAAAAAAGCCAGAGATACGCTAAATTTACTAAAATTTGCTAAAATTAACATTCTTGCCCCCATTCCAGCCCTTTCCCTAGGTCATTGTCTTGAATTGCTTAGAATTTAAAATACATTGCTGCCTACACATCCAGGAGGTGCCACATGGAGGCTTTTTCCAGGAGAGATGGTATTGTCAACATTTTCTATCCGTTCCTCTTATGACTGATATTTCTAGTCTGTTCATTTTAAGTCACTGGCAAGACGATGTGAGAAAGTAGTTATGTAACATAACCCTGCCCCGCAGAAGACGCTCAGCTTAGACATGCAACCTCGTCAGTGAGGCAGAGTGGGTTCTCTTGAAAAGAAAAATGGTCCTTTCCAGGATCTAACCTTTATCACCTTGACTAAGAATTAAGCTAATAAACCATTGCATGGCCTTTTGAAGATAGGAAGCTGACCGTATCACTTACCAATTTGCCAAAAATGTTCACTTTTATGTAGATGCAATTGGCTGTGAGCAATAGTAGCAAAAGAAAAGAAAGTATGTGGAGCGTAAGAAAGAGAGCCCAGTAGAATCAAGAAGGGAACATTAAAGAGGAGCAGAATGCCCTTTCCCATACAGCCGGAAGTGAGGGAATGAGGTTGTATGACAGAGGTGGGAAGGCAGGGGAGTTTATACCCCGATATTGGATTACCCAGTCTGCCACCACCCTCTCCAGGAAGAGAGCATGAAGGCATAAACCAGGTCCTACTCTCTAGCTGCAAACTATATAAGCTTAGGTGTGCAGAGGCTATGGCGATGACTTTTTTAAATGAGTTTCATAAACAAATTATTCTCTGTTTTTATCAAGCAATTCTCCAGAGCTTCCCTGATTCAGCATAGCTTCTGTTAATCCTTTCATTTGCATTTGCCATCTTCTTCTCATGAAATACCCTCCCTCTGTGCCAGATAAGATGGAACATTCTATTTAAAAATCTTTGAAACTAACTAAGATTCCACCTAAACGTATGCAGTCTAAATGGGATCTGACAAATTTGCTTTTAAGTAGTCTGGGCACACAACTCCTTCCATATCAGGATTATTGGCAGCAGCTTGCACATCAGTGCTCAGGGTGTCTTGTGCCCTCCAGTTCCTCCTTGACTTAAAGCTCAAGCGGGTAGAGAGGTTTCTACACAATTTTTCTTTCCGAGCAGTCTTTCATGCTTGGTGCATCACCCTCACTTTCCAAAAATGGCACAACATCCAGCCAAACACTTCCAAGAAGGAATGATATCACTCCTTAATCCTATTCCGCAACTTAAGTAACCCAAGCTTCCCCCTGGAGAAGGAATGCACCCCGGTCTCTCTACAGGCCTGAGACTAGACTGTGGTTCTCTTGATTCTTCATTGGTACAATCACAGAAACAAACAAGAATGGTATCTTTTTTTTTCTACATGAACATTTTATATTGAACGACACTCTTTCATTGTGATCTATCTTCTCTGAACTGTTGTCTCCTCAATATTTCTGCTTCTTTCAACATTCCCTTCCCCTGTAGGTCCTAACTGTGGGATAGTTCTGAGGCAGGGCACCTGGACCAATGATATTAGAAGAAATGGAAGAGAGAAATAAAGAGTACAATCCAGTTGAGAAATCATCTTAATTGACCAAAAAGCAGGTCAGGCTGTACAGGCAAATGCAAATTGTATGCATTCCATATATAAATCTAGACTTCTACCCTCTGGTTTCCTGCACTTCAATAGTCCTTCAGGATGTTAAGGAAGGCGCATCACTTCTTTAATAAAAAAATCTGATTTGCAAAAGACGTTTTTCTTCTTTTCTTTATGTGTGGGGGTGGGACATGGAGAGAAAGCTTTATATGAGGTACAAGAATGATGACATCTAAACGACATCTAAATTCCCAAAGTTAGAGTACTATAGAATTTTCTGTGGAGACTTTCAGAACATTTCCACATTGAAACAAATAAACTCCTTTGTCAAAGGACTCAAGATACATTGATAGAAGTTTTAGTTGGACTAGATTATCAACATTGAAGAGATAACTACATAAAAGTAAATAGATGGTATGACTTTGTCCCATTAGGATTGAAAAATGGAAGTGTATTAAGAAGTCTTAAATAAATGTAAAAAGGGAAAGATTGCACTAAAAATATCAATGTCTATGTGTGTTATGATCTTAAGATAACCCTTGACATTCTCTTTTCAATGAAAAGTATATTAAAATGTATTAATTCAGCAAATGTTTACTGAGTAGTTATTTATAAATCCACAATTAATGAAATATACTTTCTAGATACAGAAAATTTGATATGCAGTTGAGATTCAACAAAATAAAAACTTAGATTGTAAAACTTTTACATATATCTTTCCATTTGATATTCAAAGTAACCATATGAGTTATATAAAAGTGCTCATTTTTATTTAATGTGAGAGAAAATTGAGCTAAGAGAAGCTAAATGATTTGCACCAAGATCATACAGAAGTAATAAAAAGCAGAACCCAGACTCAACCATAAGTTATCTGACACCAAATCCGCTACAATTCATTGCCTCTAATGTCACAAGTGCCAAAAGGGAGGTATGTGCAAAGTGTTACTGGCATTACTTTTCACTGAGGGGATCAGAAAATATTTCATGGAGGTATTTGATCTGAGCCTTGAAGGAGGGTAGAGTTTTGACAGACAACAATGGACATAGAGGAAATTATAAGCTGAAGGAAATCATTTAAAGAGAGCAAAAGGTAAGGCGGCAGGAACTAGCATACATTTAAGAAATGGTAAGCGGTCCAGTTCGGCTGAAGTACAACTATGTAAAGGGGAGCAGTGGGAGGTAGGCTGGAAATTTGGTTTGGAATCAGGCCATGGAGTGCCTTGAATGCCTTGCAAAGGAATATGAATAGTTTTGGCCAGCAATGAAGAATTACTGAAGGTTTTTGAATAGAGGAATGATATAATCAGAATAGAGCTTTAAAAAGATTAATCTGGCAGTAAGATGTAGAATTGTTTGGAAGAGGCTGAGGAGTTATTGAGGCCAGGGCAATAATCCAGATAAGAAATAACAGAGATCTGATCTACCATAGTGGGAATAGAAACGGGAAGAAAACGGATAAATAACAGAAATGTTAAAAATATAGAGTCAAAAGGACTCCTTGACTAATTAGATGAGAAAATGCAAATGAAAGTAAGAAGCTGATCTGAGTGACTATAAAGATGATGGTAATTATTACAATAAAAATAAGAAGAGCATGTTTGTAAAGAAATAAATTAATTCAGATTTGACTGTTTATAGATATTTGATAAACATAAATATCTCTGGGTTTATCAGAGATACTTGTCATGAAAACATGTAGCTGTAAGAACAAAATGACCTACCCACCTTGCCACACCCTCACCCCTATACACACACCCAGAAACGATGGTGGTTTGATTAAAAACTTAATCATGACTTGTAAATGGTCAAGTGCTTGTATAATTAGTGAAGCAGCCATTAAGAAGCATGTTGTCAAAAGGGAACCATTACTTATTTCAAGTAAAGACAAGTGTTAAGACAATATTAGATGCTATTGTATTAAAAGAAAATCTACCAAATCTCAGTGCCCTGATACCACAGAATTTATTTTTCACTCATTTAATGAGTCTAATTGCCATTTTTCAGGAGAAGGGGTGCTCCATGTAGTCATTCAGGGTTCCAGAATTATGGAAGTTCTTTTGTTTTTAACATGTGGCTTCCAAGTTCATCTTAGCATTGACATCTAGCTGGCAGTTAGGACACAAGAGAGAGAAAGGAACATTTTATGGAAGGGTTCTATGGCCCAAGACTTAAAATGGTATATACCACTTGGCTCACATTTCTTGTGCCAGAATTCAATCAAATGGCCATAACTTAACTGTAAGGGAGGCCAGTAAATATGAAAATAACTGTGACCCCTAAAGCACAACAGTTATGTGCTAGACTCAGAAGAATAAATAGGTATACCTGCAACTTACACCATCAAAGGCACCTCAGTGAAACATGGGGTAAAGAGTCTACTCCCTTTAGGCTCTTCCACAGGACAAGGAGTGGGAAAGTCAATACTGCTCATGCTGTTCCCCTCATTATTATGGTAAGTGTCATTCCAGATTTGAAATCCAGACTTAGGAAATATACTGTTGGGGAAACACTGCATCTGCAAAGAGTCCAACAGTGTAAGAGGATGGAACCTAATGAAATGAGACAAGTTCCTCATGGAGAAAAAATAAGGTTTACCAAAAAGGGAATTGAACATTTGTACCCTGGAAGAGTAAAGAAGAATTTCCCTGAGAGAGGCAAGAACCTGGACACAGGGAACAAGTTTAAGAATGGGTTTCATAAGGATAGCTTTTATGAATGGGTAATTTCTTGAATGGTTTTTTTTTCCTTTTTTTCCCCCAGTTTTATTGAGATATAATTGACAGGTAACATGGTATTAGTTCAAGGTGTACAACATAATGACTTGATATATGTATATATTGTGAAACAATTACCACAGTAAGTTTAGTTAACATATCCATCACCTCAAAGAATTAGACTTTTTGTGTGTGTGTGATGAGAACTTTTAAGATCTACTCTCAGCAACTTTCAAATATATAGTACAGTACTGTTAATTATAGTCACCATGTGATACAGTACATCCCCAGAACTTATATATCTTATAACTGGAAGTTTGTACCTTTGACCACTTTCACCCATTTTGCCCTCCCTCCACCCTCTGCTTCTGGCAACTGCCGATATATAGATATAGATAGATATAGATATAGATATACATATAGATATCTATAGATATAGATACAGATAGATATACATACAGATATAGATGATATAGATATAGATATAGACATAGATATCTCACATTATCTTTATCTATTCATCCATTGATAGACACTTAGGTTGTTTTTCTTAACTATGGAAAAAATTGTATATGATATACAATCTTAAAGTTTCTCATGTATTACAAAGCTCCTATTTCTTCCCAACTCTTTTGTAAAGCTTCAAAACTTCATGTGGTGTGTAGAGGCAAATTAGAGAATATGCCATAAAGAGATATCTAGCCTGCTCCCTGGATGGACAAATAGGCATCTATCTGTCTGCACAGGCCTTCAACTGGCAGCAGCAGCATCCCCACAAAGACTGCTCTACCATGGTCTTCCCCAATGTGAAAAATGGCCCACAGCTGAGTGGAAAGCAGTGGGTGCAGGCCATGTAGAGGAGCAGGGGTCAAACAGAGGACTCAGGATGAACTATAGGACACTCTCACCACCTCCCCCCACTAAGGTGCCCTTTAGTCAGGAGAAAAATATTGACACTGGGTCCACTTTTGATATAAAGGGAGTTATAAATTTTAGTAAGAAGTCAAGTTTAGAGACAAAGATTTAGAAATCCCCAGCTTCATTATGATATAATCATGGGCATAAGGTATAAGATAAAGGTAAGCCCTTAAAGGAGAAGAAATGCAGCACAATACTGCAGACCAGTGAAGTGTTGGTTCTGACCAGATTTCCTTGGATCCCAGTTACCTTTGACCCCCTTCAGAGGACTGACCCATGATCACTGAAGCTGCTCTCCACATGCTCAAAAAAACTGGAAGTTGATGATTACCACTCCCAGGGTCCACAGCCAGTGAATATCAAGTGTGGGAGTATGAAAACCCAGCTCCCATTTCCCATGTGGGGACTAACTCTGTGGCAGAGTCCTGCTGTGGGTTCAAGTCAAAGTTAACACTTCAGCTGAAAGTGCACCTATGCTTCACGTCTACCCCATCGTGCCCTGTCCTGCTTCCCCCATTTACTTGCTGGTCTTTCTTGGAAGTGCTCCATCAATAAATCACATGCATCACATGCATCTGAGTTTTTGTCTTCAGGTTTGCTTCTGGTGATCCTGACCTAAGACACAAACATTAAAGGGTGCCACAACTACAAACTCCCCAAAATGACAGTATTTATAAGATGTAATGTTTTAGATCAAGAAAGGTAAGCACTACAAAAAAAGAATCACTGGATTTAGCAACTAGGAGAGATCACTGTTGATTCTAATTCCACTTGTCCTACATCAACAAGAGAGCAACCCATGCAAATATCCTGGGCATTGTCACCAACTGTCACCAACCATCAGTCATCCTTCCCAGTTCTCAGGAATCATATGTGCATACTCATTATATTGCTGCTAAAACCATAAATAAATAAATAAATAAATAAATAAATAAATAGGTAAAATAAATTTTAAAATTCTTATAAGAGGACACAGGATAAATTCAGTGAAATTTAAATCAGCCACACATTAACTCAATCTCAGATGGCACCAGGGCTGATTTAGTGGGAAGAAGGGTACCTGAGATTTCCACTTTTCCTATTCGTGGCCTTATAGACAGACACAGCTGTAGAATAATTGAATGTTTAGAACTGAAAGGGATCTCAAAGAAAGTCTATTTTATCCCCACAGTTTATTATGAAGTCCATGACAATAAAATGCCTTGGCTAAAAGCTGAATTATCATTCAAGTTCAAGTCCTTTGGCTCCCTGACTATCTTTCCAGTACACCACACATTTCGTTATCATTACTAGTAAGAGTATTAGTATTGCTTTGTGTCAGGCAGTTAGTTACGTTCTTTACATTCAGAGTCTTAGTTAACCTTCCAAATAACCTGTAGGATGGATTCCCTCATTCCCAATTTATAGAAGAAGAAATGAACTTAGAAGAGATCAGTTTAATCAATGCGCATAGCTCACTGTGGCAGAACCCTATCGACAAGCTCAAAGACAAAACTGGAATCCAAAGCCCATGCTCTTTTTACCATGCCAACAACCTGCTCTCCTTCACTGACTGACAAGCTGAAAGTCCTACCTCCTCAGACCCTGTCCTATAATAATTATACAGCTGCACAGTTCTGTGACCCTCTACTATACCCTTCCCTTTCAAATGGACAGACAGATGCTAAACAGATAGATGCAATCCATATGTGAATCACTTACTTAAGCAGAAAATATTTAAGAATTTTGCTTGGATTATGCAGCTTTGAGTTCAATTATTTTCTGCCCTTTCTTTTAAGAAGACATGATTTGTAGCTTCTTTATCAGCTCATTGTAGGAAGCGCCTACTAGAAAGGGTCTTCTCACACCATTCTTTCCATATGAACAAAGACATCACTAAGACATTGGATGGAGGGGAAAATCATTGGACAAAGAGCTATAAGATCTAAGTATTCATCTTAGCGAAGGACAAAGTCAACTGTGGCAAAAGTCTTGGAGGTCTGTGTCCAAGTAAACGATGACTCCTTTAGGAGTATTGCATCAGATCACTTCACAATTGTGAGATAAAATGATTGCTCAAGTTATTATTGAAAATCTTCCTTTGAAGTTGCCTCTGAGAGATGTACACAGTCCTTTGGGGTGAGCTATTTCCCAGAATAAAGCCTGGTTCCTTATCCAAAATAAAACAGCCCTAGTTTCTGCTCTTTGGTGTGAGGCTGTGAGCAAAAAAAAAAAAAAAAAAAAAAGAAGAAAAGACAAACAAACTGCCCTGCTCTCCAAGACTTACTTTTTCATCTATATGATGGGAAAACAGCAATGCCTGGAGGTATGACATAAAATGAGGTGCTGTTTATAAAAGTGATTTTGAAGCCATAAAATTCTTTACTCAGATAAGACAGAAATGGAAAATCAATCTGGGTTGTTTTAAATGGGGCAAAATATCCTGCTTTCTTCATCCTTAGCTGAGAGATAGTTTAAGAGGTTATGATGACATTGATCATTTCTGCTTCTTTATTCCCATAAATATAAGCACCACATTCAAAAGTTACTTAATATGCCAATCATTATGAAAAAGTTATCACCAACAGAAAACATTGTGGGGATGCTGGGTGGTTTTCTTTAATTTTCTATTGTTTCTTTATGCCTGGAGAGAGGAGATTGTTTTGAGTCTTTGACTCTCAGACAAAAATAAAACCTTTGAGTCTGAAAACCCAGAGACTTCAGTCTTCTGTGAACAGCACTGAATTTGCACAATGGAGAATTTATGGCCTATGATGTGAATCAACTTCTTTGATAAGGGGCCTAAATTTAATTTGCAAACATGTGGCTGTGACCTCCCTGAGCCAATGGCTGGAGACTTGAAGCAACGTGTGTGGGCCAGCTGTGGAATTTGGCTCCGCTGCTGGTTGAAGTCACCTCCCTTCTCTAAAAATTCTTTAAATACTGGATGAGTTGTGTGTAAGTAGAGGTTGCAGGGGGAGGAGGTGTGGGGAGTTGTTAACAAAAGACAACAGATGAGCTCATGAAACTGTAACAAGCTGTTGGGGAGCATTCCATGTGTGGGGTTTCAAAGCTGTTCCACTGTCCTCTGGTGATAGTAATAAGCTTATTGGAAAGAACGAGATTTTCTAATGAATTTTATTTTGGGAGAGGGAAGAATGTATGTTACATAGGAAAAGGCCATGTGATTCAGATCACACTGCAAGTCCATCTGTGAACACACTCAGGCTGGCTGACTTTACTGAAGTATCCATGAGCACTGTACACGTGATCACAACTTACTACAAAATCCAGGAGCTTTCCAAGAGCATGTAGCTCTTAGATGCCAATCCAGTACTTAAACTTATACCTGAACTCTCTTGAAATATTTATTTCATTCCCAATGAAGTGTAAGTTTCACACTTACACAATCACAAGCAAAGGTTAACACAGCCGTTCAAGTTGCTGATATAGAATATCACTGGCAATTTCTGAGCTTATATTCTAAGTATGACATGGTGTATGAGTTCAGTCACAGAATTAGCTGAGAGAGCCGTATTCTAACCTAGTCAAATCTTTGACTCAGTTCTCCCATCAAGGAAATATCTGCCTTAAAACAAGTCCTATTTTATGCAAGTCCACTTTATTAACAATGTTGACTTCACAACATAGCATTAAAATTTCTGCTCATGGAGCACATTATAAATTTGCTCTACGTTTCTGTAAGAAAATGTTCCCATAATAAAAGTTTTTAAACAGCAGAAAAGAGGGCTAAATTTCATACAAAAATATGCCTGTGATCCTTTTGTGTATTTTCCCATTAAATTGTATCTAAATTCATTAATCGAATTGAAATAGCAAACACCAGGCCGGCCGAGTGGCGTGGTGGTTAAGCGCTGGCTTGGGAAGCCAGCGGCCCCGGTTCGGTCCCACATATGAGAGCCAGTGACACTGCCCTCAAAAAAAAAACACACATGCACACACACAAAAAAAAAGAAATGGCAAACACCATCATGCCTTTCCCTTAAACAGTATTCAAATAGAATAGAATAAATTATTTTAAAATAAAAAGTTCTCAGAGCAAATTGCTCATAGCCCTTTACAGAGCTTTATAAAAGTTTCATTGTCTGGATAGTCTTTGCCAAAAAAATATTTTGCTGAATTATCTTTTTTTTTTTTAATTTAACTCTTTGATCTTAGGTGAGTCACTTATGCCCCCAGATATGTTTTCTCATATATATATATATGAAGAGGTATTCTAAATGGTTTTAAGTTTCCATCTAGCCCTAAGTGTTCTTGAATAATATGATGCCATGGTCCCAAATCATTTGATAGAAATTTTTTCATAGCACTTACTTATATTGCACCATAGCAAATAATTTATTGTGTTCTACAGGCCTGGAAGAATTAATGAAATATTTAGTAACTAATATATTGTCCCAAATCTGTAACTATGAAAGTCAAAAGTGGGTACAGAAGCACTTGGAAATATAGTCACCATGAAGTGACCTATTTAGAGGCATGACGAGTTACACGCATTTAGTGAAGACCAACTAATATAAATAAACAAAATACCCCTTTCCCCAAGGAAAGTCTTTTTAAAGAAACTAATGTAGTTGTTGACAAGATGGACTCTCCCTTCAATGTCTCACAGATTGGATTTGCCATCCATCCATGCTGATAATAAATGTTAATTCTGTGAGTTCGTGTTCAGTCAGTTAGAAACAACAAAAGTTTACAGCAGTGCACTATATCACCCATGACTTGTCCTAACTCTACCGAGGCTCTGACGTTCCTCTTACACAGTATGCTTATGAACCAGTAGAACCACAAACACCCAGGACTGCATAGCTCTAAGACCAGCCTTTTTACTCCATCCCCAAAGCAGCTAAGACCAGCTGTTTTTCCATCCCTAGCAAACAATAGCTTTAAACACCACCACCACCGCCACCTTTTTTTTCATGAAACAACTATGCATCATCTTTCTCCAAGATGTTTCTTCTTTTAGCCTTCTTCACCATCTCTTTTCTTTTATTAAAATTCCCTCTTTACCATCTATATCTTATCTTCTTTGTTATTCCTTTCTTTAACCCTAAAAAAAATTATCCACCCACTCACAGTAACTATTTTAGAAGTTATAGACATATCAAATCTCTGGGGTATATATGTCTCTTTACATTCTGCTATAGTGCTTTCCAGACGTCCCTGAGAATTCATAGTCCCAGCAGGTTTAGAGAATTAATGCTGTAGCATTTCCTACTAGCCTTTCTGTTTAGTGTTGTTCAAGCAGGTTAAGAAAAATTGCTCATAGCATATTATTTCAAAAAAAGATTTGGTACACTGGAACTGCAGATTAGTGCAACCACTATGGAAATCAGTATGGAAGTATCTCAAAAAACTGGAAATGAAACTACTATATGATCCAGCAATTCCACTCTTGGGTATCTATCCAGAGAAACCCAAGATGCTAATTCGAAAAAATATATACACCCCTATGTTTATCGCAGCACTATTTACAATAGGCAAAACTTGGAAACATCCAAAATGCCCATTGGTAGATGACTGGATTAAGAAACTATGGTACATTTACATAATGGAGCATTACTCTGCTATAAAGAAGAATGAAATCGTACCATTTGCAATGATATGGATGGACCTAGACAACATTATGTTAAGTGAAATAAGTCAGTCAGAAAAAGACAAATACCATATGATCTCACTTATATATGGAATCTAAAACACTGAATGAACAAGCAAAGTAAACAGAAATAGTCTCAGAGCTACAGAGGAAAAACTGATGGTTACTAGTTGGGAGGGGTGGGGATGAGGGAGAAGGGGAAGGTATTAGACAATATAAATAGGTAACTACAATATTGCCACAGGGATATGAAAGACAGTTTGGGGAATATAATTAATAATGTTGTAAATATTTTGTAAGCTGTCAGATGGTCACATATCTTGTTAGGGAGACCATTTCATGGATGGTGTAGAGGCTTGATCACTGCACTGTATACCTGAAGCTAATGTTGTATAATATTGTATGTCAACTATAATTGAATATATATATATATATATATATATATATATATATATATTCATTATATATATATTCATTATATATATATATATTCATTATATATATATATATATATATATTTGAATATATAGAGACACAGGATATGGAGTATAGTGTGGAAGTTGAGTCAATAGAATTGTTACAGATATGTATGATATGGGGGGGAGTGGGGCGGTGGATGGGGGAGGAGGGTTGTCACTTTGAGGGGTAAAAAGTATAACTATTGCACTGTGTTGTACACCTGAAACTAATTTAAGAAAAAAAGATTTGGTACACAAAGAGGGTAATTTCAAATATTAAATCTCATATAGCCACTATCTGCTTTTATATGGGAAAAAGTACAATTAATATATACATATTTCAAGAAAAAAAATCATCTATAATTCCTGCATAACTTTTGGATTTGTAAATATTAATAGGATTCTTCCTCTGAAAGCACTGGGAGAAAAAGAAAGGCTGATAATACATAACCTACAGTTGATAACAACACTATCACTCTCAGATCATGACCTTAGAAAATAACATCTGAACATAGCAATAGTATCCTTTATAAGTGTGCCATGGTGTGTGAAAGCAGTGAATTGGATACAAGGACTGAATGTGAGGATTCTCACAACGTTTTTCAAGGATGAATACATGACTAAGTAAGATTGACAACCCTGTGGTTATCTTTGGACTTCGTGCGTATTTTCCCCTAGACATGTGATAGAAGATTTTGACTGACGAATGGCACCATCCCAGACACACAAAGCAAGAGCCTGCTGCCCTTGCCAGCATCTGTGTCTCAATGGCATATAAGCGTATGCTTGAGAGCAGACAGGATGAGTGAGGTCTGCCCAAATACAGATTATGCCCCCTTTGAATTTTCTGCTGTCTCCCATGGCACCTTGGCACTGAATTTGGAGCCCATAGCTCTAGCTCCTTTCAGAGAGAAAACAGTTGTAATTGGAACCAATCCAGTACTAACTGCCTAGATTCCAAAAAACAAGGAGAGAAAATATGGGTAAAAATATGGACAGGGCCCTGAGGATAACAGAGGGAGGGAAACCAAAGGGAGAGGAGGGACTCTTAGTTGCCCATCCAACATGGACTTTATGAACAGATAGTTGACTAAATGGGAAAAGTAAAGGAAAAGCTTCACATTCCGATGCCTCAGACAGTGAGTTTACTGTGTATCTGTCTCCCTCACTAGATTAAGACACAAGCAACAGATCTTACTCATGTCAGTATTCCCTCAAATACCTAATTCAATACATATTGTTGTATTGAATTCCATTAGCTGGGACACTAAACATAAATCTAATTGCAGGAGAATGTGCTAATTCATTTGTACTGTTTTATTTTACACCTCCGGAATTAGGGTTTTTTTCAATTCAATACACAGATTAATGGAAAGAAAGAAGGTTTTTCTACTGCTCTGCTTCTGGGATCCCTTCATGTCCCTGCTGGAATGCTGAGAAAAGAATTGGATTTATGGCTTACTCTGTGTTTCAGACTAAGTACCTGAAGGGAAAACAGGGTTGGCAATGTGTGAAATCCAAAAAGCATACCCTCATTTATTTTACCTCATAATTGGCATTTGTGAGAGTTGATTCTATGGCTTTTTACTATGTGAGCTATAGCATATGGGAAAACTGCTCTCTAACTTGTTAGCTGTTGATTCACTAATATAATAAAAATGCTGGGTATGTCTGTATCATCATTTGCCAGGAAAATATATGTCAAGCCATTGTTGCCCAGGGAGATCAAAAGGATGTAGGATTCTTTAAAAAGAAAAAAAATGTTGATAAAATTGACGGATTAAGGAATGAAATTAAGTGATTAAATGTGGAATAGAATACCTGGTTTGTATTTGTATTTGAAAATGTTACTGCTGTTTCAATTTACAAGTTCTTGAGAAAGGGTGTTTGATTTTTTTTGTTTGGGTGTTTAATCTGGTTACATCACTTTGCTCACAGTTCCAGAGTTAGTCATACTTTGCACTTCTGTCTCTCACCTTTTATTGGAAAATTGCTGAGCCACTGAAAGCCTGTGTGGCCAGATTCACCCCCAATGGTTGTACAAGATGTGCAAGCTAGCCTAGCTCCCTTGAAACTCAAAGGGATAGAGAGATGCAAACCACTGGATTCAGCAATCCAAATAGCCTACTGGGCAAGACACCTGATAGTGCACTTACTTTACAAGCAAGGAAAGAATGGGATGGATCAAATGTCTCAGGAGGAAAATGAGCACTTAGCATGTGCCTAGAAATATGCTGTGGGCTTATAAACATTATCTCATTACCCACACTTAATAGAATAAGACACTGAGCTTGTCACAGTTGATAGAACTTGCCCTTTGATCAGCTACAGGGCACAACCAAGATCTAAACCTTGGATGGATCAACCATCAAGTCAACACTCACTCCACATACGATTTCTGGACATAAAGCTGAGCTGTTGCCAATGTAAAACTGTGTAGAAACAGTGCTGTGTTTGAGAGGGAATGCCAACACCCCGATTCCCTTTTCAACCTAAAGTTCATAAAGTCCTTTTAGCATCACCCCACCTATGTCTGGAAACAGTTGGCCCTTAACGGAAGGTGTATCAGTAGCAGCACAGAAGGACACCTCAGAGCTAATGACAGTGAACTCGCATACAATATGAGCTGGCTACAAATGCATTTCAAACTGAGCACCTCTCCCTCCTCCCATAAATTTGATCCCCCTTGTCATTTCCATTATACGCACACATCTTTACCATTCTGATTTTTTAGGTTTGTTAACTTGGCCTTATTAACTTTTTTCCATGGTTAAAATTTGGCTTGATCAGCTTCACATTTTCATCCTGTTTTCAATCAGTTGGAACTAAAAAATGTTTAAAGTTGGACAAAGTAGCCATTGATCTTCAAAACGTGTTTTGAACAAAACAGTCCTGCACACCAAGTCCACAGATACTGTTTTTTTTGTTTTTTTTTTAAAGATTTTATTGGGGAATTGGCGGAGGGGAACAGCGTTGGGGAATCAGGGAAGGGGAACAGACAAGTTGCTGTCTTTTTGTTCTTCAGTTTTAGTTGCGGAGGATGTTGCTTCACTGTTGGTATCGTCATTGCGCTCTTCCCGGATGAGGCAGATCGGTCGCTGGCCTCTGGATGTCGCTCACCGCGGCTATTGGCAGCTCACGCTTGGCTGCCAGCCGCTCACGCTGGCTGCAGGCCACTCACTGTAGCCTATGGCAGCCCACTGCAGCAGGGGCTGCAGCCCACACCATCACCGGGGCTCGCACAGCCCAGCTCCAGGTGGAGCTGTTGTTAGCTGTAGAGGGCAGTGTCACTGGCCCTCACGTGGGATCCGAACCGGGGCCGCTGGCATCCCAAAACCAGCGCTTAACCAATGCGCCACTCGGCCGGCCCCACAGATACTTTTTCAAGTATTAAATGTTTAATGACAGAGAAGCAACAGCTAACTAGATAACAAATTTCAGTGAACAGCTATTATCTGAACCTACAAAGCTCCAAAGCAAATACAATGTAAGACAACCCCTAGAAATCAAAGTCTATACTTTGCCTATTGTCTTAGGTCAGGGATCCCTAGAAGCAGAGCCAAAGATAGGGATTTAGGCACCAGAGATTTACTGAGTGTGTATTCTTCATCAAAAATCTGCAAAAGAGTGAAGGAAATGAGAAGGGAGGGGAAGCAGCCTTGGCAGGGAGGAGAATAGTGAAGGAGGACTCCTCTGGGCTGTAGAGCATATTGCAGTTGTCCTCTCTTAAGGGAAGGATCCAGGCTTTGGTCTGCCACTATCAGTCAATCGCTGGCTGATGGAAGCACTGACAAGGAGGCTGGGTGGGGGAGGAGACTGGTAACCTCCTGAAGGTAGCTCCATCAACCAAGGGCAATATGGGGGGGGGGGCGGGTATTAGCAGGTAAATGCTATTAACAGCAGGGGTAGATACACCAGCTGGGAAAGAGGATATGGATAGACATCAATAGCATCTACTAGACTAGAGCATCCCAAAGCACAGTTTTCTGGAAACTTATTAGAAATGCAAATCCCTCACTCCCCACCCCTAACCCACTAAATCAGAAACGCTAACATGGGAGCAGCAATCTATATTTTAACACACCCTGCAAGTGATTCTGATGCACTCTAAAGTTTCAGAACCACTGGATGACAACTATGTTCCCACCAAATATTTCATATCACAGCACTATTCATTAACAGACTTCAGTTAGTGGAAGTCATATTGAAACCAGGAATCCCCTGACAAATATTTTGATTCAGGTATCTACAAAAGACAACCCCATAAATAGATGCCTAGCTTCAGTTAGCCACACACATTCCCACTCTTAGTTATTTTCTCAATGTTTCCTTTATTTTCTGGACCCTTTCCATGACTTGAGGGCTCTGTGCAAACTCTTCCCTAGAGTCTTTTTAAGAAGCCTTAATTAGTTTCATACACTCACGGGTCATCAGCTCCACCTGGCCCCAGAGGAGAAGTTTATGGCCCAATAAAGATTCTGTATTGCATTATATTCTCCTTCGTTCTAGAATAAAGTCTGGGTATACTAAGCTGATATTCGGCAGCCATTTTGCTCTGTGTAGAAGCTTATTATTTTCTTAACAAAGCAAGATGACAAAATTAGGCATCCTACAACAAATGTCTCTCTGTTGCAAGAAGTTATGATTTCAGACTATTATAATAGCTGGGTTCATCATTTCTCTCTAGAGGGTATGGAGAAGTAATTTGGAGGATTTTTTTTTTCCCAAAAACTTTCTTTTTAACCTTTCCTTTTTACCATTAAAAGCCTATACTCAAGTATTATCTTAAATACTGGAAAATATTATAAACACTATTTTTAAAAATCTGCTTTTCAGGTTACTGATTTCTCTTTTATTATTGATGTTACTACTATAAGGAGTAATTTTAAACATAGAAGAAAATCCAGAGACTATAACAAACATAGGTAAACTCACCTTGTAGATTTTTAAATTATTAATATTTTATCATATTAAGCTTTACAGGCACTGTCAAGTCTCACTTGACCTGATTGGAAGACACATAGGTGTCAAGTACATAATCACTAGATTTGTTACTCTGTACAGATATTTTTGCACTGTTTTTTGTATTATATTTTGCAATAAAAATGTTTTAGAAGATATAATCTTTTATCTCATTATGCTATCTTAACTTAATTTTTTTTTTTTTTTTTTTTTTTTTTTTGAGGGCAGTGTCACTGGCCCTCATATGTGGGACCGAACCGGGACCGCTGGCTTCCCAGGCCAGCGCTTAACCACCGCGCCACTCGGCCGGCCCTCATTATGCTATCTTATAAAACAATTCAAGTGATGAAAGAGAAACTTCATAATAAATGTTTTAAAATTAAAGTCATAAAGTTATAAATAAAATTTTCTTAATGGATATAAAGTGCATTTATTTTGTAAAGGAGTAGAAATATGGGTTTACAATTTAAGAAAAACAATATAAAAATAGAGCTTAAAGTTTAAAAAATTGAAGATTAGAAAATTAATAATAATTAAAATAAACAGGAAAAGAGCTAAAACAGGAGTTTTGTAATCATGGACAAAAGGAAGTCTTCTAAAGAAAATTATAAAAAATCCAAAAAGTCTAATGAAAATTTAAGAGCATCAAGAGTATCTAAAAATAGCAAATATTTGTTTGACAATGATACCATAAACCATTTATTTTCAAGTAAGCAGTAGATCGAGAGACAATATTCTCAACATATCATAAAAATAATTACTATATAGAATATAAAGTAACTCTCTTACAAAGCAATATAAAAAGATAATGATTCCTGCACCCCCCACACTACTAAAAGAAAGTACCTCAGAGAAAATTCTAATGACTAGGCTCTCTGCTCCTCCCATTCGACAGACAGACGCGTCTTCCTGCGCAGTTCCAGCATGACCCTGAGACGTGATGGTGAAAGTCAGAGTAAACAGATTTGGCTGTATTGGACGCCCGAAATATTGGTCACCGAGGCTGCTTTTAACTCTAGCGTAGTAGATATTGTCGCCATCAGTGACTCCTTTATTGACCTCAACTACATGGTCTACATGTTCCAGTATGATTCCACCCATGGCAAATTCAAAGACACAGTCAAGGCTGAGAATGGAAAGCTTGTCATCAATGAAAAGACCATTACCATCTTCCAGGAGTGAGATCTCGCCAGCATCAAATGGGGTGATGATGGTGCTGAGTATGTTGTGGAGTCCACTGGTGTCTTCACTATCTTGGAGAAGGCAGGGGCTCACTTGAAGGGTGGCTCCAAGAGGGTCATCATCTCTGCCCCTTCTGCAGATGCCCCCATGTTTGTGATGGGTGTGAACCATGAGAAGTATGACAAGTCCCTCAAGATTGTCAGTAATGCCTCCTGTACCACCAACTGCTTGGCCCCCCTGGCCAAGGTTCATCCATGACAACTTTGGCATTGTGTAGGGACTCATGACCACAGTCCATGCCATCACTGCTACCCAGAAGACCATGGATGGGCCCTCTAGGAAGCTGTGGCATGACGGCCAAGGGACTGCCCAGAACATCATCCCTGCTTCTACTGGTGCTGCTAAGGCTGTGGGCAAGGTCATCCCTGAGCTGAATGGGAAGCTCACTGGCATGACCTTCTGTGTCCCTACCCCCAATGTGTCAGTTGTGGATCTGACCTGACGCCTGGAGAAGGCTGCCAAATATGATGACATCAAGAAAGTGATGAAGCCGGCATCAGAGGGCCCTCTCAAGGGCATCCTCAGCTATACTGAGGACCAGGTTGTTTCCTGCAACTTTAACAGTGATACCCACTCTTCCACCTTTGATGCTGGGGCTGGCATTGCCCGTAATGACCACTTTGTCAAGTTCATTTCCTGGTATCACAATGAATTTGGCTAGAGCAACAAGGTGGTGGACTTCATGGTCCATGCGGCCTACAAGGAATAAGAGCCCCCTGGACCACCAGTCCCAGCAAGAAGAAGAGAGGCCCTCAGCTAGCTATTGGGGAGTCCTTTTCCCAAATTGATCCCCCAACACACTGAGAATCTCCTGACTTCGTTTCCATCCCAGACCCCCTGAAGAAGGGGAGGGGCTGAGGGAGCCCTACTTTGTCATGCACCATCAATAAAGTTCACTATACTCAGGCAAAAAAAAAAAATTCTAATGACTAAAAATTAATACAGGACTCCTCTAAAAACAAAAACAGATTGCATGAGGCATGGGGTATGAAGTATTAATAGCAATCCTTTTACATTAAAGAGTCAGAAAACATTGACATATAGCTGGTATAAGTATATGTATGTGTACATAAGTATATATAGAAAATGAATATGTTATAATATATATAATTATTAATTATTATTATATATTATTACATTAACTTAATAATATATAACATTTAATAATTATAACATATAGTTATATTAGTTTTCTAATGTTGCATAACAAATTACTCCAAAACTGAGCACCTTCAAACAATAAATATTTATTATCTCACACAGATTCTGAGGGTCAGAATCCAGGAATGGCCTAGCTGGGTGGCTGGGGCTCTTACAATGTTGCAGTAAAGATGTAAGCCAATGCTGCCATCATCTCAAGACTCAAACAGAGGACCTCTTTTTAAACTCAATAATTGTTGGAAGACCTAAGGTCCTCCCTTTGGGCTGGAGGCTTCAATTTCTTGCCACGTAGTCCTTTCCATAGAACTTCTAACAACATGGCAGCTTGTTTCCCCCAAAGCAAGTGATGAGAGACAGACAGATACATAGACAGGTAGGTTACCCAATGTAGAAGCCATAGTCTTTAATAACCTAATTTCAAAAGTGACATACTGTCACTTCTGCTAAACTCTATTGCTTAGAAGCAGTAACTAGGTCCAACCCATGCTCAGAAAGAGGGAATTACACCTGGGCTTGAATACCAGGGGGTGGATGTTATAGGAGGCCATTTTAGAGGCTGGCTTTCACAGTTATATGTAAACATAAATGCACTTACAAATTATGCATGGTCCTCCTATGGTGTGTCACACACACACACACACACCAAATACCACATGTGTGTGTTTCTTAAATATATGGTATATATTTTTAATTAAACTTTTTTTAAGATTTTACTGGGGAATTGGGGAGGGGAACAGACAATGTCCTTTTGTTCTTCAGTATAGTTGTGGAGGATGTTCCTTCACTAGCCCATGTTGGTACTATCATTGCACTCTTCCCAGGTGAGGCAGTCATTCACCAGCCATTGGACAGCCACCGTGTTGGTACTATCATTGCACTCTTCCCAGGTGAGGCAGTCATTCACCAGCCATTGGACAGCCACTCATGGTGGCTCACAGTAGCTCACACCAGCAGGCAGCCACTCATGCTGGGTGCCAGCTACTCACAGTAGCTCACAACAGCCCACTGCAGCAGGGCTGCAGCCTACACCGTCACTGGTCACTTGCAGCAGCCCAGCTCCAGGTTGAGCTGTTGTTCACCATCTTAGCTGTAGAGGGCGCAGTGTCACTGGCCCTCATGTGGAATCTGAACCAGACCCCTGCTGCTCAGAGTTGGCATCCCAAGCCAACTCAACCAAGCTGCCACTCGGCCAGCCCTTAATTAAATTTTTTAAATGCTTATGCAAAATTTTTCCAAAAGTACTCATAAGAATGCTAGCTTCAATTTGATAATTTTTTGGTTTATATTTAATCATCATACTTCTCTTCCCTAACATTTTAATTCCATCTATATTTATCCCCTGGCATTAACTTAAAGTTAATGATAAAAAATATCTACATGATTTAAAACATAAAAGAAGATCCTATCTATATTTCTGCATGTCCCTTTTCTTCTCAGGCAAGCCCACAGCTAACATCATACTCAACAGTGAAAAACTGAAAGCTTTTCCTATAAGATTAGGAACAAGACAAAGATGCACACTCTTGTTATTTTTATTCAATGTAGTATTGGGAGTCCTAACCAGAGCAATTAGACAAGAAAAAAGAAATTAAAGACATCCAAATTGGAAAGGAAGAAATAAAAGTGTCACTATTTGAAGATGACATAATAATATATATGGAAAACCCTAAAGACTCCACCAAAATACTGTTATAACTAATAAACAAATTCAGTAAACTTGCAGAATACACAAAATCAATATACAAAAATCTGCTGCATTTCTATACACTAACAACAAACTATCAGAAAGAGAAGAAAACAATCCAATTTACAACTGCATCAAAAAGAATAAAATACCTAGGAATAAATTTAATCTAGAAGGTGAAAGATCTGTACACTGAAAACTATAAGACACTGATGAAAGAAACTGCAGGAGACAAAAGTAAATGGAAAGATATTTTGTGCTCATGGATTGGAAGAATTAATATTGTTAAAATGCCCACAGTACCCAAAGCTATCTACAGATTTAATGCAATACCTAACAAAATTCCAATGGCATTTTTCACAGAAATAAAACAAAAAAATCCTAAAATTTGTATGAAACTACAAAATAGCCAAAACAATCTTTAGAAAGAACAGAGCTAAAAGTATCACACTCCCTAATTTCAAACTATATTACAAAGCTATAATAATCAAAACAATATGGTTTGGGTATAGAAACAGACACATACCGATCAATGGAACAGAATAGAGAGCCCAAAAATAAATCCAAGTATATCAGGTCAATTAATTTATGACAAAGGAACCAAGAATACTTGTATACAACAAAAAAAGGACAGTCTCTTCAATAAATTGTGTTGGGAAAACTGAATAGCAACATACAAAAGAATGAAACTAGAGTATCAAGTTATACCATACACAAAAATTAACTCAAAATGATTATATATATATATATATATATATATATATATATGTATATATATCAACATGATAAGCCAAAAAACTTCTCCACAGCAAAGGAAATCATCAACAAAATGCAAAGGCAACCTACTGAATGGGAGAAATATTTGCAAATCACATATCTGATAAGGAGTTAACATCTAAAATAAAGAACTCATACAACTCAATAATGAGAAAACAAACAATCCAATTAAAAAATGGGAAGAGGATCTGAATAGACATTTTTCCAGAAAAGACATACAGATGGCCAACAGGTACATGAAAAGATGTTCAACATCACTAATCATCAGGAAAATGAAAATCAAAACCACAATGAGGTATCTCTTCATACCTGTTAGAATGGCTATTGCCCAAAAGACAAGAAATAACATGTATTAGCAAGGATGCGCACTGTTGGTGGAAATGTAAATCGGTACAGTCACTATAGAAAACAGTATGGAGGTTCCTCAAAAAATTAAAATAAAACTACCATATAATCCAGCAATTTTACTTCTGGGTATTTATCTGAAGAAAATAAAAGCACTAACTCGATAAAATATATGCACCCCATATTTACTACAGCATTATATCCAATAGCCAAAATATAGAAACAATCTTAAGTGTCCAATGATGAGTGAATGAATAAAGAAGGTATACGTATATATAACTTATATAATCTTGAGATTCAGTAAACCTAATAATGAGTCACTAGAATCCCAATCTTTTAAAAAATGTCATCTAAGCCTTAGTTTCTGTGTTTATAAAATTGGGAAATACCAAGATTGCTCAAGTATGAAAGTATGGTAATATATGTGAAAAAGTTTTGTAAACAGTAATATTTGTTAAAATATCATCACATTATTATTGTCTTCTATCACACCAGATATAATTTACATCCCATCATAATAAACCCCAGGGATTTGGGGCCATAACGGTAGCTCATTGCAAGAAATATCTATCTAATATATATATATAATGACCTGAAGCTGGAGATTATCAATGCCAATTCAAAGTATAGAATAATTTTATTGTAATATATTTATAAAACAACTTGACTTGTAGTAATATAACCAAGATTGAACCTCAAGGTGGGGAGGGGCAAGATGGCGGCTGTGAGGAGGGCTCCATGAAATCTCCCCTGGAAATATCCACAATTTGAACTTCTAATAACGCTTCAAAGAGACATCTACTCATCACACAGAGCAACTAAGAGTTCCACACAAGGATTGCTGGAAGGCGGGCAGGCCGGGCGAGTAGGGGAAGAAGGCAGGGAGACGCGTGAGGTGCAGCCCGCACCCGCGGCTGCTGAGTCACGGTGAGTGTTGCCCCGGCTCGCTCCCTGCGGCCCGCGGCCCACCTAGAGTTCAGCAAGAGCGCGTTGGTTTGCAGTCTCAGGCAGAAGCCTCAGGCCAGGCAAGTGCTGGAGGAGAGAGAGGAGACGACTGTGCAGAGGTACGAGCTGCACCCGCGGCTCGCCGGGTCCCCAGGAAGCAGGGTGCAGAGCCCCACAGCGGCAGGGCAAGATCAGTCCCTGCACCCTCCCGGTTCAGGGATCAGTCTCTGTGCCCACCGGGTCCCGCGGAGCACAGAAGCCTGAAACCCGGGAGCAGGGGAAAACAGAGGACTCGCCCGCGGAGAAGCAGCGCGCGCTGGGCGGAGACGCAGTTCCCGAGAGACAGAGTGGGGATCGGAGCCACGCGGCACGGTGCGCCAGTCCCCTAAATCCCGGCAGACTGTTTGGGAGCGCAGCAGGAGATCCGCGCAGGCGCACGCCGGCTCCGAGGCAGAAGCCTGAAACCCGGGAGCAGGGGAAAAAGAAGACTCGCTCGGACAAGCAGCACGCCGGGTGGAGACGCAGGTTCCCGAGAGATGGAGCGGGGATCTGAGCCTTGCGGCAGGGGGCTTGCAGTCCCTTAAACCCCGACAGTCTCTTTGGGAGAGCAGCAGGAGCACCACGTGGGCGCGCGCCGGCTCCAAGGCAGAAGCCTTAAACTCAGGAGCAGGGGAAAAAGAAGACTCACTCGGACACGCAGCATGCCGGGCAGAGACGCAGGTCCCCGAGAGACGGAGCGGGGATCTTAGCCACACGGTAGGGTGCGCGCAATTCCCTAAATCCCAGCAGACCCTTTGGGAAAGCAGCAGGAACTCCGCTGGAGCATAAGAGGCAAAGGCCTTAGCTTAAAACAGTGTTGGAACTGTGGCTTTGTTTATTTTTATGTTTTTTATTTTTTTCCCCTTTTTCTACTCTTGAACAGAAAGCAAAAAAACCCAATAACTCACCCACTCCCACAAACTTTGGCCCCCACCAAGACAGTCTTAAACTGACTCCTGAAGGGAGCAATAGGGGCAGACTAGGAAGATATCCTTACCTGCAGGGGGTTGAGAATTTCCACCCAGTAAAGGCAGCAGAGTGAGACTACCTACCCCGCCCCCGCCTTTAGGCAAGGCTTGGGAGGCAGGGCAGGTTCACCTGCTGAGGCACTAATTAACAGATTCTTAGCAGCTGGCTTTTGGTAGTGAGGAATTCTTTAATTCTCCACAGCTGTCAACCCAAAGGGTGCCCAGAGACACTCATTGAGCCTTTGGGGGTGCAGCCTGCCTTGGGACAGGCAAAAGCAAAAAGGCAGTGACTTTGTAAAAACCACCAATCACACGTCACAACCACACTCAAGTACAGCAAACCTGCAGGGCCAGGATCACGCTAGGCATCAGGTGGCCTACTGTTCCCACAAGACGCACAGGAATTTTTGTACAGCAGACAAACTGAAGAGAGCTTGGTGGACTTTAGCCTAGACCGGCACGGGTATTTTTGGTTTGTTTGGTTTTATTCTGTTTTGTTTTCCCTTTATTGGCTGCTTATCTTGGTTGTTTTTGGTTTTTATTTCTATTTCATTCTAATCATATTGTAGTTTTTAATATAGGCATATATATATAGGTGTATATAGGTGAATATATGTCCATATATATGGGTGTGTAGAAAAATATATTTTTTTTCCTTTTTTCTTTTTGTTTCTTTACTTTTTCTTTTTTCCCCACCCTCACTTTCTCTCTTATTTTATTCATTCTTCTCACTGCTATACTTTTCCTCTTTTCCTTTTTTCTGCAAATTTTATTTTTTTAATTTTTCTTACTTTTCTTATTATTATTTTAGTTTATTTTTATTTTTTATTTTTTAAGTATAGCTAATCGGTTTCTCATGTTTATTCTATTTTTTATTTTAGGATATTGTATTTTATTTTGTTTCCTCTTCTGTTATTATTGAGTATGTGGTTTTTGTTTTGTTTCTGTTTGTTTTCTTCATTAGTATGATTGATATTTCTGTACAAGTTGACTGTAGTTTGATGGTTGGTTTTTTTTACTTGTGCGAGCATTTGGTTTCCTTTGGTGGCTGCCGAGGTTGTTCTTGTTGATCTGTTATGCTCTAAAATCACTCTGCAGCAGTGGGTCCAAACAAACAGACACAAGAATCATCATACCCGGAGGCCAACTTTAGATAAAACCAGAGCATTTCTGGGTTTGACATACAAGAGTCACACCCAAAAAGAAGTTGCTACAGGTACTAAGACCCATAGGGTCCAAGTTTCATCAGAGGGGTCAATCCTCTCACAGCAGCTCATAAACTGCAGAAGCTGCTGATTCTCACAGCTAATCAATCTGGGAGTCAATTCCACCTACTGACAAACCAAAAGTAATCTAAACTAAAATTTCAACAAGTGAGGACACACGACACAAGGAACACCTCAGATACAAGCCCCAGGAAGTGCAGAGAGTTCCAAACAGGATGATTCCAAACAGGCCCACTCCAAGACACATTATAGTGAAAATGGCAAGGGTTAAGGACAAAAACAGAATCCTTAAAGCAGCAAGGGAAAGGCAGCAAGTTACTTACAAGGGTACCCCCATAAGATTATCAACTGACTTTTCTACAGAAACTTTGCAGGCCAGAAGGGAGTGGCAGGAGGTTTTCAAAGTGATGAAAAATAAAGGCCTACAACCAAGATTGCTGTATCCAGCAAGGTTATCATTTAAAATCGAAGGCAAGATAAGGAGCTTTGCAGAAAAAAATAAGTTAAGGGAATTCATTACCACCAAGCCAGCTTTGCAGGAAATGCTAAAAGGGCTTCTTTAAGTAGAAGAGAAAAACAACCTATGAAAGACTACGAACACAAATAACAAAATGGCAATAAATACACACCTATCAATAATCACATTAAATGTAAATGGATTAAATGCTCCAATAAAAAGACATAGGGTGGCTGAATGGATAAGAAAGCAAGACCCCAGCATATGCTGTATACAAGAGACTCACCTCAGATCCAAAGACTCATACAGGCTGAAAGTAAAGGGATGGAGTAAAATATTTCATGCAAATGGTACTGAGAAAAAAGCTGGAGTAGCGATACTTATATCAGATAAAATGGACTTTAAATTGAAGAATATAACAAAGGACAAAGAAGGACACTTCATAGTAATGAAGGGATCGATCCAACAAGAGGACATAACTCTAGTAAACATCTATGCACCTAACATAGGAGCCCCTAAATATATAAAACAGATATTGTCAGCCATAAAGACAGAGATCAACAGTAACACTATCACAGTAGGGGATTTCAACACCCCGCTCTCACTAATGGACAGATCCTCCAGACAGAAAATCAATGTGGAAACAGCGACCTTAAATGACACATTAGACCAGCTGGATTTAACAGACATTTTCAGAGCATTTCATCCCAAAGCTACAGAATATACGTTCTTTTCAAGTGCACATGGAACATTTTCTAAGATAGACCACATGTTAGGCCACAAAACAAGTCTCAATAAATTTAAGAAGATTGAAATCATTTCAACTGTATTCTCTGACCACAATGCTATGAAACTAGAAATCAATTATAAGAAGAAATCCGGGAAGCTGACAAATAAATGGAGGCTAAACAATATGCTATTAAATAGTGAGTGGGTCACAAATGAGATCAAGGAGGAAATCAAAAGATACCTTGAGACAAACGAAAATGAAAACACCACGACCCAAAATCTCTGGGATGCTGTGAAAGCAGTCCTAAGAGGAAAGTTTATAGCAGTGCAAGCCTACCTAAAGAAGGAAGAAAAATCTCAAATCAACAGGTTATCCTTACACCTAAGGGAACTGGAAAAAGAACAGCAAAAGAGGCCCAAGGGGAGTACAAGAAAGGAGATAATAAAGACCAGAGCAGAAATAAACAATATAGTGAACAGAAAAACAATTCAAAAGATCAATGAAACCAAGAGCTGGTTTCTTGAGAAGATAAACAAAATTGACAAACCTCTAGCCAGGCTCATCAAAAAGAAAAGAGACAGAACTCAAATTAGCAAAATCAGGAATGAAAGAGGGGAAATGACTACAGACATCACAGAAATACAAAAAATTCTAAGAAATTACTATGAGCAACTATATGCCAACAAATTTGACAATCTGGAAGAAATGGATAATTTTCTAGAAGCATACAACCTTCCAAAGCTAACACAAGAAGAAACAGAAAATCTAAATACCCTGATTACTACCAAGGAGATTGAATCAGTAATTGACAAGCTCCCAAAAAACAAAAGCCCTGGACCAGACAGCTTCACAAGTGAATTTTATCAAACATTCAAAAAAGAACTATCACCTATTCTTCTCAAACTATTCCAAAAAATCCAGAAGGAGGGAAGGCTCCCAAACTCTTTTTATGAAGCCTCTATTACCCTGATTCCAAAACCAGATAAAGACATCACAAAAAAGGAAAACTACAGGCCAATCTCCCTCATGAATATAGATGCAAAAATTCTCAATAAAATATTAGCAAACAGAATTCAGCAATATATTAAGAAGATCATACATCATGATCAAGTGGGATTCATCCCTAGGGTGCAAGGCTGGTTCAACATCTGTAAATCAATTAATGTGATACACCACATCAACAAAATGAAGGATAAAGATCACATGGTCATTTCAATAGATGCAGAAAAAGCATTTGACAAAATCCAACAGCCATTTATGTTAAAAACCCTTAGCAAAGTGGGAATACAGGGATCATATCTCAACATAATAAAAGCCATGTATGGTAAAGCTACAGCTAACATCATACTCAATGGGGAAAAGCTAAAACCATTCCCCTTAAGATCAGGAACAAGACAAGGCTGTCCACTTTCTCCTCTTTTATTCAACATAGTGCTGGAAGTTCTAGCCACAGCAATCAGACAACAAAAAGAAATAAAAGGCATTCAAATTGGCAAGGAAGAAGTAAAATTGTCATTATATGCAGATGACATGATACTGTATATAGAGAACCCCAAAGACTCCATCAAAAAACTATTGGAACTGATAGACGAATTCAGTAAAGTAGCAGGATATAAAATCAATGTTCAGAAATCAGTGGCATTTGCATATACCAATAATAATCTAATGGAAAGAGAAATTAAGAAAACTGTCCCATTTACAATTGCATCAAGAACTATAAAATACCTAGGAATAAATTTAACCAAAGAAATGAAAGATCTGTACTCAGAAAATTATAAGACACTGAAGAAAGAAATCATAGAAGATACAAATAAATGGAAACACCTACCATGCTCATGGATAGGAAGAATTAATATAGTTAAAATGTCCATACTGCCTAAAGCAATATATAGATTCAGTGCAATTCCTATCAAACTACCAAGGGCATTTTTCACAGAAATAGAAAATATAATCCTAAAATTTATATGGAATCATAAAAGATCCAGAATAGCCTCGGCAATTCTGAGAAATAAAAACAAAGTCGGGGGGATCACGCTACCAGATATCAAAACCTACTACAAGGCCACAGTAATCAAGACAGTTTGGTATTGGCATAAAAACAGGCACATCGATCAGTGGAACAGAACAGAGAGCCCAGAAATAAATCCAAGCATTTACGGACAGTTAATCTATGACAAGGGAAGCAAGAATTTACACTGGAGTAAAGATAGTCTATTCAATAAATGGTGCTGGGAAAATTGGACTGACACATGCAAAAAATGAAACTGGATCATCTCCTTACGCCTTATACAAGAACAAACTCAAAATGGATTAAAGACTTAAATGTAAGACCTGAAACCATAAAAATCCTAAAAGAAAATATAGGGAGTACATTTGCAGACATTACCCGGAGCAATATTTTTACTGATACATCCCTACGGGCAAGGGAAGTAAAAGAAAAAATGAACATATGGGATTATATCAGACTTAAAAGTTTTTTCACAGCAAAGGAAACCATTAATAAAACAAAAAGGAAGCCCACTGAATGGGAGAATATATTTGCCAACGATATATCTGATAAGGGGTTAATATCCAAAATTTATAAAACACTCATGAAACTCAACACCAAAAAAACAACCCAATTAAAAAATGGGCAGAAGATATGAAGAGACATTTCTCTAAAGAGGACATACAGATGGCCAACAGGCATATGAAAAAAAGTTCAACCTCACTGGTCATTAGGGAAATGCAAATAAAACCACCATGAGATACCACCTCACTCCAGTCAGAATGGCTATCATCAACAAATCAACAAACAACAAGTGCTGGCGGGGCTGTGGGGAAAAGGAGACCCTGTTGCACTGTTGGTGGGACTGCAGATTGGTGCAGCCACTATGGAAGTCAGTATGGAGGTATCTCAAAGAACTGGAAATAGAGCTACCGTTTGACCCAGCAATTCCACTCCTTGGTATTTATCCTGAAAAAACCAAGACACTTATTCAAAAAAAGTTATGCACCCCTATGTTCATAGCAGCACAATTTACAATAGCTAAGACTTGGAAACAACCAAAATGCCCGTCAGTAGATGACTGGATTAAGAAACTGTGGTATATTTATACAATGGAGTATTACTCCGCTATAAGGAAGAATGAAATTGTGCCATTTGCAATGATATGGATGGACCTAGAGACTATAATGTTGAGTGAAATAAGTCAGTCAGAGAAGAACAAATACCATATGATCTCACTCATATGTGGAATCTGAAAAACTGTATGAATGAGCAAAGTAAACAGAAACTGTCTCATAGATATAGAGGAAAAATCAGGGTTGCTAATTGGGAGGGGAATGGGGATGAGGGAGAAGGGGAAGGGATTAGACAGCAAAAATAGGCAACTACAATATTGCTACTGGGATAGGAAAAACAGTTTGGGGAATATAATTAATAATGTTGTAAATATTCTGTGGAATGTCAGATGATCATAGGTCTTGTTAGGGAGACCATTTCATGGATGGAGTAGAGGTTTGATCACTGCACTGTATTACTAAAGCGGAGGTGGTATACCTACTGTAATTGAATATATATAGATAGTCACGGGATGTGGATTATACTGTGGAAGAGAGTCAGAGGAAGAGTAATAGATATATATGATATGGGGGGGAGTGGGGTGGTGTATTGGGGGTGGGGGGTTGTCACTTTGAGGGGTAAAATGTATAACTATTGCACTGTTTTGTACACCTGAAATTAATTAAAAAAAAAAATAAAAAAAAAATCTTCAACATACCAGTTTTAAACAATTGAGTTAAAAAGAAGAGTGGCAATCACCAGACCTGACATTCAATCAATGAACAAGCATTTGGAGGTATGACATCCTTCACCCTGCTATGTATCCAGCTGTAGACAAGACATTCTAGGTAGCATAATAGACAAGTGAGTCAGGAAGCCAGAGGTGTGCTCATGACTCAGTCATTGTCTACTTGAGATGGCTCCTTTAATAAGGTGCTTCCCACTTCACTTCCCTCAACTATGAAAGGCGAGTGTTAGGCTAGATCTGAGTTTCCAACATACATTTTGTGGAATATTAAGAACTCAAGGACACTTCAGAAGGTCAGAACTGGTTTAGGGTATATCAAAATCCATAGGACTTGGGGACCTTGGTGCTTGCTTCATTCTGATTTCCATTTGGGGATATCCCATAAATTTTTATTTGAAAAGAAACTCATTTTGTTGTTGTTATTTGTGCCACAATTACCTCAAACTTGTTATGTTCAAATTGAACTCAACATTTTCTTCTCTTCCCCATCAAACAATACTGTCTGTCCCCTTTCCCAAATTCCATCTATGGAACATTCTAGGTGAGAAGACTCAATCTCATCCTAACTCCTCCCGTTTCCTCACCAGATCCTCCCTCCCCTCCAACATCCAATCAATCACCAAGTCTTATCTAGAAGGAACTGAAGATTTGGAGAGCAGAAAGAAAAAACTAAAGGCTCTAGTTTCTTTTACTGATCAAAGGTATAAAAAATAGCAGTGACAATTATGTTCGATGAAAATCTTTGAGAATAGTAATTCAGTACTGAACTGGTTATTGCCCTTTACAATAAGATAAGGAAGAGAGAATGATATGATATTTACATTTTGATCACAGAAATACAAAAAAAGTGGAAAGCACTTTTAGAAAACTAGTACATGTCTCTATGTGCTCTAATTCTTGATATGATTAATTATAATTCCTCTTTTTAATGTTTGTCAGACTACTCTAAGATATTCAACTGTTAACCTTAAATATTTCCTTCTGTTTATTTGTTTGCTTTTGTTTATTTGATTTCCAAGGAATATAATTTTTAAACTTGAAGTCTATGATGAGCACAAAGCTTGTTTGTATGGAAAATTGGCTTTGTTCACTCATCACACAGTATTTTCATATGGGAAATTTCATTTGCTTGCATAATCTATAGAAATATTTGTTATAAGAAGTTATAATCTATAGAATATATTTGTTAGAGGAAACTGAATTTTTTTCACTGCAATTGAAATTCCCACCATCCATGGTGGGAATTAACACACAGCTCTGCAAATGAATTTATAAGCTTCGTGATAACTAATTCTCCATTTTAATGTTGTCTATGTTCTCTTATTAAATAAAAAACATTTTTCCTGGTTCTGCCCTACAGCTACAAAAAGTAAAAGTCCTCAGATAGATCTTATACAAAAGGAACACAAGCTTGCACAGCAGCTTAAATATATGCGTGGAATCATGGCTTGTGGACAGGACCTTGTTTGGAGTAAAGAATATAAACTTTATGCCTTATTTTTTCATACTGTTCCCTCTATCTAGAATGCCCTTCCCTTGACATTTCTATTTGGTGAACTTCTATCAGCCATTCACTAGTGTGTGTGTGTGAGGGGGTGGGGGGTTGTCTTTAAATCTCTCTCTCTCTCTCTCTCTCTCTCTTTCTCTCTCTCTAACATCCTGCTGTCTCCTTCATGTTTGTTTACCTAGTACTTAGAATATTTTTCAACTATGGTACTTGGCATATATATACATGTGTCTTTCTATCAAACTAATCCATAGGCTTGTATGAAAGATTCCATGTCTTATCACCTTTGTAACCTCAGCATTAAGCAGAGGAACATACATATAATAACATAGATTTATAATAGAACATTCAGCCAATAGTCACTAAATTAAATTTTAAAAGATTAGATCATTACAGTGGAGTCAAATTATAGAGAGCCTTGAAAATCAGGCAGAGGAATTTTGATTTGATGGGGTAGGCTTTTGGGAGCTGTTGTAGGAGCAAATGTTTTGTAAGATACTAATCTCCCAAACTCCTCCGTAAGATCTAATCAATTTGGGAAATATATACATGGAGATTAAAACAAGGTACTATATTTATATTCTTGGTACTAGGATCCTCAATAAAACTGGAATGGCTAATGCAGCTTAGATCTGTGCCTAAAAATATTCATGCTAACCTTTCTTCTGTGATTTAAACTTACCTACCCAGTCAGAATAGGGGCTAAAAGAGAACATTGGAGTGCTGAGGCAAGGAGACACAGAGCCAGGAATCTATGCCCTAGTGTGTTTACCACATGAGAGAGGGAGGAAAGAAAGATAAGAAAGAATGTCATTACAGACAGACATGACTAAGAAAGAGCAAGAGCCAAGGAGGGCCACACAAGAGGGAAGACTTATTAATTCCTCCCAACAGAGAAACTTGGTCCAGTAGATTTTTCTGCATTCTGTATCCAACTAAGTTATTATCCCATAAAAAGGACTAAGGGATGTGTTCTTTCCTCCCAAAACTGCTATCTCCTAGAAATCAGAAGAAAATGCCTTCATGAAAAGAAGAGGAAAAGGGGAAAAAAGGTTTCCTTCCAGTATTAGTGCCATCACCCTAGCAGGAAAAGGCTCTAGAGAACTACTGTAGAACAGAACCTTCTGCAATAATGGAAAGTGTTTATATCTGTGCTGCCCAATATGGTAGCCACCAAGCACATGTGGCCATTGAATACTTGTTAAGTGGCTACATTGTCTAAGATGTTTAACTCTTCTCATTTTAATTAACTTAAGCTTGAATAGCCACTGTATGGCTAATCGTAGCATCCATATTGAACAATGCAGCTCTTTAAGAAGAGCTTATTCAAACAATGGTAAGTAGAATTGGGTTAAGGAAAGGCATTTAGGACAAGGAATAGATTAAGAAATCTCTCATTCACTTGGCACTTTCTCTGTGTTGGTCATTGTTTCTGTTGTTAATATTAACATGGTTTGATTAATTTAATCTTCATAACAACTCAATGAAATCAATAACTTTATTTCCCTCTTCCACAGATAAGGAAACAGTACTCAAGTGCACAGCTGGTGAATGGCAGAAGTGAGATTTAAACACCTGGAAGTCTGGTTCTGCCTAGGAGGGATACCACACAGATTGTGGCAGTAATGCAAATGTCAGGGGCTAGAGAAGAGGTCAAGTTAAGATTCAGAAAGAATAATAAGATATAGCAAATGAAAAAAATGATGGGCTTACAATCATACCATCACCAGTGAAATTTTTCACTCCCTGTTAGACTCACAACAATGTTCAGGTGGCATTACGGTCTATTGTTACATCTGAAAAATGCATTGAGGACAAAGTCCCATTAGAGAACCAAGTCACTCTATTTCCATAGAAGTAATAGAGAACAATATAATGATAGCACAATAGATAAGACTATTATCAACTGAAGAAAATAGAATATAGAAACAGGGCTATGCAGAATTCACCAGTAAGTAATGAGATCATTACCCATCAGTATTTCAAGGTCCACAATAGCAAGATTTCTCTTCATTTATTATGTAGAATTAGAGAATAAATCTCCAAATTTTAAAATGGAAAGGACCCTAGGCAATCTTTTCCAGTCCCTTCATTTGATAGGCTGAAAATTAACTACAAAAGAGACTTTTGACACAAAGTGAGCACAAACTAGGCATTAGAAAAACTTAAGGGATTGTTGGAAATTTTATTATGTTAAAAATGGTTATTTCTATTATGTGCTCTTTTAAATTATATGTGTTAGAGTTATATACTGAAGTTCTTACAGATGAAATGATATGATAAATATATGGGGGAGAAAGCAATAAATGAAGTAACATTGGTAAAATGTTGACAATTAATTAAGCCAAACTTTAGAAATATGGCAGAGCAATAAATGGTCTGTTTTTCTACATGCTTAAAAATTTCCACAATACCTTTTTTAATTACAACCTAAAAAGGCATGAAGAAACAGTTTTTTTTAAGTGGCACATAAACATATGAAAAAATATTCAGTTTTTTCTGTAATAAGAAAAATAGAAATGCTAAGATACCATTTAGAATCTATATTGCTGGTAAATATTTAAAAACTTGGCAACATAGTCTTTGGGCAGGGCTGTGGAGAAGCACTGTTATACATTGCTGATGGTGCCACAGGTTCAATTGTGTCCACCAAAAAAAAAAAAAAAAAAAAAAAAAAAAGATGTTCAAGTCCTAACCACCAGTATTTGCAAATATGAGCTTATTTGGAAATAGGGACTTTACAGATGTAATCAAGTAAAGATAAAGAAGTCATGCGTTCCTTATAGAAACAGGGAAATTCAGACACACACACACATACACAGAGCAAAGTATACCATGTGAAGACAGAGGCAGAAGTTGCAATGATACATCTACAAGTCAAAGAACACCAGATTGCCAGCAGCCAAGTCAAGACAAAGCAAGTAAGGAGGACTCTTCAAGTCTTTAGAGAGATCATGACCCTGACAATTCCTTGAGGTAAGGCTTCTAGCTTCCAAAATTGTGAGAATAAATTCATTTGGTTTTAAGCCACTCAGTTTATGGTAATTTGCTACAGCAGCTCTAGGAAATTAATATATAGCCCTATGGAGGGGGATTTGGCAATATCTAACAAAGCTATATATGTATTTACTTTTTGATTCAGAAATCCCACATACAGGAATTTAACCTGAAAAATGTACCTTAAAAAAAAACAAAAACCCACACACATAGATATGAGGTTACTAACATTGTGTTATTTGTACTAAGTATTGCCTATCCATAAAAAATGGGATGATTAAAATATATTTATACAATGGAGCAACTTTAAAAATCCAGCAGTAAAAAATAAAGTGAAGAGCTCTGTGAAGTAATATGGAATTTTTTCCATGACATATTATTAAGAGACCAAAGCAAGTTTCAAGGTAGTATTTATAGTATGCAAACTTTTGTGTAAGAAAAAAGAAGAAATAAAAATATGAATATATATTTAATAATATTTAATATGCAAAAAGAAACAAAAGAAGAGCAACCAGAAAATAATTAAAGCATTACCTATACAAGATAGGTGAGAATAGGAACTATATAATTTTTACTTTTAACATATTCAAAATTTACTTTACATATTCAAAAACTAAAATTAATTTCAAAAAGATGGAATTCTGAAGCTAAATTTAAATAGAAACAAATTGTGTATCAAATTAATAGCATACCACATAGAAATTTTTAAAAAGAATTCAAGTAAATACTGAACCCAGTATTTTGATTGTCACCCTCTATGGTAAATGTTATATGAACAATATCAGCTGCAAAGGAATCTTAAACTATATTTAGAAGACTTATTATTGATAGTTGTATTAATGTTGATATGTTCATGTATTATAGGATAAAGCAAATGAATAAATATATTTATATTACTCTCACAGGAGCCTTGCTATGGAATTAAAGTAATAAAAATATGGACTGAAGGAACAAAAGGAAGTATCCTATAGTATTGGACTGAAATTGAATAAGATTGAATATATTTCCCTCCTTGCCCTGTCCACTGGAAAGGGACTAGAAGTAATGACACCTTAGAATAGCAAGTAACACATCTGCTACATACATCTGGTTTGTAAACACCATTCACCAGTGAATGGAACCAGGAATTCTACGAGAAGCTGGCTAAATTCCAGGTTTGATGCAAGAAAAGACAAGGTAAGCCTGGAATACCATGTTGTAACAGAAAAGAAGTGCTCTGAGGAGCTCCTCAGACTCACTTCCCAGTGAAACAAAAATAGCTGATGAAAAGTATCTAAAAACCAACAGTCTCTGGGAATTGTCCTAAGGGCATACAACAAATGAAGAAATGTTCTTCAAAAAATCTACTCATACTTTGTAAAAATTGGGAGAAAGTTTATAGCATTTAAGACAAGACCTTTGCCCTTCCTTGCCCCTAAACTCCAATTCAGCTTGACTTATGCGTGAATGGAGTCCAGACTGCATGGCTCCCTCTCTCTCAGCTGCCAATCAACAAATATAGTATCTCACCCACAGGGGCAGGTCATCAGCATTTTTCATTCCCTCCAACTCTGAGTCAAAGAGGTTAAATTCTCAGTGAATGCAACCAAAAGTTCAGTAGATCCCTTCTTCTATCCAGCACCCACTCATAGGACACAGAGATCTCACATGCAGCAGGTCAAAAATATTAGGGCTGAAACTGTCCTCTTGACAGCTTATTCTAGGCTCCAAATCAGAAGCAGCAAGCTGAGACGACTGGAGGACACCAACCCCATCGAGCTCCCAAAATAGTGACTCAAAAATTTTACCCAAGGGGAAAGGCAGTTTGTAAGAACACAGAGCTCTAAAATTCTCCCGAAAGGAATGTATTTTATTTGAAACAGAGGGTAAAACATTCAAGCCTCGGAGTGCTCTCAAAAACAGTAGCTCCTCTTAATTAAGAGCAATAAACCATAGGCCAGCTAGTTCACCAGAGAAAACCAGAGAAAATGCTAAGAGCCCTCCTGAGATCAGACTAAACCTCAAACATGGGCCTCAAAAACTACCCTACTCAAATTTAATTGGATTAGAGTGTGGAGTAATTTATGCCCCAGGGCATTGTTTTTAAGAAAGAAGAAAGAAAGAAAGAAAGAAAGAAAGAAAGAAAGAGAGAGAGAGAGAGAGAGAGAGAGAGAGAGAGAGAGAGAGAAAGAAAGAAAGAAAGAAAGAAAGAAAGAAAGAAAGAAAGAAAGAAAGAAAGAAAGAAAGAAAGAAAGAAAAGAAGAAAGACAGACAGACAGACTAGAACAATCATCTGGCAATTAGTGGGATCCCATACCTGACTGTGATAACAAATGAGGACAACGGTTTAACAGGAAGAGCAGGAAAAGAGGAAGTCCCAGAGTGACCATGCACAGACACCCAAGGCAGCAAGAGCAAAACCCTAAGTTTCCCACTAAAGGGTATATAAAACTGACTAAAATAGTCCAGCCAAGTAATTAAACAAATAAGCCAACAACAAAAACAAAACCCGGAAGCAACAGGGAATCTGTATATAGAGTGCTCCAGGTTTCAACAAAAAATTATAAGCCATGCATAGAAACAGGAAAGAGTGACTTATACGGGGCAGAGGGTGAGGGCTGCGGATGGGGAGGGGGAAGCAGACAACAAAAACAGTGTGAGATTGCCCAGATATCAAATTTAACAAAGACGCCAAAATTGTCTTTATAAATATGTTCAAAGAACAAAAGGCAACCATACTTCAAGATGTAAAAAAAAAAAAAAAAATCTATGGTAAAAATGTCTCATCAAATAGAGAAAAGAAATAAAGAGATATAAATTATTTTTTATAAAAGAAAAGAACCAGGTTGGAGATCCAAGATGGCAGAGTAGATAAATACTGTGCTTACTTCATGCTTTGAGCACATCAAAATTGCAACTAAATTATAGAACAATCAACCTGGAAAACTATCTGAAGTCTAGCTGAACAGAAGTTTTATAACTAAGGCTATAAAGAAGCAGCTACATCAAGACTGATAGGAGGGGCAGGGATGTGAAACAGGATGGCCCCAAACCTCCATGTGGTGGTTGAAAATTGGGAGGGAGATCTCAGCCACAGAGATTCCCCATGAAAGAGCAAGGGAGCTCAGCCCCACAGCAGGCTCCCCAGCCCAGAGTACTAGTGCCGGGAAGAGGTGCCCCCACAACATCTGGCTGTGAAAAACAGTGGAGACTCCACCCGTTCAGGTGGGAGGAAGACAGCAGAGAACCCAGACATCTTCTTAAATGGCCCATATACAGACTTAATAGCTTGCAGGCACTCATTCTGATCTCCGGCAGAGGGATGGGGGACAGGCATCGGAGGCATGCAGGGGGCAGACTGAGGTGTGTGGCTATGAGGCAGGGCTGGAGGACAGTTGCCATTTTCCCTGTGTGGGATCCTTCTCCCATGCAGCTGGCAGGTACATGCCATCTTTCCTATGTTGAGCCCTCCCCCACAGGCCAAGTTTGAATCTGAATTGGACTGGTGAGCTCTGCTGGGACCCAGCCCCATCCAAATCCCCCAACGCCAGAAACACTTTCTCGAGAGCAGCTAGCACTACCCACATTGCACTCTTACTTAGAAAACTATTAGAGTCCATGGACCCCATGTAGGCAGCGACTGGCTATGGTATGCTTTGAGACTTTTACTGAGGAGCTCCAGGCTCAGCACTAGCACCAAACCAGAGTCTACATTAACCTGGTGACCACAACTCTTCCCATTCTAGTAACTCCCTGAGACACTGCCTCACCCACTAGCATACTTTATCAATGGCTGAACCTTAAGGAAGCCAGCAAGTGGCAGCAGACCTTGGTTCCAGTGTGGCCTTTCCCATGTACCACATAAACAGCAAACAACTGCAGATCACTTTGTAGCTCCTACCAGGTAGTTCCTGGCTGGTCACAGGCAGTGTCAACCTGGGCCTGCACTAGAGCACTTCCCAACAGGCCCCAGAATCAACTTGGAGGTTGCTTAAGACCACAACAGAGAACCACCCAATTAGCCCCACAAGTGGCACACACAAAGGGCAGTCTCAACAGGCACCACAGCCAGCTGGGGCAAATCCTGCTCTGTAGGGTAAGCCCCCAGCACAACAGCCCATAAGCCGTGGATGTGGCCAAACCCCACAAGTCATCATGAGGGTCAATACCACCCAATTACATGCCAACAGCAATCAAGGCTCAACTATAACAGGAGGGTACACACAACACACACAAGGAACATTCCTGGAGCACCCAGCTCAGGTGACCAGGAAGACTGTGTCACTGAGCCACACGGGGTACATATGGCCAAGACTGGAAGACACAGCAGATCTACCTAATACATAGAAACAAAGAGAGGCAACCAAAATAAGGAATCAAAGAAATACACCCCAAATCAAAGAACAGGGCAAAACTCCAGAAAAAGAACTAAACGAAATGGAGGCAAGCAATCTACCAGAGACAGAGTTCAAAACAATGGTTATAAGAATGCTCAAAGAACTTAGCGAGAACTTCAACAGAGAGATACCAAGCATTAAAAAGTGTCGTCACAGGCCAGCCGAGTGGTGCAGTGGTTAAGCGCTGGCTTGGGAAACCAGCGGCCCCGGTTCGGGTCCCACATATGAGGGCCAGTGACACTGCCCTCAAAAAAAAAAAAAAGTGTCATCACACTGCCTGCCTGTCTGCCTCCATGCTCCTTTCCATAAAGACAGATCATTACTGCAATATTATGCTTACTTTATGTATCCCCACTTGGCACCAAAAGGTGGCTGGTTAGCCAAAGATGGGTAAGATTCCTCGAGGGAGGAACGACCTAAGAGAGACACAACCATGCAGCCATAGGAGGAATCACATAGAGAAAAAAAGGGCTTTGATCCCTTGCTTCAGGTTCTGGCAGCCTGCATGTGAAATGTCCTATTGATGTGATAATATCTGTCCTCAGGTGGGTGCATCTTATCAGTAAGCCTCAGGCAGAGGAAGTTTCTGTTTCTTAAAAGGTGCATGACAATACCTTCAGGTGAGGGCAGCTTGCAGACATGGGAGATTAGGCCCTGAGCTAAATTCTTGGGTGTGAGACTCACAGACCTTGGAAGCTACATTGATCTTTTTTATTTGTAAGACAATAAACAAAACAGTCAGAGCCCCAATTCGGAGCTCTCAGCTCTCAGTCCACAAGGCTGAAGTCCCCTGGCTCCAGCTGCATTTTCTCTCTTATTTGTGTCTCTCTCTTTCTTAACCTTTTGCTGTCCCTTCTCCACTCCCACTGCTCAGTCATGCTGGACGCGACAAAAAAGGACATAGAAACCACTGAAAAGAACCAGTCAAAAGTGAAGACTATAATAACTGAAATGAAGAATGCACTAAAAGGAATCACCAGCAGACTAGATAAATCAGAGGAGCAAATCAGTCACTTGAAGACAAGGTAGCAGGAAAACCCAATCAGAACAGCAAAAAGAATCCAAAGAAACGAGGATAGTTTAAGAAATCTCTGGTACAACATCAAGCATAACAACATTCACATCATAGAGGTACCAGAAGAAGAAGAAAGAAAACAAAAGACGGGCCAGCCGAGTGGCTCAGTTGGTTAAGAGCTCACTCAAGAGTGTGAACTGAGCTCTGAGCAACAGCAGTTCGATGCCCAGACTGAGCTGAGCAGCCACTGAGCTGCCAACAGGTAGCAGGATGGCTCAGCTAAAAAAAAAAAAAAAAAAAAGAAAAAGAAAAGAAAAGACTGAGAACCTATTTGAAGAAATAATGACTGAAAAATTTCCTAACCTGGAAAAGGAAGTAGACATACAAGTCCAGAAAGTGCATAAAGTCCCAGACAAGATGAATCCAAAGAGGCTCACACCAAAACACATTATAGTTAGAATGGCAAAGGTTAAAAACAAAGAGAGAATCCTAAGAGCAGCAAGACAAAGACAGCTAGTAAATTATAAAGGAGCTGCCATAAGATTATCAGCTGATTTCTCAAAAAAATTTGCAGAACCTATGGGGATTGGCACAAAATATTCAAAGTGATGAAAAGCAAGAACCCTACAACCAAGACTATTCTACCCAGCAAGGCTATCATTTAAAATCAAAGGACAGATAAAGAACCTCCCAGACAAGGAAAAAGTTAAAAGAGTTCATCGCCACCAAACCAGTATTACAAGGAATATTGGAGGGATTTCTTTAAAATAAAAAAGAAAAGAAAAGAAAAAGATCAAAAATATGAATAATAAATTAGCAATAACTTTCACTGATATGTGTGATATAAAACTAAAAGCAACAAAGGAACAAGACAAAATAAAAACTCTTGGGCCGGCCGAGTGGCACACGGTTAAGAGCTGGTTTGGGACACCCCTGTTCAGATCCCACATATGAGGGCCAGTGACACTGCCCTCTACAACTAACAGGAGCTGGCCTGTGTGCACCCCGGTGACGGTGTAGGCTGCAGCCCCTGCTGCAGTGGGCTGCCATAGGCTACAGTGAGTGGCCGGCAGCTCGCTTGAGCTGCCAAGAGCCACAGTGAGCGACCATCCAGAGGCCAGAGACCAATCTGCCTCATCCAGGAAGAGCACAATGATAATACCAACATGGGCCAGTGAAGCAACCTCCTCCACAACTAGACTGAAGAACAAAAAGACAGCAACTTGTCTGTTTCCCCAACACTGGTCCCCTCCCCCAATTCCCCAATAAAATCTTTAAATAGCTTAGTGGTTGTCAGAGGGTAAGGAGCTAGAGAGGTGGTAAATGAGGGTAAACAGGGTCAAATACTTGGTGATTGAAGGGGAACTGACTCTGGGTGGTGAACACACAATGTGATATATAGATGATGTATTACAGATTTGTACACCTGAAACCTATGTAACTACTAACAATTGTCACCCCAATAAACTTTAATTTAAAAAAAAAAAAGAAGGGCTGGCCGAGTGGCGCGGTGGTTAAGCGCTGGCCTTGGAAGCCAGCGGCCCCGGTTCAGTCCCACATATGAGGGCCAGTGACACTGCCCTCAGAAAAACAAACAAACAAACAAACAAACAAATAAAAAAGAAAAAGAAAGAGATGAAAATAAATAAATTAGCAATAACTACATATCTATCAATAATTACCATATTTTGCTGTGTATAATGCACACTCTTTTGCCCAAATTTGTGAGGGAAAAATAAGGATGTACATTATATATGGGTAGTACTAATTCCATATCCATATAAATGTTTTTAATTCTTTTCTTTATGCTTATGAGCTAAAAGTATATCTCTAGAAATCAATAATGATATCTGTATGCAAAATAATACCCTGGAATACGATAATTGGTTTGGTTGAATTTAAAATAAACTTGGAATGACAAAGAGTTCTTGGCCTTCTATGATGTGTAAATATCATAAATTTGTTACCAGTGCTTTGTATCTGTTCTTGTGTTTTGTAATTATTTGTTACATAAAATTTCTTACAGCATAATATGTTAAAAAATAAATGCTAAAATTCCTTTACAATACAAAAAACAAATACCTAAATGTAAACAAATAAAAATTTGAATTAAAATGAAAGATTTCTTTCTCTGAAAGTTTGGGCCAAAAACGGTGGGTGCACATTATACATGGGAGTGCATTACACATGGCAAAATGCAGTACTTTCAATGAAAATGGATTAAATGTGCCAATCAAAAGACATAGGGTGGCTGATTGGATTAAAAAAAAAAAAAAGACCCTTACATATGCTGTCTACAAGAGACTCACTTCAAATCAAAAGACACACACAAACTAAAAGTAAAGGGATGGGAAAAGATATTTCATGAAAATGGAAACAAACATAAAAACTGGAGTAGCCAGTTATACCAGACAAAATAGACTTTAAAACAAAGACTGTAACAGAGAACAAAGAAGGCCCAGTAATCCCACTTCTGTGTATTTATCCAAAGAAACCCAAAACACTACTTCAAAGGGACATGTGCATCCATATGTTCGTTGCAGCACTATTTACCATAGCCAAGATATGGAGGCAACCTGGATGTCCATCAATGGATGAATGGGTAAGGAAGAGGTAGTACATATATACAATGGAATATTATTCAGCCATAAAAAAAGAATGAAGGGGCCGGCTGAGTGGCTGTCTTGGTTAAGAGTTGGCTTAAAGCGCATGCTCTAAGCAACAGGGCTGCTGGTTCAATGCCTACATTGGCCAGTGAACGCGGCACCCTAGCTGAGCTGTCGCTGAGCTGCCAACAGGTGGCAGGATGGCTCAGCTGGTGTAACAACAAGATTGCCTGTTCAATGGTAGGCTACACCCACCAGCAACTAAAACTGAACTCGGTACCTTGAGCTGAGCTGCCGCAGGGATGGTTCAGTGGATAGAGCGTGCGCTCTTAACAACAAGGCTGCTGGGTTAGACTCCCACATGGAATGGTGGCTACGCCCACCTGCAAGTAAGACTGAACTTGGTACCTTGAGCTGAGCTGCCGCCCAGATGGCTCAGAGGATAGAACTTGCACTCTTAACAATTCTGCTGGTTCAACTCCCACGTGGGATGGTGGCTACAACCACCCACAACTAAGATTGTAACACAGCACCCTGAGCTTAGAGGTCACAAGCTGCCCACGGGCAGCCAGATTGTGACTGGTGCCCTCCACAACTAAGATTGAAGAACAACAATTTCGCTGGTCCCCTTCCCCAATTCCCCAATAAAAAAAATAAAAAATAAATTAAAAAACTATGGTTGCAAGTACTAGAAGACTTTCTGACTTTTGTTCAAAACCTAAAAGTAGTCAAAGATAGATTAAAAAATTGACTATATGAAAATTTCAAAATATTTGCATGATAAAAGCACTATAAGCAAAATCAAAAGAAAAATTGCAAACTTGGAGAAAATATTTACAACATATATCACAAATAAGAGCTAATTTCCCTGGTAGCTAAACCACTTTTAATTATCAAAAAGAAAAAGACCAAAAGTCCAATAGAAAAATGGGATAAAGAGACAGCTCATAGAAAAAGAAAGTCAAGTGACCCCAATACCTATGAAAAGAAACTCAATCTCTCTATAGTAAAACAAATGCAAATTAAAGCAACATTGAGATGTCATTTCTTACTTATGGAGACGGCAAAAATCCAAAAAACTGACAACACACTCAGTTGGCAAAACTGAAGAGGAACAAACACTTTTATATATTCCTGATTTTTTTTAAAAAGTAGAAAATGATATACTCCTATGAAGGTAAAACATAATAAAATTATATATACATTTACTCTTTGACTCAGCAATCTCACTTTTAGGATTCCACCTGAAGATATACCAACCTAAATACAAATCTATATATGCTCAAAACTGATTTCTTGTAGCATTATCTGCAAAAATAAAATATTAAAATTAATCTAATTAGTCCATCAGATAAAGACTGGCGGAACAACTATGGTGCATCTACCCAGAGAAGCATGATCTCAAAGAATTGGTATGGAATAATTTCCAGGACATACTATGTAGTGAACATGTAAGGTATAAAGAACAGTATATACGCTACCCCACCTTTTATATAAAGAGAGAAAATAAGAATGCCTTGTAAGCGTGTGTGCATGCATATGTGTTGTGTGCATGTGTGTGATTAGTTTTCTGGAAAGAAACTGGAAAGAAGCACAGTGAAGAATATAATGACTAATGAAATGATGACAAGAGAGAATGCAGTGGAAAGGCTTGGGATGGAAGAAAGGTTTTTGAGTAATGATTTTTATGTGTAAACCATGTTTATCAGTTAAGGTTAGTCAGGAGACAACAGCACACTCGTTATTTGAACAGAGGAAATTAAATACAAAGAATTGTTAACTAGGTATAAAGTTTGTTAACTAGCTAACTTGAAAGAGTAAAAAGCACAAATGTATCAGAGGGCAGTAACTGCAGGAAGGAGCTACCACCTTTAGGGCAAACAGAATAATGAGAAGATGTTAGAATTATAAGATTTGGAAATTATTAAAATGTAGTTAAGGGCTCTGCTGAGCTGAAAGTCAGCCCTTTGACAGGGTGTCACTGCTCAGGTGGTGCTGGGGTCTTTGAGTGCAAAGAGCCCGTGGGACGGACCTCTGGGGGAAGCTGGTTCTGCAAGTATTTGAAAAACTGCAAACTAGATTTAACTGTTTCTAAGGGAAGGAACTTACGTTGCAGAGTGGAAAAGGTATGGCTGATATGCACAGGAAAAGATATGGCTGATATGCACAGGAAGAAGAAGCAGACAAATAGCTTCACAGGGGAAAAGCAGGAAGGAGCAAGCAAGTTCTTTCTTGTCTTCCAGTCTTGCAATCTCTCTCTGTCTCCCACTTTGGAAGATCACAGCAGGAAACCCGCTGGAAAAACAGTTTACAGAGTTTCACACCCAGCATTACAAAGCAGGGTACAAAAGGCTGAGAGACAATAGCTTAATAACCGGACGCATCATGTAAATGTTTTATATATTTGAAAAATTAAATTAAATCAAAAAGAGAAAGGTAAACCATAAAATTGGACACCAACAGAAATAAATGTACCTAACTATATAAAATCGATAACCCCACAGAGAAAAGAATTATTTCAAGTACAAGAAACTGGCTGTTTATTCTTACTGTGATATATCACAAAGACAGAAAGAGCTGCAAAGATATGGAAACTTCACTCAGTATGTGTATTGTTAGTAGTAATATACTTTAGAAATTATTTTAAGCATAGTACAAAATAGAGCAAATGACTACATGAATAGTATTAAAAATTAAGATTCTCAGTGTTACTGAAAGATGTTCCAATATAAAATAAATGTTTTTAAAACCCTATGTTAAATTTGTGCTAGAAGGGCCGGCTGAGTGGTGTGGTGGTAAAGCGCTGGCTTGGGAAGCCAGCGGCCCTGGTTCGGGTCCCACATATGAGGGCCAGTGACACTGCCCTCAAAAAAAAAAAAATTTGTGCTAGAAATAGTATGAATTTTTTAAAAGATTCTTCCTAGTTCCACTTACAAGAAGGCCCTAGATAGAACCAATGATACCTAATAGCCATGAATAAACCTAGCACCCAGATCCCACTTACTAATACTAAAGGGAACCAGGACTCCTTGTAGAAATGGTTGACTACATATGTGAGACACAGAAAGTACTAGACAATATGGGACATGTTGTGTCAAAAGGTAAGAAAGTGACCAAAGGCCAATTGAGTTGTGAGAAAAGGACACAGAGAGCTAGCTTGAATCAGCTGCCAGTGGTCACATTCAGGACAATTTGGCTTTTGAAAAGAATAGTAATTATAATTAATTATAACATTTTAAATGAAAATTACTGAGTCTGCCGTGAAACTCAAAATGATTGAGAAAGGAGATTTTTTTCTTTAAAAGTACTTCTCTGGGCCGGCCGAGTGGCATGGTGGTGAAGCGCTGGCTTGGGAAGCCAGCGGCTCCGGTTCGGTCCTACATATGAGGGCCAGTAACACTGCCCTCAAATAGATAAATAAATAAATAAATAAATAAATAAATAAATAAATAAATAAATAAATAAACAAACTTCTCTGTAAAAGAATGTCTATTGGGCCGGCCAAGTGGTGCGGTGGTTAAGAGCTGGCTTGGGATGACAGCGGCCCTGGTTGTTCCGACCCTACATATGACGGCCAGTGACATTGCCCTGCCCTCTAAAAAAAAAAAAAAGAATATCTATTAATTAATGTACAGGGAATTACAGAAGTAGAAAATCACCATTTTGCAACTTCAAATATATTAATTGACTTAGATAAACATAATCGATCAATACTAAAACCATCAGGTAAAAGATCTTTGGTAAACCTAATCACTCAGAGATAACTTACTGATTGCAAAGGGGAAAATGTACCATTTCATTGGAGAGATCTGAATGGCATCACGTTAACAAAATGAGCAGATTTAGTAATACTATTACTGAGATAACCTCATATAATGTGTTTTCTTATGTGACACAATATGAAGTATACAACTTAACAAAATTTTCATAGCAAAATATTTTATCTGAATGTAATCAACTCTCTGGATTCAATTTAGAGAGAATCCAGAGATTGGGAAGCATGTTAAATGATAGCATGAGGATACAATCGGACAAATCCAGAATATGGGACGCTCTAAGAAAAACAAAGTTAGTAGCAGTGTGGGGGTAGGGAGGTCAGTATACTGTTGTAGGTTAAAAAGAGACAAACATAACAACTAAATGAAGTGCAGGAATCTAGATTTTTCTTTTTTTAATATGTAAAAGATTATTTAGACAATTGAGGAAATTTAATATAGGTGGAATATTATATGATGTTACTGAATAATTGTTATTTTTCTTAGTTGTGATAATGGTATTATGATATTAGAAACAAATGTCCTTGGGCCGGCCAAGTGGTGCTCTGGTTAAGAACTGGCTTGAGGGCCGGCCGAGTGGTGCATTGGTTAAGAGCTGGCTTAGGACGCCAGCACCCCAGTTCGGATACCACATATGAGGGCCAATGACACTGCTCTCAAAAAAATATATAAATAAATAAATTAAAGTAAAATGTTAGAGTGGGGAAATGTATTATTACAGAGAAAAATAGAGTGGCAAACATTTAGAAATATTGAAGTGTAAAAAGAATCCAGAAAACTAAAGGAGAAAAAAGAGGAAAAATATAAAGACCAAGAGAATCAGTTTTAGCATCTAACACATAGAGTAGAAATATAGAAATGAAAATTGTTGAATAAGAAATTATCAAAAAATAATGGGAAATTTTTCAAAGTTGAAACATATATCTTCAAATTGAATGTTTCCAATCATTGCTAAATCGAATAAATGGAAAGAGACTAACATCTAGACGTATCCTGGTGGCATTTCTGACCTCCAGGGACCAACAGAAAAGCCTAAAAGCTTCTGTATAAGCAACAATCAGACTAGCATCAGTCTTATCACATGCAACAATGAATGGAATATGTCTTCTAAGTCCAAAAAGAAAATAATTTTGAGTTTTAAATTCTATAGCCAGCCAAGATATCAGTTCAAGTAATAATGCAAAGTAAAATAATTTTCAGATGTGCAGCTCTAATATTTACTATACATATCATCTTTCTTGGGAATGACTTGAAGATGTTCAATAGTAAAACAAGAATAATATCAAATCAACAGGAAGATGTAGATGTAAGAAATAGGGAAAAAGTAAATCTCAGGCTGATTGCTATGAATCAAGCCTGGAAAGCAATCAGGAAATTAAAACAGGAAGTTATAGACCTCCAAGATAAGTGTATTTAAAAAGATGAATAGACGGCTGGCCAAGTGGCTCAGTTGGTTAAGAGCTTGCTCAAGAGTGTGAGCTGAGCTCTGAGAACAGCAGTTCAATGCCCAGCCCGAGCTGAGCTGCCGCTGAGCTGCCAACAGGTGGCAGGATGGCTCAGCTAATAAATAAATAAATAAATAAATAAATAAATAAATAAATAAAATAAGATGAATAGAATGATTTTAGGCAATAAACAAACTATTAAAACATGAAGAGACACACAAAAATTAATAAAAGAGAAAAGGATATAAATATAATATCTATATGATGAAAGCTATAAAACACTACTAAGAGAAATTAAAGAACATCGACGTATAAATGGACAGATATCCCATGTTCATGGATTATAAGACTTAATATTAAGATGGCAATTCTCCCCAATTGATCTATAGATCAAAATCCAAACAGGCTTCTTTGTAGAAAATGACAAGCTGACCCTAAAATTTATATAGTAATACAAAGGTCCAAAACAGTTTTGAAAAAGAACAATGTTGGAAGAATTATAATACTTAATTTCAAAACATACCATAAAGCTATAAAAATCAAAACAACGTGATATTGATATGGTAATAACTACACATAGTGCCAGGTGGGTACTAGACTAGCCAGGGGAATCACTTCTTAAATTATATAAACGTGTAACCATGATGCTATACACCTGAAATTAATATAAAATAATATTGAATGTATATAAATATAAAGTGTAAAGATAACAGCATGGTGTTGGCATAAGGATAAACATATAGATCAATTGAACTGAACAGAAACTTCAGAAACAAACCTTTACATTTGTGGTCAATTAATATCTACAAAGCTACCAATGAAATTCAACTGGGAGAAGATACTGTACTTTAACAATCTGTGCTGGTACAACTGGTATCTGGGCAGTAAAGGATTAAGTTAGCAAGATTGGGTTTCCTATACTCTAAACGTTCCAAAGGTCTTAGGACTGGCCCTTGACCTACGGCTGGGAAATAAATTTTTAGGAAGTCCTTGGAATACCTTGCCTGAAAAGAGAGTCTTTGGGCCATACCAGACAGTTTGGGCTAACGGTGTGATTTGTCGTGATTTGTGGTGAACATCTGTTTTTGTGTGCCTAAGGCTTTGTGTATCAGCTGAACTCTAGGGGACTGGAGAGTGAGAGCCTAAGTAAGATCAGTCACAAAGGTGGTCCATGCCTATGTGAACTGACTCCCAATAAAAACTCTGAACTTGGGTAAGCTTCCCTGGTTGGCAACACTTCACATATAGGAGAGAGCAATTGAAAGCTTCCACTTGGTTTTTCCAACATCTGTTCTAAGCACACTCTCTCCTTTGCTGATTTGAATTTATAATAAAGTATAACCATGAGTATAACAACTTTTCTGAGTCCTATGGCTCCATTAGCAAATCATTAAAACTGAGGGTAGCCTTGGGGAACATTTGAAAGGAAAAAGAAATAAAAAGAATTTAGACTTTGCCTTATACTCACAAAAAAATGAACTAAAAGCTGATCATAAACTTAAATGTAAAAGATAAAAGTGCAGAACTTCTAGATGAACACTGTAGAAAATCTTAGTGACCTTGGTTTAGGCAAAGATTTCTTAAATACAATACTAAAATAATGATCCAAAGGAGAAAAAATTGATAAGTTGAACTTTATCAAATTAACTGTAGCTCTTCAAACATTACCATTAAGAGGCTAGAAAACAATCTTGTTTTATATGAAGATATGAAAAAAATATGAAAATGTCTTCAAATCTAACAAAACAACTTGTACCTAGAATATATAAAAAATAAACCTTACAGAATATAATAATGTTGTAAAAATGTTGTGGGGTGTCAGATGATCACATGTCTTGTTAGGGAGACCACTTCATGGATGGAGTAGAGGCTTGATCACTGCACTGTATACCTGAAACTGATGTTGTGTAATATTGTATGCCAACTGTAACTGAATATATAGATAGTCACGGGATGTGGATTATACGGTGGAAGGGAGTCAAAGGAATTGTAATAGATAGTATGATATGGGGGGAGGAGTGGGGTGGAGAATTGGGGGAGGAGGATTGTCACTTTGAGGGGTAAAAAGTATAACTATTGCACTGTGTTGTACACCTGAAGCTAATTAAAACAATAAAAAAATAAATAAGGTAAAAAAAAAAAAAGGCAAATGAGACCAAAAAAAAAAAAAAAAACCCTTAATGCTTAATAAGAAATCAAACCCAATTTTTAAATGGGCAAAAGTTTTGAATAGATACGTCACCAAAGAAAGTATACAAGTGACTAATAAGATGAAAAGATGCTAAACATCATTAGGGATATGCAAATTAAAATCATAACATGATACTACTCCATATCCATTAGAATGGCTTTAATCCAAAAGGATGACAATACCAAGTCTTGGTAAGAATACTGGGAAATTACAATTCTCATACATTGCTAGTGGGAATATAAAATGTTACTGCCACTTTTTGAAAATAAATAGTTTGGCTGTTTCTTTCAAAAGTTAAATATATACTTACCATATGACCCAGTGAATCTACTCTTTGTTTCTCCCCAAAAGAAATGAAAACATATGTCTACACAAAGATTTGCATGCATATAGCAGTGTTACTCATGATAACCAAAAACTGGAAGTAATTTAAATGCCCCTCAACCAGTGGTGAATGGATAAACAAAACACCATATTCCTATACAATAGAATACTACTCCACAATAAAAAGGTTAAAACTACAATATGGATGAACCTCAAAAACACACTAAGTGAAAGAAGCCAGACACAAAAGACCACATATAATGTGATTCCATTTATATGAAGTGTACAGAGAAGGCAAATCTATAGAGACAGAAAGCAGATTAGTCCTTGCCTGGAGCTGGGGGTGAGAACAACGATTGGGAAGAACCATAAGGGAACTTCTAGGGATAATGTAAATATTGTAAATCTAGAAATGGTGATGAGCACACAACTCTATAAATTTGCTAAAAAATCACTGTATATATACTTATAATGGATGAATTTTATAGTATGTGATATCCCAATAAAATTGTTAAAAAAAAAAAAAACTCCAGGAAAAACAAAATTCCATATAAGGATGTCATGGACCACATGTGAATTAAAATAAGGCATAAGGAGTGTTAATGGGCTCATCCTTAAAGAAAGGGATGTTGAGAGTTTGAAGATACAGTTGAAAGTTAATAGAGCCAAAGATAGTGCTTTAATACTAATGTTGGAAATTATAGAGATTACTAATAAAGAAACTAAAAATAGTGACTTTACCATCAAAAATTAGGAAAAAAGCATATGCCGGGATGATGTATGTAAACTGTACCCGCATGTATCATTAGGAGATCCCAGAGAGTAGTAATCAGTACCTGGAATTGCCTCAGTTCCTGCACTTGATGAGCTAAAATAGTTGGGGTTCTGAATTTCTGTGGACTCTTCTACTTCTTTACTATAATTGTCCTCTCTGTCAGTGTTTAGCTTATACTAGTTTTTAAATTTTGTATTTCATTCAATCAAAAGGACACACAGTAAAACACTATGTGAAGATGGACATGTTATGTTAAGTGATCTAATTAATTATATTAAGTCTATCTAATAATACGCAACTCTCAATATTAGGAAGTCCTCCTGACTGCAGCCATAAAAACAACCTCCAATCTTAGTAGTCTATCAGTAATTGATGTGATATTTTGAGCTCCATTTGCATTAAACATTTGTTGCTAATTCGAAATCAATTCAAAAATAGTGGGGAGGAGGGGTGTTATTTATTTAGTTCCTACAAAGATCACATACTACCTATACTATGTTCCCACTTTTGAAAAATATTTGTGTGTGACAGTACACACATACACAAAAAAAGACTGGAAACAGATATGTTAACATGCAATCAGTAATTATTGCTGAGTGATAGCATAATAGGCGAGATTTATTTTCTTCTTTTATTCTCACGGGTTTCTTGAATTATTTTCCAAAAAAAAATCTGCATTAACGAGAAAAAAATATTTATTTCCATTTTGGAAATTCAAAAAGTGTGGGCTTCATATCAGGGAAACGCACTATGGCCAAAGGAAGGACAGAGAGGAGGGGCATTTGCTCATCAGCAGCCAACTAAATTACAACTGTAAAGCATTCTTGTAAGTATTAGGTAAAACCTCATCTTGGGGCTGGCCAAATCATCTTATATGCTCAAAATCCTTATACCCAGCCACCCCTATGCCTGGATTAGTTTTCACATACTTGTCTAGTGATGGTTAGAAACTTTCTGATAACATTTTACTAGTAAAATCTTGAAAAACTTCAGAGAAGATTGTCATGCTTCAATTCATTATTTGGAGCCAATAAAGAAATCTAGGAATAGAATATAATGCAATACTAGTGTAGTCTACCCTGCTGCTAAGCAAAGTTGCCTTCTCTTTTTACTGAAAAAGACCAACAGTATGGCTTACACCCAAACAGTCACTGTTTGGGGCTAGATTTAGGAAATATTCTCATCTTAATTTATGTTGCATTTACTTTTTATGGTGGTAGGTATTGATCTTGCTTTGTGCCATCAGATCAGATGCTGCAACCCAAATCAGGGCCAGGATCACGACTGCAGGTGATCAGCCTTTAAAGTGCAGGAGAAACAGGGGTAGAAAAATGATTTAGTTTGCTTTTGTAGACTCTTCTTTTTTTTTTTTTTCCACAGACACAGATGTTGGAGGTTTTCCCAGCTAGAATCAGCCATAGAGTGAGGCAGGTGAGCTGCCTTGCTTTCCCGGAGTGCCACAACCATAAAACAAACCAAACATTCCAGGAATGACTCATTTCACTAAAGGGGCCAAAAACAGCACAGAGAGCAAAAGAAGAAAAGAAAAGGATCATTTTTCAGTAGGGTGACTGATGAACTCTAAGCATGGACCAAAAAAGGAGAAGGGCATGGAGAAATGAGACTCTGCTTATTATATAAAATTAGATAAACTCAAAAACTATTAATATCTGTGTTCCAGAGATGATAGCAAGAGTGGCTTGACTTGGCTTGGCTTTTGGCAATGTCCTTCTGTTATATATATTCTTTTATTGTTTTCTCTGAGTATTTTCTAAAGAGACTGACTTCATTGTTAGAGCAGAACCATATTCGTATGTCAAATCCTACACACTGCGTTCCAAGAGACTAATATTATTCTGTAAGGCTGGAATGCTGTTGCATCAGATACATTGGCTACAGGAAGTATGTACACCACCTGCATCCTGGAGATCTTTTAGTTATAGGTAAGTTCTTGTATCGGCGTTTCTAAAATGAACTCTCATTGCCTTGTTGCACACATGTGGAAGCTAAAAGAAAGAATATGACATTTTAGTAACTGTATCCCTGAAGGACAGGAGTAATAAGGGAAACTTAAGTTTCTTTTATTTACATCTGACATAAGAAAAATATGGAGAACACCAATAATACTAGGTTAGAAATGTATGTGTCTTCATGAGCCTTAAAAAGCTTTAAATGACTCCCTAAGTGATTCCAACGTGTGGCCAAAGCAGATAACCATGGCTCTATGTCCATCCCTTCCCAAGTATCCTGAATTGGACAGAGCATGTGATTCAAAGACAATAGCCATTGACATGTCAAACAAATAGAAATATTTTGTTTCCCTAGAGAAAAAAGAAGCTCTTAGAGAGCAAGGACTGTTTTATCTTTCCTTTGGATAATTCACCAGCACCTGGTTAAGTAAATAATAGGTCCTCCAGAAATATTTGTTGAAATAAATCACTAGTCTTTGACTGAGAATGGGGTCACTCTGTGACTTAAAACGCAAACAAGATTTTCATAAATCACCAGTTCACGTACTATGGAAGATCCACTGCCTTTAGTAATATTTGTATAAATGTCCAGGAGATTCACATTCCCCAAAATCACCGCTGGTATTAATTACATGCCCCTGTTGAATTTTTATTTTCCCAACCCCAAAGCATCAAAGCAAATAAGGCCTTCAGCAGGAAGGGATTCTATTCCACATCACACAATAAACAGAAAATTCCATATTAGACTTCCCTATTCTTCAAGTCCTTTCTGTCATCCTGACACCAGAGTTTTCTCACTTGTTTTTGCCACCCCAGGTAACTTGTCTTATCAGCTTGCTTGCTGTTTGTTCTTTTCCCCACCCCCACCCCAATTTACCTCCTCAGCACCCACCTACTCCCAACTCCCAGGTCTTTTCACTCATAAGACAAATCTGCTCTTACAGTGACTTCTAAAGAGCTTCAAGCCAAACTTTACACCTACCGGTTTATGTGTTCTGCTTAACGTGATGAGTATCTGAAATCTTTTAGCAGCACAAACTGGGAGAGACCCTGAGATTATTTTGAACAGTTCTCAATTGGGGGTAATGCTGCCCCCTTGCGGGAGGAGGTGGAAGGCTGGAGATGTTTAATAAAACTGGTTTCCCCAATATTACTCCTTTAGATGTTAAATATTATATCTAAAATACCTAAGACCCCAAACTTGGTTGGAAACTCCAGTACTATTCCACTTTTAATTCGGGACTTTATGTGGATTGCTAAAGTGCTTCTAAACTTTGAGGCTAGCCCATTACACATAAAGGAAACACTGGTTATGTGCTAATACTAGCTATGTGGTAATTCACTTTAAAACAGACTGTGTGACATCTATTATAAAATAGACCAACTGTGTGATGACTAAATAGGCATCTGTTTAGTATTTGAAATATACTTGTCAGGAATCTTCATTTTAGTAAGAACTTCAAATATGGTTATTGGAATCAACACCAGACAGTTTGTTTATTAGCATAGGATTGCTAGAAATTATTTTTATCTAGTAAAATAATGGAAAAAAGTGTAATTTGGATATATTACGGGCTAGAAAGATTGTGAAGGCCTCACTAACCTTTCTTGAACCAGGAGGATAAAATCAACAACCCCAGTATATCCTAATCCTTAGGGCAATCTAGAGCTCTGTTTGTTCCTCAGTCCTTCCCAATTCACAGAGGACTGCCATCTGACCCAAACAGTAAGTTAGCATCTAATCATCACAGTAGTGTTGCATCAACCCCACAGAGAACCTCTCATTTAAGAGTCTTACAGAAAACCCAACACCAAGTCCGAGAAATACGGACCTTTCTGTGTTTACAAGAATAGGTAGTATGGCTATTTTGGTGTCTCCTTGCTAATAAAAATGGGAAGGTTTGGCAGAATTTGCTGTAAGTCTGTTTTCAACATAAAATATCACCTAGTAGACATATTGTGGGTGGCGGTGATGGACATATAAGGAATTTTGTGGAATTGGAACACATGGACCTGAATATTGCTGAACAGTCAAATTGATTAAGATCCGTTCAAAATACAGAGCTGTCCTGTCTCTAAACAGAAAACTTGAGCAGCACTTTAGAGGACAGAATTGGCTCCCAATTTAAGAATCATTGACTGTTTTGCCAACCCCACAACATTCAGTGGGTTCAGAAACTTGCCCAGGCTCATACAACCAATTAGGGGTTTAGCTAGACTGATAGCCTATGACATTCTAAACCTCAGGTTCCTGAAATTTGTAAGATGTTGGGCACTTCTTCACCACTCCTCAGGGATTGTTTTGTTTTTTGTTTTGTTTTGTTTTGTTTTGTTTTGTTTGGAGAAGTACAGAGTTCTACATTATTATAGCAGCATCTTTAAGCTGTGAACCTGAGTCTAGGATGTATAAGAATCAGTTTAAGAGCTTTATAAAAATGCAGGTTCCATTCTCAAACTTCACTGTATTTAAAATGGAACCCAGAAACCTGCAGTTTTTACTCCCACTTTCAGATGATTTGAATGTAAATGGTCTGAAACTGTGGTTGAGTAAGGATCTTCTAGAATGTTCACTTGGGCTTCAACAGGGGTAAGAGGATCATTCCAGTAGGGAAGTCTAATGAGTAAATGTCTAATGAGAATGCTTCTGAGCACCTACTCCTGAAAGGAGATTAGCTTTTAATTTTCAGAGAATAAAGTCACCATTCAATGCATAAAGCCCTCAGAAGCATTTGTTAAATGTTGGATACATTATTTATTGAATATTACATGTATCTGCTCTCCTCCTAGTATCTTATCTATTTATTCATATATCATTGCTCTGCTTAGGATGTTGCTTTTCAAAATCTAAATACTAAAATCCATATATTACTTCCTTACAAGCATTTGGTTAAGGGATTTTATAAAGGTTTAAATCTAATTGTGTCATTCCTTTCAAGAAGTGGTTCTCAAGTATTAGCCTACAAAGAAGTCATCTAGGAAAAAGACTGCTACTTCCAGAAGTGATGCCTCCTCTATGACAGTTACCAAAAAAACAAACAACAATAAAAAAAATGGGGTAAAAGAACTGTGAATACAGTCTATGCCCCAGGACAGACAGGGAGTCAACTTGGCCCAACGGGGATCACAGGTCCTGGGCTCTGGCCACACAGCACCATATCCCACCCAAGGAGCCATTAGATGACAACCTAGAGCAGGAATGTTCTCTTGAATCAGAATCACCTGGGGATGATTTCTGGACACACCCCAGATGTACTGAATCAAATCCCCAGAGTATAGGCCCCAAATTAGTGTTTTAACAAACAAAACATATTTGGTGATTTTTATTGACAACTAAGGTTTGAATAAAACCCCTGAAGGAGACTTAGCAATTACATTCATGCCCTTCACCAAAAATCTCTCAAACGAGTACCTGCAACTATACCTAAGTGCCTCTTTTTTTTTTTTATAAGGTTTTGGTACAGAGAAGTGACATGTAAGTGGAAAGAAATAAAAGTAAATAGATGTGATATTAGGGAGAAATATAGGTATACTACAGAAGGTTCTGAATAAGGGAGATTCAAAGGTAAACAAATGATGCACCTAAGACAAGGTGCTGTGGATAGAAGCACTACATTCTAACTATAATAGCTATTTTTAAAAGATAACTATGGTGTTAAAAAGTGCCAACTGCAGTTCATTTTATTTATCATAATGTATAATTTTGAACTTATAAATGAAGCCATAAAAATATAGATCCTAACAAGCAAAAGGAATCAGTAAGGCATCTGACATGCAGAATCTAACTATGGGCTGTTTAACAGAACCACAGTTGCTAATAGCCAAGAATAAAAAACCAGAAAGATAAATGCTCTATTCTGCTGAGGACCATGAACAACAACGTAGAAACCCTCTTTTCAATCGGACAAGATTTCCTATGAGGGAGGAGTTTGCAAGGCACAGTTTAGGCTGGCATGACTGGAGAAAGAATCTACTGATGAAAACCAGGAGTGCAGGCTGGTCTCTGCAGCTGAGTTCACCCATATGTATCATAAGCAGTAAGTAGTACAACAGAAAACACCATAGATCATGGATGCTTGTGGAATGCTCCAGTTGAAAGAGGTCTTAGCTCATTGAGTTGAAACCTCCTCATTTTATAGATAAGAAACCTAAGCAAATAATTTAGCCTCTCTGGGCTTTGATGTCATACCAACTCATTTGTGCCAAGTCAAGACGGCAGCCCAGATGATAGGACTTCTCTTTCAGTGCCTTTTCCTCTATACAATCTCCCAAAATGTGACTGCTCTGCTAAGTCATGACAGATCATTAAATTTTATGTAATGTCTGCCTCAAAAATCTTAAAATCAGAATGTTATATAAATTATTCATTTTTTTTAAAGATTTTATTGGGGAATTGGGGGAGGAGAACAGTGTTGGGAATTGGGAGAGGGGACGAGCCAAGTTGTTCTTCAATCTTCATTGTGGAGGGTGCCAGTCGCCATCTGGCTTCCCGTCAGCTGCTTGTGACCTCTAAGCTCAAGGTGCTGTGTTCAATCTTAGTTGTGGGTGGCGTAGCCACCATCCCATGCAGGAATCGAACCAGCAGCCTTGTTGTTAAGAGCGCATGCCCTATCCCCTGAACCATCTGGGCGGCAGCTCAGCTCAAGGTGCCAAGTTCAGTCTTAATTGTGAGTAGGCATAGCCCACCATTGAACAGGCAATCTTGTTGTTACACCAGCTGAGCCATCCTGCCACCTGTTGGCAGCTCAGCAACAGCTCAGCTAGGGTACAGCGTTCACTGGCCCATGTGGGAGTTGAACCAGTGGCCATGTTGCTCAGAGCACTTGCTCTAAGCCAACTCTTAACCAACTGAGCCACTGGCCCCTAAATTATCCTTAATTTAAGCCTCAATTATATGTTGAATATCTTTTATGTGTGAAATGCTTGTTAGATGTTGGAATTAATGGTTTCCTCCAAAAATAAAAACCTAGCAAGGGCCGGCCGAGTGGCACAGTGGTTAAGCGTGGGCTTGGGAAGCCAGCAGCCCTGGTTCGGGTCCCACATATGAGGGCCAGTGACTCTGCCCTCAAAAAAAAAAAAACAAAAAAACAAAAAAAACCCTAGCAAAAGTAGTAATCCATTGAGAAAACCAAAAAATAAAATAAAGTAAATTTAAAACCTACCAAAGATGTCTCATGAAAGCATGGTTATTATGCTGTGTCTTCTGTTTTGCATGTGTTAAACTGTATTTGCATCTTAGGATGCTAACAGATTCTGACACCACTACATTTCCACTTTGCACTTGCTGTCTACTGAGATTGTCACAAGAACTAGAAACACGTTTCTTGAGGATCCCCCTTAGCAACAATGCTAAAGATTAAACAAATGAAATATACACCTGAAACCTATATAATTTTACTAACCAATGTCACCCCAATAAATTTAATAAAAAATTTTTTTAAAAGATTAAACAAATAAAACATTTTAAAATCGGGCTGGTCTATCAACTATTACCACTGCTATGAAATAGACTAAAGAGAGTTCAGGGACAGAAGAGGTGACTGAAAGTTTACCTGGGTGTCTTTTCAGGAAAGCCACAGGGTCCATTTTCATTCCAGAGGATTCTTCTATAAACTCTACTAAACAGGGAAATAGTTTTCAAACTACATAGAGCATAAGGTTTCCAGAAAGGTGCTTCTGAATAAATGGTGTGTGGGGACAGAGACCTATAAAATGGGAGTGTGGGAAGAGTAAACTCTGGATCAACTGAAAACAATTCTTTCTTTATGTATCTTATATATTGGGGTCCCATATAAGATTTCATTCTTCCCTTCCAAAAAAATGTTTCAGCTGTTGCTAAAGATAAATAAATAAATCTGAAAACATCATATAAACCAAAATTCTAATTTATTAGAATGGTATATATAGCATATAGCCTTTGCAACAACCAAAAGACTTGGTTTACAACTATATTCATAAATATTTGCCTTCCTTCTCTCTATGTGAATGTATCTTAGATCAGGAGAATTTGTAGAACTCTTTTAAGAAGCTCAAAACAAAAAGAATACTCTTCAAGTAATTGGTTTCTGTGGGGTATATATATGTAAACATGAAAGTCCTAGATACCTGTCAGTCATCTCATTTCTCTCTTAAAAAAAAAATAAATCTCAATTTCCTGGATTCTGGTCTTTTGAAACTTATCTTAATTATACCTTCACTTGCAAGCTTTCTACACAATATTAATCACAGATGTCTATAATGCTTGTCTAGTGAAAATGTCAAAAGAAACTGTGTGATGTCTATTAGCACCACATAATTAAAGGTCCTGATATATTCTAGGAGGGTCTCTGTGGGGATTTTAACCAGTGGCTCACTGGGCATGCAGCTAGCTGAATAGATTGGCCCTTGCTAAAACTGAATACAACTTCATTACTGCTGAATGGATTAGTGGAACAATAATCAGCAATAAAATGCTACTGGGGACCTGAGAAGTTAAATACATAGTAATAATCATCCCAATAAAACTGTTCTGGCAATGACTAATGAGTCACCTCAACTTAATAGGGTCTCCATCATTCTAGGAAAGCAACAAATATGTAGCCAAACCACATGTTAGAATCTACTGGAAGCCTTTGTAAACTAGTGCCTTCTTAAGTTATTTTAGGTAAGATCATTCATATTAGGTAGGTTCATCCAACAAATATTTACTGCACGTCTGCCAAGTGCCAGACACTGAGGGCTGTGAGCCTTCTCTCTGGCTCCGAAATGGTGAGGGGCTTTATTTCTTTGCCTTGCTTCGATTAGTTCCCCCTCCTTAGAGCCCATATTTGAGATCTTTCAAGGATCACTGAGGTCAGGGAAGGGATAGAGATTGACTCCAACGTTCTTCTCTCAACTCTCCAGCTCTGCTGACCACTGGGATTTAAAGAACTTTGAAGAAAATATCAGTTTGAGCCATTTCCGCTGCCATAACTGCTATCCACAAAGATCTCATTTAAACGTTAACTTTAAGAACCCAGAGAGGAAATGTTTTTGGCATCCAAATCCAGAAGATAGGAGGGAGAGCAGAAGGACCTTTACAATCATTTACTTATTTAAAAAAAAACAATCTGTGAGCATCAGTTCTATCGAGGTACTGTGTGTAAGGTACAAAAATCAAAGAAATGAGTGAGCAGGGCTCTTGAATGAGAGAACTTAGTCTAACAGGGGAGAAAGAAGTGCTATAAATATGGCATTGCCTATAAGAGGCAACGAAGCTCTTGGGAAAGAGAAAGCAAAGAATGCTTAACTTAGCTGAAGGGAAGAGTGGGGGTTCGCAAAAGCAGGGCAGCCTGCACTGGGGAGACATGAGGTACTGAAAGGATAACTGTGCAAAGCTTGCCAACCCCACTCTTCATTTTTTGTGTACTAAGCAGATAGAAAGCCATAGGAAGCGTCCATGAGATATCCCCCCTCTCTGGCTTCATATTTTTCCACAAAATACCTTCCAAATGGGAATCTTAAGCACCACAAGATCATGTTTCCATTTTTTTCCAGATCCAGAGAGATCAGGACTGACCTGAATACTTGGGTATTTTCAGTCACCTTCATGAAAGGTAGAAAAGCCACTTGAAGAAAGCTGAGCTGTGGAGGCTGGAAGGATGACATCAGATTCCCACCAAAGACTCAAAATCCAAACATAGAGCTTCTTATCACCTAAGATCATTCCTAATCTGCTGCCTCTTACTCCCTCCAGCTTCCCTCTACTAACAGGGTTTTGGAACTCAAAGTGTGTGATGGTCAAAGGCCCGGGAAGCCAGTGTGGACAGTTGCTGAACTCCTACAGTGATCCTTATAACTCCTGCACAAATACCAACAGGCTTCTCAGCACAAGACTTGCTGTCATCATTTTCCTTTCCTGGGGTGGGGAGCGGGGAGCACAGAGACCCATCATTTTCAAATGGAACTGAAGTAGCCCAACAGTAATGGAGGAGAATGACGATAAGGCTGCCTGCTAATGGAGCACTGAATTACTTCTCTCTGAGCACACGCTCAAGCACAGCAATGGATCTGTCTATGCCGGCCGGGCGAGTGGACCAGGACATAATCATTCGAGCCCCCCATGTGCAGGTAAGGTGCCTGGCACCCAGTAGCCATCAGTGCTTTTCCAATTTCTGAATGCATCTGAACTTTCTTAAAATATCAAAGCCCAGGGCTGACCGAGTGGCGCGGTGGTTAAGCGCTGGCTTCAGAAGCCAGCGGCCCCGGTTCAGGTCCCACATATGAGGGCCAGTGACACTGCCCTCAAAAAAAAAAAAATCAAAGCCCAAGCCCCATATGTGCCTAGTTAAAGAACAATATTTGAGGGATGGTGTCAAGGTGTCATTGTTTAAAAGCTTTCCGGGTTATTCTAATTGAACCACCATAAGCGGTGATCCAATATGAATAGTCACATAAGCATCAAGGAGGGTCCTCAGGCTTGCCCTCTTTCTCATTAGTTTCTAACAACCCCACACAATAAACATCACTGAAATGGAAGACAGAAGAGACTGCAGCTGAAATCAAGAAGTCTTGCCCCTCTTTGAGAGCCCATAATACCTAACTATGACAGTGGAAGTGTAGCAGAGCAGGCATAACTTCGGATGTCAAGACTTATGATCAAACGAGAGAATGAAAGAGGATGGATCCCATCAAAAGATACTCCTTCTTCTATTCTCTTTTAATTTTCTTTCCAGAGATTCTAATTTGATTGTGTTGGGATGGCACTTCAGGAATATATACTTTTTCAAAACTCTCATGGTAATTTTAATATTTGCCAGGTTTGAGAACCACTAATCCAAGGTTATCAAACTTTGCTGCATATTATAATTACCTGGGGAGCTTTCTAAAATCCCAATGCCCAGGCCATGCTCAACACAAATTAAATCAGCACCTCTAGGGGTAATATCCAAGCATCAGCATTTTTAAGCTCCCAGGGTGTTTCCAACGTGCAAGTTTCAATTGAAACCAGTGCTTAAAAATCTTGCAAAGGACAAAATACCAAAGAAGGAAAAATAACTAGATACTAGGCTCTGCCACTAATTTGCATGTGACCTTAGACAAGTCACTTGGCTGTGCAGGGCCTAGGTTTTCCCAGTTGTAAAATGACATCCAAGATTCACTCCAGCCTTAATGCACAATCCTCTATACATGTTAAAATGCTTTACTAAGCAAATTCCCTCTACCACATGTGTTGCCCAACCACAGCTCTGACTATATCTACAGCTCTCTCTGCTGCTAGAAAAAAGTGGTCAACTGCCTCAAGGATTAACAAGCCTGGGCATTGTCTCCCAAGCTGGAGGGTATGAGTCTTCCCAATTCTTCCCTACCTCTCCAATCAGATTAAAGATGTAATGTTACCATGGTCCTGTATAGCATAAGTATCACTAATAAGTTTGACCAAGAGTCATGGTCAAAACGTGCTCTGGGAGGGTTTGGCTGTCACACATGTAGAAAGAGCTGTACTTGATTGATTCCTAGTTTTAGTTCTTTCCCTGGGGCCCCGTGCATCAGGCACTCGCTCCCTGTTAACCTAGACATACATCATAGCTGTGAGTCACTGGGAATAACATGCATCAGATCCAGGTCCTCTGGATTTGAAACACTCTGCCCCCATTGCTTATTTCTAACAGCAGTACACAGGCTACATCACTAAAATGAAAACCAGGGAGATTATTAGCAATCAAAAAACCTAGCTGCCTCCGGGTAACTCAGAATTGCAGTGTCACGGCGCAGGTGTTACTGAGGTTGTCAAAAGAGCAAGGTTCAAGCCCCAGCTCTCCCACATGCTAGCTGGGTGACTCTGAGTCAATGAATCTCTGCTAATGAGACCCTCAGTATAATCACTAAAACAGATATCACACCTGCTACTTCTCAGAAGGGCAAGGATTGGATGAAGCAACATAAGGGAAAGTATTTTGTAAAACATTATTTCTCTACTACTTTTCCCTTAAGCTCCCCTCTCTCACAACATATAAAAATTCATTTTTAAAGATTTAAATTATTCCCTGTTATGGTATAATCCCCCACAGATGGTTCCCGTTTGATATCCCAGACACAAAGTTGCTGTAATCTAACACATAAGAAGAAAGTGGGCTGCATGGAGATGCCACCAATTAACCCAGGATTTAGGAGAAGGCAATAATGTAATTAATAAGGAAACAATCACCATTCTCATTTCCAGTTCTGTATGAGTGTTAGATTTTATCACACCGCAAAGTGAAATCATGCAACTAAGGCAGAATCTAAATACAAGACAGAAAACACAAAGGACCTGGGTTATTGAAAATAAAGTGAAACTATTTGGTGAAGCAAAGGCAACAACAAGGTGACAAAACAATGTTGTCCAGTGAGAAACAAAAATGTTTGTATCAATGTAACAAGGAGAGGCATGGGTCTTCACTTCTTCTTTATTCCAGTTCTTCTAAGATCAGAGAGAGGAAATGTATTCAGCTATTGAATAAATTCAGTTGCTCATCTATATGCCAGCAGATTACAGAGAAGGAGTCTTCTCCATTTACAGAAGAGGCCTATTTCTAGATAGGTATTGGAAAATGATGCAGAGGATAAACATGATAAAAATAGTGACAGGGAGGAAGATTGTTCCTGAATTACAGATGAAGAAGCTGAGATTTAGAGGTTAAGCCTACACAAAGCCAGGACTTCTCACCACAGACTCAGCTCTCCTCTCCATACCACAAAAATGCTATGGAAGAGGCATTTGCAGACAAATAATACCGAGTCATTTATCTAAAAGTCAAATAACTGTCAACCTCAGTATAATCCAAACAAAGAAGTGATAATAGTAGTAGTGATTAATTCATTCTACTTTTTAGCTACTGGTATAATTGTTCATTTAAGTTGCACTTCTATATTAAGAACTATCTTGGGCATAAGTTTTCTACGTTCATATAACCATAGCTTCGTTGGCCAGACTGTTTTTGGCATCTTATATTTCTCACTGTCAACTGAAAAAATAAATCTCATAATTAAAGAAAAGCACCAACTAACATCCTCAGTAAAGATAAATAACTAGCAAATGTATGAATTGTTTCTTTTTATGCTTTATTATAAAGAATAATGGTTTCAGAGGTGACTATACACATTAATAATGGCAAACATTTCCATTTTATGCTCTAAAATTAACCCTCAAATTATCAACATGAATAAGAAACAGCACAATCTCCATTCTATAAAACCAGAAGACAAATATAAACCCAGAGCCACAATATATATTAAGATGGAAAAATCATGGAAGAATGACAACAGCCATTCAGCCAAGAAGCAATCCAACATAATACAAAAAATCTCTAGCATTAGAGACACCTGGTAAAGCAGAAGATACCAGTGAGGCAACCAACTGAAAAGAAAGATTATTTGGAAGTCTGCATGAAAAGCAATTTGACCCCAGATCCCTACCCCACACTAACAGATGAACACCCCAATCCCTGCAGCAGATGAGTAGTACATGCTGGGAAAAAATGAACAAGAGAGGCTACAGAAGTAAGGACACCAGACACAAAAAGAGGTGCTGAACCAATATCAGGAATTAATATGAAAGTTCATGAGCTGAATAGAGAGACCTCCCTCGAGTCCTCTTTCTTTGACCAGTTTCAGAGTCCAGTCACTACTCCCCAAACAGTAGATCAGAGAACATTTTCCTGGTAAAATTGAACCACCCCAGAATAAAGACCTACAGAGACTGACATGTGAGGGTTTCCTACCAAGAAACTAATGTAGGCCAGCTGAGTGGCTCAGTTGGTTAAGAGCTCACTCAACAGTGTGAACTCTGAGCAACAGGGTCGCCAGTTCGATTCCCGGCCCGAGCTGAGCTGCAGCTGAGCTGCCAACAGGTGGCAGGATGGCTCAGCTTAAAAAAAAAAAAAAGCTATTGTAGATAACCATCTGATTGTCCTACCATCAGTCAACAATACCAATGTATAGTAGCTTTCAATCAGCTTTTAGACATTAATGTGAATGAACAGCAGTGGATCATTTGACAAAAATGAACAATGTTTCCACCATGAAAAGCATAGAGAAAACAAACAGATTTAAAAAAAGGGAATTTGTAGGGCCAGCTGAGTGGCTCAGTTGGTTAAGAGCTCGCTCAAGAGTGCTAGCTGAGCTCTGAGCAACAGCAATTCTATGTCCAGCCCGAGCTGAGCTGCCAACAAGTGGCAGGATGGCTCAGTTATTAAAAAAAAAAAAAAAAAAAAAAGAGACTTTGAAGACAACAATCTTCTCCACAATTTCAATTCAGGGAACAGGAAAAAAAAATTTTTTTAAATAAAAAATAGCTATGTTATCATCAGAGGGAAAATAAAAATTTGAATTCATGAAAAAAAAAAAAAACAAGATGTTAGCTGGTTTTTTTGTTTGTTTGTTTGTTTTAGAGGGCAGTGTCACCAGCCCTCATATGTGGGATCCGAACCACGGCCATTGGCTTCCCAAACTAGCTCTTAATCACCACACCACTTGGCCAGCCCAGATGTTAGCTGTTTTTATAAATGATCAATCAGAGAAAGGAAATACATTTTAGTAATTAAAAATATAACCAAAATAGAAATATCAATGAAACAGTAGGAAAGTAGTCAAGGAACTCTTTTAGACAGTAAAAACAGAGATGGAAAAATGAACAAAAATATGAAAATTACTACATCAATGCAGGAGATCCATCATATCCATAATAGAATTTAAGTTGCAAAAAAAAAGAATATTGCAAAAAAAATTTCCAGTGAAATCTGATATAAAATGCACACTAAGTGACCAGACCAATACATGGAAACAATCAACACCAACACATATGAGTGTGTGTATATTGTGAAATTTCAGAATACCAGGAATAAGGAAAAAAACTAAAAATTTCCAGGTGGAGAGGGGGAAGTTCACAAAGGATCAGGAATCTGCATTGCACTGCATATCCCAGCAACAGCTTAGGAAGCTAGAAAATTATGAAGCAATTCTGAAGAGAAAATTGAAATTTTCTGGAAATAAAATGCTATACCCAGGCAAGCTATCAATTAAGGATGAGAGTAGAATTAAAAATTATCAGATACACAAAATTTCAAGATGATTCCTTCCCTTTAGCATTTTGTAAGGAAACTATAGAAGGACGTGTTACAAGAAAACAAGGGAATTACCAAGAATAAAGAAATGCAAGTGACTCAGAGAAATGGCACATCTAACATAATAAAGCAAAGAGAGCTTCCAGGAAAATGGTAATAAGAAATGCACAGATAATAGTTGTGAACTAGACCAAGCAAGTACAGGAGAGTAGAAGTATGAAGGACTTGAGGGAAGATGTCTGCAGGGTACTATGAAACTAAAATTTTATCTGACAAGTTTGTGTGGAAATTCAACTAAGAGGCATTTCATAATAGTATTGGGGGGTGAGAAAAACTAACCCATGGGTTCAAAAAAACATACGTAATCGAGAGAGAGAGAGAGAGAGAGAGAGAGAGAGAGAGAGAGAGAGAGAGAGAGAGAGAATATATCACTACTTCCAGGAAAAACAAACAGTTGCATTAGCAAAAAAATGTAACCACTTTGATCTCTTGAATATAGACAACCAAATTATATGAAACAATGGGTGGATAAAAAGAGGAAGTTGATAAAGAGCTAAAACTCTCACCTTCCATAATAGAAAGTCAATAACTGTCTAAGATTGAAAACTAAAGAGACAGATGTAAACTATATTACCTGGAAATATGGAGATAAATACAGAAACCATAGCTTAAAAGTAGATCAGCAATGGTCAGAGATGACAAATAGGAATGGAAATAAAGATCTAAAAAAAAAATTAATAAAATAGAAGTATTTTTTGATTTCATAAGCTTTTTAGCAGTACTTAATAGTTTAGCTATATACATGCATTCTTTTCATGAAAAAAAGAAATGTTTAAAGACAGCTAATTCCAGAACTTCAGCTTAAGTCCTTTGTGAGAAATGTAATAATATGAATAAAATCCAAACTCATAGTACTTGGAAAACTTAAACACACATTCCTTTAATTATGAGGACTTTCTTTTCCTTGAAAGAAAACCAATGATTTATCTTGAATAAGGGGAAGTCATGAAATTGTAGCTTCTTTACCGCTGCAGAAAGCATCAGCCAGCCTGATGATCAGCAAAGTACTTTGTTAATGTTATTTATGATTTTTAAAAAATGGAACCATCTTTTAAGGAGTTTCTGAATGTTTTGGAAGACCTTTGGAGCTATCCTATGTTTAGAAAAACTACCAGGGGCCGGCCGAGTGGCGCGGTGGTTAAGAGCTGGTTTGGGACGCCAGCAGCCCCGGTTCGGATCCCACATATGAGGGCCAGTGACACTGCCCTCTACAGCTAACAACAGCTCCACCTGAAGCTGGGCTGTGCGAGCCCCGGCAACGGTGTAGGCTGCAGCCCCTGCTGCAGTGGGCTGCCATAGGCTACAGTGAGTGGCCGGCAGCCAGTGTGAGCTGCCGACAGCCACGGTGAGCAACCATCCAGAGCCCGGCGACCGATCTGCCTCATCCAGGAAGAGCGCAATGACGATACCAACATAGGCCAGTGAAGTGACATCCTCCACAACTAGACTGAAGAACAAAAAGACAGCAACTTGTCTGTTCCCCTTCCCTGATTCCCCAACGCTGTTCCCCTTATTAAACAACAGCATGTTTAATATGCTTAGAACAATGCATGGCAGCAAGTATTTCGTAGAGGTAGCTATTGATTTTGTTGTTGCTGTTGTTAGCATGTACTAAATTTAGGTGTCTGGGAAATAGTAAATATTTAATGATTGACAGCTATAAATATAATTAACATTATAATAGTTTTATATTATTTAAATTAAATCCAATTCCCCAATAAAATATTAAAAAAAAAAAAGAATAACTACCAGGATATACTCTTTAGTTCCATCAATGTAAGGTAATTATCCAATCATTGTTTTTGGAGAAAAATGGGAGGCCACCTTATCTGAATATAAAAGTACTGATTGAGATGATAACCATTGCGTTTAATCAAGTAAATAAAGGGTTTGTTTAACTGGACTATGCCCCTGAGTAGAGAAAAGAAAAGATGTCCCAGAGGAGAAATTATTATTGTTATATACAAGGTTCTCCATGCTCCCCTCTCCCTGCATGAGACATACATACAATCACACTGGGTTATTTAAGGCTGGATAACTCACACTTTGAAAACTGCTGTAGACTATTGTGATGCTCTGGCTGGACCAGAAAGTCTACACTAGACCATACCATAATTTGAGACAGATAACTGTTTGCATTTGGAGCAAATCTGAAGAAAAGGGATGATGCTAGACACCAAAAAGTTGATACTAGAACAGTTCCTGATCTAGCTTCCTGAGTTATGACTGCAGGACCAGTGTAATGGCAGATGGGACTTCAACCACCATGATGATTCCTGCTCAGGACAGAGTCTTACTCATTATCCTGGATTACCTGATTTTGGAGGTTACGCTGTGTCCTAGCAGAAGCAGAAATAGCAGCAAAAAAACCTGGACTGTTCAGCAGTCTGAACAAACATTTTATTGATGGTGTCCGTAACTAGCTTATCATTTACAATAATTGAATTATTTTTCCATTGAATGAATGTATCATAACTTTTTAATCATTTCCATGTTAATAAACAATTTGAACATCTTTCATTTTAAAACATAATAAATGGCATTGTAGAAAACATCCATGATGTCCATTCCTTGTACCACTACCCTCATTATCTCGTCCAGGACTGTTGTAATAGCTTCATAAATAGTGTTATGTTTTCTGGTCTTGGCTCTTTCAAAATAATCCTCTACTGAATAACAGCCTCTCTAAACCAGTTTCACTACAAAATAATGTCCAAGTTACAAACAAGACATAGAATTCTTCATGACCTAGACTCTGCTGACATTACTTATAATTTGATTTGGAACGCAGTGTTCTTTGTACAACCCAATATGAAAATCAATCTCTGTTTGGAGATAACTACCTTTTCCATCATTTGAGAAACTACAATCTTCAATTATAGAAAGCATCCATTAGTTATACAAGTCCACAGCATTGTTCACTATGGGCACCCTTAGGGTGTGCAGAGCACTGGGCAATAATTGATTTTTAAAATGTATTGCAAAATGCATGGGTAAGGTATACTGAAAATTAATCATAAATAATGGGTAGAGGAAGGTACTTATAATAGAATTAACTTTGTATCCAGTCAGTGCCTGTGAATATTTTTCAGCATGTCCAGGCACCATTTCTTCCTGTTCAGGTCCATCATTTCCGTTTTTTAACTGTCAAATGTGTCATGACTAGAAAATGTCCTATCTTCCACCACGAGAAAAAATAGCCACACAACTTGTTCACAATGTCCTAGCTCTTCAGAAGGCCTTTGTTTTGAAACAACATAGGTCTTCTTGCCTTTGCAGTTCTCTAGTACCATTTACTTAGTGCTGGTTGTTTCATTACTTATAATACTGTATCATCCATCATACAGCTTGTTAAGTGGCTTTTAATGATTCTCTCAAAGGTTGTTAACTGCACTTCATTGGCAAAGACTATAAGCACAAGATTGACTTAGAATTATAAGGGAAAATGTAGACAATTTGCTTTCTGGCCATGTTAAGTTTATCTTTCAAAATATGATAGCATATCAGAACAACACATCTTCCAACTAGGTCTTCCCTGTAATTACTGCATTTTTAGAAGGTGAACTCTTTCCATGTTAACTGTATACCTGCCTTCCACACACTGCCACCCATAAAGAGGACAGGTGGGGGCCCGTGGTTGCTGTAAGAGGAGCAGATTCATTCATGCAACAAATGTTCATCCCTTATGACCAACCTGAGAGAGCACAGTGTCACCATAAAGACTGGAGGCAAAAAAGGACATAGATTAGAAGGGTCCACTGGTGTCACAGAACAAAGGTCTTCTAATCTCATGTAAGACATAAACACATCATGCCTGGTGTAGAACCTGCAGAAAGATGGAGTGACCATCCCAGGTGCTAATGGAGGGAGACTCCCAGAGTAAAGGGCACTTGGCTCACCCCTGCCACAATCACATGCTATGGGCTAGATGTGGCACTGTGGTTAAGACACACGGATGAGCAAAAGAAGACACAAACATGGCTCAAGCCCAAGAGGGACCATTGGAAGCCCAGGCCCCAGAACTCATCCTGAGTCTGATGTGATGAGACTCACTCAAAGTTGGTATATCAGCATCATTCTAGTGGCCCAATCTCATCTCATGTGATCTCAAAAAAAAAAACAAAAACACTACAGCGGAAGCAATCTGCTGCGCTCCTGAAACCAGCCCAGTCACAGGGCCCCAGGAAAACCCCACAGGCATGCATTCACTGGAGTATATAGTCAATCCCATATGTACTGCAGCCCTGGCCAATTCTGGGTACAAGGGAGTCTTACAAATTTTTGATAAAGGCACTCCAAAGCATGGGGGGGCGGGTCTCTGAGGCCTGGAACCCAGACAGGTGCCCTACTTGCCCTGGTCTAAGGTGAGTACTGTTCTTCACATTCTATTACATATCTCATTTCTTTCACAGTCTTTACTTAACCACCGTTTTTTAAGTTTGCTTACTGAGTCATCAGATCAATCAAGCCCAGCTAGTTTTCTAACTAGTATTAATGATATAAATATATGCCTAAAATTTGAAATACAAAATTCTGTTCCAAAAAAATTAAAGAATTACCAGTAATTCCCCTCCTTGGCATATATCCAAAATAATTGAAAAGAGGTATTCAAACAAGTGCATATACATGTATGTTCATAACATCATTATTCATATTCACAATGGCAAAAAGTTGGAAACAGTCCAAATGTGCATCAGTGGATGAATGGATAAAATAATTGTGGTATATACATACAATGAATATTATTCAGCCATAAAAAATGAATGAAGTACTGATTCATGCTACAACATGAATGAACCTCAAGAACATTATGCTAAATGAATAAAACAAGACACAAATGGACAAATATTACGATTCCATTTAGGTGAAATACCCACAATAGGGAAATCCATAGAGAGAACTCAGATTGGTGGTTGCCAGGGCCAGGGAGGAGGAGAAATGGAATGTAACTGCATATTTTCATCACCCTGAAAGGAAATACCGTATTTCCTTTCGGGGTCATGAAAATATTTTGAAACCAGATAGAAGTAGTATTTGCACAACATTGTGAATGGACTAAATGCCGTCAAAGTGCTTGCTTTAAAATGGCTAAATTTATGTTATGTGAATATCACCTCAATTTAAAAAATTTCTACCTGGAAAATATTTATTCACAACATGATTGAAATTAAGTAGTTACACTCAAACATAAAATCAAGTCAACTGTGGTAATTTGTGGTCATATTTATGATTATTATTTCTCATAGAACAAAATATCATTGAGAATATATCCAGTTGGGATAATTTTCAGAGAAAGCAAATAATGTTGAGGGAAGAGTTGCTGGAAAGAAAAAAATCTATAGGAAAAAAAAGACCTGAAAAGAAGGGAATTATATGTGTTTCTTGAGAAAGTAACCTTTTTATCTTATATACCATGGAAAAGAAACACAGTCCAAGAGTTGGCCTTGGAAACTATAGAACAATCAGAAATGCATTTTATAGCCAGAATCTTAAAAATATTACCTTAGCATGGTGGTCCTCAATAAAGATAATTGCTATCTGTTTAACCAACAAATATATTACAACCAAAGATATAAAAGTAAGCATAACCTACAAATTTTCTGTGTTCTTTTGTATGTTATGCAAGAGAATTTTGCTGGAAAGATGAAGCAGCAATATGATTAATTCATATACGAGTTTAATCTTATTACAGCCATTACCTTCTAAGTGGAGATATAATGCAAACAAGGCTGTATTTCTTTTCAGACTGGTCTTATCAATTCTAGATATTAAAATAATTATTTTAAGCTGTTAGAGCCCACAGGCAAAATGAGATAACACAGGAACTATAAAGCTTTATAAAACAAAACATTTAAGTAGTCAAACGAGGCTTGTCACCCTCCTGCCAGATAAAGAGGCTGATCCTCAATCAAGAAATAAGCACATTAATCCTGAAGGAACATTTGCATTTCTATAATGCAAAATTACTCCTGCACTAAAAGACTGTGTTGTTGAAGAAATTTAATGTATTTCTTCCCAAAATAATTTTTTTAAGTACTTCAATCCTGGGGCTTCTTCTACACAAAAATCATCTACTTTCCAGTATAATAAAATTTTAGGAGTAATTGTTCTTCAACAGAGATAAAAGCTCGGCTATTAATGTGCATGATTTTCTAGATATGATTAAAAACAGTGCAGTTACGATTATGGTAATTGATATGGTTCTTACCTGATAATGATCAGGGGTCAAGAGTTGAAAACATAAAGCAGAATGTACTTTGCACTTTTTAAAGTCAAGTAAGCAATTTAAAGGTTGGCTGTGCTATTTGCAGACCCTGGACTCTTTCTGCCCTAATGGAGGTAGGAATGGGAGAAAGTATTGCTAAGAAATTCCTTGTCCTTCTTCTTTCATTAATGCTCTTATCTCCCCCAAACCAGAACTGTTCTTTCCTTAGCAAAAAAGTATAATTCTCAGTTATCTGGGCAAACAAGAGTCATACATAACAAGGATAAGTTAATTTCACAGTTAATCTCAAACCCTAGTTTCAACCCCATTTTATTAGTGTTCTGGGCTTACTTAATAGATTGGCTAAACAGAATCCATAAATTAAAATGAATAAATACTTGGGCCGGCCAAGTGGCGCAGTGGTTAAGAGCTGGCTTGGGACACCAGCGGCCCGGGTTCAGATCCCACATATGAGGGCCAGTGACACTGCCCTCTAAAAAGAAAAAATAAAATAAAATGAACAAATACTCTTTTAATACATTCAGAGTGGTGGCACCATATAAAATTATGGAGCCCTATCCCAATCCCATGGTGCAGCTGGGAGCCTTTCATTTTGTCCCTGCTGCTAATGGCGTCCCTGACCAGGAGCTTCACGTTATGCTTTCTGACAGGGGAAGCTGATTGAAGCACAATTTAATTAGACCATTTGGGTCTTCATTTGCTTTTGCATTTATGAACTAAATTCAATGGTGCTAGAGGATTTACCCAGGTGTAAGAACTGAGGAGAAAGATCATTACCTTTGATGTGACAGATAACAGGAAACTCTAAAGGGGAAAAAAGCTCAAGGAGAAGGCAATTTTTCGATAACCTGGAGATCTCAGTGTAATGTGCTCATCACAATACATCAAATCACTTTGGAGCCTTTAATGACATAATATGATTCTTTCTATTAACCAGAAACAAAAATCTATGCCATTATCATATTAAAACACTGGCATATTTAAAAATCAGTGAGTATTCAGAAAAATGCTAACGATGTTGTTAATCGATGTTATCTTGAGATGCTGAGAGATTTTCGGTACATATCTGTATTTTAAATTTTTCCCCAAATAAATATATATTGCTTCCATAATAAAATAAAAATCAATGATAATTTGTTACTTAATTTTAAAAATTAGCAGTATATACACCCACTGAGTTGACATTTGTAACTGGTTTTCAAACTGTCATTGCCAGGAGAGAGGCAGACTATGCAGATATCCAAGCTCCTTGTCCAAACCACAGTTTTATTTTGTTTAATTAAGTTTTACTTACTATTTTTTAATGGTTACACTGATTTAAAATAACGCATTTCAGAGAGCTTTTCAAAATATACTCTATACGAAGATAAGTTTTAATAAAACTGAGTCACATAGAGGTTGGGGTTTTCTATTATTCTCCTACTTCCTCTCATCCCCCCCCCACATCCTGATGCATCCACTTTCCTTTAATCACTTTTTTTCTCCTGAGTAAACCTTAGCCCTTTCCTGGTTTTTCCAGTCCTTGCTTTGAATCAGCATCACAAAAGCCAAGAAACTAAGCAAAGACAGAACTTTCCTTAGAGGATGGGGGAGGAGGAAACACTATACATATATTTCTCATTAATTAACTAGGTGTCTCCATTGTGTCCTTGGGCATATGGGGGTGGAGGAAAAGAATAGTTGAAATCAACAGAAACATTTCTTTGGGTGGGGCAAATAGAAAGGGTTTTAAGAAGTGTGACTGTGGGTTATAAAAAATTATTCTTTTGGATTTTTTTTAGAAACTCTTTTGAATGTAATAGATTACAGTTTTTATTAGACTGCTATTTCTTGAACGTACACTTAATAAAAACTGGTGTTTAATAAAGACATGGTGCTCCTGTTATATACAGATTCCAGCTGTATGGGTGATGCAAGCAAGACACGGAGCACATTAATTACATAAGGACTCCAAAAATGAAAGAAAATCTAGATAGATCTGAGCATAACATGATCTTGGTCCTCGGCGTGAATCTTAATGGCAATGACAACAGGTGAAGTTTCCATCTAAGGAGACTGTGTGCCTCGGGATCTACGATGGTAACACCCATATATAATACTCAGTATAGGACCTTTCTGTTATAAAATTTGAGGTGTGCTACTTATTTGGTTAACTTCCAGTGCTCCTTTTGGGACACTGACTCTCTCGTACGTACACACACACACACACACACACACACACACACACACTCACGTGAACTTTTTCTCCCTTGTGCAGCAGGAAAGGTTTATTTCTGTATCTAAATAGTTTTAAGGGGGCAAACAATTGAACTAAGCATTCATGAGACAAAACATGGAAAGTTGGAAAGCCTGCATCTGGCATTGTCGACAGGCTCAGGCCAAAGGGGAAATGTCTGTGTTTGGCCTTGTCACAGGTCAACACAGGAGTCGTCTGCGAGTCTTATAGAAAGAGTGAAGAGTAGAGAGCAACTCTTATCTAAGTCATATGAAGAAGTGTCCTTCTCTGTGGCAAGCTGTTTCCCAAGAGGCAAAAGAGTGAAGGGGTATCTTAACTGCAGTGTTTGCAGGACTCAGTGAAGTTCAACGTTGTCAGGCTCAATAAACATCCAAGAGGAAAAAAAACTGAGTACCTGAGACACATGGAAAACATAACTTCATTTCTCACTAGTTACTGAGACTAGTGTGACTAGTTAATCTCTGTAAGTAAAGCTTGTCTGAATAATTCTTGAGCGTTTTACCACTTGTAGAAGTTGAAAGAAAAAATTTAGATGAATTCCTTTCCACTGGTCACAAATAGAATGAATGTGATGAAATCTGAGTGTATCTAACAGGCAAAAGGGCATGTTGGTGACCAAACTGTATTATAAATGTCATGTAGTCAAAAAACAAACAAACAAACAAACCACTTTTTAGTGAAACAGCATGGTACACAGGAAAGAACACAGATGATCTATGATCTTAGCATTCAAATCCAAGGTCCATCATTGATTAGCAGTGTGATTGGGTGATTTAAGTGTGATAAGGAAAAGAGGAATAATAAGACTTACCTTGCAATAGTCCCATTATTAGAGACTATGTATGTGAAGCCCCAGGTAAAGCCTACCTGGGAAGTGGTGTGTGCTCAGTAATGGAACCTCACTCCCTGGCCAAAGCTAAGGGGTCCCATGCTAAATCAACAAATGCCTTTACCAAAGTTAGAGAGGGCTGTGTGTATGTGTTTTGTAACTAGTTGAGTCTATGCATGCTAAGTCAAATTCTCTCCAGTGAGTGAAATTAAACATGTAAATCTTGGTAACTATCAATGGTCATATCTCTGGCATATGGAAAAAAGTCTGTGCTAAGAAAGAAGAATGAAGCTGATACCCAGAGAAAAGTTGAAAGGAGGGACTAAGAGAATCTTGCCATTGTTCCAGTCCCTAGTTCCTCTTATGCTTCTGTACAGCTTCACCCTTCCTATAGCTTGGCTGTGCTGAAGGTTGGGTTTCTGTCATTTATGTCCTACAGGGTTTGAATTAATACAGAAAGCAATTGTTATTCTTCAAAAATAATAATAGACCAGAAGTCAGAAGTAAAAGAGAGAGAGCTGAAAATACACATTCTCTTCCCAACTTCATCTCCTACTTAATGATTTATTTCATCATTAATTCTCTTTTAGATTGTCTAACACAAATCCAAGAATATCAAACACAGTAGACAAATTTTTTCCAAAAGATGTTCTTTGTCCACATATTTGCCTTTACCTTGTGGAAGCCCTCTTCAAAGAGTAAATTTCATCTTGACTCTAGTTCTCATCTTCCCAGTAGAGCTTTTAGTAAGCTAATGGTTTTGATGTACATCCAACTCAAGCTGCATAAAATACTATTATATAGGCTGTTCCATCTGAAACACTTAGAGATACAGGAAATAATCTGATTACTTGTTTCATACAAATTGCTGCTCTGAAAATCAGGGTTTTTTTAATGTAGGAAATATTCCATATTTAATGCATTTTATCTGGCTTAGCCTTTTTAGATTTCAAGGGACTCCAACTGAACATTGACAGGTAGCAAACCACTATAATACAAGCAATAGAGAAATTTCAGGTTATGCAAACAAGAATATATGTATTTTGCCATCCTTCATCTAGAGTTATTATTAAGAGTTGTTTCAGGCTCTTAAGAACCAAAAGAATCAAAGAGAAGAATGAGGTACCTTAGAACTTACTAGGAAACACTACATTTATTTTGACTTTATATATTTTGGGAAGCACTAAACAGGTAAGGGCCAGACACACCTTCCAATAATGTGTTTCATGAAGAAGATGTACTGTAAGATAAACCACTGTATAAAAAAAAAAAAACGTAGCCTACATACAGGATACCAAAAAGAACAACAAAAACAGAAACATAGATTTATGCCACTGTCTATTACCCCTGTCATACAAAATGCTCCTGAACTGGGAACCCTGCTATCATCAGTAAGGCTTAGTGTTAAGAGTTTAAAGTTGTCTGGGTTTGTACTTTTGATTACCTTCAGAAAATATTTAAGCAAAACTATTTCAGAAGTTATTACAATGTCCATCTGTTTCATAATTAAAATAAAATATGTAAAGCCAACAGACTTTGCCATCTTTGTCAAAATTTGATCCCTAGCCAACAGAAATAAGCATATGTATACATATATCATCTTAAAGCCGTGTCCATACTCCCTCCATCTACCCAGAGGTCACTTGCAGACAGGTCCCATTTACTACCATGGCTTCCTGCAGCATCTCCTTAATTGAAGGCATCCTCTGACCAACCATAAAAGGAGGAAAATCACAGACTAGAAGTTCAAAGAAGTAAGTGCTCAGGGAGTGACCCTAAGTAAGGAGAGTAGGAGTTGGTGGATAACCCCAAGTTCCTCATTACTCAGGGTGACATTCGGAGGCTGGTTCCACCTCACCTCAAAGGGTAGAACTTATCGTTCCTCCCTTCCCTGTCTCATTTCCTCACTCCCTCGCAGTGCCTCCTGGGATAACCTCCCAAGGAGGACACTGCACTCAAACCTTTGTCTCAGCATGTGTTTTGAGGGAACCTAAACTATGACCGTCTCCAAAGCAGGCTGTTTTCACTCCTCCTTGGCTCCCTTTTCTTCTTCCTACCTCCTTCCTACTTTCAACTCCCAACTCATAAAAAGAGTTTATCTATATAATTCATTTTTGAAAATAGTTGATCTGTATTACACTGAGAAGAGAAAACCAGGAAAAATGAACCATCTCCTTTACTATCCAAGGACTTCACTTTTAGCAATGCACCCACACAAGCCTGGAAGTCATATTATAAAATATAAGTAGATTCTTCTCATAAATATGTAAAAACTACCCAATTGTACCTGCAAAACTGAATTAATGATACAGGCCTCCTAGACAGAAATGCTTAATCAATACCTATTCATGGATGAACAGATAAAAGAAGAGATGAATGACTACTGCCCAGTGTGGGAAGCTGAACACATGGGTCATGAAAGCAAGATAAAAATCGGAAAGGCCATTAAACTGAATGTATGGGTCCAAGTAGGATAGCCTAGCTCTAGCTCCCTCACTTACAATGTAACATACACGATGTCACATTACCTCTGTGCTTCAATTTGAATCCAGGGTGTCAGACATGCCAGCATTAAGGGCTTTGGCCTGTAAGTCAGGACAGCTAGACCAGAAACCAAGCTCATTAATACCTGACATTACATTTGGCAAATCACCATCTCTACTGGAATAAATGCTGTGCTGATACTTGTACCTTACACATAATTCTTACAATGACATGGAAATTTGATCCCAAAAATGTAGTTAATTAGTTTCTGTACCCAATGTAATTATTACCTGAGGGCCTTCAGCTATATTTGCTTTCCTTAAAAAAATAAAATAATCCAGGGCCGGCCGAGTAGCTCAGTGGTTAAGCGCTGGCTTTGGAAGCCAGCGGCCCCAGTTCGGGTCCCACATATGAGGGCCAGTGACACTGCCCTCAAAAAAAAAAAAAAAAAAGTTTAAAAAAACATAAAATAATCCAAACTCGTGGTCTGGGAACTTTTGTTTTTTTAACAGTAGAAAGTTTTACTCAAAATGAACTTTTAGGTAGAAACCCAATTTATATATCTTCATTTATTCAGTCAAAAAATATTTATTGTATGCCCAGCATTGTTCAAAGTACTAGCAATATAGCAATGAACATAATAGACATTAAACCCCAGATCTCGTGGAATTTATAATTTGGAAGAAGTGCTATGGTTAATGGGTATATATGAGCTGGGAGAGGCAAGGGGGTTGGTCCCTCAGGTTCTCGATTATGCATAAGAATCATCTGTTGCACTTACGTAACTACAGGTTCCCCCCCTTTCCATTCTTCCAGCATCTGATTCTGTAGGTGTCAAGAAAGAAAATCAGAATTTTTAAAGAGTACTCATACAGACCACACTGTGAGAAACACTCCCCAGTGACACTGCCCTCAAAAAAAAAAAAGAGATAAACCTCAGACATAGGCCCTAGAAGTATTCACAACAGTAACCTGGACAAATAGTTGCTCCTCAACTGAGTTCCCAGAGTGCTTGGCATACACCTCTGCACACACACTTACCCTAAGTATACTAAGTATCTATTTCTGCCAGTGTTTCCTATTCTCAAGTAGCTGTTCATCAAAGATGAGAACTGTGGGCCAGCCTAGTAGTTCAGTTGGTTAAGTGCTGGCTTGGGAAGCCAGCGGCCCCAGTTCGGGTCCCACATACGAGGGCCAGTGACACTGCCCTCAAAAAAAAAAAAAAAAAAAAAGAGTTGGCTAAAGAGCGCAAGCTCTGAGCAACAGGGCTACCGGTTCAATTCCCACATGAGTCAGTGACGCTGCACCTGAACTGAGCTGTTGCTGAGCTGCCAACAGGTGGCAGGATGGCTCAGCTGGTGTAACAACAAGATTGTCTGTTCAATGGTGGGCTACGCCTACTCACAACTAAGACTGAGCTTGGCACCTTGAGCTGAGCTGCCGCCCAGATGGTTCAGAGGATAGGGCGTGCACTCTTAACAAGACTGCTGGTTCGATTCCTGCATGGGATGGTGGCTACACCCACACACAACTAAGATTGAACACAGCACTTTGAGCTTAGAGGCCACGAGCTGTCAACGGGCAGCCAGATGGTGACTGGTGCCCTCCATGACAAAGATTGAAGAACAACTTGGCTGGTCCCCTTCCCCAATTCCCCAATAAAATCTTTAAAAAAAAAAAAAAAAAAAAACGATGAGAACTGTGATTTATATTAGTCTTTGTGTCCACCGTGTCACTACAGTACTTGTCATACAGTAGACAGACACTAAATGCTTGTGAAATGCTTGAATAAATGAGACAATGAATGAGTAAACAAATGAATTAACAAGTAAATAAACCAGCTTTTCTTGCATTGATTTTCTCATCTGGCAAATGATCTTTCTACATGATATCCAACTTCCCTTCCACATCTCTATTCCTAATATTGAAAGAGGGAAAAACAGGAATAAAGAGAAAACCAGCCAAATAGTAACTGTTGCTTCCAAAAATTTGCCCCCCCCCCCCCCAAATTATAGAATGTTCTTTACCACATGGCTTGTAAATACTGGTTTGGCTACCTTTAAAATCAAATCTGCAAAAATATCTCTACCCAAAAGAAAGCTTAACGTAATACATTTTACAAGAGTTTGCTTGTCCTCCAACACCACAGCATCCTCTTTCCACTGAGAAAACTTTTAACCTTTAAAGTAATTCCAAGAATTTTTTAATGACAATGATAGGACAGCAAAAGCCTCCCAATGTTTACTTAGGTATCACTGCCCTCTGCTGGATAGAATTAGAAGTTTTCACATGAACATACATAATTTTCCAGACTAGCTAGGAATCCTAGGAAGGAACTTTTTAAAATACTCTTATCTAGTCAGACCCAGGGCTAAGATTTAGGATCACTATTTGATTTGTCTACGGCTCCAATATGGCTTAGAACAGCATTGTCACTGATCCTGTCTTTCTTCAAAACTGTGATATTTTGTTCACCTTGGATTATTATGCATTAATTTCAATTTTTTTTTTTTTTTTTTAAAGATTTTATTGGGGAATTGGCGGAGGGGAACAGCGTTGGGGAATCGGGGAAGGGGAACAGACAAGTTGCTGTCTTTTTGTTCTTCAGTCTAGTTGCGGAGGATGTTGCTTCACTGTTGGTATCGTCATTGCGCTCTTCCCGGATGAGGCAGATCGGTTGCTGGCCTCTGGATGTCGCTCACCGCGGCTATTGGCAGCTCACGTTTGGCTGCCAGCCGCTCACGCTGGCTGTGGGCCACTCACTGTAGCCTATGGCAGCCCACTGCAGCAGGGGCTGCAGCCCACACCATCACCGGGGCTTGCACAGCCCAGCTCCAGGTGGAGCTGTTGTTAGCTGTAGAGGGCAGTGTCACTGGCCCTCATGTGGGATCCGAACCGGGGCCGCTGGCATCCCAAAACCAGCGCTTAACCAATGCGCCACTCGGCCGGCCCTAATTTCAATTTTTAAATATTGCATTAAAATATTGTTTACTTTGATTATTGCATCTTTTTTGTGTCCCCCCTTAAGCTTTTCACCTGAGATGAGTACCTCATTTGCCCTACCCCAGGCCTAACTCTGATCAAACCACCAACCACCCCCTTAAGTACTTTCTCCAGGTGGTTCGCCAGCAATGCTGGAAACACACTTCAGGGATACCTTCCCTCACCAGGTCAAGAGTCCCGAAACCAGGCTCCCCCAGGGCCATGGATCTCTTCTTGCATACCTGCTGGATAAACCTCCACCTCCCACTCTAGACTCTAAGCCCTGGGAAGGTGGCAACCACATTTGGTGTTTGTTCTAAGCATAGGATTTCCAGCCACTCTCTTAGACCCAGCTCATCAGTAAACTGCCATAAATATAAGTTAAATGAAAAAATAAACAAATACCCCCAGGGAAAGAAGTAAACACTATGTAGCAGGCTTTTCCATCTTTGGACAGCTCTATTATGAAGCAAAGTAAAAGTAATGACAGCAACAACTGCCATTTATTGCTGCATGTCAGACTTTGTGCTAATACATTATTATCTCATCTAATCCATATGACAACCTTATGAGACATGTGCTTTTATCACCCACATTTCATTATAAGAGGAATCTAAGGCTTAAAGGAATACAGAAACCAGAAACATTTCTTTCTGTAGCTTTCACATCGGTTCTAGAACTTTTCCTCAATAGACACTTTTTTTTTAAAAGATTTTATTGGGGAATTGGGGGAGAGGAACAGTGTTGGGAAATCAGGGAAAGGGAACAAACAAGTTGCTTTCCTTTTCGTTCTTGAGTCTAGTTTTGCGGAGGACTTTGCTTCACTGGCCCATGTTTGTATTGTGATCATTGCGCTCTTCCCAGGTGAGGCAGATTGGTCACTGGCCATTGGACGGCTACTCATGGCAGCTCACAGCAGCTCTCGCCAGCGACTCATGGTAGCTCATGGCAGCCCACTGCAGCAGGGGCTGCAGCCTACATTGTCGCTGGCCAGTCACAGCAGCCCAGCTCCAGGTTGAGCTGTTGTTCACCATCTTAGCTGTAGAGGGCAGTGTCACTGGCCCTCATGTGGGATCTGAATCAGGCCCCTGCTGCTCAGAGCTGGTGTCCCAAACCAACTCTTAACCAATGCTCCACTTGGCCGGCCCCTCAGTAGACACTTTTATATTCATATAAAAATAATTCCAACTCCCATCAAAAAAAGGATTATATATCTGTTATTTGAAAGTTACTATCATAAAATCTCAAAGGGATAGAAAGGAAAAGTAGAACACATTTCTCTCTGGAATGCTCAGTTTCAGAATATGGAGAGGATTTTTTTTAAGCAGGCAAATGATAATTTAAAAAATAAGGCTCAGTAGAGTCAAGGTCAAAAGAGAACTAAATGAAAGTTCAAATGAAAAAACAATTATAATGGTTATAATCTCGTTGGAGGAATCAAGGATCCCTTCATAGGAAGTGGCAGCATGTCAAATATGCCTTAAAGGAGGGATAAAATATTAACAGGCAGCATTAAAGGGGGAGGAGAGAGTCGGAGAATGGTTCAGAAAGAGGCAACAGTCCAAGTGCAGTAAGAGGTGCAGGAGCCCGTGTGTGTGTGTGTGTGTGTGTGTGTGTGTGTGTGTGTGTGTGTGTGTGTGTGTAAGAAGTCCTCCACAGAGCACATGTGAAAAACAGAGACATTGGGCAGTGAGGCAGACTCCAGTTAGTGAGCATACTAAGTAGGGCCCCCACTCTGAGGGATCTATACTTCAGTACATCCTACTGGAATGAAAGAAAGTCCTTGAGCAGAGGAGTGTCATGATGCTCAACCCTCCTCCCCACCCATCCCCACCAAAAGCCATCAACTCAGGCGTCTGGTACTTCCTTGGACCAACAGAGATACCTCATCCATTCAAGCCATTACTCTTTCTAGGCTTTGATAACTGCTGGGACCACAATGGCAGTTGAAAGGATCTGGAAGTATTGGTAGGGTAGGTGAGGGCAGCCCCCAGTGGCAGCTCAGCCGGCCAAGGCAATGGTGGAGACAGCAGTGCCCCCTTCCTCTGCACTGCTCTACATGGTTCTGGGTTGGAACAACAGAATAAGTAGTGGGCAGGCACTGTGGTAGTGGCAATGTGGGTGGAACTGGGACACAGGCTCTCCAGGTCCCGCCATGTGGGAGGTGCTAGCATTTGGATACATGCCCAACCCAGGCACTTATGGCCACAACAAAGCTAATGAGAAAGTCCTTGGAAGATCTTGATGTAGTTCGTGCATAGAATCATGTTTTAGGAAGGAATATGATTTAGTCAGTAACAGGCAAAAAAGTAGTTTTTTTCTAAAATCAACAAAGAATTCGGAAATTATTAAAATTGGGTAATTGATTTATAATAGAGTTTACAGCATTTGTTGTAGGACATTAGTTTAGAGAATACGAAAGACATTTTTCATTTTCTTATGCACGTATTTATGTATATAAACAGAGTAGTTGTTGTCTATTTTCAATATCATTCAGGTTTGCAGGCATTCATTTACATGGTGACAGAGAGCAGTCGGGGGGGGGGGGGGGTCCTGGGCAGCAAAGGAGAGCATGCAAAGACAAACCTCCCTCCTACACATTGACTGACTGACCTGGATCTATCCATGACCCTTACTTCCTAACCCACTGTGCTCTGTGCTGCAATATCTTCAGCCAATTCCCCTAAGACAGCATGTTGATATAATGCGGATCTAGTTGGCTTTTTCCTTTAGAGGTGGAACAGACTGTAACCACAACACAACAGCTTTATTGACTAATTAACTTGCCTAAAGGTAAGATGTAGTCATTCATTTTTAAAAGTGTAATTATTGAAGGCTTGCTATGTGCTAGGCTCTGGGGACACAGTAAGGAGTGACAGGTAAGTAAAGAGGAAGGACACCAACCCAGCCTTCAAGCATAGGAAAAGCTTTCCAGAGAAGTGGTGTCAATACTGAGATCTGAGAACCGTGTAACAGTAAACATTAGCCAGACTCTGGTATTGTTGGGGAAGAGAAAAGGGAAGAAGAAAGGAGAGGAGAGCCCAAATGCTGCTCTGGCAGAAAGAATAGTAAGAGAAAAGGCCTGGAGGAGAGAGAGAGAAGAAGTGTGGTCCTTGGGGGAACTGTGGTGGTTTTAAGGCTGGAGTACTGAGCACGAGGTGAGGATTAGAGAGAGATAAGACTAGGGTGGCAAGGAAAGCCCCGTTCACAGAGGGCCTTGTGAGCCAATTGCGAGAGCTGGGCTTTGTCATGAGAATAATAAAGGAGCATCAAAAAGATTTTAAGGGCCAGCCAAGTGGCTCAGTTGGTTAAGAGTTAGCTTAAAGCGCATGCCCTGAGCAACAGGGCTGCTGGTTTGATTCCCACATGGGCCAGGGAACACTGAGCCCTAGCTGAGCTGTCGCTGAGCTGCCAACAGGTTGGTTCAGCTGGATGGGTCAGCTGCTGTAACAACAAGATTGCCTGTTTGATGGTGGGCTATACCCACCTGCAAGTAAAGACTAAACTCGGCACCTTTAGCTGAGCTGTCGCCCAGATGGCTCAGTGGATAGGGCCTGTACCCTTAACAATAAGGCTGCAGGGTTCAACTCCCACATGGGATAGTGGCTACATCGAACCCTCAACTAAGACTGAACTCGGTACCTTGAGCTGAGCTGCTGCCCGGATGGCTCAGAGGATAGGGTATGCACTCTTAACAACAAGGCTGCTGGTTCAACTCCCACATGGGATGGTGGCTACACCCATCTGCAACTAAGATTGAACACAGCACCTTGATCTTGGAGGCCACGAGCTGCAGACGGGAAGCCAGATGGCAACTGGTGCCCTCCACAACGAAGATTGAAGGACAACTTGGCTGGTCCCCTCCCCCAATTCCCCAATGAAATCTTTAAAAAAAAAAAAAATTTTAAAGACAGATGGGATCACATTTGACTTTGAGAAAGGCACCTCAGCCACAGAGTAGGGACTGGACAGGACAGGGGTAAATTGGAAACAGAGAGACAAGTAAGGTGCTTGCTGGGATCCAGAACTAAAGAACTACAGGAGTTAAGAGAAGTGTTTCAAACACCATTTATTAGAAAGAATTTAAAGACTTTGGTGATTGATGGATAGCGTTATGAACTGAATGTCCGTGTCACCCTGAAAATTCATATGTCAAAGGCCTAATCCCAGTGTGGCTAGATTTGAAGACAGGACTTCTACCAAAGTAATTCAGGTTAAATGAGGTTATAAGGATAGGGCCCTGATCTGATAGGATTAGTGTCCTTATATGAGATAGAAATCTCTGGATTTCAGTAAGGGTCTAAGAAGAAACTAGCCCATCTCTGTCTCTCTCCTCCCTCTTTGTGTCCCTCAATTACCATCGAAATGTGAAAAGCCCTGAATCAGCAGCTGGCAAGTTCATAGCCTGTGTTATTTTAAGATGTCTCTGCTTACCCGTGAGTTTTCAATTCTCTGCAGGAAGTCCTTTCCTGCTCTCGAATCCCCAAATATACTGGAGGATTCTGTCACCCTCTTCCTCCTTCCAAATTCTAGAACTTGTCCCATCTAGAACTCATTACCTGCTTACTTTTCCTCTGACTTTCTTCTGCTTCCCCACCCCACCCCCCAGTCCAGGCAGACATTAGGCAGTCTTTATGCAAGAGAAACCAGCTTTAGCTGCTTATGTAATTTTGCAAAAGATCTGTCTTTGCCAGGTTTTGACTTCAAAAATACAAAAGTTAAAAATCAACTCTTATTTTATCTACAGTTGGCTCCATGTCAGCCCATTCCCATGGCATGAAGGTAAAATCCCATAATGCATCATCACATAGACACAAAGGTACAAAATCTACCAGAAGGAAAGGAGGGAGGAGTTTATTTATATCTCCCTTTTGCCACCTGTAGGTGAAAACTGGCTTTATTTAAGTTAATAATTCACCTATTCCTTGTATAACATTATTCAATTCTAGAAAACCTTGCTAAGTGAAAAAAAAAGTTATTTTTAAATTTCCATTAATATTAATGGGAAAAGTTATGATATATTTCATCCCAACCTATACACCTAAACAATTTTCACATATCTAACTGAAAAATGAAAATAAAGAGTTATATAAACAATAAACAACAATATTTGAAAGGATTTGAATATGGTTTGTACATTGAAATATAACAAAAGGCTGGCAGAGTGGAGCATTGGTTAAGAGCTGGCTTGGGATACCAGCGGCCGGGGTTTGGATCCCACATATGAGGGCCAGTGACACTGCCCTCTATAGCTAAGATGGTGAACAGCAGCTCCACCTGGAGCTGGGCTGCTGTGAGTCCCTGAGATGGCATAGCTGCAGCCCCTGCTGCAGTCGGCTGCCACAGGCTACAGTGAGTGGCCGGTAGCCAGTGTAAGCTGCAAGAGCCACCGTGAGGGGCCATCCAGAGGCCGGCGACTGATCTGCCTCATCCGGGAAAAGAGCAATGACGATACCAACATGGGCCAGTGAAGCAACATCCTCCACAACTAGACTGAAGAACAAAAGGACAGCAACTTGTCTGTTCCCCTTCCACGGTTCCGCAACACTGTTTCCCTCCCCAAATTCCCCAATAAAATCCCCCCAAAAAGAAATATAACAAAGATTTATTATTCCCACAAAATAAGGACTAAGAATCTTTTTTTTTTTTTAAAGATTTTATTGGGGAATTGGTGAAGGGGAACAGTGTTGCGGAACCGTGGAAGGGGAACAGACAAGTTGCTGTCCTTTTGTTCTTCAGTCTAGTTGTGGAGGATGTTGCTTCACTGCTGGTATCGTCATTGCGCTCTTCCCAGATGAGGCAGATCGGTCGCTGGCCTCTGGATGTCGCTCACCGCGGCTATTGGCAGCTCACGCTTGGCTGCCAGCTGCTCACGCTGGCTTCGGGCCACTCACTGTAGCCTATGGCAGCCCACTGCAGCAGGGGCTGCAGCCCACACCATCACCGGGGCTCGCACAGCCCAGCTCCAGGTGGAGCTGTTGTTAGCTGTTGTTAGCCACCACTCGGCCGGCCCAAGGACTAAGAATCTTGATAGTAGACATTGGTTGGGGAAAAGGTAAGGGAGTCATCCATTTGGAAGACGAATTCTCTATGCACTATTTTCTTTACCAGCATCATGGTTATTATTTTGTACTGAATTTGGACTCAGAAATACGTTATAACACTAAAAATCATGTGTAGGGCTATAAAATAATGGCAAAATCTGCCAGTCCTCAGAAACATATGGAAAGAGCACAAAGAGATGTAATAGCTTTATCCCACTTGATTAGTGAATATACACACACAAAAAAAAATCATTTGGGAGTGACCAAATACGGTGTCCAATTTACTGTTTCATACTATATTTTATGATTAGAAACTATTGGTTGAGAAAATTGGTGCATGGTCATGAATCTAAAACCATGTATTTCTTACACACATTTATTTAGTATATCTTTGGTGAAAAATAATTATTTTTTTAAAAGAGTTGTCTAAAAAGTGATATAGCTGTTAAATAGTCATTGCAAAAAAAATCATTAAATGAATAGTCATTGTATGAAGTAAATCTATATATGAAAACATCATTTTATGCCAGTAAATCTGATTCTACAATACTTTAAACGGCTGCATAAATTCCATTATCTAAATGTACCATAATTTATTTAAACAATTCCCAATTGTTGGACGTTTTCTTTCTCAGAGTCCATTGTTATAAACAATACTGTGGATGAATATTTTTGTGGTTAAGTCTCCTAGGAGGGCCTTCATGTGCAAGTATTAGCTTTGACCTGGAGCTAGATGCCTATTCTCCTTATTCTCAAGTTAATATTTTTTTCTCTGTGACAAGCGGAGGAGATCACGTTAGATTTGCTACACATAGATTCTGCACAAACACAGACACAAACACAAAGATTCCCAGGAATACACACACAGAAGTGTATGCTGATTAACCTAATCTAATGAATGCAATTCTTACTCCAAAGTAATTGCCTGACAGTTATTAAATAATAGGCCTTTTGAGGTATACAGTCAAGAAAAAAATGTAGTTCTTGTTCAACTTACATGTCCTAATGGCTTGGGTTCGGAATCCCTTCTCAGTAACTCAATGTTAGTGGGCCAGAGCCTCTTTAAGAGTTCTCGAACTTTCCTTACTTAACAAAGTAAGGGGAAAACTGTGTCATGCTCAAAAAAAAAAAAAAGGCTTTGCTCTAAATCTACTGCCTTTATCTTTGTCTCTTTCTTGACTCATACAGATAATTAGTATGGAGAAACTCTGGTGAACTATGTGGCCATAATGCTCAGCATTAATCATGTTGTATAGTTAACACACACACACACATTACCTGGGTAACTGTTTGCACACAACAACAGAAACAAACCTGATGACAACTGTAGCTGAAGCAAGGCTCCATGGCCTTTGAAAGGTATAATCTAGTATGGATGGAAAAGTGAAACTGAATGTGTTTTCAAATACAAAGAAATAAATGGCCTCAAATCCATATTTCCAATTCAGATGTGACATTTTCCTGATGAAGCATAGGACCTGGCCAAGCAGAATGCTGTGTCGTAAACACATTTTCTGTAGATGCTACCAATCTATTTCAAGTCCAACGAGTTCCCTTAGCTTCTCTGTCTAGTAGTTCATGTAAAAAAAATAGCATATTAATGTAACTTATCTATCTTGTTCAAGAAGGATAGAGCAAAATTTATATAAATCCTATCAGGAGAGTACAAAATTGGTGAGATGAATTGATTTCCGATTTACTGTCTTTGGAGTTGATTACCTTGAAAAAGAGATGTGCATGGATGCAACCTTCATAAACAGCAAATCAATGACCATTTCACTTTCTTTCATTCTCATTGCAAGGAGGCAGCCAGGGACAGCGAAAGGCACCCCAGACACAGGAGAAGTGGAAATGCCAAAAAGGTGCTACTGCTGCTTACTGGGCTTCAGGGGTGGGTAGTTTCCACAACCAACAACCCTCAGAGCAATCACCAGCAATGTGCAGCAACTACCTGCTATTGTGGAAGCCAGAGCAGAAAGCATATCTTTTACTCCCACTTCGGACCTCTCCACAAATTCTTCCCAATGACAAAACCAAAGAGGAAGACAGATGGCAAAGGAGCCTGGGAAATGTAGCTTGTAGACACCCAGACACAGGAGTACAGAACCAAGTATGGAAGAGCAAGTGTTCGGCTTGGAGGCAACAGATAAATGACTGGCACATTTCTAAAATGAAAAACCGAAGCTGGACTACAAAATAGAATTAAGACATTCAGAAGAAACACTGACAACAGAGGGCACATTAGCCCAAACTATTTTTTTAAGTAGTTACTAACAACTTCAAAAAATAAGAGAAGGTACAACATTCATACAACAGAACAAGATACTTTTAAAATAAGGGAACTTGCAAAAAAAAATGTAAGAGTTTGTGAAAATTAAAATTGCCATAGCCAAAATTAAAAAGTTCAAAAGAAGGCTGGGAAGATTATGTAAAATAATCTCCCATTAAGTTTTATGGTTTTTTTAATACTAACAGAAAATAGAGAAAAGACAGAAAAATTAGAATGTTCTCTTACTAAGGAGTTTTGGCAACTGAGTAATAGATATTTCAGGGAAAAAAAACCAAAAAAAGTGGAGCGGAAACTACAAAAAATATAATAGAAGAAAATTTCTCAGAACCATAGAAAAGAAATCTATAGTCTGAAAAGGCCCATGAAGTGCCCCAAAATATCAAAAATATGTCATCATAAAATGTTAGCATACAAGGAATAAAAAGAAAATCCTAAAAGTTTAAATTGGAAAAATAAAAAAAAGAGGACACATCAAGATCCAGGAATAACAATGTCATCAGATGTCTAAGGGGCAATAATATGGGAGGAAGCAATAGAAAAGGTCATAAAGTTCTGAGGAAAAATATTATTTCCAACATGGAATTCTTTCCCACCCACTTTATCAATCAAAAGAAAATAATAAAGACTTTTTAGAATACAAGGTACTCCTCAGACAATATATTTCCTAAGCATTGTTTCCCTGAAAGCTATTGTAGTGTAAATTCTAGCAAAAGTAGAAAACAAACCAAAAAGTCACAAAATCCAAAAAACAAGGAAGTAAACAAGGAGAGAAATTAGGGGAATTTGGGAAAGATGGCAGCTCTGCAACAGCCTAGAGATCAACCAACCCAGACTGGAGCAGTGGAACGAAACAAGAGTTGTTTCTATGGCTGGGCAAAAATCTAATAGATTACCTGATGGGTAAATGTCCCCAGAAAGGACATTTACCATTCTGTCAGAATGGGGAAAAAAGAGTGATAGATACATAGAAAATGAAACATGTGGGGGGAAAAAAACACAGCGACTGTTTAAAAAAAACCCACCAAAAGTTATAAAAGAAAGAGCTGGAATTATATTATATTTTGTGATAATGCTATGAACAATATTTACATAATCAAAATAATATACACAGTGCATATTAATTTCACCAAAAATGGTGACTTATGACTATGGTAAGAGAATGGGAACAGAAGCTAGGATGGGTTGGTGCAAGTATTGATGTCTAAGGAGTACAAAAGAGATAAAACCTTAACTTCTCAAGTAGAAAATCAATAGAATATATTTAAAACTGAAAAACTAAGGAATATCATCTATGCATGAGGATCCATTTTACAGACAATAAAATGAATACCTTTAAATTGTAACAGGTTATACAGATGGTGTGGATGGTGGTGAGATTCCAAAGCAGGTCTGTTATGCAAAATCTGTGCGTTTAACCCCTCTATGTGCTAATTCTGCCTGGCTGGGAATGCTATCTTTTATATATCAGGTATTTAAGTTCTACATCCTACTCCACAAGATGGGCATTTCTAAAACCACATATAATACCATGTTAGGGATGTCACTCAGAGCTACTGCAGAGAACTGTACCAAACCACTTGTCAGCATAATATGTTAATACAAATAGTACTACATGCTTTGACCCACATCCTCTGAGAATGAGCTATAATACCAATATCTTACAATTTTAAAATAGATTATTCTCACTCCTAACTTCTTAAAAATAAAGTTATAATCAATGTTAACTTTTTATTAATGATTCAATACCACTGCTTTTATAGCCTCAGAGAAATGCCAGTTTTTCATATCACAGGCTGCTCTGGAGGAATTTTAAAGTAAATGGTAATTCTAAAGTAGTAGTTCTTTGTACTATCTGTAAATTGCAATCACTTGGGGAGTTTTAAAAATACTGGCCCCTAAATCCCACTGTACACCAATTAAAAATCTAGGTGTTTTTAAAGCATCCTAGGTGAGTTTATAATGTAAAGTCAATATTGAAAGCCATAGGTCTAAACAGTGATTCCCAAAGCATGGTTCCCAAACCAGCAGCACCACCATCCCCTGGGAACTTGTTAGAGATGCAAAATCTTGGACCCTACTCAGAACTCTTGAATCATATACTCTGGGAATGGGGGCCAGCAATCTGTGTCTTAACAGCGCCCCTAGGTGAGTCTGATGCACACTTATCTTAGTTTCTTAGGGCTGTCATAACAGATTACCAGACACTGGGTGGCTTAAATCAACAGAAATTCATTTTCTCGCAGTTATGGAGGTGTTGGCAGGATCGCACTCACTCTGAAGGCTCCTTCTGTTTCTTGCCTCTTTCAGCTTCTGGTAGCCATCTGCATCCCTTGTGGCTGCATCCCTGCAGTCTCTGCCCCATCTTCACAGAGACTCTGTGTGTCTGTGTCTTCTCCCTTCTGTCTCATAAGGATACTTGCCATTGGATGTAGGGCCCACCTAGAGATCCTTAACTTCATTAAACCTGCAAAGACACCACTTCCTCTCACATTCACAGTTCTGGGGACTTCTCTTTTGGAGGGGCCGCCATTCAACCTACTGCAACACTCAAGTTTTAATCTATTTGAGTGTTATGTTTTTCTATCTCTTTTTCCATCATTTAACCTGTTTCTCTTTCCCACATTCCCTGAGAAAGATTCTCGCCATTATTCCTTGACTCTTCTCCTTGCAGTCTTCTTCACTCTGGGAACTGTACATTTCCATTTTAGCAAAAACTTCAGGGTATCCTCCAAAGAAAGCTACCTTTCTCAGATGAAATGTCAGAAAAAAATATTGCACATGAAGTGTGATCAAAACTTATTTTATAATTAATACTACAGATACAATTAAATTCTGTATATAATATTTAGGAATTCTAATTTTTTATCATTTCAACTAGTGCCCTCTCGTGGCCAATGTAGGAACTGATAATAAAAAATCCTTTTTCTTGCTCACTGATTAAATAAACATATATTGAGCATCCAATGTGTGTTAGACACTATATATGAAATACCTAGACAAATAAACTACATACCCCGCCCTTCAGTTATTCAACTTTCCCCCATATTATTTCAGAAGTGCTAGAATAATATTTGATTGAAATATGTATTTCACTAGAAATTCTATGAAAATTATTTCAAGTTCATTAGGGTAATTATGCAGACTTTCTAGAGAGCAAGATTGTTCTTGACTAAAAGGATAAGTCCAGAAGCTTCATACTATATAAAAATGAATGAAATTTACAATTATAACTCAAATCAGAAACTCTGGGTGTGAATGAATCAGGTATGTGTATATGAAATTTTAAATCTTTGAAATTCCCTTCCCTGTCATGTATTTATTATATGTTTTTTCCTTTGAAAACTAGCATTAGTTCAAGATAGCTAACTGAGAATATATATTTCCCTCTCCTTCCTTTCCAGATCCCATTGAAATAATAAAAGGAATTTAAACATGAGAATATATGTGTAGAAAGATGGGAAAGGTAGCATCATCAGACCAAAGGAAAAATACCATTTTGTCCAAATGTACATATGGGCTAAGTGTAGAATATTTATGTCAGACATGTTAGCTTTGAGTTAGTATATGGTCTTCTAAGGGCTATGTTGATATTCACAAGGAGAAGACATTCTTAGGGAAGAAGAGGTCATAGCAGGAAAAGAACTAGGCAGATTCAGAAGAAGCAAGAAATTAGAGCAGGCCATAACCTGAAGATATGTAAGTTTTTGGAGATCTCTGGAGATACTGGGAAAACATTGGATTTTCAACAGCATATGGAACCAATGTTGGAGCAATTCTACTAGTTATTAAAGAACCAAGCAATACCCTAAGGAGGAAGGGTGTGAGGATGCTGACAACAAATTGCTGAGTTTTAAAAAGCTAAAGTTTACAAATTATTTGTTTTCTTAAAATGAATGAGAATGGTCTTGCTTTCCCTATAATAATATCAACTTCATTCATTTTCATTTAATATACTTCATTGACTGAAAAAGAAAGAGGCAGTTAGAGCTAACTTGAGGCTGCTAGGAACTGACCACAGGGTATGTTGTACTTGGGAATATTATCCATCATATGTATCATAGTGAGAAAAATAAGTGTGGGATGCTACAGTTCATAGAATTTGCTCAGGGAGCCTGTTGTGATGATTCACCTGATGTGTTGTGTGTATTCACAATCCTCCAGCTCAGAGAAGCTCATCCAAGTTTTGGCCCACATTTACCTAAATGATGAGAGTAGAGCATCAAGAGAAAAAGATTACTCCTTCAGTACTCTCAAGCCCAACCCAGCTGACCTACCCAAAAGAGCCCCAAACATCTGTGTTCCTTGTTATGGGCTGAACTGTGCCCCTCTGCCCCCAAATACACATGTTGAAGCCCCAGTACCTCAGGATTTGGACTGTGTTTGGAGATGGGGATGTTAAAGAGGTGATTAAGTTAAGATGAGGCCATTGGTGTGGGCCCTAATCCAATCTGACTGGTGTTCTTATAAGAGGAAATTTGAACAGACCCCAGGGATACACATCAGCATGTGAGGACCCATTAAGACGACCACCTACAAGCCAAGGAGAGAGGCCCTCAGAAGAAACCAACCCTGCCAACACCTCGATCTTGAACTTCCAGCCTCCAGAACCATGAGGAAATAAATCTCTATTATTTAAGCCACCCAGTCTATGGTGTTTTGTAAGGGCAGCCTTGGCAAACTAATACATTACTCAAGGTATGATATCTGATTTTTAATTTCCTGTCCCCTAAGCTCCATTTATTCATATCTTTTTTCTGCTATTAATGTCCATGCACCAAAGATCCCCAAGAGACACCTGTGGTCAAAGGAAGGTAAGGTTTATTAGCTTCCTGCAGCAAGGGGCTACACACACCATGAAAACTATGACACATCTCAAACTAGGGCAGTTCGTGAAAGGTATTTACGGAGTTTTGGAGGCTGGGGTTTGTCATTGGGTGGTTTATTTTGTTTTGTTTTTTAATTGGGGAACAGTGTTTTTCCAGGACCCATCAGATCCAAGTCAAGTACAATAGTTGTTTCAATCTAGCTGTGGAGGGCTCATCCCAGTGGCCCATGTGGGAATCGAACTGGCAACCCTAGTGCCATGAGCATTGCACCCTGCACTCTAACCACCTGAGCTAACAGCCCATCTCCATGTCATCAGGTGGTTTTAGGGCAGAGGATAATAAGCAAGGTCTGAGCAGAGATGGTTCAGAATTTGTAAACCAGGTGAGTTTCTGGAACAATCAGTGGTTTTTATTGCTAAAAAGTCCTTATATATAGTTACTATTAAATCAATTTTGTGACTTGTCTTGAACAAAGGGGTGTGAATGAGCTGCTGTAGTAGGAGTAGTCAGAGCTTAGTTTGTCTTGTATGTCATGATTTGGTACGGTTTATCTGTTTTCCAAGTTATGATACAGTTTTGCAAGTTGTGGTTTCTGTTTCATTTCTCACTACTTAGAACCTCTCTATGCTTAAATGCAAGTGATCGCAGATATGCTCCAGAGAGCCGGAATGGATAAGTGATGAGTGACTATGCTTACTTTACTTATCTGTTTACAAAACACTTATCCTCAGATTAAATTTATGCCAATAAAATGGCATAAATAATAACACTTTGTCCTCATAGGGTAATGGTGAGAATTAAATAAGTTAATGCATGTAGTCTTGTTATCTGTTGCTATATAACAAACAACTAGAGTTTAGGGGCTTAAAAAAACAATTTTGCTCATGATTTTGTGGGTCAGGAATTTAGTAAGGGTTTGGCTGGACATTCATCTCTTCTCCACAAAGCATGGGCTGAGGTGATTCCACTGAGGTCAGAGGATCCACTTCCAAGATGGCTGTCAAGTGGGCGATCATCCAGGGCTGTTGGCCAGAGGCCTCAGTTCCTCTCGAACTGGCCTCTCCACAGAGTTACTTGGGTTCCCTCACAGTCTGACAACTGAGTTCTTAGAGTTCATGTCTCAAAAGGCCTGAACAGAAGCTGGAAGGCTTTTTTTTTCCACATAGCCTTAAGTCCCAGACTGTCACTTCCACTGAATTCTGCTGGTGAAGTACGTAACAAAAGCCAGCATAGATTCAAGGGGAGGACAATTAAACCCCACCTACCACTGGATGAAATGGTAAAGAATTTGTGCTCATCTTGAATCTACCACACACATAAAGTGTTTAACATAATTATCACCACAGTCTGTGAGCTATTACAATCTTTAGTCATTACTGAACCAAACAGAGGGCACAAGATAGGTTTAGCTTCCTAAAATCATCATAGGGACATAAACACATATTTTTGATTTCTTGATAGAACTTGTGTCATTTTTATTAACTCTATGTTGCTCAAGGAATGTTTTCCCACTCCTCTTCGATAATCATAGTCACTACAGATGCTAATGATAGTTTTTCAGAGATGCGTGAATCCTAACAAAGCTGGAATTTGTTGAAATATATATTTTTAAATCATTTGTCTCCAGATTTCTCAAGAAATATTTTATGAAGCATTCCCTACACCAGCTATCTCTTGCAATAACTGTCAGGCCGAAAGTGAGGATGAACTTCCTCAAACATTAAGTTAAACCCTTTCCTCTCTTCTCAGCCCCTACCTAGCACTCATGAGATGAAACTAAATAACTGGTAACTAAGGACCTGAGAGAGGAGGAGGATGAATGTCAAGCCTTGAGAGAGCAGGGATGACCGACTGGATTATTTTCCAGTCCCATTTTTGAAAACGGAGAAGATTTAGAGTGACAATAAAAATTGTCTTCAAATATCTAGAAAAGCTGTCATATAAGAAAAACAGAGCCGGCCGAGTGGCGTGGTGGTTAAGTGCTGGCTTGGGAAGCCTGCGGTCCCGGTTTGGATGCCACATATGAGGGTCAGTGACACTGCCCTCTTAAAAAAAAAAAAGAGTGCGTGCTGAGCTCTGAGCAACAGCAGTTCAATGCCCAGCCTAAGCTGAGTTGCCGCTGAGCTGCCAACATGTGCCAGGACGGCTCAGCTGAAAAAAAGAAAAGAAAAAACCTATTTGTATTTTTCAGTATAATATGTTCATGAAGGGTGTTGATAGGGCAGATCAGTACTTGTCTTATAAATTTCAGTTCACAAAAATAGTTCGTGAATTTGTTATACATTTTTAAAGAAACACAGTATAAAAGTTGATTTAGGACCGGCTGAGTGGCGCGGTGGTTAAGCACTGGCTTGGGAAGCCAGCGGCCCCGGTTCGGTCCCACATATGAGGGCCAGTGACACTGCCCTAAAAATAAACAAACAAAAAAAAAGAAAACAAACTAAAAGTTGATTTAAATGGTTTAAGCCTTGGGAACATGCATTTAAACAATTTAAATGCCCCGTCCTCAATGTGTTAACCATTCCTTTCCAGGTAGGTAACAGGTTGGAAGATCAACAGACCCATCCAGCAGAATTTGAAAGAGAAGCAACTCTTGCCAACAATTGCAGTACACACCCCTGAGGGGGTAATTACTGGAAGAACCATCCGTATTTGTGTCAAGGTGAAAAGTCTAAAGATGTCATACAAAATATGCAAATGGAGATATGCAGGAATTAGACATGAAAAGATGTGACATTTTGGTTTGGAAGCCCAGAAAAGTTGATGCACAAGCCACAGTTCTTTAAAGCAGAAGAAAGGTAGATGAGAGCCTAGTTGGAATCCTAGTAACCTTCATGCAGCACCTACAAAATTCTGCCTTGGGTGTGCTAGGACTAGGTAAGAGCCAGTCTTAGCATGTTGATGGAAGTGCTTGTACCATGAAGCTGGAAAAGGGATTTGGTGACTAATGGAGCAGTTATCACAAAACTGAAGATCATCAGACATCATTTGTACAGGAAAAGTATCTTATTTTTACAGGAAGAATAATTAGAATCTTAACTATGAGGTCATCAGTGACCTCTATAGTTGCTAAAGCCAGTCACCATCCTCTGTCCTAATCTTATTATTTCTTTCAGCTGTTTTTCACACAACCATTCCTCTCAATTTCTTTAAACATTTTTCTCTCTTGGTTTAAATAACTCCATACTTTTCTTGTTTTTTCCTCTTTCTATGTACTCCTTCCAAGTTAGTTTCCTTTGCTGGCCCTTCTCCTTGACATCACCTCTAAAGATTTGACATCCTCAGGCTCCAGTGATGACAACCATTGTCTTCTCATATCATTAAATACCATCTATATCACCTATACACTTATCACCCTCAAATGTATACCTTGTGACCAGGACCTCTCTTTAGAGTTCTTCTATCATATATCCTGCTGCTTACCTTACATCTCTACTTGTATATTTCACACATCTTAAATTCAACATGTAGAAAGCACATTACTTGATTCTGCCCCTACCCATACTGCTCCTTGTGCTACCAATGCCCCCCAAATTTGTTGGTCTCTGAGTCTTCCCTAACTGAATAAATTATGAATCACCATATAACCAGTTGTTCAGATACATAACTATCATCCTTAACTCCTACTTCTGCCTCATTCCACCATGCTCAGTCTTCGCTACCAAGTTCTGTTGAGTCCACATACAAAATATGTCTAGAATCCATCCACTACCTCCCTTTTTCTCTGCCAGAACCCTAGTGCAAGCTACTCTGGACACTGCAATGGTCTTCCTAACAGTTCTCCCCATCTCCATCTGGACAACTCTCAATCCACTCTCCACACAGCAACCACTGTAGCTCTTTTGGAAAATGATTTGTTTTTCTTACACATGTATTTCCATTTTTCCTCCCCAAAGAGCTCAAGGCGAAAAAGGCTTACAGAATTCTTGCTCAACTGTAACAACAGCCTAGGTATCAATCCATACAATTTTTAACAGGCAATGTTTCAGTTCTTGTTAATCTTCTCTTCTATTGACCTGGCCTAAAAATAATCCTTCCTTTTCTTTAGCTAATAACTCACCTGTCACACCCTTCTGCTTTCATTTTGTATGACACCCTAATAAAGCCCTTCTAGTTGCCAGAGTGGATCCTGCCTGATTCTTGAATTGCTTAATAAAGCCAATTAGATCTTCAAATTTACTCAGTTGAATTTTGTTCTTTAACAGTATCTATGTGAAATGATGGATGTTAACTAAATATATTGTGGTAATCATTAAACAATATATGTAAGTGGTCATTATGCTATATACCTTAAACTTATACAGTACTATATGTCAATTATATCTCAATAATTATACAGTACTATATGTCAATGATATAGTACTTACACAGTACTATATGTCAATTATATCTCAATATCTCAATAAAAAGGGGAAAAAATTAAGCTTAGCTCCTACTCTCTAGGAACATACAGTCTAATTAAAGAGTCTATGGATGAAAAAGGGACTCTGTAATAAATCTAACCAAAAGTAACTTCAAAGGGTGATCTAATCATAAATTCCTAACTGGGCAGGTCATGCTCTGAAGTCATGCCTCAGAAATATAACTTCCCTAGTAAAAGGTTATCTTCACCTTCAGCAAGCCCTGTCCAGTGTTTTTGTGCATCTAGGTTAACACACCTTTGAAATACCTCATTTCAGGCCTTTTCAAAGAGTAACCACCCTCAAGAGAATATATAACCTTGTTAACTATCCTGTAATCTAATCAGAGAGATTTCCCTGCCTTGCTTTCTCCCCATTAATTAATCTTCCTTATGTTCATTCCCTCCTTAATTCCAGTATAAAAGAAACTGCAAACTGTTATTCTGGGGAGCATTTGAGGTCATCCTTTCTGGCATGTCGTCAGTTTGGCTCAAATAAACCTTTATAAAAATTCTTGACTCACTGAGATGCGGGAGTGCGCAAGCCGCCTCGGGTCCCCGCTCTCCGCACTCCGCTTGCAGAGTTGCCAGGCTGGTGATTGGTTGTCGGGCTGCTCGGACTGATCTGCGAGCGGCTGATTGGGACAGGCTGAGACTGGGAGTTTTCCTGGGAGTGTTGGGCCGTGAGCTGTGTGCCTGCATGATCCAACCAGAGCTCTCCTGGTGATCTATCTAATACATCAAAGCAATCCCAGAGTGACAGCCAGAATGGGGAAACAAAGAAACATGTCACAAGTAAAAGATCAGAAGAAACCTCCAGAAATGGAACCAAATGAAACAGAGGGATCCAACCTTTCAGAGACACAGTTTAGAACACTGATGATAAGAATGTTTAAGGAACTTAGTGAGGACATAAAGAAGGATAGGGAAACCATAAAAAAACAACCTGTTAGAACTAAAGAATACAATAACTGAAATGAAGAACAAACTCGAAGAAATCACCAGTAGAGTAGATGAAGCAGAGGAGCGGATTAGTGATTTGGAAGATAAAATAACAGAACTCACCAGTTGGCACAGCAAAAAGACCAAAGAATAAAAAACAATGAAAATAGTTTAAGAGCCCTATGGGACAAGGTGAAGCACAACCACCTTCGTATCATAGGGATACCAGAAGGAGAAGAGAAGAAGCAAGGGGTCGAAAATGTATTTGAAAAAATAATGACTGAAAACTTCCCTACCCTGGTGAAGGAAATCAACATACATGCCCAGGAAGTGCAGAGCTGAACCCAAACAGGTCCACACCAAGACACATCATAGTTAAAATGGCAAAGGTTAAAGACAGAGACAGAATCCTAGAGGCTGCAAGAGAAAGACAGCAGGTTACATACAAAGGAACTCCTGTTAGACTAACAGCTGACTTGTCTACAGAAACTGCAGGCCAGAAGGGAGTGGCAGGAGATATTCAAAGTGACACAAAATAAAGGCCTACAACCAAGATTGCTCTACCCAGCACGGCTATCACTTAAAATTGAAGGAGAAATAAAGAACTTCTCAGAAAAGAATAAGCTTAAGGAATTCATTACCACCAAGCCAGCATTGCAAGAAATGTTAAAAGGGCTTTTTTAAACAAAAGAAAGGGGTAAACAAGCTAACCCAGAGAGACAATTTAAGAAGATTGAAGTCATATCAAGCAGATATAAAGGAAAAACTGATGGTTGCTGGCTGGGAGGGAGTGGGGAAGAGGGAGAGGGGGAAGGTTTTGGACAGTGTATGTGGGACTACAATGTTGCCACAGGGATATGGGGGCAGTTCTGGGAATGTAATTGATAATGTTGTGAAGAGACTATTATGTTGCGAGAAATAAGTCAGTTGGAGAAGGACAGGTACCATGTGATCTCACTTGTGTGTGGAGTCTGAAGAGCTGAGTGAACGATCAAAGTAAACAGACTCATAAACAGACTCGTAGATGTAGAGGGAAAACTGAGGGTTGCTAGTTGGGAGGGGGGTGAGGATGGGGGGAAAGGGGAAGGGATTAGACAGTATAAATAGACAACTACAATATTGCCACAGGGATATGAAACACAGTTCAGGGAATATAATAATGTTGTAAAAATTTTGTGGCATGTCAGATAGTCACATGTCTTGTTAGGGAGACCACTTCATGGATGGAGTAGAGGCTTGATCACTGCACTGTACACCTGAAGCTGATGTTGTATAGTACACCTGAAGCTGATGTTGTACAGTATTGTATGCCAACTGCAACTGAATATGTGGATGGTCACGTGATGTGGAGTATACTGTAGAGGGGAGTCAGGGAAGTTGTGATGGATATGTATGATATGGGGGGGAGTGGGGTGGCGAACTGGGGGGAGGGGGTTTTCACTTTGGGGGGTAAAGAGTATAACTATTGCATTGTGTTGTACACCTGAAACTAATAAAAAAAAAATTCTCTACAGGTTGGGTGTTTCTGACGTTGACAAGTCAAACATGCGCACTAAGTAGCATCCGCAAAATGGTGGAGTTGGCAGTTCCAAGCTCTCATTTCTCACAGAAACACTTCAAAACAAGTAGAACCTGTTAGTACTACCTTTGTCATAACTTTAGCAAACAAATACCAGGTCAAGAGAAAGGGACTTCAAAATGTTAGGTGAGTTTTCTGGCAATTTTACTTGCCCTGGTCTTACCAAGAAATATTAAAGGGAACCCTTCAGGTTGAAACAAAATGAACAGTAAGCCATATTAAAAAATAAATATCTCTAGTAAAGGCAACATATGGGCCAATACAAAAGCAAGTATTATTGTACTTCTGGTTTATAACTCAACTTTTTATTCTCCTACAGAATCATCTGGCTGTTCTGAGTTATATCCTTTGTTTTTGTTTTCTGGGTTTTTTAAAAAAGTTTTTATTGGGGGAATTGGAGAAGGAGAACAGCGTTGGGGAATCAGGGAAGGGGAACAGACAAGTTGCTGCTTTGTTGTTCTTCAGTCTAGCTGTGGAGGACGTCGTTTCACTGACCCAGGTTGGTATTATTGTGCTCTTCATGGCTATGGTAGTTCGGTCACTGGCCAGGCCATTAGCCACTCACGGCAGCTGGGCTACCGGCCACTCACTGTAGCTCACAGCAACCCACTGCAGCCCCACTGCAGCCTATGCCATCACTGGCGACTCAAGGCAGCCCAGCTCCAGGTTGAGCTGTTGTTCACCATATTAGCTATAGAGGGCGCAGAGTCACTGGCCCTCATGTGGGATCTGACCCAGGGCCCTCCTGCTCAGAGCTGGTGTCCAAAGCCAACTCTTAACCAACATGCCACTTAGCCAGCCCCTGAGTTATATCCTTTTATAATGAACTGGTGATCTAGTAAATAAAATGTTTCTCTGAGTTCTGTGAGCTGTTCTAGCAAATTAATCAAAACTAAGGAGGGGTTATGGGAACCTATGATTTTATACCCAGTCTGTCTGAAGCAGAGAAAAATGTGTGGGCTTTCAATTGGAGTCTGAAGCAGGAAGGTGAAGAGGAGTCTTGTAGGACCCAGTGTTTAACATGTGGAAGCTGATGCTATCTCCCATTAGATAGTGTCAGAATTGAGTTAAATTCTAGACACCTTGCTGCTGTCTGAAAATTGCTTGATGCTCTGTGTGTGTCTGTGTGTGTGTGTGTGTGTGTGTGTGTGTGTGTGTGTGTAGTGGGGAGGGAGGGAGGGAGACATGGAGACACACACACACACACACACACACACACACACACACACACGGACTTTGGGTCCAGGAACCCAATAAAATTGTGAACAGGTATAAAACTTTCAAGCACACAAATTTCTAGACCAGCAAGTCAAACAGAAAAAGTTGACAACCATATGATTTCACTGATATGTGGGATATAAAACTGAAAACAACAAAGGAACAAAACAAACAAATGAAGAAACAAAAACTCACAGACAGACAATAGCTTATTGGTTACCAGAAGGTAAGCGGGGAGGAGGGTAGTAGATGAGGGTAAAAGGGATCAAATCTATTATGATGGAAGGAGAACTGATTCTGGGTGGTGAACACAATGTGATATATAGATGATGTATTACAGAACTGTACACCTGAAACTTATGTAACTTTACTAACCATTGTCACCCCAATAAACTTTAATTTTAAAAAAAGCAAGTAAAATATTATGTCCTACATCCTTTTTTATACTCCACTTTTGATCCATAGCAGCTCATTGAAAATAAAATTTTAAAAAGAGTTGAAGTTCAGAGGGAAAGATGACAGATACCTTAAAGTTTATTGAATGAATAATATGACAAAAATTTTCCATGCATTATCTTTTAAAATCTGCACAACCATCCTGTAGCCAATAGTACCCTCACTTTAGAAATGAGGAAACAGAGGCTCAGAGAGGTTAAGTGAGTTGCCTAAAGTCATTTGTGGGGGAGGAACAAACTTTCCTCTACCCTCGTTTCTTCTGGCTAGTCTAATAATCAAAGGCACATGAGATCGACTAGCAAAAGAAAATAACCAAATTTAATACACACATATGTATGAGAATCCCACAGAGTAAGAGCCCTCATATTCACTCACAAGAAGTTCAGAAATAGAAAGGGGGATTGAGGAATATAAGATATCCTGAGCTAGGGATGAAGTAATGCACTGTGGGGGCTTCAAAGGGTCATTGCAGGATAAGAACCAGTGTGAAGACCAGGTGTTTGGTAAATAGAAGTTTGCCCTGCCCTATAGATGGGTCAAAAGAAGCTATCTTGGATAATCCTTTATTATGGACAAGGCCCCAGATTTAAGTTAAAGGGAGGGGCAGAAGTTTCTCTTGAGCCTCAAGATAAAATTGCCTTTAGCTCAAAGTAATCTGCGTTCCACCGAGGCACATATTTGAGTGGCTTGTTCTGAACTCCACACATTTGACTAGTTTGTAGCTAACCCAGGACTAAAACTCAGTTCTCCCTAAAAAGGAATGCCTCTTTCTCTATGCCATACTTTGTAAAACATACTGCTTTCTGTTGGTAAAAGGGGAAGTCAGAATATTTTGCACTCTTTTGACTTTTGCTGGGAATGCTTTGCTCTATTTGAAATTTCTGAGATTGTCTACAGCAACAACTTCTTTAAAAATCTATTTTTAAAGGGTTTTGTATTTCTGAGTCATGGGGAATGATTCTGCCAACAATATAAATTGACATTTTGGACCTCTTGCAAGCATTCAAAAACGATCAATTCTATATAAATCACAAAATTAAAAAAACTTTATACAAGTTTATGTATTTCCTTGATTTGTAATGTCAAGCCTGTCTGAGAAGCAATTATTTGATTTCAGAATCCAAATAATATTGATTATACCTCAGTGACACCCACAAGAAGCTAGAAGTAATCCTATCTTTTCCTGAAATCCGAAAGAACATTATATGTATATTTTAGAACTACTCACTTTATATATTTCATATATAATTTGCATATATAACCTTTATGTATGTATAACATATATTAATATTATACATATGGTACGTAATAGGAAATATACAAATGGTCTCCCTTACTCTTTGACTCACAGTTCCTAAAACCCTTGGAATCTCTCGAGTGATGTGTCTTTTTTGTAAGCCAATGAATGACTAATTGCTGGGGGCTTCTGGAGGCCTTCAGGATGGGGTCTTCTTACAGGAGAACCCACCAGTGAGATTAGAAGGTTGGAATTTCACCCCCATGGCTCACCTCCAGGGAATGGAGAGAGACTGGAGTTTGAATTAATCAATTAAGCCAATGGTTTAATCAATCATACTATGTAATGAAGCCTCCATTAAAAAAAAAAAATACCCTAACTGAAGAAGTCTGGAGAACTTACGGATTGGTGAATACATTGAGGTGCTTAGAAAACAGCACACTCAGTGAATATAAAAGCTCCTTCTCCCTTCCCCCACACCTTGCCCTATGCAGCTCTTCCATCTGGCTATTAGACATAAGTAAACTATTTTCTTGAATTCTGTGAGCCATTATAGCAAATTATCAAGGAGGGAGTTATAAGCACACCTGATTTTAAACCAGCAGATCAGAAGCACCTGGACTTGTGATTGGCATCTCAAGTGAGTCCAGGAGCCTTCTTGTAGGACTGAGCGATTCACCTGTGGGGCCCCAGTGCTAACTCCAGGTAGAGAGTGTCGGAATTGAATTGAATTACAGTACACCCCTTTGGTGTCCAGAGGGTTGGACAATTGCTTGGTGTGGAAACCTCACATGATGGTGTCAGAAGTGTGCAAGAAAAGAAAACAGAGTTTTCCTTTCAGCCTCCAATGAGGCATATCACAAATTTTGTTTACACATGACGGTCCATAAGATCAAGTGGTTGAAACTATGCTGACCCCTAATTCACCTGTTCATTGAAAAAGTACTTACTTGGTGACTGGCTCCCTCATAGGCACTGGGTCTGGAGGCCTCAGCTCCAGTCCAAAAGGGTGGGGACATGAAGGAGAAGGAAGCCTGCAGCCCGCCCTGGAAAATGTTGCAGCAGCAGGGGTGCTCACTGCCCCTGGGGCAGGAGGTAGGGAACAGGAGACTCAAGATCTAGGGAAACCCTGTGTTCCAGGAGCTGAAGAAACAGCTGCTAGCCACATCTTGATTGTGCTTCAAGGGGTGGAGTGGGATTTCATCAATCAGATCACACGAGGTTTTCAGGCATAGGCTGGAAGGGGTGAACTAATGCAGTGAGTGCTGGCCCTTGGGGTCTATGGAGATCCATGTCCCCTTTCTGTGTGATAGAGAGGGGTGTCCTGTGTGTAGCCCATGCTAATCCCTAAGGTGGACCCTGTGTGGGGACTCCGAGGACTGCCCGTGCTGCACAATGCTTGCAAAATATCACAGATTTACAGTTACAGCTCGGTTATCATGCTGTACAGAGATCCATGCATCTGGACCTAGGATGTGTTGCAAAAGAAATGAAGGTTTCCAGAATAAATGCCCAGGGAAAGAAAAAAACACGTGAAAGGTGGGGAAATCATGGGCATGGGAAAAAGTCAAAGCACATGTGGGAGGGTAGAATCCAGGCACCTGGACCATTTCTGCTGCCTAACCTCCTAGAGAAGATGGAAAAAAAAGGGAAATCTGATTTTCTGATTTGCTCTGAGTTGAAAGGAAAAGGAGGAAAAGAGGGAGAGGAGAAAGAAAAGAATGCTTATTAAGCCTGCACATGAATGCTCATAACTTTTCATAATTGACAAAACCTGTATAAACATCCCAAATATTCAGCAAGGAACTTTGTTATATTCATGAAATGGAATATTACTCAGCAATAAAAAAGAAGGAACTGTTGATACATGCAACAAACTTGGATAATTTCAAAGGCATGATGCTGAGTCAAAGAAATGAATCTCAAAAGATTATATATACTGTATGAGTCCATGTATGTGACATTCTGGACAAAACTAAACTATAGGGATGGAGAACAGATTAGTAATTGGTGGATAGATTGACCTGATGGAGTAGGGGGAGGGTGTGACTATAAAGGGATAGCACAGAATTTTGGGGGGTGGGGTGGCTGGAGATGTTCTGTATCCTGATTGGAGTGGTTATACAAATCTTTATGTGTGTTAAATTCATAGAACTTTACATAGAATGGGGGGGAGGGGTAGTCAATTTACTGTATATCTTCTTTTTTTAATTAAGCACTCTATGCCAGGCACTATACTATCTGATGCAAAAGCAATGAGCTGGAGATAAGGCAGATGTTATAGGAAATTATGAAGAGATCATTTCCAGCTTAACTAAATAGAAAATACTTGAGAGCAAAGGTTGCTTTGGATCTCAGCTTCAAGAGCAAGGGAAAGCAAATGCTAATTCCATGTGGAAAGGTCATTTAGATGAGCATGTCAATAGCCTGCAAGAAAAAAATAGAACAGAAAATGCCTGAGGGCATAAAGTATGCCTGGTCAGACAGAAGATAAGGAATTTGGGGAGAGTCTGAGCTACGGCGTGTTGGCCATCTAACACAGTAAGCCTTTCCAGGCAGCTGGACCCATACCTGCAGGGTACCCTGGAGACCAGTGGAAGTTTGGCACCGTCTACTTCATTTTATTCCCACCAGTTGAGTGTTTCGCCTCATTTACAAAGGTGGGTCACACCTTCATCTTCCTTGTAACAATTTTGGCTCTTCCTTATGATAATTATGCTGTCTTTTATCTGCAGCTTATCCTCAAATCTTCAAGAACACCCCTTTCCAGCTTATTTTCCAGGAACCTCTACTCAGATGGTACCCCCAAAACAGGAACATACATTACCCTTGAGAATCTAGGCAGTAGTAGTAGAAACTGAATGGAAAGCACAGACTTAAGAGACATTCGTTTGGAGTTAGGATTGACAAGACTGGTTTGTAAATTGGATGTAAGGGATAAAGGAACAGGGATGAAAAAGGGAACCATAGCTTTAGAGGCTGAGTTCTAAAAGGATGAAATGTAGTTAGTGATTATTTTATTCTTGTCCAACAATGGTATTTAAATGTTAGTTTGCTTTAATCAATATAAATGAAACCAATTTCTCTTTATTGAAAAAAATATCTACACACAGGGTAATAACACAATGTTTGAGAACAGGCCATTCCAACTTTAAATTAAAAGCTTAAAAGTATTTTAAGCAACAGCATGATGTAATCCAATCTTTTTTTTTTTTTAATTTTATTGGGGAACAGTGTGTTTTTCCAGGATCCATCAACTCCAAGTCAAGTAGCTGTTCCAATCTAGTTGTGGAGGGTACAGCTCAGCTCCAAGTCCTGTCGTCTTTTTCACTCTAGCTGCAGGGGGCACAGCCCACCATCCCATGCGGGATTCAAACCGGCAACCTTGTTATTCAGAGCACGCACTCTAACCAACTGAACTACCCAGCCGCCCCATAATAATCCAAACCTTTTAAAAGATTTTTTTTTTAAGCTGAGCCATCCTGCCACCTGTTGGCAGCTCAACGGCAACTCAGCTCGGGCTGGCTTCGAACTGCTGTTGCTCAGAGCTCAGCTCACACTCTTGAGCGAGCTCTTAACCAACTGAGCCATTCGGCTGGCCCTAAAAGATTTTTTTTAAAAATAGACAATCCCTCAAATCACAATAAAAAACTTCCTATTGATGTGGAGAAAAGAATGTTCATGAATTTTATAAAATAGAGAACAAGAAAATAATGTATGATTGAAAAATTATTTTAAAATGAGTACAGGCATACATACCCTCATTTTGTGCTCGGCTTTATTGTGCTTCACAGCTGTTGTATTTTTTTGCAAATTGAAGGCAATATCTCCCCACCCCCCATCAATAAAAAGGTTACAGCTTGCTTTATTGCGACACTCACTTTATTACAGTGGTCTGGAACAAAATCGAAATACCTATGAGGTATACCGGTGTTGGTGGCTTTTCTCACAATAAAGAAATCATGTTGAAAGAGAAATAAAAATGACTTATACAAAGAATAAAGTTTGTTATACAGCTTGCACTAAAAAATAAAATTTAATAGTACTGGGTGTATATTGTTATAGCTTTGGTATTAAACCACAATTGTATGTAACAGAAGAGACCCACAAACTAATTTAAACACAATGAGATTTTTCCTATTGGTCTGAATGTGCGTGACATCATTATTAACACTGCAATAAAAAAATATATGCAAACCAGTAAAATAAGCAAGGCACATCAGTAAAGGTTGAGGAAATGAAACCAGACTTACGTTCTTATTAATTTTAAGTCATTACTAAGTTTATAGGGCTGTTAGTTCTACGGAAAACATAAGAGCCACACGTTATCTACTAAAACATTACCTGTTTACCATTTCATTTTGAGGATTCCTTAGTGAGTCTAAATGACTGTGTTGCTAAACAAGTACAAAATAAAACCATTCAAAATATTTAGTTTTTATTCTTCAGTTTAAAAAGAAATCACCTTAAACATAAAAATGTTCACGAACATTTGCTAAATATTCAGCAATAGTCATTGCTGATAGATGAAATAGAAGAAAAAGTACTGTGAATGCTGGTGCCCTGTCATTGGACATACTCCACGGAACTGAGTCATCTTATGGTAACTCAGACACCATAAAAATGAGGACCCAAGAGTTTGGATAATAAACTCAATCATTTCAAATTTCATTTTTGCTAGCATTTTTATGTATTTCCATATTAACCTTTATCAGGAGCCAAAAGTAAATATAGAGGGTGCCAAAAAAATGTATACACATTTTGGGGCTGGCCGAGTGGCGCAGTGGTTAAGCGCTGGCTTGGGAAGCCAGCGGCCCCGGTTCGGTCCCACATATGAGAGCCAGTGACATTGCCCTCAAAAAAAAAAAAAAAATGTATACACATTTTAAGAAAAGAAAAAACTATTAAAATTCCACTGATGGTAATTACATTTTGAGCACCTCTTGTAATTACAGAAGTCAAATGTGACTTGTATTCATCATTTGTTATTGGTATATATTATTACAATTTTAATAGTTTTTTCTTTCTTAAAATGTGTATACTTTTTTTGACACCTTCTGAATACATATATTAGTTGATTCAATCAACTTCCCATTCCCCCTGTGTGTGGCTAAAATGTAGTGAAGAAAAAGAAAGGGGAGGGTGGAGTAAGACAGCTAATGTAAAGGGCCAGAAAATCCACTAGGAAAAAACGCCTATACTGGGAAAACGATCTTTCACAGCAATACGATCTAGAAAGAAATACCCATGACAACTATCTCGAATCCCTTGCATCTGATTCCTCACTGGTGATCGACTATGTCATTAACTTGCTGTGTTTCTAATAGGAAGTCACTTCTGGGCCTCAGGCTCCATCTATTAAAAAAGGGTGAGAGGGGGCCAGATATTTAACTAAATAAATAACATCTAAGGATTCTGTCCAAAAATAAAATTTAAGAACAGTTCTCATATTAGCAGATATAGTTTTTTAGCTGAAATTTCCTAGTGGGGAATAAATGTTTAGTGGTTAACAGGTAGTAGTGGTATTAATGAACTCACAGAATGGTACAGAAGAAACTACTGCTAATAATGAAAACTGGAGAGCGATAAGGCATAATTTCCAATTTTAAGAGAGAGAAGGAAGACATTTATAAATTTCATCCAGTATCTGTGATGACGAACAGAGTAGAAATATGTGAAAAGCATATACCTCATAGACAAATAACGCCCGCAGCACTGATGAATGCAGATCTAAAGAAAATAGTAAAAACCGCCCACTATACCACATCACATGCTCACATGGAAGTAGAAACCCCCTGTTCCCCTTCCCCCAGTGCCCTTTCATCCTGAGACCCACCATCTGAACCCTAGTTCTGAGATTAAGAACTGGGTTTCTTCATGTGTCCTGCTACAGATGAGGGCTGTGAAACAGCAACCACAGTGAGTAATGCTGTAATCTGAGGTTCTCAAAAATCAGGTCCTTGATTGAGGTCCTCTGAAAAATTGATGCAGCAATGACACTTTGAATTCCCATGAGGAGCCAATGTCACCTGATCCTTATTACAGGTAGATCAAGAGGACTATGAAAGAAGGCTCACTGGCCAATGTCACAGGGCTCAGAAATGACTGCTGAGGGCTGCAGGCCAGATTTTCCCTGAGGCCTGGTTGTCATGGTGATGCCCTCTTTACCTGAAAGCTTTTCAGGGCTCTGGGTTTCTTCTCTGAAGCTACTTCTAGGTTCAATGACTGTTGGTTCGCTGGTTCGTCACACAAATATCTGTCTGAACAGGCCTCATGTCTACATCTTAGACTTATTTACTCCTGGTATAATACGGCATTTTATTGTGGCCCCAGGAGTTCCCCTTCTAGAATGGGGAATGATGAAATATCCAATTTCGTTCTTACACTATTGCCTTTCTGTTCAAAGTTAGTGAGGATAGGACCGGTCGAGTGGTGTGGTGGTTAAGCACTGGCTTTGGAAGCCAGCGGCCCCGGTTTGGGTCCCACATATGAGGGGCAGTGACACTGCCCTTAAAAAAAAAAAAGCAAAGTTAGTGAGGATTGTATGAGACTTAACTTTTAAGTGTCTTAGATTCTCTATCTCATTGACACAGGTTTACTAACTCTTTGAAGCTTCAATCTCATAGGAGAAATGTACGAATTGGCAAAGCTTATCCATTTGAATAGATGGATTGTTTCTGTTTTGAAGACATGTAACAGCAAGATGTTAATATCAAACAACCTTCCAATCTGAAAGCATCACATACCAAATACTGGACCCAGGGACTTCCAAGCCCATCAAACCACTCCAAAGCAACAATAGAAAACAAATAGCGACAGAGATATTCTCCTCACCTGACCTTTGAATCATTTTAATAATAATAATAATAATAATAATAATGGTAACCAGCTCTTTTTGAGTTGTATACCTCTTCTCTGTAACTCTCAATAAGTAAATTTACATTGAAAAATGCTACTAAGTAAATACACCTAAGCGATTGGAAGGAAATCATTGTCCACTCATTTTTGAAGTATTTTAGAAAATCCCACTCTTCACAATAATGGTGGTGACTTTGAAAAACATTTGTTGACACATCCTTCCTACACACCCATTTATTTTTTTTAATGAAAACATCCTCATTCAGGTATGTGAGCATAACCAATATTTATTGAGCAATGACTCTGCCAGGCACTATCCTAAGTCATTTACGTGGATCATTTTATTTAGTCCTCTTAACTTTAGGCAGTAGGTTCTATTACTTCCCCCATTTTATAGCTAAGGAATCTATATTTTAGGTAATCTGTCAAAGGCCACTCAGCAATAAGCAGCAGAATCAGGTTTTTATCTAGTTTCCCTCTAAGGCCCATACTCGTAGCCACTCCTTGAAGCATTCTTATGATTTCATATCAGAACAATGGGTCATTTTAAAAGGGTCACCATTTCTCCTTTGCTGTTGAGCCTCTTTCCCCCTTGTCTATGCTTCCACTTTCCTTCCTGCTTCCTCTCAGGCTCTCTAACTCCTCTACCTTTGGATTTCCTCAGCTGCCTTTTCCCGCCACAGCCAAGAACCCTGGCCTCACTCCAGCTCCCAGTTGGTAATGGTGCAAGTAAAGCAGAGACTGAGCCTGCCGGAGACCCCAGGCAGATGGCTATTGGCAGAAAACAACATAACTGCATGCGAAGTGTAAGGTCAACTACATGTCATGAGGAGCTCCCAGACTTGAGTAAGAGAACATTCTCTGGCTCTTCCCAGGCTCAGGGACACATTTATTTTCATGATTATGTGGAAATATGTGAGAAGCACTCAGATGGCCTGAGGGAAATGCTGCCTTTAGCAACACAAACTCAGAGCAAGGTGAACAACTGCTCATTTAGGCTCTCCGTCTTTTAGACTGATTCAGTTTCATTTGCATAGAGTTTGAAATTTTGGAAACTTGGAGGTGTAACCTGCTTCATTAAATTATATTTCTGCAGGGTTACCAGGAACCAAGAAGTTTTCCCAAATTTTTTTGAGGCGTGCGGAAGGGAGAAAGGACATCCTTTTAAGGAAAAGCTCTTAGGGTTGGTTTAAATAGCACATTTAATTAAATTAGTAGGTATGCTGAATTTATTAGATGCTATATCCAGGGATCAAGATGGAAAAGGAGCTGGTCTATTTCTGCATCTTTTTCTGGAAGAATATGAATAGCATCATCTGCCAGTAGGCATAGGCAGCAGGTGCATTAGCTCAGGTGTCGGCCAGACCTGCACTTCCACCTTCAAACATTGTGACCTTGAGCCAGTTACTAAACTTCTTCAAACCTCAGTTTCTCTGTGAAGCAATAGGGACATTCACATTCACCACCCGGGGTCACTGTAAAGATCAAATAACATCATCTCATTGAAAGTGCCTAGCATGAGAACTGGCAGAGTAGGCATTTAATAAATGATAGTTCTATATAATTTTATGTCATTTTAAGGGAGGGACAGATGTAATGGCTTGTTATTAAGAAATAAGGAGAGAGAAACCATAAATTTGTGGTTTGCAATTTTTCCTTCGCTTAAGAAAACTGTTCACCAAGGCTGTTATTTTCAGTTAAAGAGAGCAGAATCTTTTGCAACGCTGCTCCCACCAAAACCTGGACTTTTAGTATCAGACACTTCGAAGTTTGGTGGTTCAATGTATGGCTGCTCTGTATATTACTGCTGCATACATACATACAATATAAAATTTAAGAGAACAAACACAAAATCAAAGTCAACAGGGAAATGCTGATGAACAGATGTAAATGTTAGGCTCTACAGCCTATCACAAATCATCATCTATGAAGATGAGAAATGCAGGGCTAACAGTAAGAAATACCAGTAAATCAGAAATTCTACACAATAAAGAACATTTATGAAGACGGTATATATGGAAAATTTATATTTTCCTCTACTTATAATTATCTGAGATTTCATTTTCAGCATTATTTCTCATTTGTTTTGTAAGATTAAAAATAAAATGGGGGGGGGGCGGCCGAATGGCACATTAAGAGCTGGTTTTGGGATGCCAGCAGCGCTGGTTCGGATCCCACATGAGGGCCAGTGACACTGCTTTCTACAGCTAACAGCTCCACCTGGACCTGGGCTGTGCGAGCCCCAGCGACGGTGTGGGCTGCAGCCCCTGCTGCAGTGGGCTGCCATAGGCTAGAGTTGAGTGGCTGGCAGCCAGCGTGAGCTGCCAATAGCTCCGGTGAGCAACATCCAGAGGCTGGCGACAGATCTGCCTCACCCGGGAAGAGCGCAAGGACGATACCAACATGGGCCAGTGAAGCAACGTCCTCCGCAACTAGACTGAAGAACAAAAAGACAGCAACTTGTCTGTTTCCCTCCCCCAATTCCCCAATAAAATCTTTTAAAAAAATAAATAAATGGAATATGGGGCGGGCCGAGTGGCATGGTGGTTAAGTGCTGGCTTGGGAAGCCAGCGGCCCCAGTTCAGGTCCCACATATGAGGGCAAGTGACACTGCCCAAAAAAAAAAAAATAAAATAAAATAAAATAAAATAAAATAAAATAAAATAAAATAAAATAGGGGCACCACTGCTTTGCTCAACATTTCCCTTTGGGTAACATGGCCAATGCATTGAAAAAAGAGGCTATTTGGGGGGTTCACTAAGGAAATACATAAACTGACAACTGTAATGCATGGCAGTGCAATGATAAATAATTTGCAATAAACCAGTCCCAGGAAGGAAACTCAAATGAGAAACTCTGATAAAAAAGTACTGTGCATGAGGTTACTGGGCTGGTGGCTGCACAAGCATCTCACTGCCCAAGGGGCTAAAAGCCATTTTCTATCTAAAGGATGCAATGGCTGGGAAGGCGTTCAGGCCACAGTGACAGTCAGAAAGCTCACATTACAGCAAAATCTCCAAAGGCATTTCTAGAACATAATCAAATCTCTCCTCTGCAGAGTCAGAGCTGCGGCAAGTACCTAAAACCGATTTTTGTTGCTGATTTCAGCATTATACAATCTCTAAGAAAGCTCAAATCAGCAACACTGATTTGACCGTGGAGCTTTTTTTAAATTTTACCGTGGAGCTTCAACCACAGCTAAATGCGTTGTCCGATCTCACCAAAATTCATGCACATACCTAGGTCCACCCTATACTCCAAAAAACTATAGTTGGCCAACTTTTTAGAACTCTCATGGGTTTGACAGTGTAAAAGCATGACAGTGAAGTCCCCACTATTCTTTTCCTCAAATATATAAATAATATATCTACACTGAGCACAGAGTATTTTCATAAAAATTATCTATATTCATGTAAACTGTATCATCTCTATCCATGTTAAAAATTTAAGAGTGTTGAGTCCAGAGTGGATGGGCTGTGGATGCAGCCTGCTCAGAAAAGGCAGAAGGCTTTGTGACTTTCCAGATGAATCAGACACAAACAACTTTGGGAGAAATAAAAGTAAATTTTGAGTGTTAAAAAAAAAAAAATTAAGAGCATTTAATTGGCATCTATCCTAATTGCCCCAGGCCCACAGTATACTGGGACAAAAAGCTAGAGATTTCCAAAAGCTTTTTGTTATGGCACACATCCCATTTTAAGGGACAAATCCTTAAAGGTTCTGTGAGAACAGATATAATTTCAACAATGATTTCATATCTTCCAAGTTTATGCTATGAAGAAATACCAATGTTTAATGCACATTTAATAATATATTTGTTTTGAAAATAAAATACCCTTTTTTATTAATTTCAGATCTTGTGCTCATCCTTTGCTGTCATTAGTTATACAGATTTCTTCCTTCTAAAATTTAGTTAGGGTATTTCTGAAAGATCTCAAACAGGCTTCTCAGGGGAGCCTTTCTCAAGGCACCCACAGAGAGAAAAACCAGTCACAGACACAGGAAAGTCTCATAGAGGCAGTTATTCATTTCCTGAGCTAACCCACTTCCTTCTTCAAACATTTCCTTCTCTTCATCAATGTGGTTTTTGAAATTAGTATCGAAGTCTTCTTGCAAAATATCATTGTGGGCCTAGTGCCTGTAATCTGGACAAATGCCAGTGGCTATGCTATTATAAATATCATCACGGTAGTGATACAAAATTAGAATCTCAAATGAAGTGTCACTTCAGTAGTACAGAAGGCTCCCTGCAATGTCACTTGATGTTTTAGCGAAAGAATCTGAATCATTATGAGCTAGAGGTATGCTCTGAAAAAACAAATGTCATCAAAGTGAAAAACTGAATGCAAAAAATTCTGGCTACTCCATTATACAAAATTATGGCATCTTCCATAATAAGGAAATCAATTTTTTTTTTAATCTTTCAAACCTTAAGCAAAGCTGGGTTTCTTCATGCTAGATATAACCTTGGAGATAAAACTGAAAGTATCATCATTATTATTGTTATGTATTTTATTAGAAATCTATCTTTTTACTGATGATTGTCTTGACTTTAATCAAAGCAGATAAGTTGAACAGAAATTTGGTTGTTATGATTCTTCTGTGCTAATAAATACAAAATACAATAAAAAATAAAATCAGTCATTACCTAAATATAAATATAAAAAGCTTTATTTATTTACCAGCAAAGAGTAATACCAGAAAAACAGGCAAAAGGAATAAAGTCTCTTAAAATGTTTATTTTTGTCAGAATAGCTGACAATATTCTGTTAAGTCTTTTGGTTTATTATTATAATAATCATTTCCCCCCTTGAAAAATCCATTCAAAACATCTCAATCCTTGAGGTAAAGAACTTTACTAAAAAAAAAACCATCCTGATTTTTTTAAAGAAATAAATTCTTAAAATTCTTTAAGTTTGATAAATAGAAATAATCTCTTCTTGTTCTACCCTAGTGAACAAAAATGTACTTTATACAGCAAAGTATCCAGTCACTTATTGGCAAACCGAAGGTGAGAACTACTCATTTACATGTTCTACTCAAACACAGTGCAATACTGACACGTTCACACAGACTTCTTTAAAAAACGTTACCAACACTCTTCTGGCAAAGACAAGGTTTTGGAATGGCAAAAGCAACAGAAGTTTTTAGCTCTTAAAGAACTGGAAGGGAATTAATCTGAGTCATCTTCATCAAGATATTCTTCAGCATTGCTTAATGTTCGAACGGCATCTATTAAAAAAAAATTAGGGGAGAAAGCAAAAGAGAGAAATTACAAATTGCTTGGATTTTGTTTTCACTTTCAAAGCACCTGACAGTTTAACAAATTGTCATCTTCCCTCAGACCCAGAGACTGTATTTTCCCGACGGGTCTTTTTCAACTTTTGCTTTTCAGCCTGACTGTTCAGTTCCTGCTACCACAGAGTCTGACAAATAACATTTGTCTTCAAGTTCCTTGGACATGCAGAAAAGTGAAGCATGAAGTACTATGGTACCACTACTCTATCCGCACAAAATGCACCATGACCAAGAACACATCAGAAGCCCCTCCATTCTGACAACTGTACTTCCAATCTCCTCTCCAAAAGACAAGTGCACACGTGGTGGTCAGTCAACAGCTTACAGCCTGACCTCAAGGTAAGGTCAAGTTGGCTTGGGATGCCAGTTCTGAGCAGCAAGTCCGCAGTTTGGATCCCACAGGAGTGCCAGTGACGCTGCACCCTCTACAGCTAAGATGGTGAACAACAGCTTGACCTGCAGCTGGGCTGCCCTGAGTCGCTGGTGACGGTTTAGGCTGTAGTTGGGCTGGCCGGCGGCTGGTGTGCACTTTTGTGAGCTGCCATGAGCCACAGTCCAATGGGAAGCGAGCAACTGCCTCACCCGGGAAGAGCTCAATGATAATACCAACATGGGCCAGTGAAGCAACGTCCTTCGCAACTAGACTGAAGAACAAAAGGACAGCAACTTGTCTGTTCCCCTTCCCCGATTTCCCAACGCTGTTTCCTTCCCACAATTTCCCAATAAACTCTTTAAAAAAAAAAAAGTTTTGAAATATAAACAGTTGAACCCCACCAAATGTAAAATCAACCTTGAATCCTTGAACATGGTTCAAAAGAAAGACATCTGATCTTTCACCTACTCAACTCTCTAACCAAATTTCTACAGCAACAGGTTACACTAAGGTATAATTTTAGGGACAACTGAAATGCATGTATAAGCACATTGTTAGAGCACATTAAACATCTGTTACATCACCAGATCATGGTCTCTTAATACTACATCCCCCTAGCTCATTGAAGATGTGACTAATTTCAAGTCTCGGACAGATAATATGAAAGATGGACCTAGAATCTCAAGGTTAAGGATCCAATCTAAAGAGGGCTCCACCAATCAAAGACAGGCTATCAATAAAAATACTAATCATAAGAAATAAAACTCATCAACTATTTCAGCACACACCAAAGAGGATTCATTGGTCCCCTTCGGAGAATGACAGGGAACCAGCACATTATTTTGAAAACTCTTAAATAAAGGGCAAAAACCAAGCCTTTGTTCTGTTTCTGCCACATGGACTATTCTTGTGGGTAACCAAACAGTTGATAAGGGGAAATTCTTCTTTATAGAATGTTCCACATAATCACTCAGAAAACCAATATCAGACTTAGAATATCACCATTTTGCAGCCATTAGTGAAATAATGGATCTAGACAATGGTCATCAATAGATTCTAACATCACAGGAGGAGTGACAACTAGGTATTATATGCCTCTAATGGAATAACATGATTTTCTTTTTGAATTATTCTTCCCTAAGATTAACAGACAGATTAATAAAATCTAAATTTAATCAAACCTCTAGATCTACAACACCAATTCACAAAAATATAGAGGACAAAGGAACATAAGAAACATCACCATGGGGATGCATATATGCAATGCCTACACTGGGAAATTCAGATAACTTAACCCAGTCTCTTTAACAAATAAATTACAAGGCTAAAAATGGGAAAAGACGAAAAGGAAAGGAATCACTGGTTTTAAAAAAAGCTAAGAGACGTATCTATCAATTAGAAACTAACTTGATTTGGACCCTGGCTTACGGAAGGAAACTGTAAGTAAATAAATGGAAAAATAAGTAAGCAAACAATAAACAGACAGGTATAAGAAAAATGGCAAATTTGGACAATGATAAGATATTTGATGATATTTAGGACTTATTAATTTTAGGTGTGTTAATGATGTTGTAGTTTTTTTAAGAGTCTTTCCAAGTTTAGGGAAATGGTTATTGAGAAAAAGGAAAGGACATGGAAGAGTTGGTACAAATGAGGTAGAAACCAATTATCTTATACAAGAGAAAGAAAAAGAACAAGTGGATGTAAGCAAAACAGATGCAAACCTCAATGATTTCACTTCCAAACTATTAGAAGTCTCCAGACAGACTTCTCCAGATTCCTCTCCATTCTCCTGAAAAGGAGTTCTGCATACCTTGGAGAAATATATTTTGTTCTATCCCACACACACCTGAACTTCAGGACTGGCTGTCTACTTAGTAAGGGCAGCTTTTTAAGCTCAAGACAAAAAGAAACAGCAAAGCTCTTTTCCCCTACTTTGCTACTACGATCCTGTGTTTTGCAATATTTGAGATACTCTTTGTTCTTCAATGGTTACTTCTGCACTTTGCTTTAACCTTGTGTCTTCCGTCAGTAAGAGAAAGGTGACTTCCCAGGATACAAATTCTGACTGATTGGAAATGAAGAGACAGAAATGAACCTGGCAAATAGATTCCTTCTCCTTCCTTCCTCTCATTGACTGTGCACAGGCACGGTGTGTCATATGACAAATGCGGAGGGCTGAGCTGTATCTCTTCACAGCATGTCTGGGAGCATGGCCAGCGTGGCGACGTATCTCCTAGCAGCGCCTCCCATCCGCCCTTACCTCACTTCCATTTTTTCTCAATTTCACTGCCCTGGACTTACACGTTCCAAATGAAGCACCAGCATTTAAAACAGAGAGACAGACATACAAACAATAAATAAACAAATGGTGGAAGGATAAACACAATAGCATGGATAAATCTCATAGATATAATGTTAAGTGAAAGAAGTTAGACCCAAAAAAGTACACACTGGTTGATTCCATTTATATCAAAGTTTGAGAACAGGAAAAGCTTCTCTATGATGGTGAGAGAGGCTTCCGGATTATGGGAAATGTTCTCTATTGATCTGAGTTGTGGCAAATAAATGTAAGCACAGTAAAAAAAAAAAAAATTCATCAAGTTATATATACACTTTGGATTTATGTATTTAATGTAAATTATGCCCTAATTTTTAGAAATTGGAAAAAAAATTAAGAACTCAACCCTCAAATATGACCCTGAATCCATCTCTATATACTGCTCATGGTAAATACAACACATGAATTATTTTGTCCCTATAAGAAATTCAAGCTGTGCTTTTAAAGGGGAACACAATATCAGAATATACCTTTTCTAGCTTAGAATTCATGCTGGCAATTAACTATCTGGCCCAATATTCAAACTCTTATTCCAACTAGGATCAAAATATAAATTAAACGCTGGCCAAGTGGCGCGGTGGTTAAGAGCTGGCTTGGGACACCAGCAGCCCCAGTTAGGATCCCACAAATAAGGGCCAGTGACACTGCTCTCTACAGCTAAGATGGTGAACAACAGCTCCACTTGGAGCTGAGCTGCTGTGAGTCCCCAGGACGGCATAGGTGCAGCCCCTGCTGCAGTGGGCTGCCATAGGCTACAGTGAGTGGCCCGCAGCCAGCTTGAGCGGCTAGCAGTCTGTGTGAGCTGCCAAGGCCGTTGTGAGTGACCATCCAGAGGCCGGTGACTGATGTGCCTCAGCCAGGAAGAGCGCAATGATAATACCAACATGGGCCAGTGAAGTGATGTCCTCCACAACTAGACTGAAGAACAAAAGGACAGCAACTTGCCTGTTCCCCTTCCCGGATTCCCCAATGCTGTTCCCCTCCCCCAATTCCCCAATAAAATCTTTAAAAAAAAGAAAAACTTTTTTAACTGGATGATTGGGAGAATGAAGCAAGAAAAAAGAAAAACAGAGAAAAGGGTAACATGAAAATCGAAATACAAAATTTCATTTCTTGGCTCTGTGTCAGTCCCCAAGATCACCTCCTTAATGAATCCATTATCTAATCAGTACAGATTGAGGAGGACAGACTAACAACCCTTGAAGTGATGAGAGAAAAAGAGGGGCACCCAACTTGCCAGTGCTGTTTTACAAAGACCACAAAGGTGAGGGTCTTTATCCACCTGCCTCTCCCAGCTACAGCTGCTCATGTCGAGGCCACTGGGCGCAGCTCTTGGTGGTCTGAGCCGGTGTGGTATTTTCCTTGCCTGTCACCATCAAGCTCACACTATGTACGAGATTCTGATAACTTAGCTCCTAAGAAACCTTACTCCTCAGTCAGCACATTCTGGAGGCATCCATAGAGCAACAGGAAGTCAGTAGCAGAAAAAGGAAGTTAGGCCACAGTCCTACTTTGTGACCCAACCAAGGCAACAAAGAGTAGGAAGTCCACTTCAAGTAAAAATGTCTCTCCCACATGGCCGCAAATACAGCTTCTCAGGCAAAATGGAGCTAGGATGCACCACTCAGTTGGGAAACACTTTCTCACTTAGTAGAGCCTAGTCCATGTATGCACGACGGATTACTTTAAAGAAAGATTTGCTCTGCCAGTGAGGATTTATGGCTTAAATAATTCTTTTTTTTTTTTTTTTTTTAAGATTTTATTGGGGAATTGGGGGAGGGGAACAGCGTTGGGGAATCGGGGAAGGGGAACAGACAAGTTGCTGTCCTTTAGTTCTTCAGTCTAGTTGTGGAGGACATCGCTTCACTGGCCCATGTTGGTATTGTTATTGCGCTCTTCCAGAATGATACAGTCACTCAGCGGCCATTGGACGGCCACTCACAGCGGCTAACGCCAGCTGCCAGCCAACCCCACTGCAGCCTACATCATCAGTGACGACTCAGGGCAGCCCAGCTCCAGGTAGGGCTGTTGTTTACCATCTTGGCTGTAGAGGGCGCAGCACTGGCCCGCATGTGGGATCCGAACCGGGGCGCTGCTGCTCAGAACTGGCATCCCAAGCCAACTCTTAACCAATGCTCCATTTGGCTGACCCTCATGGCTTAAATAATTAAGGAGTCCCAAACTTCATAATGGTTTACACTATATATCTGTACTGAAGTTAAAAGAAATAAGATTCTGGAACAGTGTGGCCTAGTGGTTCAGTTGGTTAAGGGAGCAAGCTCTGAGCAACGGGGTCGCCAGTTTGATTCCCACATGGGCCAGTGAGCTGCACCCGAGCTGAGCTGCACCTGAGCAGGATGGCTCAACTAGTGAGAGCACATGGTCCTAACAACAAGGTTGCCGGTTAGACTCCCGCATGGATGGTCGGCTATGCCCACCCGTAACTAAGATTGAACACAGCACCTTGAGCTGAGCAGCTGTGAGCTGCTGAAGGGCTGCCAGATGGCGACTGGACTTGGAGGTGAGCTAGCATGCCCTCCACAACTAAGATTGAAGGACAAAAACTTGGCTGTTCCCCTTCCCCAATAAAATCTTTAAAAAAAGAATCTGGAACAAATACATATCTGGAATAAAAGAGAAAAAGGAAAATTGGATTTGTGAAGAGAGCTATGATGGGAATTTGATGATAGGTGAGGAAGATATATCTGTTTTTTGTGGTTTTTTTTCTGCTGAGCCATCCTGCCACCTGTTGGCAATTCAGCTCAGGCTGGGCATCGAACTGCTGTTGCTCAGAGCTCAGCTCGCGCTCTTGAGCGAGCTCTTAATCAACTGAGCCACTCGGCCAGCCCTTGAGGAAGATATTTCTGAGAAGCTCCCTTGGCGAGCCATGAAAAGAAGGGGACTGTGATATTTTTTGATTGACTGAAAAGGAAAACCAGGCGACTGACTTTATCTTGTTGCTTCTGCTAGGGATGGAATATGGGACAATGTAACATTGCCTCTTCTCATAAATCAAAGGATGCCTGAGAGAGAAATAAGTTTTACAAAGGTTCAAAACTTAATGGGAAATCGAATCAAATGATAAAAAAAGAAATCAGTAACTCATTACACAAGTTTGAGAACTCTGAAAGGGATAATACCCTCGAGTTAAAATGAAAACAAATGCACTTAGTCTCTATAATGGAAATTTCTAAAAAGTTGTTGGTGATTCTTCACCATTGGATGAGTCTCTACTCTAGACTAGAAAGCAATACTAAGAAGGGTTGGAATGATGAGTAACAATGCTAAAGGCTTGCAAAAAACAAGTCCTCCATTATACTTGTTCCTTTATAAAAATTAGTGAAAAAAAGGTATCATTAGCTTATGAGTTACAGTGCCAGACATAAGATAATAGAGTAAGGCTTGGGAAGTGAAAAAAAAGAGACTGAAAGTTCCCTCTAGCCAAATCATCTACTACCTTTCCTTCTTCTTCATCTCTGGGTTTCCGACCAGGAGGTTAATGATGAACAAAGAGGGGGAAAAGAAAAGGAGGATGGGAAGAAGAGTGCAAGACAACCCTCCGAGCATTTCTTTTAGGAATGACCAATTGGAATGATTCCGGGGGGACATACTCAACAGGTTAATAAACATCCAGTCTCATGAATCATGCATGATGCAGGAGTGTTTAACGCCTTTTCTTTAACACCTTTTCAAAACAACCACACAGACTTCATTTTTTTCAAACCTATTCTCCCACATCAATAGCTATTTTTATCTAGAATGTACACCTAAACTTCCTCTTTAAAAACCACCCATAGTACTATGAATAAATCCAAAATGTGTGCAAAGTCTAGAATAATTCAGATTATGCTTTATTGACACCCTCATTTAAAAGAGAAACAAAATATATTCATGGAGCTGTTAAGTGCTTATTTTAAAATATATTTAGAGATAACCACCCATAAAAACATATCTGAAAAGAGAAGACAGAGACCATGGTTTTCTGATAAGGACTGTGTAATGGAAAGCAAAGTGATTAGAATGTGATTGTAAGACACAAAGGAAATATAGAAAAATTAGTAAAAGATTAATGTCTCTTCAACTTTGTTTGCATGAGGGTATTCTTCTGTGTCAGAGGTACTGATCTAGACCAAAGATATAAAATCTAATTTCAGAAACACATGAAGAGTTTACCAAGAAATTTTTCCCCAATATTAAGTTGGTAAATCTTAGCCATGATGGCACCATAGAAGAAAGGAGTGTTAAAACCAAGTACCTGCTCCCTGTTTCTTTTTCAGGAGGGTCGCACAGGCAGCATTTGTAGCCATGTCCAGGGCCAGCTTCTTCTCGTTGTTCCTTAAGTCTGTTCTAGCACCTTCCCCAACACAAGAAAAGTAAATTAGATGTTTCTGAAGATAGTAGCAGGCAATCCTCTTTCCACCAAAATGAAAAGACCATGTAGGCTGAGCTCGAGGGGATTAATAATTTATCTCTGCAAGTATACTCTCCTGCAAATTAGCAGAATAATAACATAATAAAATCCAGAGGCAATTAATTCATAGTGCCTTTAGCCCATCTTCTACTTTTTTCCTTCTCTTTATTGTGTTAAAAATTACATCATAATTCATGAATGCATTCTCACCATTAAAGATTCAAAAATACAGAAGTATGCTGAACAAAGGCATATGTACCATTTCACCCCCAACAGACCCCTGTCCTTCCCCATTTTCCACCTTCTCCAAAGGGGACCGTTCCCAACAAGTGGGCATCAGTTTTGTCTCCCTTACATGCATGAATGCACTCACAGACATATATGTACATACACACAAAATCATACTACATGTATTGACCTGTAATTTGATTTTTTAATTGATGTACAATTGACAGATATTAGTTTCAAGTATTCAACATAATGATTCAATATTTGTATATAATGTGAAATGATTACCATAATGTCTAGTTAATATCCTTCACCATACGTATTATAGTTCCAATTTTTTTTTTTTTTTGAGGGCAATGTCACTGGCCCTCATATGTGGGACCCGAACTGGGGCCGCTGGCATCCCAAGCCAGCGCTTAACCACCACACCACTCGGCCAGCCCCACAAATTTTTTTAAATGTGAGAACTTTTAAGATCTACTCTCTTTGCAACTTTCAAATACATAATACAGTACTAACTCTAGTCATCATGCTGTATATCACGTCCCTGGGACTTATTTTATAACTGGAAGTTTGTACCTTTTGACACCAAGATTTTTTTTAACTTAACAATATATAATGATGCTCCCTAGTTGTATGCAAACTTATATAACTCAATCTATTTAAATGTTTACAAGTATTCCATTTTGTGGCTGTTCCAAATATTATTTAATCCATTCTCTATTGAGGGGATTTAGGCTGTTCTTAATTTTCATTATCACAAACAATTCTGCCTCCTAGAACAACATCTCTATTTATAGGTATCTCTGAAGGATGGTTGCCTAGAAGTGGTGCTAAAATGAAAGAATATGTACATTTTTAATTCTGCTATGTCAGACTGCTATCCAAGGAGGCTTTACCAATTTAAACTTTCTGCCATGTTGTATGAGAATACATTTTCTTTGCAATCATATCCTCTTCAACCAACAAAAAATAAATGTCCTAAAATTTAAAGGGACAAAAATATTGAGCTGGAAAAAATAGTATGTTTAATTAGGAGCAGGGCAATCATGTGTGAAAATCTTTCTCCTGAACAGAACTGGATCTATCCACGGTTAGGGTGAAATGGAATACCTCATTCTCTCACTGTGCTATAGAACAAAAATCCTGAGGATTAATAGTTCTGGGACTAATTATATTTTACATTAAATTACCCTTTAGAACTCATAGACATGACTCCTGTTAGAATAAGAAATGTGAAACAGCCATGTTAGAGAAGAGACACAGCCATTTCCTGTGTCCCTCTTCATCACCACTGCCCAACAGAGACACAGTGTGAGCCACACACGTAATTTTCAATTTTCTAGTGGCCGCATTTTCCAAAAGTGAAATTCACTTTAATAATATATTTTATTTTACCCAGTATATCTGAAATGTTATCACTTTATCATGTAACCATTATAAAAATTATTGTGATATTTTATATTTCTTCCAGTAAGTCTTCAAAATCGGGGGTAGATTTTACACTTACAGCACATCTCAATTCAGACCAGTCTAATTTCATGTGGCCAGTGGCTGCCATAACAGATGATACAGCTCTCAGCATAAACAGGAGGGCACGACAGGTCCCAGAGTGTCTGATCTTTTAGACCTAGAGTTTACATCATCAACATACTTTAAATCAAAAATATTTCCTCTAGGGCCGGCTGAGTGGCTCAGTTGGTTAAGAGCTCACTCAAGAATGCAAGCTGAGGGCCAGCCAAGTGGCGCGGTGGTTGAGCGCTGGCTTGGGAGGCCAGCGGCCCCGGTTCGGGTCCCACATATGAGGGCCGGTGACACTGCCCTCTACAGCTAACAACAGCTCCACCTGGAGCTGGGCTGTGCGAGCCCCGGTGATGGTGTGGGCTGCAGCCCCTGCTGCAGTGGGCTGCCATAGGCTACATGAGTGGCCCGCAGCCAGCGTGAGCGGCTGGCAGCCAAGCGTGAGCTGCCAATAGCCTCGGTGAGCGACATCCAGAGGCCAGCGACCGATCTGCCTCATCCGGGAAGAGCGCAATGACGATACCAACAGTGAAGCAACATCCTCCGCAACTAAACTGAAGAACAAAAAGACAGCAACTTGTCTGTTCCCCTTCCCCGATTCCCCAACGCTGTTCCCCTCCGCCAATTCCCCAATAAAATCTTTAAAAAAAAAAAAAAATGCAAGCTGAGCTCTGAGAAACAGCAGTTCGATGCCCAGCCTGATATGAGTTGCCATTGAGCTGCCAACATGTGGCAGGATGGCTCAGCAAAAAAAAAAAAAAAAAAAAAAAAAACAAGGACAAAAATATTTCCCCTAATATATCCCACAACAATGCTCCAAGGAGCCGTAATGATTGTGAGTCCATATAACATGTGGCTTGGGGCCTCGAGCACCGTTTTTTTTTTTTTTTTTTTTCTTTTAAGCTAAGCCATCCTACCTAACCTTCTGGCAGCTCAGCTAGGGCCAGGAATCAAACCAGCAACCCTGTTGCTCAGAGCTCGCACTCTTGAGTGAGCTCTTAACCAATTGAGTCGAGCATCTTATATTATAGCCTTCTAGGCCAGGGTGTGCTGCGGGGTGATATGCCTAGCCCTCTGTAAGGGTTAATTAATATTTGTGAGACTAATGGATAGATAGATGAATGGATGGATGGATGGATGGATGGTCAGTTCGTAATTTCAGTGTTCCCTTTGACTTGTGTAAAAACAGGAATCAAGGGATTTTCTCTCATTCTCTGCTATGATACATCCAGCATCTGCTCAGTTCAATGCAAGACACTGTAGACACAGCAGTCTCTCTTCTATATCAAGGCTTTCCTGTGAGAGCAGGGGCCTCAGCAACTTTACCCATACAGCTTTCTCAAAGAGGAACACACACACACACACACACCCCTTCCTTCTAAGGACCTTTAGCCCTGCAGAAATGCACAACAATAAGTTCTTACTAAAATTAATATATGTAATTTTTTTTTTTTTTTTTTTTTTTTAGCTGAGCCATCCTGCCACCTGTTGGCAGCTCAACAGCAACTCAGCTCTGGCTGGCATCGAACCACCATTGCTCAGAGCTCAGCTCACACTCTTGAGCGAACTCTTAACCAACTGAGCCACTCGGCCGGCCTTAATATATGTAATTTTGAGGCTTGCCAAGATTTTAATCTAAAACTAAAAACTTACACAAATCAAATCACCACAATACTTTCCTCTTATCATAATAACTCTGTGCTACAGACAGAGTAGAGGTTAAAATCCCAGTTTTAAAATAAGGAACGTAAGGAGACTATTATTCTTCCTACTCTTTCGAATGGTATACTTGAATGTAGCCTATTTTTCGGGGTAAGCAAAGACCAGATAAACTTGGCACACACTTTACCTTTTTCCAGCAGCAACTCGACAATATCTGCATAACCCTTCCAGGCAGCAGCATGCAAAGCTGTGTCTCCCAACTTGTTCTATAGTGAGAAAAAGAGAAAGTAGCATTTTTAAAAGAGAGGGCAGTCTGAAAACACACATGAAGTTAGGCTTATTCTAAGTAAACCTAAAATGAGAACAAAGTTATGAAATCATGTAAAATTCCAACGAGGGAAAGGAGACCGAGATGAGAGATGAGTGATTTGGGGGGCTGCAATGGGATGCTGGAGTAGAAGCTGCAGTGGCGGAGCCCACGTGGAAGTGCAGACGCCAGCAGAGGAAGACACCAGCAGGAAGTAAGCCTATATGCCCGAGCATCAACCGGGAACTGGAGACACCCGGAGACCCTGGAGCAGGAGTGAGGCATGGGGGTGAAAACAAGGGTACTGGGTGAAAGTGTTTAAAGGAGTAACCCCAAAACCCCAGATCACCTGCCTCTCCCGTTGCTGCCAGAGGAGCCAGTACCGGTGGTAGAATTACCCTGTCAGGAAATGAACCAGGTAGTTTCTAAGCTCATGGACACTATGCACATGAGGAGGTGCAGTGAGGCCAGGAACTAAAAGCAGGGGGAGGTGAGAACCTGCAAACTGGGCGGTGAGACCATTCTCCCAGCTGCCTTTACCCATCCTCCTGCCCCATGTGTAGTCTAGCATGTGCCGCCAACAGGAGGCTGGAGGTCACTTCTCTGGTAGAGCTGAACAGCCCCACAGGCAGAAGAGGAAGTGGGTACTCACACTAGCACGTGGGTACAACCCAGAAATTCAGCCTAGACCTCACCACTTCACCCTGTGGAAAACCCACCAGTAAACAAACCCACAAGCACACAGAGTTTCCAATAACATTTAAACATGAATAGGTAAACCACGACACGAGGTATTTGAAGAAAGTCTCCCATATTGAAGAAAGATCAAAACAAACAAAATAAATGAATCTCTGAGGAAAAAGAGACTATACTGTGAACAGTTGAAAATGTTTTAAAAAGTTATAATTGGGCCGGCCAAGTGGCGCGTTAGTTAATGGCTTGGGACGCCAGCTTTGAGCAGCAGGGTCCCAGTTCGGATCCCACATTTGAGAGCCAGTGACACTGCCCTCTACAGCTAAGATGGTGATCAACAGCTCCACCTGGAGCTGGGCTACTGTGAGTAGCCGGCGTTGGCATAGGTGCAGCCCCTGCTGCAGTGGGCTACCATAGGCTACAGTGAGTGGCCGGCAGCCAGCGTGAGGGGCTGGCAGCCGGTGTGAGCTTCCAAGAGCGGCTGTGAGCGACCATCCAGAGGCCGGTGACCCATCTGCCTCACCCAGGAAGAGTGCAATGATAATACAAAATGGGCCAGTGAAGCGACATCCTCCACAACTAGACTAAAGAACAAAAGGACAGCAACTTGTCTGTTCCCCTTCCCCGATTCCCTAATGCTTCTCCCTCCCACAATTCCCCAATAAAATCTTTTTTTAAAAGCTATTATTAACATATCAGAGATATAAGATGATATTGCATGATGAAATAAGAAAAAAGATGCTATTTAAAGGTATGAATCAGAGTAAAAGGAAGAGCTTGGGGTAGACAGAATTCTATGATGGCCCCCAGGACCCCTGCCCCTGGCACACACACCCTGTGTAATTCCCTCCCCTTGAGTGTGGGTGAGACCAGTGAATATAACAGACTACTACTCCCACAATTAGGTTTCTAATCAGTTGATGTTGAGTTCATTAAAAGGGAAACTATACTGGGTGGGCCTAACCTAATCAGGTGTGCCCTTTCCCAAAAAGAGGTATACTATTAGACACGATCTCCTGCTGCCCTTGAAGAAGAAAGAAAACAGTCATGTTGTGAACTGCCTATGGAGAAGGGTGGTCTCCGAAAGCTGAGGGCCACACTATTACAGGTACAAGAAACTCAATTCTCCTGGCAACCTAAATGAGCTTGGACTAGGATGGGTGCTCCAGATGAGAACTCTGCTCTAGCCAATACTTTGGTTCCAGCCTGACAGACCTGAGCAGAGCATCCATCTATGCAATGCCCAGAATTCTGGCCTACAGAAAGTATAAGGTTAGTGGGTGCTATTTTAGGCTGTTGCTATATTTGTGATATTTTGTTACATAGTAATAGAAAACTCATATGGAGCTCTGGAGAATTAAAAAGGTAACCGAATAAAACTAAGATAAAGGTGAGAAAAAAATCTCAGAAAAACTAAGAAAATTGGAGATTCAACCTAAAAGGTCCAACATGAGCATTCAGAACCAAAGGACAAAGAAAATGGTCAAAAAACTGCTCATGAACACTGTAAAAGAAATAATACAAGATATTTTTCCAGGCTGAAAAAGTACATCATAAAAAGATCTACACAAAAGCCCATCACTGAAATTTTAGAACACCAAAGTTAGAGTAAAGATTCTAATCAAGAGAAAAAGCAAGGGGCCAGCTGAGTGGCTGGTTGGTTAAGAGTTGGCTTGGGAGCGCCAGCTCTGAGCAGCAGGGCCGCCGGTTCAGATCCCACATGAGGGCTAGTGATGCTGCGCCCTCTACAGCTAAACTGATGAACAACAGCTTGACCTGGAGCTGGGCTGCCATGAGTCGCCGGTGACGACGTAGACTGCAGTGGGGCTGTAGTGGGCTGCCATAAGCTACAGTGAGCGGCTGGGGGCCAGCGTGAACGGCCGGCAGCCAGTGTGAGCTGCCATGAGTTGCGGAAGAGCGCAACGATCACAATACCAACATGGGCCAGTGAAGTGATGTCCTCCACAACTAGACTGAAGAACAGAAGGACAGCAACTTGTCTGTTCCCCTTCCACGATTCCCCAACACTGTTCCTTCCCCCAATTCCCCAATAAAATCTTTTTTAAAGAAAGAAAGGGCCGGCTGAGTGGCGCGGTGGTTAAGCGCTGGCTTAGGAAGCCAGTGGCCCCGGTTTGGTCCCACATATGAGGGCCAGTGACACTGCTCTCAAAAAAAAAAAAAAAAAAGAAAAAAAAAAAGAAAGAGAAAAAGCAGATTACACACAAAAGAATGGGAATAAAAACGGCATCATACCTCTCCAGAGCAAGCCTAGAAACTACTGGGCTGTCGGAAAAGTCGTGACGCATTTTTGCAACGAAAAACAGAAAAAATACGTCATGACTTTTCCAACAACCCAATAGAATACCGTGAAGCCATGCCTGCAAAAATTCTGAGGGAAATCACTTTCAACCTAGAATTCTGAGAGCCAAATAATCAATCCCAAGCTCCTGTTTCTCAAGAATCTACTTGAAGATGTTTTTCAACAAATGGAAGACACAGAATGCAAAAAAGAGAAGACACAACATAGCAGAGAGGTGAGGGATTTCCCAGGGAGACAGCAAAGGGCAGCAGGGACCTAGTTGTTCAGATTAGAGAATGAGGATGGAAGGCTGTAGGAGGTAGGATTCCAGGGAGAAAAAAGAAAGCAATTGGTTATGTTACTACATATTTCGAGAAAGTGTATCAAGAGAATATAAAACAGGGTAGGGGGCCGGCCTAGTGGCACGCTGGTTGTGCGCTGGCTTGGGAAGCCAGCGGCCCTGGTTCGGGTCCCACATGTGAGGGCCAGTGACACTGCCCTCAGTTTAAAAAAAATAAAAAATAAAAAATAAAAAATAAAAAATAAAACAGGGTAGGGGCCTTTCTGAGATACAAAAGAAAAAAAGAAAGAAAAAGGCTAAATTAATGTCAGCAAGTACAAAAACAAAAAAGTTCTACAAAACAGGCACAAATTATGATATGAGACATTGGGAGGACTAGAGGAGGAAAGTTTGGGTGCTGGGATGCTGGAAGATGAGAGCTGGGCAGCTGACGAGCTTAAACCTTCACCTACCAGTTAGATTTCAAAATATGAAGATGATAAATTATGAGGCAGTTTCCTTAGTAACATGAAGTAAGAAGAAAGAGCTAAAAGCCAAAAGTGATGATATATGAGGAGGAGTACAGTAGGCATTTTGGGTTTTATATAATTTGAACGTTGTTACAATAATAATTTTTAAACTATTTGCTTGTAATATTTTGATTAAAAGTTTAATGAAAGATAATAAATGGGAAAAGGTCAGTTCAAAACACTAAGATATGATTTTTCATGCCCATAAATCACACAGAGAGAACAAGGCAGGTATGCTAAATGACTTCCGTGGAAGTAATCTCACCTGTTGGTTCAGTTCAATGTTTGGTTGAGTGAATAGCATTTCTACTATATCTGAAATTCAAACAGAAAAGATTTTTTTTAAGAATGAAAAGTGAAAGTCTGACAAGACTATACATAATAGGCTTAAAAAAGAAGACTCTTTAGAAGAATCTTCCAGAAAATTCTTACAACAAATTTTTCAAATTTTACATAAATAGAAAACTTAAGACTCTAAAAGGTAGAATTATTCAGGGAATTTTTTTTTCAAAGAATTTAGTTTTGCATTTTCACATGACATCTATTATAGGAATTGTTTACATTCACTATGATACTTAATATTTATATCACTAATTTGCATACATTAGCTAAACTAAGATGGGCTTTTTTTGGTAGCCAAACTTCCCTTTGGCTATGCTATCTAATTTGTTGGGTTCTTTGTTTCTCATTGTTAGAATTACTGTGTGTGTGTGTGTGTGTGTGTGTGTGTGTGTGTGTGTGTGTGTGACAGAGAGAGGTAGAAGGAGAATGGGTGTGGTGAATTTTTGGCCGGGCTGAAATACATCTAGAAAGTCCATTTGTCATTACGACCATTGATTATAGCAAAGAAAGTTATCACCTAAATCACTAACTCAAGTAAATGCTTTTTTCTGAATCTAACAGTTTGCATTCAACTTTAAATGTAAATCATAAAAGCATATCATGGGAAAAGCTAACAAGAGGAGTCAATCCTGCCCTTTTCTTCTGTAAGATTAGATAATGGGGTTTGTTTTTATATCACTGTTGTGCTCCTGTAACTTTTCAAGGTCTGATGGAGGAAAAGGAGCTTCCACTCTCAAGTGAAAGGAGTCCATGTAGTGAGGCTGGCTGATCACATTCTACCTACTGTTTTACAAAGCTTCCAGGAACAAGGCTTTTGGCTAATGTTCCAAAGGATTTGAAAAGAAGAACCAATTTTTTATTTCATTTTTGTAAATCTGATTCCCTTAGATGAAGCACAGTTTTCTGTAGCACAGACATTTATGGTAACAAATAAAATGTAATAAATACCTTTGTGGCCCCCATGACAAGCCCAGTATAAGGCAGTACTTCCAGCTTTGTCTAAGCCATTAACACCAACTCGGTTGTCCAAACACTCTCTCAACCAGCTCAAGTTGCCTGAAAAAATTTTACATTTTTAGAAACAGAAGAAAAAGGGTTTTGTTTTCTGTTTTGCTTTTCAATTGATTTCATCCTGTATAAATTTCCATTTGCAATGGATTAATCAGCAGGTCTGGAATTGCAACCTGCCCAGTAATGCATTTATTATGGTACATTTTTTACTTCTAGTTTATTAATGGAAAGCATTAACATTAATCTTTAATGTAGGTTAATGGGAAGAGTTGACAAAATGGGTCTACTTAAGTGATTTTTACTCTGCAAGATTCCTCTGTGAATTCCCAGAACTTGGGGGGAAAAACCATCAAACCTAAGAACAAGCAGACACCACTCATATCCATATTTAAAATCGCACTTTAAGGTCTTACAAGAAAAGAAATACTAAATAACCTACTCAAAGCTGCTATTCTTATATGTTAAAGTATAGCTACTGATTGAAAATCCTCTGGCTAGTGCTCTAAATGTCTAATTTAAAAAAAATGTTTTAAATGTCAATTTCATAGTTCTACCTATGCACAATCCTAAACCAGTAATTTCCTTTTGCATATTCAGATTTCAGAAAGATCTAAAGCTGAATGAAAGACAGCTCACCGGGGCCTTGCAAAAATTCCCCATTATCTACTGCAGTTTCTCAACAGCAGTCTTATTGACATTTGGGGTTGGAAAATTCTCTGTTATGGGGGTTGTCTCGTGCAGTGTAGGATATTTAGCATGTCCCCAGCCTCTACCAAAATGGTGGCAATGGCATCCCCCAGTCATGACCGTCAAAATGTCTCTAAGAGGGCCTGCCAAGTGGCGCTGTGGTTAAGAGCTGGCTTGGGAAGCCAGCGGCCCCAGTTCGGTCCCACATATGAGGGCCAGTGACACTGCCCTCAAAAAAAAAAAAAAATGTCTCTAGGCATTGCCAAATGTTCCAGTGTGCAGAAGGAAGAATTACCCTCAGTGGGGAACCACTGACCTACAGGGTAAAGCCCCAGGTACAAGACCCATCCTGTTGCTCCCTCCCTCCCCAGCTCTACCCTCACATATACACTTGCACAATATCAACACTCCTAAATGCTGTACCCCCAAGACAGCCCCACCCTCCTGCCTTCCTGTTACTCGTCCTGGCCTCTATAGTCTGTGTAAACACACTTCACTGCTGTACTTATCACGCCATCTTATTCTGTTCCATGCGTCTCTCCCTTTCCAGACTTTGAGCTCTGGGAGTAACAGACCATGCCTTTCCACTTGCAAGGGGGTGGAGCAGGGGAGTATGTAAAGTACCCAAAGTGTTTGTTGACTGACATTTTTAAATGAAAATTACATTTATCTCTCTAGGATGACAGAGGCAGAACAGAGATTGCCTCTGGGGGAGGCAGGGATTTAACTGGGAAGGGAACTTTCTGGGATGATATGATAGTATATTCTAGATCTTGATCTGGGTGCTGGTTACATGGGTGTCTACATTTGTCAAAAGTAACAAACTATATAATTAAAACCTGTGTGCTTCACTGCACTATCTCAATCAAAAAGAATCACACCTACCTCTTTTTGCAGCTTCATGCAATGGATTGTCAATGGATTCTGCCTGCTCAGCCACTAGATTGAAAAGAAAAAATGCAAACCCAATGTGACCAAAACGATTCACTGAAGCCTTCCCAGTCCCCCAGCTTCCACAGTGCCGGGGCCTTCCGGAATTCAGCAATGTGGGGGGAAAAACAGCAGAAAACCAAACCAATGTTCCCTGCTTTAAAAGAAGCTGAACTATGTATTAAATGAAACCATGTTAAGCAGTAACACAGTAATGCGGCAATTAACTGGAAGTATAAACAAAAGAAAGAGATCCATGGCCTGCACACCAGTTTATTCAAGTATTTAATAAACAAATTTAGTCACAAAAATGCATGAGAAAGCATTTGATGTTCATTTTTACATTCCGTAAAAACACCATCCATAAAGATAGCTGAAAATAATCGTTGGCCTTGTGTGTGTGCATGTGAGGGGTGGGGTGTGAGAAACTATTTTGCTTCCTGAATTCAGATTCAGAACGGGCAATCAGTACATCCACCAGCCTCCAAGGAAGGTGTGTTCCCTGTTGTCCTAGAATCAGCAGGACTAACCTCATAGACTGTTGTTCAAATGAGACTTCGGAGCCACCCCACCCTCCATAAAGGGCTGTAACTGGACACTCCTTTGGCTACTGGGGATCCAAAGCAACAGGGGAACATTTTATATCCTCAGTGTGTGTGAACATTCCACACCCTCTGAAATGGAGCACATGGTAGAGGTATAATTGGGATTTCAAAAGTCTGAGCAGTAGAAGTGTTTCAAGTCTTTGTAAATCCAGAATGGTATCGCCCTAAAACCAGAGTGAATGGTTTTAACCTTCTCATTATACAGATGGGGAAATACCCCCAGAAATGGCAGTTCAGCGCCTTGGGTAAAGTCCCTTGCTATTAGGAAGTGGAAGCAAAAGGATTAGAACCCAGAACGCTTGTTTAACCAATCCTGTGCTCTTTTTACTGTATTCTGATTTCTACAAAAGTCGCGTCTATAGTAGGGGCCATATCTTGTTGCTCAAGCTCCCCAAACTGCCTTGAATATGCATTTAATGAACATCACTGTTCCAAACATGAATTAACAAGGCAGGGTTACTTCATCAGAAAAGAAAGAGCTAGTCTAAGAAACCATCCATGAGATTTGGTTTAATAGCAAAAAAAAAAAAAAAAAAGGAAAAGCTCTTATATGAAGCAAAGCCATAAGTGTTTCCTTAGAAACGTTGGGATCTTTCAGGAATGCTACAATGCATTTTTTTAAGGAATCATGGCTCAAGCCCCTCTGGTGTCCATGACCCATTTATTAGTGGAGGAGAAAGTGTGCTAGATTGGCAACAGCTCCACTGATTCCTCAGCCACAGCCGCGAGCAGAAAGGCCTCAGGAAGCAGGAATTGAAAGTGCACGGAGCATCATCCAGCCACCGGAGCCAAGCTTACCATAGTTGCTTGGGATTAGTCCAGTCCTGCCTTTGGAGGTGCCTTTCCACCAATTGGTATCACTCTGGTGAAAGAAGAGTTAAATTAAGTGACACCAAATCCAGTTTACATTCAATAATTTTTTTAAAAACCACTTGGCTCATGGAGGGTACCTGCCCTACAAAATGTCCATGGGCCCTGGTCACAAAGATCAAGCTTCCTCATTCACTAATTTCGGGTATCCACTCCCCTTATCACTAAACAACAAATATTCACATGTCTGCTTGCAACAAATCAAATACACTTCATCACAGAGCCTCAACAATCAAGCAAATCACCAGAAATAATACAAATGAAAAGAAAAAGATTACATTTAGTTTATAGATCATAGGATTTTTTTTTTGTCCAGTCTAAATTTCTCTTAGCTTCAAGATTTTTTGTTTGTTTTCCAAAGATCTCTTTATTTCACCTTTATTTTTTGGGTAATTTTCTATTATAGAAAAATTCAAACCTATACAAAAGTAGAATGAACAATATAATGAAGCTACACGTACCCATTTTCAACTACATGAATTATTCACTCAGGGCCAATATGATTTCATATATAATTCACCCACAATTCCCCTCCCTTTTAGGTTATTCTGAAATAAGTTCTAGACATCGTACTATTTCACCTATAAATATTTCAGTATGTATCTCTAAGGACTTTTTCAAAGACATAATTATAATACTTTTATTACAGCTTAAAGTTTTTTTCAACAATATTTTTAAATATCTAATACCTAGATCAATATTCAAATTTTCCAGTTGTCCTATAATTTGAAACCCAAATAAGGGTTATACAATATGATTGATGGATTAGATCATAAAGTCTCTTTTAGCCTACAGTCTCCCCCTCCATTATTTTCTCACTCCTTCACAATATACTTGAAAACAGTCTGGATTTTGCCTGTTTAATCTTCGTGTTATCAAAAGTGTGTTTCTCTGTTCCCAGTATTGCCTATAAATTGGTCACTAGTTCTAGAGGCTTAATTAAATTCAGGTTCAATTTTTCTGGCAAGATTATTTCACAGGTAGTCTAGATTTCTTCCATCAAAAGACACATAATGTCTCGTGGTCTCTCTTTTTTTAATGTTAGTAACCACTGATGAGTATTATCAGGATCCATTATTTCATAGGAGTTGCAAAATGGGTGACATTCTATCATTCCTTCTTCTTTTAAATAACTAGAATATCTCTTTAAAGAGAAACTTGCCCTCATCAACTCTCAGGTTACCTGGAGATGAAGTTCATAGAGAAAAGGCAGAATAAATGCTGATTCTTTTCCTTAACAGTTGTCTGAATAAAAAGTTGGTTCCCAGGCCTTTTGAACTTCCTTTGCTCAGCCCGCTCCAAACTCTTTGGAGTGTACTTTCTTTTCTAATAATGGTCCTTCAGCCATTCTCTACTGCTTGGGCCCACTTCTGCTTCTTTGAAATGTATTTTTACTTCTAATAAACTCCTTTTCTTCACTTTACCAAAAAAAAAAAAGAAAGAAAAGAAAAAATCAGGTGCCACTTTTCGCCCAGGGTGACCGATGATGTTTGCTTTGAAGCATCATGAGGAACTCATGAATTTAATCATATTAAATATGTTTCTCAATCCTTGGGAATTGCTGCCCTAATTGATTGCTCTAATTGTGCTATCTTTGGCTAGTGACAGCCTCTTCAACTTAGTTCCTGTGTCTTTCCAATGTGATCTTATGTGTCTTTGGTAGCTTCCCTGCTTTCTAAAAACAAGATGTTTGGGGAGTCTCTTGTACTTTAACTGCCCCCGACCTGGTACCAGACATTTCTCAAAGGAGCTTTGTCCTTTTTAATGGGAAATAACTTATTATTATTGGGTTGGTCATTTTTTTCTAGGCCTTTTTCAAAGGGAAGAACAGGAAATATTTTGTTTTATCTTAGATGAAATACAATATCCAATTCAAATGCAGAGCTGCAGGGTTTTTACTTGACCCCACTGACCTTACATCTGTCTAGCCCTTCTTGCAGACTGAAAATCCCAGTTTTCAACATCGCTGACCTAGTGACTCTTCGCTCCCAACACAATACACATGCAACTATCTCAGAATAACAATACAAATACTTCTCTAACAAGATCGCGATTAACAACAGTATACAATTTTTTTAGGAGTTCTTTCTGTCCTTCATCTATAGTCTACTGAAGATGTTCAGCTGAACTGCTAAGTTTTAAATTTTAAAGTTACTTGAAATAGTTCCTCTCTATGTGGTTATGACAATTACCTGGGGTAAAGTTAATTTTCAGAGGTTGCTTTTTACCAAATTAATTGTATAACTATGCAATAGTTTACATAAATTGAAACACATTTAATATGATTACAAGATTTACATGATTCCAAAGCTGGATCTCCAAAACAAGGTATAATATTTTTAAAAGTCTATCTTCCAGTTATGTTCCCTCTATTTTCTTTCCCCACATAGAAGAAACTGTTTTTCAGTTTATTTTATGACTCCTCTTTTGATTTTTTATTTTAAATTGAAGCAAATAGATATATGTATATCTCCTCACCCTTTCTTAGATAAGTAAAGGCATTACTATCCATGTCTTCATCTTGCTTTCTTTTCACTTAAATAACTCCACAATAGTATGCAGAAATATTCCTCATTCTTTGTAGCTGCATAACTCCAATATACCAAAGTTTAGTCAACTATTTTGATGAACATAAGGACTATTTCTAATCTTATGCTATTACAAACTAAAATCAATAGATTTGAACATACATATTTCTACACAGATACACATTTAAATAACATACAATGTTACAGCTATACAAAATAGTCTTATCTTATACATCTTTAGTTCATACACAGTATTGCAAAATTTTAGCTGAGCTTACCATGTCAGTAATGTAGATAATATCACCTTCCTCAAAGTACAATTCATCTGGCTAAAAGAAAAAAATATATATTAAGTGTGACTCCATGTGATTTTTTTTCATGAATTAAAATGTGATTATGGTAATTATATAGATTCCAAATGGTAATTATCCTTATAGACACTGTGGTTTTAAAACAGCACATAAACCACTTAACAAAACATTAACACATATACAGAAAGCTGAATTTTTCTGATGATGAATTTCATCAAGGACTTACGTACATAACAATATGGATTCCACTATACATACACATCTTATATATTCTTCCACGATGAAAGCAGATGATTTTTATATCAAAATAGGATATTAATAAAACTTCTTTCTTGCAGAAATTTTAAAAGGTGATATATGTTTTCATAAAAGGATAAATGTCTAGAATTAAAACCATGGAAAATAACTAGAAGCTTGGATCTCTCCTAAATGATTAGGTGTCAGTCCTTAAACCCTTACATAGCAACATCTGCCATCTGCGTATTTTGAGAAAACCATTATCCTATCTCTTCATGTTCAAAGAGAATGAGCATTTTATATGTGAAAGTAGTTAATAAATAGTTCAACCTTTAATAAGGCTATAGAGCAGAAAGATACAAAGCAGGAACTTCGAGGGGGGTTGGTGATTACAGTTAGTATGGGTTCTGGTCATACCAGTGAAATGTCCAACAAACTCGCTGAACAAAGCCAGGTACTTTGATTAAACATCTTATTTTTTCCATCAGTAGATAATACTTATCAGCATGACCTATACGTAAATAGCACAATGTAGTCAGGGTTGCAGATATTGAGAGATATCTACGTTGTCATGTTGAGTGAAAAATATCAAGCACAAAATTTCACATAGGATAAGGTCACAATAATGCATGAAATGTGTGCAGAAATGTTTCTGAATTTTTTTACTTTTATTACTTTCATAATTTTAGATGAAAAAATACTTTTTAAACAAGAGGTTTTGTTATTTCTGAACATAGTTATTGTTCCATACAAATAAAAATTATGCTAGTAAAACAAATTATTTTATCCATTTATTCTTCCATTTATTTATCTCCTCTTTCAGTCACAGACCAAGGCAGTAAACATGACTCTGCAGTAGTAATTTATTTAGCTTCAAGGCTGATCTATATGATTAGTGTAACTATTTCCCCCCTGTATGTAAATTAAGATTATATCTACTATATCATGCTTTAAACAACCATAATATATGAATATTTAGAGGCATTATAAATTCAAATATAAAAATTAGCAAATGATTAATGATACCAAGAAATGGCTGAGTTCCTTTAAAAGGCAAACTCCTGAAGCATTTCTTGCATTTACATTTTGATTTACAGAAACTAGACTTATACATTAGCACAGACTATGCAAAATTATATGAATCTATGAAGACTTGATGACATATGCTTTGATATTATTTGAAATAGGCATTTAGAAGAAAAAATGTAAAGCCCTCCAAGATTTTCTCTAATCATTCTCTAAAATGCTCTGATGATTTATGATCAATATGTGATGGATATAGAAAGTGATTAGGGAAACAAACTATCTCCTTGCATATTTCCCTGTTGTAAACTGAATCACTGTCCGAGGTGAGCAAGAGGACTCGCTTACTACCACAGATAGCATCCAGCTACACACAGCGGTCATCCCATAACAATAAGGTTGGCCTTCACTGTCAGTTTCACCACCATTTAACTATGTCTCCTTTAGATGACAGTAGGGATGAGAGGGGAGAATGAAGCAGGATGGAAGGAAGGAAGGAAAAGAGAATATATATTAAAACTACGCATTTTTCCGAAGTGGAGTTTGGAAAGAGCTCAATGCCTTGAAGAGAGATCTTTCTGGTCCTTGAGCCGTCTGGGCCATTCTTATTCTGTACGTCTCCAAGAGCTAACCCTGCCCACTTACATCTCACAATGAATCCTCCTCAACTAGTGCTTTTATTGAAGTCATCTCTGCCTACAGTTTTGGTCTCCTAAAATCGCAAAAGTCAAGACTGCCTACATTTTCTCATTTAATAAGATCATTCATCCTTGAAACCAAAAGGCACATTTTGAAAAAGTATCGAATAACTCAAAAAAACAAAGCACACACACACAAATTTCTGTGATTAGCCTTTCTCATTTAAAAAAAAGGAATAAAGCCCAGAAGAATGGGAAGTAAGTTCTTACTGGGCATGGGGTTTTCTTTTGGGGTGATGAAAATGTTAGATAGAGGTGGTAGCTGACAGCATTGTGAATATACTAAGTGTCACTGAATTGTTCACTTTAAAGTGGTTAATTTTATGTTATGTGACTTTTATCTCAAGGGCAACAGAAGCTAAGAACAGCTAAAGCTCCTAATGGCTTTTAAGTAATGCTTGTCCTGCATAGTTTGGTACAGTGCATCATTTGGAAAATGTCACTAGGTACGGTCATTTTGTTTCTTCTCAGTGCTATTTTGGTATCTTAATTAATGTCTGCTGTTCAGTAGTGGTCTCTGCCACAAGCCACCTATTAGTTTAAACTTGGTTTTCGACTGAGGCAACAACAAATGGCTGATTTCAGTCAGATAAAAAAAGGTCTCACTGTTTTTTCATCCTGGGAAAGGCAAGTGGACAGTTTATTTTCTTTTTATTCAACAGCTTCCACACACACAATGCTACTTACTACAGGTAAAATGTTTTCTTCCAGAGAAACTAGGGGCAGTTTTTCCTAACCGAGCTAAGGGGGTAGCCTACCAAGTTCTTCAGACTGGTGTCAGTACAGATAATTAGGTAATTTCATGACTTTAAAACATTCATTTTACCTGCAATATTCACCCTTTCCATAAGAAACCACTTGCAGGACACTTAAGGTCAATTGTTCGATAAGGATCTACTTTTAAATTTCTGGCATCCTATTCACGGACAGAAATGGGAAAATAGTGACACAATCAAGTAAGCATTTTGCCATTTCCAGCTTGTTCTTTGGTTTTTAACCACAATCCTCCTTTCCTCTCTTCTTGAAGAACCACAAGGTATCAGAACAAGTAAATTGTTGACCACTGGGATGTTATAGTGATGAATACAAACTTGGTGACGTATATTCTCATCCCTGTTCCATATATTCTTGGTAACGTATAATTCCCAAGGCATTAATTTTGTTGGTTTCTACAAATACATACTTTATGGAAAAATTTAGAAAGACTGAGATACTTTAGAAAATTTTCAGATTTGTCAACCTAGAGCCCCAAATATTAATAAAAGGGAAATAAAAAAACCAAATCAAATTCTCCATTTTTTCATTTAACACTTTATAGTATTATTATGTCCCAGGCACTTACAAATATAACTAATTTAACCCTCACCAGGAACACTGAGATGGGTGCTACTCTTAGCGTCACATTTATAGGTGAACAACTTGTCTAAGGCCCGGGACCTGGGATGTGGTAGACCCCATACTTGAAATTCAACATCTGGTTCTGGAGTCCCTGTTCTTCACCACCACCTGTGCATTCTCTCACACAGAAAGGCCATGCATAGCCATTATTGGTCAGCACAGTGTCATGGCGGCAGCCAAGGAAAATACCAATTCTTTCCCCCAACCCCACCCCACATAATGCATTACAACAAAACCAACAGCAGCACCTTATACTTGCAAAACATACTTAACCGCATTTGATCCTCACAACAATCCAGGGCTGGGTCATGGGTATCATCTCCATTTCACAACCAAGCTTACAGGGGTTGAAGAACTTGCAACAATTCACACAGTTAGTGAGTGGCAGGGCTGGGATCCTACTTCAGCTTTTGGAATCTCATTCCTGGGCTCCTTCCTCCATGTGCTATAAACCCAGCAAACATTATATGCTAGAGTAGGGTCCTGCTGGCTTCTCTTTAGAAATCAGTATTACACCTCAACCACGCAGGAAATGCTGTTCTTTCTCTATCAATGCGTCTTTACACTGGTCTATCCAGTCTAGCCAGGTCTCTCTATGACATGTTATTGGATTGGAGGCTGGGTGAGAAATAAGAACCAAACAGGGTTGGGTGGGGACAGGACTCCCTTGCCTTAAGTAAGACAGGAGAAATGGGTTTGCAGGAAAAACCAGGAGCCACAAGCTGCCCAGTGTTCTACCCGTTCAGTGGATCACCAAGAGTAGAGTGGACATTGCTCTCCCTATCTCTCCTGAGGATGGGATAGCAGTTAAAATCCGGACCCAGGCCTCCCTGGGGTGCTACACATGTCAGCAATGGTCCCACCGACTTCAGCTCAGCTCTTCCATTTTGCCTGATCCCAATGACTTTATGGAGACAAGGTCACTTTAGGATGTACCCTGGTACACTTATCCCGCCAGAAAAGATGGCTACTGGTCATGGGAGAGAAAGACCAAACTGAACTTCCAGCATTGTCCAACAGAAATTCTCATTCAGAAAAAGAATACAAAACTAACCTAGTTCTGGGATGATATTCAAAATACAAGCACAGGCACTCAACCCGTCAGGAAGGCCCATGGAGCTAGAGGCTACCTTTAACATCTTTAGAGAGAGGTGGAAGGGGGCAGAGTGTGGGGGCAGCGGGGTGTGGGGTGGTCATTACTGAGCACCCAGTACATACAGGATGAGCGAGCAGCATTCTCTACAGAACTAGGATCCTTGGGACCAGGGATATTAAAAAATACAATAACACTTTAAATATGGAATATTAAATAAACCTAATTAATAAATGTCTATTTTCTCCTGTGCATTCAATTATAACTAAGACAAAAAGCAGTGGAGAGGCTCCACCTGGAGCAGAGCTGAAGGTGAATTAAAGTAATTAATACATCAACCAATCAAAAATATTTGTTAAAGGTCATGGGGAACCAAAGGAGGAGGTCAGTGAGAAAGGACAAAGGTGATGACAAACAGGATACTGGAGGGAGAAAGGAGAAAGAGTCTGAAGTCACCTCACATCTCAAGAGTAAACACAGGTCCCTTTCTAGAGTTAGGGAGGCAGCAAAGAATGGTCTATTCATTGACTGGCCCAGGAGGGCAGCTGATGACCGCCTCCCTTCTCCCACTCCTATCTACCTCAGTGGTCATCCAACCTAGGAAATAATTGATTTGGACAGTCAGAGACACGAAGTGAGAGCCCTCCGTGATCACAGGGCAAAGACAACTTCGTCTGGGCCTCATACTTCCGTACCTTTCCGTGCCCGCCACCCCTCAAAAAATAATTCATATGTTGAAGTCCTAACCCTCAATACCTCAAAATTTGACAGCATTGGGAGATAGGGTCTCTAAAGAGTTAATTAAGTTAAAATGGGGTCGTTAATACAATTTAACTAGTGTCCTTTTGAGAAGAGATTAGGACACAGACAAGTACAGAGGACATAGGGAGAAAAGAAAGCCCAGGAGAAAGCCTCAGAGAAAACCAACCTTGCTGACACCTTGATCTCACACTTTTGGCCTTCAGATTTCTGAGAAAATAAATTTCTGTTGGTTAAGCTGAAAAAGAACTGCAGTCTAAGGTACTTCATTATAGTAGTCCTAGCAGACTATCACACCTAGCAGACTGCCCATTCCCTACCCTCACCGGCACAGGAGAGATGTCATTGGAACCTCTTGGTAACAGGAATAAAAAACTGAGAATTACCTCTACCCACCCCCAAGGCCCTTTCTTGTCCCAGGAACATTCTATTTACAAAGCCTCCAGAGAACTCAGCTGCACATGCACACACCCCATACTAACCGCATTACTTGCTGCCATTTTATAGCACCAACTCATTTCGTGCTCACAGCAATGTTCTGCTTTAGATGCTAATATTATTCCCCTTTTCAAATATAGGGTAATGGCCATAAGGTTAGGTAAGTACGCAGAGTGAGTAAATGACAGATTTGGGGTTTAAGGCAGGCCCCGGCTGACAGCAGTGAATCGATGCTCAGCACCACCTGTTCCAGGCACAGCGGGCCCAGGGCAAACCCAGGCAAAGCTGGCTGCCCGCTGCAGGAAGGCTCTAGTCTCTAGCTTACAGGCCTGACCACGTCACTGAGAACAGGCTTCCTTCTTGATTTCTTTCTCTTCTGCCTCATCCCTCTCTGGACTTCCTGCTTCCATCCTTATTCTCCTAGATGGTTGTCCACACGTCAGATAGAATGATTCTTCTAAATCTTAACTATCCAGTCATTCTTGTACTCAAAACCCTCCAATTGCTTCCCATCTTACCCCGAACAAAATCCAAATGAGACCCACAGGGCCCTACATGATCCAACCTCCTTGAATTCATCTCCTACCTCCCTTCCCGCTTCCTTGTTCACGACCTTCCTAGCTGCGCTGTCCCCACTACTGTTTCGAGAACTCACAAAGCATCCCCCTTGCACTTGTTTCTTCTGCGCCAATTCCTTCAGGGCTCTACTCAAACGTCACTTTATAGAAAGGCCATCCATAAACACCTTATCAAAAGAACACTCTTTCTCTCTTAGCCACACTGCCCCTTCCCCTCCTTATTTTTCTTCATAGGAATCAGGCCCTGAAGTCACACTCATTTGTCTGCATACTCTCTGCCTCTCCCCACTGGGATGTGAGCTCCACAAGACCATCCTTTCTGAGGTCACTGCACTATCCTCAAGGCCAGGACCAGTGTCTGACACACAGTAAGTGCTCACTAAACCATGCGTGGATGGGTGGATTTATGGATGGACACCAGAAGCTATAACAATAGAAAATACATACAGCAGAGACATAAAAAACTGTTCTGGGTGGTTGGCAGAAGGTGCTGTCATAATGGAGTTTGAGGCAGCGGTTCAAGAGTTAGATCAGCAGAAGGATAACTAAGAGTCACATATTTTACATGCAAGTAACTTGGTGATTTTAAAGCAGGTGGTGTCAGAGCATGGGGAGAAACAGCACAGGACAGACAACATGACCTCCAGACAGAAGGACATGCAGATCAACCTGAGAGGCTTAGCTTCTACACTCTGGAATGCAGTGGGAAGTGACTGAACATCCATTTCTGTAAATTATTTAAGGCTATTAAAGAAAAGGCAGACCGTTCAGGCCAGTATCTAAATGAAATCACCGTAGGTTTTTACGCCAATTTTAAAGTTAAAAAACTAAATACTTACAGTTCTGGGTTCAAACGTATAAAGAGCTCTGAACACTTTAACTTGCCCTAAAAGAGAGAAATTAAAAAAAAACACAGTCAGTTCATTTTCAAATTTGCTCTAATAGCATTATCCATTATAGTCTTCAGAATTCCCTGAGTAAAAGCCCATGTGAGAAATTTTTGCAAATGAAGTGCTTTTTCTATATAAGAGGTATTTTTTTAAAAAATATTTGTTAAATGAAAGCATGAATAAACACACACCGCTGAAGTGATTTTGCTTTCTCCTCCCAAAGGGAGCTACCTAATTGTTTGTATTTACCTTCTGTCCTATATAGAGCTCTTCCACCCCTAAGATCTCAGTTTAAAACTGGAAAGGTGAGCATTTAACATAACAGATACTTAATGTGACAACTGACAGTGGTTTAATATTCTTAAATCAATCATTTTAAGAATAGATTTTATATTTTCCCCCAAAAAATAAAACACCATTGAGAAAAATAGTACCTGTTGGAGAAAACTGTGATTCCATTAAGTTTGAAAACAAAGTGCAATAACTAAGCAAAGAGGAGCTCATGTTCACGAGAGCCGTCTTCCATGCTGCATTATCTCACTTTCTGCCTCTTTGCTGCATTTCCGTAACTGCCTGTCTTAGAATAACTGATTGGCTGGCCGGTCTCATTTGGAGACAGGCACCCTGATTTTCTCAATGTCCCAGCACCTACCTGACATACACATAGTATGAACTTAATAAAAGCTTGCTATATGAATATGTAAGTAAAAGAACAAATTCAAACAGTGTAAGAAAAAGCCTACAAACAGCCAAAAAAAAAAAAAAAAAAAAGGGTTTCATGAAATAAGTAGATGTAAAAGGGATATCAAACTAGGACTCCCTATTTAAAATGCCTAACAGTTTAGTCTCTGCACTGGAAGAGCTGCTGCGTACAGAGCATCACACAAACAGCGGGCTCCAAGGCGGAAACCAGGGAGACTACTGCAGAAATTAGGTACGCTTTTATTCTTTTTCATTCCAATTTGAACACGTTTTACAATATAACAGCATAATAGAATACATATACAAGTTATAAATACGTAGACATTTTGGGGGAGTAAATACTCAAAACGTTTTGCTGATAAAATGTAATAAAACATTTTGAGGACAGGTGTTTTTGCTCGATGAATGAGACATCCAAGTAGCTAGCACAGTGCCCGGAACATAGGCGCACCAATAATTACTTGTTTAATGAACGAACAATGGATGAACAATGGAATGGAAACATGCACTCAAAAAAGTCTGAAAGCCAGTAGTTTAGAACACCACCATCCAATATACTTTATGCAATGATAGAAAAGTTCCACATCTGTGCGAGTCACACATAGCTACTGAGCACTTGACATGTGACTGAGGAACTGATCTTTAAACATTATTTAATTCTAATTAAGTTAAACTGACTCTCGTGACTGGTGGCTAGCATACTGAACAACGCAGATTTAGAACATCAGAAAATGGAAAATGACATAATATCCATTAAGAGGGGACTATGTACATCAACTTATTCATCCACATGACAGAGTCATTAAAAAAGAATGCTGCAGGGTCGGCCAAGTGGCGCATTGCTTAAGAGCTGGTTTTGGGATGCCAGCGGCCCCGGTTCGGATCCCACATATGAGTACCAGTGACACTGCCCTCTACAGCTAACAACAGCTCCACCTGGAGTTGGGCTGTGCGAGCCCCGGCGACGGTGTAGGCTGCAGCCCCTGCTGCAGTGGGCTGCCATAGGCTACAGTGAGTGGCCGGCAGCCAGCGTGAGCGGCCGGCAGCCAGCGTGAGCTGCCAAGAGCTGCGGTGAGCAACCATCCAGAGGCCTGCGACCCATCTGCCTTATCCAGGAAAAGCGCAATGACAATACCAACATGGGCCAGTGAAACAATGTCCTCCGCAACTAGACTGAAGAACAAAAAGACAGCAACTTGTCTGATTCCCCAATGCTGTTCCCCTCCCCCAATTCCCCAATAAAATCTTTAAAAAAAAAAATCTAAAGAATGCTGCAGACAGATCCGCAGACACTGACACAGCAAAGAGCCTATAAAACAGTCAGTGAAAAAAAACAGGTTATAGAACAGTATGCCAAGTACCATCCTGTTTATGTTGACAACACCCACACACACATATCTTGAATGATAGCACCAATTATGGGGATCCTTCACATACTACTTTACATGTACTACTGAGCATGTTTACTTTCAAAATCAATGACAAGAGTAAAAAGACTTCCATGGGAGGTGGTGGGTAGGAAGCATTCTTCCTTCTAAACGCCCTAATGTGGAAGGGCAGCTCAGATCCCTGTTGTTGAGTGTGTCTGCAAGAAAATGTGATTCTTGCAATCTGAATTCTAGTGCCACTTCCCTCCTGCTCTGCTAGGGGGAGGTGAATACCCATGAAGCAAAAAAGTTTTTGTTTGGAATTTGTTTTTTACCCACACCCATAGGCCTGAGAAAGGAAATATCAAATGGAAGGCGGAGCTGCCAGGAGAAATATTTTCTGCTAACCTGAATGTTTGCTGAGAGGGGAGACTAGTTATCTTGATTACTTCAAACTTTCCAAAGAGAAGTCACACAAGGAAGCAGTCTACTCATGACCAAAATCAATAATGACAAAACTTTCTTGTTCCTTTGAGGGAATGGCAGCGATGGGATGTGCTATGGCTAATTTTGGAAACAAAATCCAATGTCAACTTAATGAGCTTAGATAAAATTCAACATAAATTCAAGAACCTGGAAAAAAAAAAAACTTGAATGTGACTAAGCCGCTGTTTTTCATAATGGTATCGTTTGTGAGTGTCTTACTTAAAATATTAACAACTAAAAGGAAGTCGGAGATTTATTTGCATTTTGATTTACATTGAATGCCATAAACATTGACCATCAAGCAACTCGTTAGGCTGTTATGCAAGGGAACATTCTGTGGAACGCTGCAGAAATACCTGCACATACATGATCCTATTTATCGACTAATGTTGATTGTCAGCCTCTTGTGGATCCCTTTTAATCTACATATTATAAAAGCTCTGGGCTTTCATTTATTCCATCCTCAAACCTGAGTCAAGTAGAAACGAAAGAATACAAAAGAAACAGCCAGAGGATATGAAAGAATTGCATTAAAAAAAGAAAACCACATGACTTTCATGATTACAGTATACCAACCTTGGATACTCTCTCAAGAGAATAATAATACATAATATACTAATCCTTTTTACATATTTAATTGAACTGTGAGTGATGTTCTATACAGGTTTAAACAGACTATTCAAGGGAAGAAACCAACGTGCCCACCTGTGTTTCTACAGTATTGTCCTTACAGGCATCTAAAAAATAATAATGAACATCTTAATAAATCTTCAAGAGCTGGCACTGGTCAATCCCAAATTTATTTAAAGAAGGCAGATTCAGAAATGTGAACTGATTGTGTCCTTTTATAAGCACGGAAGCTAACTTAGTTGCCTGCTTGGGGCACCCTCCATCCTGACCATTTATTTTCTCATGAAGATCTCGTTACATATCATAAAGAGTGAAAGTGAAGCTGAGAAGTGAAGCTGTGTAAATTACCTAAAATCGCACTGGAATTCACCCTGATTTAAGATCAGAAAGAGGCCCAATCTTCTGTTTGATTCTTTATGTGGCTCTCACATGAACGAGCATGTGAATGGTATTAAGGGTTTCAGTAGGGCGGGCTTCCTGATGTAAACAAGGTAAGTCAATTCCTCTGACACCCAGGCAGTGGGCCCCTGCTGGCTGTTCACTTTGCAGGCTCCTCACCTTGCCAGGCACGCCCCTTCCATTTCTCTACAGCCCCACCCTGCCCCTGCGGAGAAAGACTGAACCCACCACTAGCCAAACACCATTTTGCTCTGGAGTTGGGCTGAGCCCAGAATTCAAGAAACGAATCTTGTCCACAGCAGGGGAAGCAGGTGGAGGGAAGAGCCGTTCGTGTACAGACAAAGGGTAAGAGAATTCTGTTTCTGAGGTTTGCAAACAGAGGGGTGTATTGCTGCGCCCCTAAGGCCCTGAAACCGTGCTTAGAAGGAGCTGGGGCTTACAAACTCAAACATAAAATTTCAAATCAACTTTATTCTCTGTTGGTGAAGGAGTGGAGAAGTTTCCAGAGTGAGCCACTAAGACAGCACTAAAAAGAGACTATTCACTATAATGGAGAGACATATAATAAACAGCAAGAGGGATTACTTCTCAAACATCAGACCTCAGTTATCTATAACAGATCAACTATTTCTTTTGCATTCCACTTAGGAATTTGGGAAGCCTGAGACTTTTAGGACTTCATTTAAAATGGCTATGGTAACTACTACATGCCCATTATGATGGTTAAAACTAAAAACATTGAGGGCCCGCCAAGTAGCGCGTTGGTTAAGCACTGGCTTGGGAAGCCAGAGGCACCGGTTCGGGTCCCACATATGAGGGCCAATGACACTGCCCTCAAAAAAATAAATAAATAAATAAATAAATACATTTTTAAAAAAAAAAACTAAAAAGATTGACAATGCTAAATGTTAAGAAAACTATAAAACAAGTGGAATTCTCAAACACCACCAGAGGCTGTGTAAACTTGTACAACCACTATAGAAAATTATTTGGCAATAGCATTAATTCATTTTTTTATAAGTCTTAACATGCCTTTGAGATCTTAAATTTCATTTTGGAGAAAAGGAACATAACTAGAAACTCTTCCTTGCATCTTTGGTTAAGACCAAAGTACATACAAAGTACAGTGAGTCTCAACATTTTTACACCACAGATCACAAGCAGGTATATTATAAAGCTAATTTAGTAACTTTAAAAAATACTAAATAGAAAAAAATATATATTAAATAGAACTAAAGAGACCAGAGCACACTATACATAATAGAAGTAATTATAGTTTTGTGAAATTTTTATTTCATTGGGGCTGGATAGATGAATGGATAGATAGATGTTTATTTTAGAAATCTGCCAAATACACATTTTGTTTGGTAGCATGTCAAATGGCCAAATATTAACATCCGTATTTGCCAAAGGCAAATGATGCCTTTACAGAATGAACTACCGAGAAACAATAATAAATCTGAAATTTTATTCAAAAAGTTAATTATTATGATTACAATTTTAGTGTTAAAAGTTCTGGTAGATCCATTTTAAAAGTCTGCTATAAAAGGACAGGAACCATAATTCCTTGGCACTGTCAAGTGCAGACTGATGAGACTTGAGTAAAACTAAATAAATGCTCTCTCTAAAATGAGGTCTGTGGAAAAGCAAGATACGCTGGCGCTAGCTCTGCCAGCTGAGCTGTTGCTGGTGGTGATTTTGCCACCAAGTTGGTAAGCTTTCCTTCCTCCCTAATAGAAAATGGCTGAGGTCAAGACTTACCTCCTCTTCATCTCCTGGGCCTGAACATTTGCTTAATGCTGATGACACAATGTCCCTGAAGGCAATCCCACAAAGAACATAATGGTTTCCCCAAAATTAGTAATTGCACACTCTCACTATTAATATTCTCAGTCCATAACTATAATTTTTGCTATAATTTTTTAACTATAATTATTCATAAAATAATTTTTGGATATATAAAATTCACAGCCTCACCATCACCATTAATTATATCAATATTTTGCTCTCCAATAATAAATACACATTCAAACTTGCAATTGATTCAGGGAATTTTCATATATGAAGTACAAAAGGACAAACTTGGAATATGTTACATTTAGAGTACTTGGACTGTTTTATGAAGTGAATATTAAGATAACAATAAATCCAAATGGCATGCCTTGCTTTCCTTACAGGTGCCACTACACTGATCTAGACAATCTACAATCCTTGTTCTAATACAAGCCTAGGTATGCCTGAAATGACAGTGAGGTAGGCATTCCACCATTTGGCCAGTCACCCAAAGCTAGGATTTAGGAAGAAATTTGAGGCTAAGGTAATGTCTGTGTACCCCTATAATCATGTGTGTGTGTGCGCGTGTGTGTGTGTGTGTGTGTGTGTGTGTGTGTATTTTTGTATGTACCATGTCATTAAGTAAAATATGTCTCTTACTAAAGATCAGGGACAAAAAAAGTTTGAAATCCATTGCTCTAGACTATCTGATCAAAGTGGGAATTTGCTATAAGACACTCTAAAGAATGAGTACTATTTCCTCTACTTTGTGAATTTCAAAATTCAGCTGACATATAAAAAAATAATATTCTCCCAGCTCCCCCAAAAGCAGATCGTTTATCACCAATTTTAGAGCTTTCAGAAAATAAAGAGAAGAGAATTATTTGAAAAGGGGAGAATCACGAAAAAATAAGAATTAACCATACATATAATTCTCATATTTGTCCAAGAGAACACAGGGAGTATTAATTTCTTAATTTACATTCTGTGTGTAGGGAAAAAAAAGTGTCACTACCTCTGAATATTGTCAAGGTAAGGCATTTTGGAATTATTCCATTAAACATGCATGATGAAACAGGATGTTTTCTGCTCAAAACTAAAACAGGAGGAGTCTATGTGATAATATCCAAGAGTCAAGGCTATCATTTGATAACTGGAGTGAAAGGAAACAGCTGTGCTCTGCTGGGCCCACACAGGGCTCCCCTGGGCTTTGCAGATTCCAACGCCCATAAATGAGTTGGTTAGTTCAGAACAGGCTTCTTAGTGACGCTATCTTTATTCACGTCATTCCACAAAAGCCCACTCTTGAAAATAAAACCCAGAGGCTATAATCCTTGCAAAAACAATCATCATGTGAGCACAGCAATGTCTACGAGTTTCCCATGTAAAGAATAAGTTTCTTCCCTCATCCTTATATTCTTGGATTAATTGAATCAAATCCAAAGAATTCTATTTCATATACACCTTTAAATGATATAACTAATAAAAAAGACTATGAACAAAATATTTTCATCTCTTCTTACTTCAACACCACCTCTTTCCTGCAGCTTTCCCTTATCCAATTCAGAAAAGAAAAAAAAATAACTAAAGAATTTGAAATGTGTCTTGACTTCAGCTGTAGGAATGGCAGACCCGTTAAAAACAGTAGCCAGTGTGTTTTCTCACAAGAGGGTTCTGTTTATTAACAGTGTGCCTTTCTTATCCATTTTTTCCCTTTACTTATACTTTTCAGTGCCTTTCAGCAAACTTGGTTACTTTTATATCTTGAGGAGCCATAGCTGCTGATCATTTTTATTCTCCACGGTATACCAGAAATGTCCAAAACAGCAGAGCTCAAAATTTCAAATGACATGTTCAGTGCCAACTATGTCTTCACTGGCTAAAAATTAGAGATAGGCAATGGCCCTTAAAGACTCTTCATCCCAAGATGAACTGCTTCTAAAGTCACTTTGAGGAAGTCGCAGGGATGAATAAAGAAAATTATTTCAGTCCTTGGAATTTAACTGAAAAATCATGCCACCTTCTGCAAAAGGGTCCGTCCAAGGACCTGTGCAACCTGTGAGCTAAGAATGGTTTTACATTTTTAAATGCTTAGGGTGGGGAATCAAAGGAATAATATTTCAAGATATGAAAATTATCTGAAATTTCAAATTGAAGGATCCATAAATATTAACAGGAACATACAATATTTGCATACTGTCTGTATCACACTACAATGGCAGAGTTGAGTAGTGGCAACAAAGGCCATCTGTGACCCACAGATATGCTTATGTTTTAGTGTTATGTAGAAATGGTTGGTGGTAATACATGCACGATCAACTACGCAAAACAAAAATACTCAGAGAAGAAAAAACAAGAAGAAAACAACATTAACATGTCAATAGTTATCTCTGGGTGGTCATGTTTAGTTTCTTCTTTGTTTTCTAAATTGTCTATAAAGAACAGGAATTCCATATATAACCAGGAAAACATATTCATTTTTAATGTCCTATTGAAAGACAGCTTAAATGTTATTTTATGTATCAGCAGAGTATTTTAATATGAGGTTTTTTTGTCCTTGGTCTCCCTGAACTCACCATTCATTGTACTTAGGAAATAAAAATTTGCAACAACAAAAAAACGTCGCCTTTGTCTAGTCTTAGCCCTTCTATGAAGACACATAGTAGCAAGAAAACATGATGATAAAAATGTCTCCATTATTTAAAACAGAATCCCTTTAAAACACAACATAGGGACAAAGATATACACTGTATCTAGGAAAAAGAAAAAAGAGAGTCTCTAGAGACACATAACTGAGTCCAAGCTAGATTACAGGTGCTCACTTGAAGTTTGCCTGCTGGGTGCAGAGGGGCCAAACTCTGCAGTGGAGAGCATTTTACTATTTCTAGTTAATATTGGAACTCTCATTTTATAATACAAACACTGTGTGTGTAAGGAATATTATAAAACACAACAGGAAAAAGTAATTAGAGAGCACAGAATAAGCAATAACTTGAAAACTGAGCCCCTCTCAGTTCAGAAAACAAAAAGATTCGAATTTTCTTCTGCAGCACATACAGAGATTTCACAACAGTCCTTATCAAAAATTATAACAGGGCCTGCCGAGTGGCGCATTGGTTAAGAGACGGCTTGGGACGCCAGTAGCTCCAGTTCAGATCCCACATATGAGGGCCAGTGACACTGCCCTCTACAGCTAAGATGGTGAACAACAGCTCCACCTGGAGCTGGGCTGCTGTGAGTCCCTGGGACGGCATAGCTCAGCCCCTGCTGCAGTGGGCTGCCATAAGCTACAGTGAGTGGCCGGCAGCCAGTGTGAGCTGCCAAGAGCCACTGTGAGCAGCCATCCAGAGGCCAGAGACCGGTCTGCCTCACCTGAGAAGAGTGCAATGATGATACCAACATGGGCCAGTGAAGCAATGTCCTCCACAACTAGACTGAAGAACAAAAGTACAGCAACTTGTCTGTTCCCCTTCCCCAGTTCCCCAATGCTGTTCCCCTCTCCCAATTCCCCAATAAAATCTTTTTTTTAAAAAAAATTATAACAGAACCAAAAACAGGGAAGTGGAAATCAACAAGATGTCTAAGATATTCATTTCTTCCAAGATCATCTACTCACTAAGACAACAACCTTTAAACTAGAAATTGTTTTCTTAATTGCATCCTCTACTGTAAGTTACACAGCAGCGCTCCTTCAAAAGGTTCATGAAGTGTTCCTAAGGGTGTTCTTCCTATCATGAAAGCGGTGAACCTTGCCTGGAGGCCCTGGAAAGGTTGGACAGTGGGAGCTACGCCCATTGGCCATTCCAGAGCCAGGCCTGGCATCTCACCGAAGGCTCAGCCCAGGCAATGCAGGCGGGGGGGCGCCCCAGGTGATAAGTTTTCTCCCCGCTTGCCTGATTCTGAAAGTCAAGACTGTTTATGGGAAGGAGAGCCAGACAGAAGTCTGGAGGGTCTGGGAAAACCCAAAGAGTCCAAGTGACTCCCAGAAAAGGTCAAAAAAATGTTTGGGTATTTTCCCAACCCAGATCAGATTTGGGGAGAAGAAAGAAGGGCCCAAGAGAATAAAGTCCATAAAGAATGGCAGAGAAGGCCCTAGAATTTCCCTAGAGAATGACAAAGGTCAGCAAATAAAAAGCTGTGGTTTTTCTGGGGTTGTAATTAAAATAGGGTAATAACGAGACCATGCTTATGAAAATGTCCCCACCAGTGAAGGCCTGGGCAGGAGCTCTGAGTCACATACTCAGATTTCACGACTAATTTCAGCTATTTCAAGGCCCAAGGCACCTTTCACACCCATTCCTGAGGTGGCAAGTTGCTCATGAATTTTAACCTTTTTCATTAATGGACACCCAGAAGATGATTTGTCTTTTTGTGAACATGGGGTCATGAGTGGGGGGAATGTAGGAGATTGACAATGAAATTTGCCCTTAAACTTCTAGGAATACTCCAGGCTTTCTCCCAAACCCTGGAGCCTGCTGTTTTGAGAACTATTGAGAACTATGTTGTGTATGATGTGGATGGGTTGACAGTGAAAATCACCTCTGCCCACAGGGACAGAAGAGTGAAAGCTTAGCACTGTCTACAGCAGTGGCTTTCTACCAATATGCAGCAGTCATCTAAATTGCAGGTTTTCATAATAATTACTAGGAATTTGCCCTCCTTTGGTACTCACTGTCCAGCTGTAGAAGTAACCTGTCTTTTCTTGTCATCTGTCCTAACAAATTACTGTTCTTTAACTACGGTTTTAAAGATATTTAGTGGGAAATTAATACTCAAGAGCACCATAATAGTTTTCAACTACGAACGGAATTTTTTTGTTTGAATTCTAAAGTTTTAGCAATAAAACTTACCCATCAGTACAAGTTTATGTTATTAAAATTGTAATTATATCAGAATCCCTATAAGTACATAAATGTTATTTATTTATTTTTTTTTAGCTGAGCCATCCTGCTACCTGTTGGCAGCTTGGCGGCAGCTCAGCTCGGGTTGGGCATTGAACTGCTGTTGCTCAGAGCTCAGCTCGCACTCTTGAGCGAGCTCTTCACCAACTGAGCCACTCAGCTGGCCCCAGTGTTATTTTCTTAATTTAAAAAAAAAAAAAAAAGAGGCTTTTGGTTTTTTATATGAGAACTACATTAACTGACAGCGAGGACCCTTTTCTTTGAGAAAGAATCATCCTTCTTCCAGAGAGAAGCATTGAAAACCCTCCTTCCTGGAATGAAATAAAACAATTTCTATAACAAAGGGCCTGATCTTGAATCCATAGCTTAAAACTGTTACCTCTAAAAAAGACAGGAAAAAAGCATTAAAGAAAGGAGGATTCTGAACAATTTTGCACAGTTAATTTCTAAAAGCTAGCTAAAGATATATTCTTAGATCTGTGGAGTTAATGTTATCAAGTTATAACTAGCCATGCTAAGTGAAATAAGTCAGACAGAAAAAGTCAAGAACCATATGATTTCACTCATATGTGGGATATAAAACTGAAAGCAACAAACGAACAAGACAAACAAACAAAAACTCATAGACACAGACAACAGTTTAATGGTTACCAGAGGGAAAGGGGAGGTGGTAGAAAAGGGTAAAGGGGGGCCAAATATATGGTGACAGAGATTTGACTTTAGCTGGTGAATACACAATGCAATAATATACAGATGATGTATATAATTGTGCACTTAAAACCTATGTAATCTTATTAACCAGTATCACCCTAGTAAACTTAATTAAAAAAAGACAAACATAATGAATCATTTAAAAAAAAAACTTATTTCTACTAAAAAAAAAGAAGCTATAATTAGCTTTTTCCAAACTTAAAATCCTGAACATCTCAAAGGCCACTCATGAACGACCACATCTTGCAAGGGTCTCCTAGTCCGTGCATCTGGGTTCAGGCACACTTCTGCATGGCCACCCCAATGTTCTCTACCTCTAAGCAGCTGCAAAAAAAAAAAAAAATACAAAACAAAAACATGACAACTCCACTGCTCTGTGTAGCTAGAGTCTAAGTGAAATCGGATCAGACCTAATTACGAATATATTATGTCCCAACCCTAAAACTCTTCCCATCCCTTCCTCTCCCAAGTTGTCATAGAAATCTGGGCTTATGAAAAGCCCTTAAAGAATTTAATTCCTCCATATGTTTGCATTCACATGGCAATGAGCATTGAAAATATTCCAGGATTCTATGTATAAGCACAGGATGAAATTATGCAGAAATTTGTGGAATTATTGAGAAGTCAATCTAAGGCAATAAAAATTTGGAATCAGATTTAGAATCAAGTGAAGAAACAGGCCCAGAGGGGTGTAGGGATTGACTTATCAAAGTGATCTAGCAAGTTAATAAAAAAAAAATTGTGATAGTCTCAGAGATATAGAAGAAAAACTGATGGTTGCTAGTTAGGAGGGGGGTGGGGGTGAAGGAGAAGGGGAAGGGATTAGACAGCATAAATAGGTAACTACAATACTGCCACAGGGTATGAAAGACAGTTTGGGGAATATAATCAATAATGTTGTAAATATTTTGTAGGGTTCAAATCGTCACATGTCTTGTTAGGGAGACCACTTCATGGATGGTGTAGCGGCTTGATCACTGCACTGCACACCTGAAGCTGAAGTTGAATAATATTGTATGTCAATTATAATTTAATATATATAGTCACGGGATGAGGAGTACAGTGTGGGGAGTGGAGTCAATGGAACTGTAATAGATATGTATGATATGGGGTAGTGGGGCGGTGGATTGAGAGAGGGGGTGTCACTTTGTGAGGGATGAAAAGTATAACTATTGCATTGTTTTGTATACCTGAAACTAATAAAAAAAAATTGTGGCCAGAAGTTCACCCCAAGCTAATGTTCATTTCCCATTAGTATTCGTATAGTCTGCCTCCTCCTCCCAATCACAGCTTAATCCTAGCATATCCACTGTATTAGCCCGTCTTTATGCCTAACGTCCTATCATTAAAGAGTTCAGTAGTTCCCTTCTCTACAGAGGATATGTTTCGAGACCCCCAGTGGATGCCTGAAACCAGATAGTACCAAACCCTATGTACGCCATGTTACATTTTTTCCCACAAATACATACCTTTTCACTTAAAGAAAGCACTTCTCTTGGGCATATTCAAATTGCCAACATCACTACTCTTGTGCTTTGGGGCCATTATTAAGTAAAATGAGAGTTATTGGACATGAACACTGTGATACCAAGGCAGTCAATCTGATAACCAAGAAGGCGTGTAATGGTTGGGTGGTACATATGGGTTGGGTACAATGGAAAAAGGGATGATTCACGTCCCAGGCAGAACAGTGTAAGATTTCATCACATTGCTCAGAACAGTGCACAATCAATAACTTATGAATTATTTCTGTAAGTTTCCATTTAATGTTGTCGGTCTGTGGGTAACTGAAACCATGGAAAGTGAAATCATGGATAAGGGAGACTATGGTAGTTCAATTGAAAAGGGAAACCCTTTAAGGAATCTTGTTTTTAGCTTATCTTATTTTTCAATGTAAGCACCTTTGGGGAAGGGGTTATGATTAATCAGTGATTGGTTTACCACGGAAGATGAATTTGTTTATCAGATATGAAGCAGTGAGTGAGTTTGTTCTCACAGCCCTGTGGAACTGAGATAAGAAGAAACCATGTTCCAGGTGACGTCAGGGAAGACCCAGACGGTCTGCAGGACAGTCCTGACTGAGATCTTGTTAGAAGGCTCTCTGGGCATATGGCGCTGATCCCTCAAGGTGCCATAATGAGCTCAAACAACAAGTGGCTACGGTATTCAGATCTGCCTAAGGTTGGGTCTGAAGAAGGAAGGGCACCCAAGGGTAAATCCAACCAACGGTGGCCAAAGACCCCAGCCAATCTTAGGGGCATAGTATATCCAAAAGGCACAGGTGTTAGCAAAAGGTCTAAATGATATGGGCCATACATCCATGCAGGGGAAAAGCAGGCCAATGACAAGGGGTCAGGGCAAACCAAGCAACAGACATCTTGGCCCAGTCAATAAGAGAGTGTCAGAACAGATAAAGACATCAGAGAGACCCAGTACCAACCAATAATTGGAAAATGGGCAGGAGCCCATTGTGGAGAACAGAGCTTCTATCAAGCCAGTGTCAGGTCCCAGTGACCCTTTAGAGCCCCTATATTTAGGTAGCGAACTTGGTTTTAGACTGGGAAGGCATTAGGCGAGGAGCCCTGTGGGTGGGACAGGCTCCTTGCAAGAGGAAGTGGGCAGGCACCATAAGTGGTGACTCCTAGTTCACATAACACAGGCCCAGATTCTCGCTGGCAGTGCGTGCGTGACTTAGATTTAGAACCTGAGTGCAGGGTAATAAAAAAGAATGATTTATTCCCCAAAAGAAAAATAAAGTTGCAAACTATTTCAAGTTTGGCACACCATTCAGAAAATGAAATTTGGAGGGAACCGTTTCTGTTGCAACATTTCACAGCCAGCTTCCAAAGCCAGCAAGAATACCTTCAGTGTAGGTCCTCCCAAGGCAGCTGTTGACAAACTTGCACTGATTCATCAAAACAATAGGTCCGCAAAGCTTCCAGGAAACCCTGTAAACCTGGGTAGGCCAACGTTTTAGATAGAGTCATATAAGAGTTTGGTTTCAAGCAAGGAAATAGGAGACTCCATGGAATCTTCCAAATCTGGAGTCTGAGACATCTGCCAACTGTGCCAACAGGCTAGAGGGGCTTCTCTGAGCCTAGCCCTCTCACCATGCTCAGGGAACTTGAATTTGCAGGTGCCGCCCACACACACACCAAGCATGGATTGGGTCAGGAGGTTCCTAGAAGACACAGCCACTCCAGAATACTCTCCAGTGGAAGTCATTTCTTTGTCTCATGCAAATAAGTTGATTCAAGTCTCTCCTCCTCATGAAGAAGGGAATCCTGAAATACAGCCCATGAGTTTCTCGGAACCAAGCAAAATCCCTAAAGGGCAGGGCTGTCAGAAAGACTCCCGAGACCCCTCCAGCAGGAAAACACTGAGTTAATCCCTAGGTTCTTCCTTAATTTGAATTCAAATTGAAAGAAACACACTGAGTACATTCTAGGGTCCCACCAATATAAAACCTAAGTAGCTTATCAAATTCTAAGGGATGTTAACAAGTTTTAAAATCCCACCATTAATCAAAATGCACAAATACAAAACTCTTCCCCAACTCTTACCCCAATTGGGAGTAAGTTGAGGAATTTGCCTTGTGACTTTCTAAAAATTCTACAAATGCACAAACATCAAGTGGGAAATGACTGACAAGAATGAATAAAAAGAAGATGGCTACAGCAGGCCTACCAGTGACTTGTGTAAGTGACTTGAAGCTGTGACCCTCTTTAACCCCTGGCTGCAAATTAAACACCCACAGCTATTATTAACATTCTGACAAACAGATGTGCAGACATTTAAATTCTTAATTTCTGTGTGAAGCAGCACTGTTTTCCACTGACTGCTACACTAAAATGGCTTTCTCTTTAATTGGGAACAAAGTTCTCTGGCCCCCAGTTCCACGTGTGCACAGCAGTCACCCTAGCTCCTCTTAGGGAAGCTCAGCCTTGTACAGTCAGGTGAACATGGATAGGAGGACATATCAAGTTATTTCTGCTCGAGTCAAATGACATTTCCCCTTCGCTGCCTACCAAACTCTTACTCAGCATTCAAGACCCTGCTTAAATTTTTCCTCTTCTGTGACACCTTCTCAGCTTTCTCAAGCTCCCTGCCTTGCATTTCCCAGCTTCTCTGATCACACTTTGATAATATCTCCTATCACATGCTTTATAATTTTTCTGTTTAAACAAGCTCACACATTTTTGGTAGGAAGGTATACTGGTAGAACCTCTTTGGAGAGGATTTTGGGAATGTCTATGAAAATGACAAGGCACATAACCTCTAACAATACAACAATCCCTCCAGGACTTTCCCCATGGATTCACTCACACAAGTAAGCAACAAGGCTGTTATAACAGTATTTGTTACAATAAAAGAGTGGAAACAATCTAAATGCTCATTAATATGGGTCTGGTTAAATAAATACAATAGAGGACCATGTGGTTGTTCAGAAGAACCAGGAAGCTCTTTCTATACTGATATCTGAAATTTTTTTACCCCAAACTCCATTAATTTGTTCGATAGAGAACTTTTCTTTTCCTAAGTTTTGCAGTATGATTGACAAATTGTTAGAGACTCTTGACTTAATGACACATCAGGCCACTGAAAGGGGGCCTCTCTGTCTCTGATTCATTTTCTCTCTCTCTCTCTCTCTCTCTCTCTCTCTCTCTCTCTCTCTCTCTCTCTTTCTCATATATTTTGTTTTCCCCTGGGCATTAAGCAAAGGAGGACAACTTTGGCAATGGTTTTCATTGGACATGAGGTATGAAGTAAAGGGGATCAAAATCTGCTACCCCAAAATATGCGACTTTGGCATAAGGATTATTTTAAGCTAAAGGCAATTGAGAAAAAGCAGACACAAGAAGAACTCTTTGCCCTCCCCCATCTGCCTAAAAGCAGGGCATAAATTTCCCCTGTGAAGGTATAGCCCCTAACATGCCCCCTCATATAAGAAAGAGGACAAAAACTCTTACTACTAAAAAAGGAAATGGTACTTAGATGAGTCTATATAAACAAACCATACTAAAATAAATCTTATCTTCTATTAGTTTCGCCATACATTTACCTTCCCACAATTTACTCCCCCTAGAACCGCATCTCCCCTTTCCTTTGTCTGGTCACTTCTACACAATGTATCACCCTTGGTTAAAATGATATTTAAGAAGTCTAACCACTTCTTTGGGTTTTCACTTCTTTCCTGCACATCCCTTGTACACATAAAATTAAAAACATCAATTAAATATGTATGACTTTTTCTCCTGTTAATCTGGTTGTTTTTTTGGGTTGTTTTTTTTTGGTCAGTTTAATTCACAGGACCCAGACATAGAACCTAAAAGGGTAGATAAAAAGTCTTTTCCTTCCTTATAGGGACATGTAAGAAAAGCTAGTCACTAGTCACACTGAAGTCAAGCAGTGGTAACGCAGAAAAAACGAAAGGGAGGGACACCAGTATTTCCAGAAATAGTGCTGATGGACACTGCCTCCAGCACTTGCTACTTTATAATGAAGCTACAAGATGTGCCCAACCAGTCCTCCCAACCTTCTGCTAGATAAAGGCTTTATTATGTATCAAGACTTTCTACGTATCTGTCATACATAAAAAAGTTTAGTTGCTATGCAGTTACAAAGAAATAAAAGATTATTCTACTCTCAATAAGTGTCTAATAGTCAATACAGATTTAATGAAAGAAGAGAGTTATGGAAAGCACATGCAAAAACGACAACTGCTTAAGTTAATGAAGGTGACTGCCTAACAAAAGCTCATCCAACCTAATAGAATCCTCACAGGTTTCTCTGCTCCAAAACACACTGACTCTAGTTAAGGCTTGTGTTCCATTCCCAGGTCAAACCAACTACTTCCTACCTTTGAGGCTTCAGGTAGTTTTCTAAACCTTACTAAGTCCTACTTTATCCATAAAAATGGGGATATTAGGATCCACCTTTTAGGGAAGTTAGAAGAATCAAATGAGATACAGCATTTAAAGTTCTTGGCACAGGGCCTGACGCTTAGTTAGGGCCAAATAAATGTTAACTAGTACTATCAACATCATCATCATTCTGTTACTTTTCAAGATGGTTTTCAAACTTTATAAATGGAGCCCCTCTGACGAATTTATTTATTCAGAGGAAAAAAAATTACACAAAAATTTGGATCATTTTAGATGAAGACCCTTTTCTTCTCAAAGGTGTTATACAAGCAGCATATGTGTGACATCTTTGAATTTCATGATGTTTTCACTGTGTACACAAAAGAACCCAAAACACTAACATTTGCTTCTTCAAAGTCCCATGAATTTATTTTCACAAGACATGTGAAATATTTATGCTGCTTTACTTTCATCACCAAAATCAATAAGCCATTTAAAGAACTGGTCAAGGACAGACAGCAGGCTTCCATCTACAGTGGAGGGTTATCAAACCTGCTTAGAATGCAATGATTCCAGTCCAAATTTCATGCAGTATCATTTGGTGAATCTTATAGCAAGTCTCAGAATAAAGTCACTTTTCTAAAAAAGTATGTGAGAACATACGTTGTTTTCTACACTTCAACAGGCCAGGCGGGTTCACCCTAATTGAACTGCAAAGCTTCGGAGGTTGTCTGAAAGGAACAGAAGTGCTATCAATATGTGTAGAATTGAGAGGCTGGGCTGGTTCAGCAGATGGTAAGAAGGGTCCCACAAAAAATGAGATAATGTCCACAAAATTGTGACACATTTTAGCAGACAGAGTACCATGGTGACATATCTAACAATTAGAGGAGAGGGTTTCAATGACAGACCTTGAATGGCCAAAACTGACCTTACAGAAAAAAAAGAATCAGTAACCAAGGAAAGGTTAAAATATAATAGAAGGGCCGGCCGAGTGGCTTAGTTGGTTAAGAGCTCACTCAAGAGTGCGAGCTGAGCTCTGAGCAATAGCAGTTTGAGGCTGGGCATCCTGCAACAGGTAGCAGAATGGCTCAGCTAAAAAAAAAAAAAAAAAAATTATAGAACTGATTTTTCAAGCTAAGCACAGGCGATACTATATAGACTATAGGAAACATCAACTAGCAGCAAGGAACTTAAAACTGAAACTGAGACACCACTCTGAGGATAATCGAATAAAATTCAACGGATTTTTTGAAAAAAAAAAAAATGGATTTGAGGAAGAAATAAGAAAGAAATCCTGCGAGAAAACAGTGGTTATCACCAGATGATAAGTAGGGATGGTTTTTATTTTTTTATTTATATATTTATTATTTTTCTATACTGTACTCTTTAAATTTTCTGTAATAAAAATATTACTTTTATTTTTAATTACAAGATTTTTTCCAACAAAATGGGTAAGATCAGCCATCCAATTGTAGAAATGGGATATTCTAAGATATTATCTGTAGATATATAAATCAGTCCCATTAGACTGAAGACCCTCCTGGATGAGACCTTATTTCGGTGTTCCTTGGAACCCTAACACAGGGCCTAAACTAGAAGTTGTATATATTAAGCGGTTAGCAAACAAATTTGGTTGTGGCCAGAATCCCAAACAAGGTGACCCCTAGTATAACGTCAGTTAGGAAACTAGGGAAATGCAAAAGGAAATTAAGCAGCAGGGCTTTCCCTCAAGCATCCGACCAGGGCTTACCTGGGCAGCCTCCTTTCCAAAAAGGTCCCCTTATGGGGCACATGGCAACCATCCCGATAGCTACATTAGCCCACATTACAGCTTATTGTTCCTTGCTATGAAAATCTTCCAGTAAGTCTGTCCTCCCTCACCTAGCTCCCCTCCTTTTAGCACTGCCTATGAATTAAGTCATGCTGTTCTGCCCAGATCTTGCTTTTGCAAGAACCTATGGGGACCACACTATGACGGCCCACTTGTGTTTCTTGCCGAGCTGTCTAGCCCACTCCAACACTTGAAGTGAACCATGGGAGAAACTCATCTCAGGTCTCAGTACCATTAAAATGAGTCTTCTCCCAGCAAGTAATACATTTTAATTTTATGAACACTAGGACTCTTGTAACTGATCTTCTAGCTCTCTCCTTGAAGCTGAGAGCCAAAACTACAGCTCTCCTTTAAGAATTCTGCAGGATCTTACCACATGTGTGTCTGAAAGCTAACTTTTCCTCTGGCTTCCTCTTACACTATTCTTGCCTCTGTCTACACAAACCTGCTTTCTTTATCTTTTTTTACTCTCATTTGGGATGAGGCAGGGTATAAATAAAGCAAGAAACCAAAAATTAAATACACCTCCCTACCCCCAATTCCAAGCTTACTTCAGACATTTTCACCCATGTAGCTTGCCTGCAGGACAAGAAAGTCAAGCTCAGTGCCACTCTCCTTGCTGCTACCAACCAGGCAGTGACGTTTATGAGCATTTGTGGCAAGAAAGTCTGACCGAGGCCAGAGGCACTTTCCTTTCTACTTCCTGCCCGCCAGCTCTAAAACACAAGACTATCTGAATAATGCACTGTGGTGTAAGGCTTTATAGTTAAGAACGCAAACTCTGGAGCCAGACTATCTGGGTTCTAATCCTGCCCACTTCTCACTATCCAGCTGCTGACCTTGGGAAAGTTATTCACTCTTTCTGTGCCTTGCCTTCATTTCCCCACCTCTGCAATAGGAACAATAATAGTACTCACCTCATAGGGTTGTTGTAAGAAGTAAATGAGTTAATGAATTTCAAGTGATTAGACCAGGACCTGGTACACAGTAAATGTGGGCCAGGCCTCGAACAGGACAGTTCTGTTTTCAGTTAAACCAGGCCACACAAAGTTTCAAGTTTGACTGGAAGTAGTATTTCTCACTGTAAATTTGTAAATTGACAAACTGATTTCTACGGTGACCTTGAGTTTGGATGTCATTTACAAATGAGTGTGGAATCAAAGCTCTCTCTAAACAGCAGTCATTTTCAACCATTTGCTTTCTGATTTGCTGAAGAGATGGAGAAAGCCATAGTGTCAGACAACAAAAATGGTTCCTGGGAGGTTATTATACCCAGCTGGTAACACTATGATCCTTAATCACACCCGTGTGTGCATGAGTACTCACGTACACACCGATGCACACACACTGTTGATGTCCCTCCAGCTGCAGCACATTCTTAACTGTGTTTGGCTATCAAAGAACAATTCTGCTTTGCGCGATAGCTGAGATCCTGACTTACATCAGAGTTTTGAAAGGGGCCACCACCTACATATTAAAATGCAAATTCCTCATCAGATTCCACATGTAAAGAAGCATGGAACCCAATTCTAACCACACCCCATCTTTGCTTATAGCAGAGCCAAAGTCCCAACAATTTCCTCCACACCCAGCCCACCAAAATTTAAGTCCACAGTGAATCACTATTCCACATATGTGAGTTATACATATACATAATTTTCAAATAAAATGACTTGAAACTGAGAATGAATGAGGGCAAAAAAAAGAAAACTGAATAATCACAAAAGTTGTGGTGCTTGACTAAAGTTTAGAAAAATCAAGAAAGAAAAAAATCACTGAAACTCGATGCCTTGCAATCGAGGTTACTTCAACATTTGATGTAAATGGATAAATGTCAGCCTTGCTGTACTAACGTTACATGAGGTTGGAAGAAAAAAAAAAACCTGAGAGTGTGTCAAGAGCTATTTATTTTCCATTCCCTACGTTTCCCCTAATTGCCTCCAAAAGAACGCACGAAAGGGTTTGTTCCAGTATTTAATTGAAATACGTCAGTCCCCTTTAAATCTTTGTGTCTCCCTATCACAGATAAATATTCTAAGAATAGAGTCAAAAATGAACCAAGACTATCAGCCAAGAAAAACGGCTTTGGGGAACTTAGGAATCGCACCGTCTCCAGTTTTGCACGCGACATTCACTACAAGAGCGGAGACGCAGGACTGCGTAATCAAGTGACACTTCCGAATAGAAACAGCCGAGATGACTCTGCCGCAGCCTCGATTCTTCTCGCTCCGAAGTGGAGCACCGAGTTTTCTAAACGCTCTTTCCAAGATCCCGAGGTCCCTGTCAAGCGCTGTTCCTCTTCCAAGTCCCAAAGGAGCCTGGGCGCACCCACCCCACCCTGCAAGCAGCGCACTTCCCGTTTGCTCTGGCCGGTCAAGAACGCTAACTTGACAGATACACATTGGAGGGGGGGGGAAAGCGGAAGTGGCTAAAAGACCATTTCAAGGCACTTATTTAATTTCTTTTTTAAAGGGAGATCAATGGTCCTGTCTTCCAGGAAAGCTTCCATGAGACGTAGCCATGACACCGGCTTGAAACTGGCAGCGAATGTCAGTGGGGCCAACACGGAGGGCGACTCCTCTTGAAAAATAAACTTAAAAAAAAAAATAAATCCTCGAAATCCTCTTACGATCCCTTCCCTGTAGCGAACGCAACAAAGCTAACAACTCCCATGTTGGTGGCTCGGCTCTCGAAAACCAGGCTCCGAGGCTGGGTACGTGCCGGGTCTGCGCTGCCAAGTGGCATCGGAAGCGCAGCGCACCGAGGCGGTCAAGGGACCCGGCGAGCACCTCCCTTACCTGGTTTGACCGGTTTGGGTGGCGGCTTCGACATCTCGCTTCCTGCAGCAGCTGATCCTAAAGACCACGCACGAAAAGCCAACCGAACGCCCCGGCCAACCGGCACTCCTGGCACCCCAAAGTTTCTTTTTGTCTGCTCTGCAGGAGTGCGCCTTCAAGGACCTGCGCCCACCCTGGGCTGCCGCACCACTGGACGCCAGCAGAGCGGCTCGGCGCAGCCCCGGCCCTACCCCGCAGCCGCCCGAGTTGTCTCGAGCGCGCAACCGGGCCCACGAGGAAGTGGCCGCCGCTTCGCCCCGGCGCTAATTGGTTCGCGCTCGCGGGCCGCGGCGGCGCAGCGGGAGCGCGGGCGGCGCGCACGCCGACCCAGGACACCGCGCGCTCGCGCCGGGGCCGGGCGGCCGCGCGCGCGCGCGCGCCCCCGACCAAAAAAGGGCCAGACTCTGCCGCGGCGCGCGCGCGGGGCCACGCTCGCCGGGGCTCCGCCCCCGCCCCGCCCACCCGGGGCTGGAGCTGGGCATGGCGTCCGGCCTGGGTGAGCGGGTTTTGCGACTTCTATCTCAACCGCCTCTGATCTGGGAGGGATGCGGGGGATGGGACTGTGGGCCTCTAAGATAGTGAGCTGCGGGTTAGTGACAGGCGCGCGCGTGGCCATCGCCTCTGCTTCTTTGCTTGGGAGGACCCGGTGAGTACCTGCCCGAGCCCTCCGCGCATTCTCGCAGGGCTTGGAGGTGTATCCAGTGTGACGGCGCGGAATCCCGAACCAGCTTGCGCCTTGCAAGTCGGCTTGGGACGCTTATCACCCTAAACGGGCTGATACGGGCCTGCCAAGGAGGGCGTGTACTCGTGATTGTGGAGTGCTTTAAAGTTCCGCCATAATCTTTAAAATGGGAGCCTGCCTCCTAGAGATTGTACGGGTTGTGCCACCGGGGAGACAGGGACAGGGTCAGATGTTGATCCACACAGGGAAGGTCTTTTATTCCTTAGCATTGTAGTTGACTAACGGTGGCCCCTCTGCCTCCTGTTGATGTATGGCCTGCTCATGAGTTTTACATTTTTAGATGGCTGAAAATAAAAGACTATTTTGTGGCACGCGAAAAAGTATATAAAATTCAAATTTCAGTGTCCGCAGAGTTTTATTGGAACACAGCCAGGCTCATGTGTGTATGTCTTGCCTGTGGCCGCTTTCACTGAACAGCAGCAGAATGAAACAGCTGTTGGCAAAATGGAAAACATTTTCTACCTGGCACTTGACAGAAGTTTGTGTGTCCCCTAACCTAGCACATTGAATCTACGATGAGAGGCAAGGGCCCGAGCTTACTAGAAATGCAAGAGTTCATAAGTTCGAAATAGCACAGTAAATATTAACAACCAGTTGTACGTTTGGGGGAAGAAAAATTGAAAAGAACAAACTTTGTACATGAGAGTCTCCATAAAATGAAGCTTTGAAGTTTCGTCTAAGGGTTAGTGAAAGATGAAGTGATTCCAAGGGAAAGGGGCATAGGTTGCATGTTCAGAAATATTAGCTTTGGGGGAGTTCTGTTTACCAAAATGGAGCAAAGTTCCAACAGCGGTAGGACAAGACTTGCCTGTCTGCGTGGAAGGGGATAATCAAAATACCATTGAATAAAATAAATGAGTGAGAAGTCCTGAAAACATTTCACTCTGAACAATATCAAACTGCTCTTTCAATGCGTTGAAAAGCAGAACATTTCATTAGCATGTTGTCATCTGTCTGAGAACATTTGTATTAGGGAGTTGCTGTTTCCTGATAATCTGCTGATTCTGCACATGCCACCTTGACCATTTTGCAGTTTAGAATCCAAAATATACCAAGTTTAGTAGTAAAATAAATGGAATGTAATAAACACATACCAGCTATATATATAAAAAACAAAACAAAAAAAAAAAGACTCTGGGCCGGCCGAGTGGCGCATTGGTTAAGAGCTGGTTTGGGGATGCCAGCGGCCCCGGTTCGGATCCCACATCTGAGGGCCAGTGACACTGCCCTCTATAGCTAACAACAGCTCCACCTGGAGCTGGGCTGTGCAAGCCCCGGTGATGGTGTGGGCTGCAGCCCCTGCTGCAGTGGGCTGCCGTAGGCTACAGTAAGTGGCTGGCAGCCAGCGTGAGCGGTCGGCAGCCAGTGCGAGCTGCCAATAGCCTCAGTGAGCCACCATCCAGAGGCCGGCAACCGATCTGCCTCATCTGGGAAGAGCTCAATGACGATACCAACATGGGCCAGTGAAGCAACATCCTCCGCAACTAGATGAAGAACAAAAGGATAGCAACTTGTCTGTTCCCCTTCCCCGATTCCCCAGTGCTGTTCTCCTCCCCCAATTCCCCAATAAAATCTTTAAAAAAAAAAAAGACTCAACATATTTTAGGGGGAAAAAAAACTATTTAAAATCATTAAAATTACTCACTTTGGGTTTGCTCTTGTATATCTTAGCCTGTTCTCCCCCTATGCAAGTGCTCTGTGCTGTTTAGGAAAGATTTGCACTGATTGGGAGAATAAAGTACATAAATATCCCATGAGACTGGGAGTGGTAAATTTTCCTAGTAATTGGATGCCCTGGATTGATGAGGCTGAAATTTCAAATGGTTGTCTCTCTGGAGACATTCAGTGATGAAAGTACTCGTATGTGGTTGGTCAAACTTGTATTTGCTTCATGGAATTTGCTGTTGCGTATGTTTGGAGCCTGGCAACTCTTGATTGCAAGTTTTTTAAATGTCATTTAAAAATAGTTCTTAAAGAGGGCAAGGGACAGTGAAATAACAACATGTGTGAAGGTGGACAATGCCAGGCCTGAACTTAGTGTTCACCTGAAGCTGCTCCATGCATCCAACACTGTTTTTTAAGTAAATGGCCTCTGGTATTGCTATACCCACTCCTATCCCCAGCTACTCATCCCAGCCACAGTTCTTGTTTCTGCTTCTTCCAGTTCCCCAGCCCTCCCACCACATTGTCACCTGTTAGTTGCTAATGGACTGTGCCCCACATTTACTCAAACATGGTCTTGGACAGGCTAAGACTGCTAACTAATATAGAACTGAGAGTACCTATTTTGGTAAAAACTTGTATTTGACTGTGGGAGTTCCTTCCTGAGCCAAAGGGATTTTATAAGTAGATTCTTGACTCCCTCACTCCTGGTTTCTTCCACCCAAATAATCCCCTCAAGCCCATTTCCAGTGCCATAACCACACTCGCTTGTTATTTACATGCTAGGTAGTTGATACTGTACAGTATCCTCATGTGTTTGCACAGATGTGACAAGAAGCACAGGGGACCAGTAGTCCTTGCCATTCAGTGTGCACAGCAAATACACACCCATCAATAATACATCACTACAAGGATATCAGTTACACATGGGAACCTCACAAGCCAGCACACATGCAACATCCTTTCTTTCCTCTTGATAATGAAGTGCTTTTGAGCAGCTTGGAAAGTGAAAAGAGGTTCATTTGCTTGGTCTAGTTTCATTTCTGGCTTTTCCAAAGCTTGCTATCTACGTGACCTTGGGCAAGTCACTCCATTTTCTGGGCCAGTTTCAACTTCTGCAAAATGAAGGGCTGGACTAAGTGACTTCTAAGGCTATGCTTCTCTGGTTTTGGGAGTTTACTACTCTAACAAACTATCCAAAAATAAATAAGGTGGGGCAAGGAAGGACAAAGTTTTATGTTTTATATTTGTTTGTTTGTTTTGCCAAGTGAGGACTTCAACCAAGTACTATGGACTGCCAACATTTCATAGGAGAAAGGACATTTATCACCCAAAAAATAAGAAAGATACCATCTCAGGATAAAGGGTAGTCTTTCTCATCCCAAAAGAGGATAGTTGGGATAGTTGGCAACCTTGTACTAACTTACTAAAAATAAGACTAGGGTGAAATAAAATTCAAAAACAGAAAAATTAGAACTTAAAAAAATTTATTTTACGATATTCATTGTATGCAGTTGTTCCTGTAATACATTTTGGCAATTTAGGTGGAGATAATATATTCAAAAACACAACTCCAGCTGAAACACAGATGTCCAACTTGTTCTGTTATTTTATTTTATTTTATTTTATTTTAAAGATTTTCTTGGGGAATTGGGGGAGGGGAACAGCATTGGGGAATCCAGGAAGGGGAACAGACAAGTTGCTCTCCTTTGGTTCTTCAGTCTAGTTGTGGAGGACACTGCTTCACTGGCCCACATTGGTATTTTAATCATTGCCCTCTTCCTAGCTGAGGCAGTAGATTGCCGGCCATTGGATGGTGCTTACAGCAGCTCACAGCAGCTCATGGCAGCATCCCCAGCTGCCGGCCGCCGGCCACTCACACTGGCTGCTGGCCACTCATGGTAGCACGTGGCAGCCCACTGCAGCAGGGGCTGCAACCTACGCCGTCACCGGCCACTTACAGCAGCCCAGCTCCAGGTCAAGCTGCTATTCACCATCTTAGCTATAGAAGGCGCAATGTTGGCCCATGTGGGAACCAAACCAGCGGCCCTGCTGCTCAGAGTTCATGCTCCCAAGCCAACTCAACCAACGGAGCCACTCGGCCAGCCCTGTTCTGTTATTTTATTTTTATCATAGTGATTATTGATTTCTTGTCTCATATAGACTTGTTAATGAAAGTGGAACTGAATCTTCAGCAGTTGCACTTAATTTGGGATATTCTGGATAAACTGAGAGCCAAGGAACAACAGCTCTCTCTCCACCAAGCTCTTTTCCCCACCACCTCCCCCCAGGAGGAGGCTAGACAGAGGTCAGGCATAGGAATTGGGAGGGCTGCTGGGAGCCTCCAGCTCAAGGGGCCACTCACCCCAGGTAGGCACACAACTTAGGTCTCTGATCACCCAACTAGAGCAGCTTAACCAGAGGCAACTCTCAGGAACCACTATTCTAAGTTTCCCTCCAGCTGAGCTTCACCTTTTCACTTCAAGAGGTGAAAATGGTCCATTGGAATAGCCACAGGACTGCTTTGGTGAACCTTAGAGGGCCATGTGTGAAACTGCCCTCCAACCTTATACCAGGGATCAACAGACTGTAGCTGAAACCTGGCCCTCTGCCTGAACTCCAGGCAATCACTTTCCTGATAGGGAACACTAACTTTGAAATCCAATTAGAGAAATGTTATCCCAATAAAAAAAGAATTCCATTCTTCTCATTAGTAGGTATGTATTACAAAAAAAAAAAAAAAAAAAAACTAAATTCTTTAGTTATATTTTGACTTTCATCAAAAAATTGTGGAAATGTGTTTCTATCTTGTTACATAAATACCCACATAATAACCTTGATTTTTCCTCTTTGCCTGCAAAGCCTCCAATGTTTGTTTTGTTGTTTTTCTTTGAGGACAGTGTCACTGGCCCTCATATGTGGGACCGAACCGGGGCCGCTGGCTTCCCAAGCCAGCGCTTAACCACCGTGCCACTCAGCCGGCCCAAAGCCTCCAATGTTTACTACCTGTTCCATTTCTGAAAAAGTTTGTCTACCGTGGCCCTAGACCTAGGCTTGGGGGTGAGGAAATAACACCCTTAAAGGGATGCTAACTTCCTTTTGCCTATGGCCAGCAGTTACTTCCTCCCCTTTTCAGAAGGGAGAGGAGCTCTGCAGTTTCCCTCCATAGGGGTCATGGGTCATCTCCAAGTGATTGGATCATGCAGGTGACAGGCGACCTGGTTGAGTGGAGTACGAAACTCTATAGTGTGCTCTGTGACCTAGCAAGTCGTCCACCGCCTTGAAAAGAGACCTACAAGGGTATATGTTTTGCCAAAGGTACCCTTTCAGTTCACTTGATTTGGACTTACAGGCCCTTAGCACACACCCACCATCTGTTGGCACTTAGCAGGAGAGAGTGGCACAGAGAAGCCAGTACAGGCATACCTCATTCTATTGTGCTTCACAGATACTGCGGTTTTTACAAATTGAATGCAGGACCCTCCACCAGCAAAAAGATTATGACTCCCTTTATTGCGGGATGGTCTGGAACCGAACTCACTATATTTCCGAGGCATGCATGCACAGTATGAAGCTCTTCCATGAAATGTGGATAATCCAGGGGTGGGGTAACCCAGATATCACAGCCATCCTTCCTCCTCAGCTGGCTCTTCTAATTTAGGACTCTGACCTCTTTCGACATCTGAATGACAACAAGCATTCGATTTTTTCTTTTTAATTTTAGGTAGACTTTCTTTTTGAAGCTAATTATGAACACATTTGTCATTGGAATTGGTGGGTGAGTAATTTTGCTACAAATAGCTGATCAAGACACTCAGGATGTCCAAAGGGTGTTTTTAAGTGAACATGGTGGCGGGAGAAGGAGATGCAGTGAGAAGGATTCCTGAATCCTGAAGAAGAGATTAGGCCACTATCAAATGTAAAACAGTGGAGCTCTGGCTACATAAATGCCAACAGCAAATGAGAGAGTTTCCTTATAAAAAGAGAAACGGGAGAATCAGTATGCAAATTTTGCCTACTTTATCATTTGTTTTCTGGAACTGACACCAGAGGTAAGGCCTGATCAGATGCTACTTTGGTTCAGGATGGTTTCATTCTCCGTATGGCTGCTATGCCAGTGTGACATAGGAGGAAATCTATCAATTCTTTCCTGTTTTGCCCAGCTTTGGACAAAGGAACCATATGGAAAATGGAACCACCTCACCTGACTGGTGTGATAAGCTAACATGGCCCTCCCATCTAGCCCCAAAGTGGAGAAAGATTAGGGGAAAGGAAACATCACAGAGGTGATGTAAGCTCATGATAGTGGCTTGTCATAAGCCACTCCTCCCTTTTTTTCCTCTGTGCATTGGAACAAAACCACAATGACCATATGCAGTTTTATATACTTGCACTAAAATGTGCTACTCATATTCCATGTTGTATAGGAACCCTATAAGTATTTTGCCATAGACAAAACATTCCTTTGTTTCCAACTCAATAGTGGCATTAAATCTTGGCATTATCCAGTTCACTTGCCCAGTAGTTACCTTTCTCCTCAAACCTTCTCAGCTTATTTATTATCATTTATTACATTAGATATACTTATGCCGATAGTTTTACCAACAGAAAAAATTATAAAAGAAATAATTTTAGATATTCCATATTGAGTTAAAAGCACCACACTCTAACCAACTGAGCCAACCAGCCACCCACCCCATATTGTTTTAAATATGCTTTTTATAAGATAATTTTTAAATGTTTTATGTGTTTTAATGCATCTTTCTGTATTTTCAATTTCTATTTCCTTTTTTTTTTTTCGGTTCAGTGTGACAAATGGTGGGAAGACAACACTGGCTAAGAATTTGCAGAAACACCTCCCAAACTGCAGCATCATATCTCAGGATGATTTCTTTAAGGTATCTATAAAACTTCTTAGATCACTTATTTAACACAAAAAAAAAGTTTTAGTAGTAAAGTTAATTGAATTACTTCCAAAAATCCTTTCCTGATACTGTTTTTGTACTGAAGGCGGTCCCAAAGCAGTAGTGTTACTTATCCACTAGATGGCACCACTTATTGGTCCTGTTCTTTGAATTAGTTATTCTCATCATCCAAAGTATTTATTAAAAAGGCTTATTGCCTCTTCATTCTATAACTGTATTATTTTTGCACAGCACAGTTTTGATGGATACTTTATTATTTTTTCAGCCAGAGTCTGAGATAGAGACAGATAAAAATGGATTTCTGCAGTATGATGGTAAGTAGATGAGCTTATAAAACATTAGGCACTAATGTTCATTTTCTTTTTTAAACCCAAATAACTTTGCTATCTGTGAAGATGGTGTCAAAGTGTGTTTAAATATATTACTATACTTTAAGCCTGCCATTGTAAAGGTTTCTGATTTTTGTTTAGCTATCTTAAAAAAAAAAGAAGAAATCATTTTCCCAGTTTTCTATTTAAAACTGAAAACATTGGAATAATATAGAGTTTTCTTCTCAAGCTGGGGCATGGTGGGCTCACTGGCACTCTAGTAATCCCTGCCTGGGGAATACACAGCTAACTATACTCCCCTTCCTAACCCCCCAGCCTCACCTGGAACAAACTCCAAGCACTCATCTTCTGAGCTTTCCTTCCTAGTGATCAAAGTGGTACTGAGCAACTGGGGTGTTTTTTTTTTCCTTTTCTTTTCATTGCTCAAAAAAGGTAGTGAATATTTTTTAGATGGATTCACCTCACTTCCTTACCCAATCTAACACTGCTTTGAAGCCAAAAGATTAAAGTCCATCAAAAAAAAAAAGTTTATTGTCCTATAAAGAATATCATGCTAATAAACTATGTGTAATGAATGGTCTTACCAACTTTTATAAAGAGCAAGATGATCATTGAGATCTTATGCAAACCAGCAACCAAGAGAGTTCTCTTAAGGAGCCAGAAAATATGTTCTTTATTTTTAACTTTGATAACCTTGGAGGAAAAATGTTGTGTGGTCAGTTTTTACAGACACTTCATAGTTTTCAAAGAGACAAAGTCCTTGACTCACTGTCTGTTCTTGTGTCTTGGGCTGCAGCCAGGATGTTTTTTTCTTCCTTTCTCTTCCTCTAAAGGTTAGTAAGGAAGACGATTACATGCGAAGCATGCGCTCTACTATGAGCTACATCCCCCAGCTGGGAAGATTACTACAAAGTAGGAGTTAAATAAGGAAAAATTGTTTTCAACAACTGAGAGAATTATTCTTAATTTAAATGAGTTCTTACAGACTGATAAGAAAAACACCAATATTCCAATTGAAAAGTGTCCAAAGATGTAAACAAGCTTTTCACAGAAGCAAAAGGTTACTTGATATTGTGCAATAAAAAGTCAACCTCAAAGGTAATCAAAGAATTGTAACTTACTTTTGTCTCCACTGATAGAGTAAACAGATTTTTAAAGCAATAATTATCTAATAATGACACCGGCACAACAAAACAAAAACTGTCACAGATGGGAGTATAATAAATTGGTACAATCGCTTTAGAAAGGAGATTGAGCATATGTCTCAAAGACTTAAACGTTCATGCCATGTGTTCAAGTGTCCTCTTCCAGGAATCTGAAAGAAAAATTTGAGAGGCGTCTGGTTGGCTCAGGTGGTTAGAGCACAGTGCTCATAACAAGGTTGCCTGTTTGATTCCCGCATGGGCCAGTGAGTTACGCCCTCCACAAGATTGAAAACAACAACTTGAATTGGAGCTGATGGGTCCTGGAAAAACACACAGTTCCCCAATAAAGTTTAAAAAAAAAAAGAAACAAAACAAAAATTTGAACTTTTTATGTAAATAAACAAATTTAAGGTAAGTCAAGTTAATGTTGAACTCTTTGTGATAACCACCAAAAGAATAGTTTTAAAATATATAGTTATGAAGTTTGTAAGTAGATAGACTCATTAAAATGTAGTTGATAAATACAAAATCAGTCAAAAGAAGTAAAAAACAGAGAACTTAAATCAAAAGATGCTGGGGCAATAGAAAATGGTAGTAAGCTGATAGATTTAAACCAAATATATCAGCAACTACATTAAGTTAAATGAACTACAATATTCCAAATATTGTCAGACTGGGTTTTTTTTTTAAAGTGCTAACTACAAGCTCCTTCTAAGAGATATATTTAAGTATCAGGACATAGACAAGTAGACAGCAAAAGGCTAGAAAAAGATAGTATACCATGCAAACATCTAATGAAAGAACACTGGTATAACTATATTATTATCAGACAAAGTAAACTTTAAGCCAAAGAGTATTACTAGAGATAAAGAGATATAAATGGATCCATTCAACAGGGAGATAAACAATCTAAAATTTGTATCACCTAATAACATAACTTCAAAATACATTAAGCAAAAATTGACAACACTAAAAGGACAAATAGACAAATGTATAATTGTGGGGGGTTTTAATACAACTTCCTAAATAACTAATGGAATAAACAGGCAAAAATTATAAGGGTCCAACAGATTTGAAGGACACAATTAACAAACTTGACTAAACTAACACATGTAGAACTGGCTTCCAACAAAAGCAGAATACACATTTTTCCCCCTCGGGAACACATGGGACATTGACCAAAAGGGAAGGCACATACAAAGTCTTGGAGCAAGTACTAATACTTTTCAGTGGATTCAAATAATACAGAGACATCCTACCATCGCAGAGAACTGAATTAGAAATCACTAACTAAAGAGGAAGTAGAAAAGTCCCAAGTGTTTGGAAAATAGTCAGTACCTTTATACTTATTTTTTTTCTTATGGAAAATATTAAGTGTATACAAAAGCAGGCAGAAAAGTATAATGAATTCTCATGAGTCACCACCCAGCTTAAAAATGATGAACTGCTGACCAATTTTATTTCATCTATACCCTCACTCACTTTCTCCTTCTATATTATTTTGAAGCAAACACCATTGCATTTTATTCAAAGCAAAACTCTCCTATATATCCCATGGGTCAAAGAATAAATCACAATGAAAATTAGAAAATATTTTTAACTGAATGATAATAATAATATATTAAAAATAATGGTATTTCTGGTTCCAGCCAAATGGATTGGCCCTATTCCTTGCTATTCCTCCCTCTTACAACTAAAATCCCTGGATGGAATACCACAAACGAAGGAAGACTCTAAAAGATGAAAAGAGGAGAACAAATTGACGAGCAACTTCAGGACTTTAGGATTAACATGGCTGCGAGTTCCCTGTTTTCTTTCTCCTCTCGTATATCCTGGAAGGGTTACTGGAAAAGTGTGCAACATGGAACCATCAATAGGTATGGAAAAAAAACAAAAAACAAAAAACAAGAAACCGATTCTCTAGTCACAGGACCAGAAAAAGGGAAGCCTAGCAGAATCGAAAATCATTTTGACAATATCACCCTACTCAAGCCAAACACAAAAGGAAAAACCATTCTCCATTCAGGGTGTTTGCAGGGCCAAGTGGGGTATATCACTTCTGGACCCACCAACACTAGCAGGGCAGCGTCATTTGGCCCTCCATGTCATCCACAGAGGTCATATCAGTGGAGTCAAACAGTGAGCTGAACTTCCACCCCCACCTAGCAGTAAACAGGCAGAAGGAGGCACTGTGAAGTGGTGCTGGTTGGCACTCCACAGTCTTCTCACCCAGGCAGTGTCAGCTACTATCAGCAGGACTCAGTGGAGAGCTGAACTGCTCTCTTCACTGAGCAGCAGTGAAGCCACACCTACACTCTGTTTTGCCCCTTGCTTAAGCGAGCAATTGTGAATATTTTTGAGTCAAGTGAAAAATTAGCTTTAGTAAAATAAATTGAAGATATAAAAAAGAATGAAATAAAAATTTTAGAACTGTAAACGTACAACAATGGAAATTTTAAAATTCACTGGATGAGTTCAACTGAATAAATATGACAAAGGAAAAAATCAATAAACTTCTCAAGACAGTACAACAGAAATTAATCTCAACAACAGAGAGAAAATAGACTGAAAAGAAACTAAGAGAAATGAAGGACAAAAACAAAAGACCTAACATATCATTGGAGTCTCAGAAGGAGAGGAGAAAGTATGGTGCTGAAAAAGTATTTAAAGGAGTAATGGTGTAAAACATCTCAAATTTGGCATGGGACATAAACCTACCGATGCAAGAATCTGAGTGATCTCCAAACAGACTAAACAAGACTGATCAAGAAAAAAACAGAGAAGGTGCACGTTACAAATATCAAAAACTAAAAATATAATAGCACTGCAGATCCTACAGATGTGAAAAAGACGAGGATATTATAAACAATTTATGCAAATAAGTTAGAAAACTTAAATAAATTTGACAATTTCCCAGAAAAATGCAACTTACCAAGACTAACACAAGAACAAAGAGAAAATCCTAATAGTCCTATATCTATTAAATAAATTAATTCATAATTTTAAAACCTTTCACTATGGGGCCGGCCGAGTGGCGCATTGGTTAAGCGCTGGTTTTGGGATGCCAGCGGCCCCGGTTCGGATCCCACATGAGGGCCAGTGACACTGCCCTCTACAGCTAACAACAGCTCCACCTGGAGCTGGGCTGTGCGAGCCCCGGTGATGGTGTGGGCTGCAGCCACTGCTGCAGTGGGCTGCCATAGGCTACAGTGAGTGGCCCGCAGCCAGCGTGAGCGGCTGGCAGCCAAGCATGAGCTGCCAATAGCCGTGGTGAGCGACATCCAGAGGCCAGCGACCGATCTGCCTCATCCAGGAAGAGCGCAATGACGATACCAACAGTGAAGCAACATCCTCCGCAACTAAAACTAAAGAACAAAAAGACAGCAACTTGTCTGTTCCCCTTCCCCGATTCCCCAACGCTGTTCCCCTCTACCAATTCCCCAATAAAATCTTTAAAAAAGAAAACAAAAAAACCTTTCACTAAAAAAACCTCTAAGCCCAGATGACTCAATTCAGTAGCTCTGGAGTGAAGCTCAGAATTTGCATTTCTGGTAAGTTCCCAGGTGATGCTTATTATGCTCATCTAGGTACTACAATTTGAGAATCACTGTTATAGTTTACTTTTTTAAAGTTATAATTGTAAGTTCAAAAAGTGTGCTCATTTTAGACTTTGAAAATGACATATTTGTGTCCTTTGTAAAAAATTTTAATGATTTTTCTCTTATTTCTCTGTAAGAGCTCTTTATATATTAAAGACATTAGCTCTTTGCCAAATATGTTGCAGATATTTTCCTCAGTGTGTCATATGTCTTTTAATCTAATTTATAAATACTTTGTCATCCAAAAATGTTAAACTTTTATGTAGTTGGGAGCATAGAAGTTATAAAGCAAGATTAGCCATGAGTTTATATTGTCAAAGCTGATGACTTGGGACTTCAATGAGGACTTGAGACTTCATTGGACTCTACTCTCTACTTTTGTATATGTTTGAAATTTTCCATAATAAAAATGTTTCAGACATACCAATTTATCAATATTAGAGTTTAAATTTATCTAAAAGATTTGTTATTAAATATTCTGAAGGGTAAATAAAATAGTTTTGTTTTATGTCTTTATAGAGCCCTGGATATACTCATCATGAAAAGCTATATCGTAAAATTTTTGTTCTATTGATTTCATATTTTTGTATGTTTGTTTGAAGTGCTTGAAGCGCTTAACATGGAAAAAATGATGTCCACTATCTCTGGCTGGATGGAAAGCCCAAAGCATTCTCTGGTATCAACAGATGGGGGCAACACTGAGGATATTTCCATATTAATCATCGAAGGTTTCCTTCTCTTTAACTATAAGTAAGCATCCTCGCTCTAATACTGACTCTGAATGGATAGGGACTACATCTGTGAACTAAATATGCTATTATTTTAGGCCCCTTGACACTATATGGAATAGAAGGTACTTCCTGACCATTCCGTATGAAGAATGTAAAAGGAGGAGGAGGTGAGTTTTGAAATTACCTTTGTGGATTTTAATTCAAAAGATAAAATTTACGAAAAACGAGGAAAGCAACAGTATTGAGCTATGCGTATATGTCATTTTTCAATCAAGGGAAGCCTCAACTCTTTTTACATAATGAGCAAAACCTTTTCTTTCCATAGTCATCCACTTGGAGTAATGTGAAGTACTATTCTAAGAAAAGGCCCTTATACAAGCTGTTTGGCTCATTTCCCCTAAATCTTCAAATGAAGCAATTCCATGTTGATTATGATTTTAAATTAGTTGGCATATATTCTGCTACAAGCCACATCGAACACCAATTAAAGTTTAATCCAACATATCAGTATTTCTATCATTATTTACATTGATATTTGTCTCTTAATTCTTTTATAGAGCACTAGAGGGGGGAAAGATAATTATGAATAATAATCAGTAAATTACAAAATTAAGTTTTGAATCAGACAACTAAACCCATGTTATGGTCTTTGTAACTGGCATTGAGTCTTAATCCTGTTTAAATTCAACCTCTGAGTGATGTTCCCATTATCCTGATCATTATTATTTTACGGTTATCAACATGTGTTTCTATCAACATAAAGTTTCCTACATGTTTTGATAGTACAAGGGTCTACAAGCCTCCAGACCCCCCCGGGTACTTTGATGGCCATGTGTGGCCCATGTATCTAAAGCACCGACGAGAAATGGAGAACATCACGAGGGAAATTGGTAAGTGCCTTGTCTCCCTCCACAGAAGGACTTCTACTTGTCATTGCCTCCAAGTATACAAAAGGAAGGACTTTAGGAAGCATTTTTCTCATGGATTACATTATGAAGGGACCTTTTAAACCAGAACACTCTGGACTCCCCATTTTCCACAACTGCTCTCCTGGTTTCTGTTTCTTTCTGTATGGCTCTTGTCAAAAGCTTGTCCACTTGCAGATGATCAGTTATTTAATAAATATTGATTGAATGACTTCCATGTACAAGGTCCTGCCTTGGTGATATCGAGGGAAATAAGACAGACCCGGTCCCTACTCCTGTGAGCCAACATTCTATTAGGGAAACAGATGTGAAACACACTAGCAGCATGCGCGCGTCCTTTGGAGCTGTGCTGAGTACTAGGACACTGAGTGCCTGGGGGACTGCCAAAATCCCCATGATCAGGAAAGTCTTCCTTGAAGAAGCCACATTTAAATCACGTTCTGACAGGTTTAACTAGACAGAGAGAAGAGGGTTGAAGGGACGGAAGATCACCCCAGCAATGGGTATGGTACACGAAGAGGCCAGGCAGTGGGCAGGAAGGAATGATCAGCACCTGAAAAAAGGTTGGTATATTTGTGGTAAAGAAAAACCAAGGGTGAGAGGTGATGCTGGTGATACAGGAAAGGTCCAAACCCGACAAGGCCATAGTCCAGTTAAGGACTTGGGTCATTATCCCAAGAGAAGTGGGAAGTTATCCACAGAGATTTTGACTAAGAACATGATAGGTATCAAATTCTTGTTTTAGTAAGATCCCTCTGGCTATGTGGAGGATGCATGTAGAGGGTGTGATGTTGGATGTATGTCCTCAATCAAACTGGTAATACTGTAGATATGAAGGGTATAGGAAATCGAGGTGTCAAGAGCAACACCTCGGAAACCGGCAGGTGCTAGTTCAGAGAACAGAAAAAAGTGAAGAAGTTGCAGGTTTATAAGGGAGGAATGCAAATCTGTTTTTCACATAATGAGGTTGAGATGCCTGAGGGCCATAAAGCAACAAATGAACCATCTGGATCTATGGACCCAGGCTAAAAACAGACCATAGGGATACAGAGCTCAAAATAGAGAAGATACAGGAGGCTGGAGAGAGAAGACTGATGGATGAGGCAAAGGAATCAGAACTGAAGTATACTTTTCAGAATAAAGGGAGTTGCCCTTTTTGTGAGAAGTCTCCTGGCCTCCAGGATGGCTCTGTCAGAGCCATGCAGAAAGCACATGGGGCTTGCCCACAGTCTGGAGGCCATTATGATCTCTTTTTCAGTCAAGTTCAACCCTACTTCCCCATCCCCAGAGCCACTGCTGAGGCTATGGCCTCACCACTTCCAGTTTGGACCATGGTTGCAGGGATGTCCTCTTACTGCCCATCTCTCCCTCTCCATCTAAAAGCGAATCTCACCATTCCCCTGCCTTGCTTAAGAGCTTCCGAGTCACCAGCTCTCAGGATAAAACTCACACAGCCAGACACGATAGCTCTAAAAACAAAGGCACATCCTTGCCCTATAACCTCATCTCTCCACTGTCCCTGCCTCCCCACATTCCAGCCTTTCCAAACCACGCATCTTTTTCTCAACAAGCAAAATTCTCTCCTACCTCTGCAGTTTTCTAACTAGAAGGTCCCTTCCTTCCTTTAACATACACAACTTCTATTTTTTCTCCAAAACTGACTATGCCAGTTTTATTAAAAATACATGTCTTCTGAGCCTTGAAAATTCTGATTCGTACATACACATATGTGGTAGAGCCCAGACCCCTGCATGGTTTAAGAGGCTTCACAGGTAATCTTGATACACGAGTAAGTTGGAGAACTACTCCTTTAAATGATTCTTTTGGGGAGACACCTATTCAGTCCTCCTAAAGTACCATATTCACAATGCTGCTTAACTCTATTTCTTTTTTTAAAAAAAATGATTTTCACATCAGCTAGTATGGATTTCTCTGTAATAAACCAAAACTTTTTTACCTGTTGTTTCTGGCTACAATCTATTTCTCTAATAGCTATTATTTTTTTTTTTTACATTATGGTCCTGGGTTCTATGATTAAACATACTGCAATTTTCAAGAGATAGCAAGTGCCAAAGTAAGCATCCTATATTAATAAACCTGTTAGTGTTTGAGTTGCTCACTTTTCCACTTTGCAGTTTACCTAGATGGAACAAAATCTGAAGAAGACCTCTTTTCACAAGTGTATGAAGATCTAAGACAAGAACTAGCAAAGCAAAAACGTAAGTATTGTCCTATTGAAGTGACTGATGAAGGAACAACTAAAAATATAGCTCATTACATACCCAAGAATGGCATGCCAGAATGCTAATGTGGGAATGATTGTATCCATTCACTCATTGCTTTGAAGATAATTCAGAATCAGAGACACTGAATGGGTTTGAAGACTTGATTATTTTTTTAAAGGGTGAACAATATTCACCCTTTGTTATATCTTTTAATGATATTTATGTTATTTAGTTTAAACATTTTAGTAGATGGCTGTTGTTTCAATGAGACTGAAATTGCCTTTGGGTCAAGTGATGTTAAAATGCTGGTGATCTTGTTTTAATATGTCTAGAGCTCCCTTTCTCCTTTATTCCTTTTAAAGATGTTCCAGGAATTTATATTTCCCAAATACCTCAAAAGTAAACACAAGGGCCGGCCGAGTGGCGCGGTGGTTAAGCGCTGGCTTGGGAAGCCAGCGGCCCCGGTTCGGTCCCACATATGAGGGCCAGTGACACTGCCCTCAGAAAAAAAAAAAAAAAAAGAAAAAAAAAAGTAAACACAAGATTTAAGGTTTTCATATTAGACGACATATTTTGCAAGTGACAGAAATCGTCCTAAATCTGGCTTAAGCAGAAAGACAGTATAGGGGCAGCAATCACTGACAGATATCATGTCTGTTGGAAGCACCATCCTCCTGTGTCCAGTAGCCCCAGTGGAAAAAGAGAGTTTATCCTCTTTCAAGATTGTCCATGAGTTGATAAACGTTGAAGTTGGGTGTTTTATAATAATTGTTTACATATTATTCTCACTACTTTTGCATATGTTTAAAATTCTTTATTTTAAACAGTTGTTTAGAAAGCAGTTTTCCATTTTAGCTGAGCCCAAAAGTCCCAGGGAAGACTCTGATTGGTCCTTCTTGGGCCACATGAATTTTGCTAAACCAATCACTATGACCAGAGGTGGCATACGCTGACTAGCTAGGATTGGATCATGTATTGATCTTGTAATTCAATACATCTCCTAAGGCCTCCAGACTTAAGGAAAGAAACTCCCCAAAGGGAAAGCAAGACAGGAAGTAGAAACCAAAAGAAGAAGGATGACAAGGCATGCTGGGAAAACAAAACTGTAGATCTAGCTGCTGTTATATTTGAATTAAAAGGGTTTTCATGGCTAATACGTGCAAAATGCTATCATCAGCTGATCAAAAGAAGACAATATTGGTCACCCCAGCAGTGAAGAATATTACATGGTTTTATGGTGAGATCTACTGCCCTAGTTCAAATGTCATCATCTCTCAGTAAGAATTAGATTTCCTGTGTCCTCAGTAAATTCCTATTTGACAGGAGACAGAGCTCAGCTAGGCAGCCCACTGATCCTACATCATGCCTACATGAAGGATCATCAGCCCTTAATGTAGGCATGAACCCATTTGAAGAAATTTCAAGACCATTTGAAAATTTCTTCTTAGTGGTACTTATAAATCCTTGCCAGATATGCCTGCCCACCCCTGCCATCTGTTACTTTGATGAAAGGCAGGCCTCCCACAGTGAAGCTCAGTCAGGGCACCGGCTTGAATGGATATAGAGTGTAGGGGGAAGGGAGGGGCTCTGCTTTCATAAATGATAACACCTGAGCCAGATCCATGTTATAGGGGTTATTGGCTCACTTTCTGGCCTTAAGGAGACACTTCCTAGAGTGTTTCAGCTGTTGGACGCCTAGACTTTTCCATCCTCTTAATAATGGCTAGTGTTAAGGTCCAATTCTCCTTTAGTGATTAAGTCACATACTGGAGTTTGGCCTTATGATCTACCTACTGATCAAAATGAAAGGAGCCTTGATTGTGTAGCTCACTCAAATTGCACCTAGTTTCATACCAAATGCCAGCGTTTACCATCTGATCTGAGGCCCAAGAATATTGGCATGTTTTGACTGACACTGAAAGCCCACAAGAAAGTACATGTCCAAGTGTGTGACCCCCATCCCTACCTTGTCTCTATCCTAGAGGCTTGTAAGGAAACATTCAACTGTATCTTTTAAGGCAATCTTGCTTGTGTTCTAGATATTGGATAAAATTTAAAAAGAAAAAAAATATAACAGATACATTAGAAGAGACATAAAATTCAAAGCATATCAGGTTTTCCTACCTCCTAGATCTATGTTATATTTTTTTCCAGTCGCATAAATAAGTTACTGTGTTGTATTAATGCACCACCTTTCCCATTTCTTCAACCACAGTACCCTGACAAAGCCAGCCTGGAAGGGTCCTCAGCATGGCCTTGTTTCACCCTCAGTTTGGGATGGAAGTAGTAGGAGGAGGTGGGGGGCTTTCAGATGTTTCCATTGACTACTCTTCAGGCTTCTCATAACATCTCATAACCCTGCTTAACTAATTTTCCATTCCAAGCATATAAAAGCATAATTGTGACTAAGTAATAATGAAAGGGAAATAAAGATTGAATTTAATTATTAACAAAACAGTAAATGACCTAGGAGAGTAAGGATATGAAGTTATATATTTAGTTCAATCATTATTTAAGTCCAGATTTTGAGGTGAAATTGAATCATTCTTATTCTCACTATAACAAGACAGCCTAGCCACCAGGAACATTCAAACTTCTTGAAAAATGTTTATTTTCATCTCATTATAAAAGTACCTTAAGGGCCGGCCAAGTAGCTCAGTTGGTTAAGAGTTGGCTTAGAGCACGTACTCTGAGCAACAGGGCCTCCAGTTCGATTCCCACACAGGCCAGTGAATGCTGCACCCTAGCTGAGCTGTCACTGAGCTGCCAACAGGTGGCAAGATGGCTCAGCTGGTATAACAACAAGATTGCCTGTTCAATGGTGGCCTAAGCCTACCGGCAACTAAGACTGAACTCAGTACCTTGAGCTGAGCTGCCGCCCGGATGGCTCAGTAGATAGGGCGTGCGCTCTTAACAACAAGGCTGCTGGGTTCAACTCCAGCATGGGATGGTGGCTACGCCCACCCACAACTAAGATTGAACACAGCACCTTGAGCGTAGAGGCCCCGAGCTGCTGATGGGAAGCCAGATGATGACTGGCGCCCTCCACAACTGAGATTGAAGAACAACAACTTGGCTGGTCCCCTTCCCTGATTCCCCAGTGCTGTTCCCCTCCCCCAATACCCCAATAAAATCTTTAAATAAATAAATAAAAGTACCTTAATAAAATAGTTTAACGTAAAAGCAAAAGAGAAAAACGTAATCATCTATATTTCTAGCAAGACAATGTTAACATTTTAATGAGTACACATATATCCAGTGTTTTCACTGTTCGCGTCAATCTCTTTTATATGGTTATATGCATTATAAGACTTGACATAGACATCTTAGTGCAGAAGATGTCACATGTCTAGTTTCAAATCATAGGAATAAAAAATTACAAAATAAAATTGTAATCAAATTTTTATATTTTTCTTTTTGATATTTTTCTATATTGAATTTAAGATATAATTTCCAATTATAAAGTAATAGTATAATTATCTAGTATAATAGTCCAAATTGACATAAGATTATTGAGTCATTTTCCAGTTGTTGAATATTTAGTATTCTACAAGTTTTTACATTGGCAAATAACATGCTATAAAAATCTCTGCACATATTGCTGGTTTCCTTCTTCAATTATATTAAGAATTTTCAAAAGTAGCACTTGATTGATCAAAGAGTATAATTGTTTTACATTTTATATACTTGAAAGATTAAAACTATACTAAAAAAAATGTGTGATTCTCTAACATGAGCTTTGTAGTGAGAATGCAGTAGATTTATCATTGGGTTTCTAACCAAACTAGGTATGCAACTAGGCTTCCTTGGATAAAGAAAAAAAAAAGTTGAAGGTAACAATATCTCTTTCCCTAAATAAGGATAACACTCCAAAACAAGAATTCTACTGCAGCCAGCTACCCTTTGTGACATTCTTCTACTTCTCAAAGTATTTCATTCCTTGACGTCAAGGGTTATTATACGAATTGCAACTGATATTAGATATCTGATATCTTAAGATAGGCTTATTAAATGCCGTATAAGGATTAAAAGAATGAGACTTAGACTTTATTTAGTTCTTTAAAGCAAAGCACATTTCTGACCCCAGAATCCCTGTAATCCTAACATCCTTAGAATACTGTTGTGAGTGTGAAGATTTAATAAAATGAGAATTGGAATTCTCCATTAATTTCTTTTCTGTTATACTTATTCCCAAGGTCTGCAAGTAACAGTATAAAGATGGATTGCACTGAATTCTTCCTGGGGTAAATTAGGAAACTCGAAGGAATATATTCAAGAACCATAACCAAGATATAATATGTACTTTGGTACACTGGCAGCCATTGTTTTGTTTTTTTCTATCACACATGATTTTCCCAAGTAAATCGTTATCCATGACAATGGAAAGGAATTTACCTTAGTGAGTTGTTCTCACTCCAAGGAGTGTATGTATATAATAACACAGTGAGTTAGTTTCTCTAGACCAGTGATTATCAAACTTTTCTGAATGGAACCCAGAGTGAGAAATTAGATTTCCATCACAATCCAAATTAGATTTACATCACAGTTACAATATATGTAATCTGTTGTGTGTGCATGTATATATATGTGTCTGTATGTATGTGTCTCTTGTGTGTGTATATGTATGTGTGTACGTGTGTGTATATATGTGTATATACATACACATGTCAAGTATCATAAACATTTACCTTATATACAATGTACTCTGGTATTTTCCAGTTTTAATTTTTTTTAAATATTGGTTTCCATCCCATACCAATGCCCACTTCCTGCAAATAATGGCATTACTAGGAGTAGCAGTTAAATTAATACATCAACAATTTCCTGCAGTATCTTTTGTGCAAGTGTTTTGTCATTGTTAATTCTGTTATTGTTTTTTGCATGTGTCTAAAATCACTGAATCATTGTGTCACTTTTATTAAGAAGATGTTACAAATAAGGAGCTTTTCCCTGTGTTTAACAATGTTGGTTTTTTCAAATCAGTGTTCTAAAATCACAGAAATAAGTTATAGTTACTTCAATGATATGTAATACAGGAGACCTTTCATTGAAAAACAGACAGGAGATCAGAATTATGTGATTTTTTTTTTTGAGACCTCTTTCAATGTTGGAATTTAAATTACCTACTATACTAATTAACTTTTTGTTTATTAAGAATAAACAGATTTTTCACAATCCTCTCAGTGCTTACAAATATAAAATGTATTGTTACATTAACTTTAAACTTTCTCTACAGACTCATTTGATCAGCTCTCATTGTTTCTATATTTTAACTAGCTTGCACTCGGTGATACTTAGGGTGGTTTTTTGGTCATACACTCTACAAAAAAAACAAAGCAACCTGGGCTCGAATTACAGTTCATTCACTTAATAACTATATGACTTTGATGAAGCTATTTAAAATCTTGATTTCTTCTTTTTAAATGGGGATATCAACATTACTTATTAGGGTATAGTGTAGAGTAAAGATAAAGTTCAAAAATCTTAATACAGCCTCCAAGGTGTTCCCTGATCTAGGCTCTGTGAAGTTCTCTACCCTCATTTCCCATCACTCAACCCACTGCTGTTCAGGCAGAGGGACCTCCTTACCTTAAACTTACCAGAGCTCTCCCTGTCTTACAGCTGCTGCACATGCTGCTGCCTTCTGCAACCCTCACTTCCCACCAGCTTGCGAACTCCTACTCTGCCTTCATAGCACCCCTTTAATCCCACTTCAGGGAGGTCTTTCTGGCCCCCACCTCCCCACATGGGCTCTCTCAAAGCTCTCCTGCTTTTTCTTCAAAGCACGAATTACATTAATTCTGCTGCCAATTCACAGAATCACTCGTTTAGTGGCTGTCTCTCCATCTGACCTTCAAGCTCAATGCAGGCAGGACTTACCTCTGTGTCTTAGTTATAAAACACATCCTTGCTAACTAGCACAGTGTGTGGCACATGATGAACACACAAAAAATGCTGCATACTTTTTAATAAATTATTATATCAGGAATGAGTTCACATGCAACCTGTATATTACTCAACTAATAGCTTAAACTCATTGGGGGTTATTTTTTATTTATTTATTTATTTATTTATTTTTACATAGCAGGAAAGTCCAAGGCAGGCAGTCCTGGGTTTGTGCATAGTATTGTCAGATCTAGGGGGAAACATATGGAGGGCACACAGTTAAATTTGAATTTCAGGTAAACTATAAATAACTTTGTAGTATAAGTCCCAAATATTACATATTTAAGACTGTTGCTATTTTTCTGAAATTCGAATTTTATCTGGTGTCTTGTATTTTATGTAGCACCTCTACTTTAGACACAACTCAAAAGTGTCATGAAAAAGCCAGGGTCTTTCATTCGTGGCTTGTGGACTTACCACTAGGAGGTCACAAGAAGGCAGCAGAAGCTGGCGGAATAGTGTCAGCTATCAAGGCAGGAAGACAGCCACCCAACAGTGCCTTCAACAAAGTTAGTTCCCCGTATGTCTCTCAGCCCAGAATTGACCACATGGCCATTTCTCACTGCAAAGGTGCCTTGGAAGAGGATGTTATAATGAGTTTGGACCAATTATGATTCATTGCATGGGGCCATTGCTACCAGAACAAAATCAAGCCTCTTTTAGGAAGGAAGGAGGAAAAAAAACAGGTAAGCAGCTGGAAGCGCTGGCTATGATTTTATCAAGCTTGGATTGCTGTCATTCCAAATTACTGTTATCAAAAGTAGGATTGGGGCTGACCCAGAGGCTCAGTCGGTTAAGAGTTGGCTTAGAGCGCATGCTCTGAGCAACAGGGCCACTAGTTTGATTCCCACATGGGCCAGTGAAGGCTGTACCCTAGCTGAGCTGTCACTGAGCTGCCAACAGGTGGCAGAATGGCTCAGCTGGTATAACAAGATTGCCTGTTCAATGGTAGGCTATGCCCACCTGCAACTGAAGATTGAACTCTGCACCTTGAGCTGAGCTGCCACCTGGATGATTCAGTGGATAGGGTGTGCGCTCTTAACAACAAGGCTGCTGGTTCGACACCCACATGGGATGGTGATGGTGGCTACGCCCACCCACAACTAAGATTGAACACAGCTCCTTGAGCTTAGAGGCCACGAGCTACTGACGGGAAGCCAGATGGCGACTGGCGCCCTCCACAACTAAGATTGAAGAACAACAACTTGGCTGGTCCCCTTCCCCAATTTCCCAACACTGTTCCCCTCCCCAAATTCCCCAATTAAACAACAACAAAAAATGTTAATTATTTTTTTAAAAAGTAGGATTTTTTCTTTAGAATGAAAATGTAGATATGATTTTTCAAACTTGATTTCCAAGAATTTCCAACATCCTCCACATAGAGGGATGTCCCTACTGATGGAGAATCATTACACCTGACTTTTCTCCCCATTTCAGCTTGTGAAACTAGGTCAGTGAAAAACTATCTTGAAGAGAAACAAAACCTTAACAGACATTAAAAATGGAAATATTCAAATTATTTCTGAAAGAAATACATATCTTTTGCTTACTATTATCAGTGAAAAATCAGGAATTTGAAATAAAGACTATCAGTGCTTCATTTCTGGATGTGAAGTTTCACATTACAATTACCCTTATCAAAGCAGTTAATAGCATATTGTATCCTTTTCAAAACACAGAATAAATCTGAAATCTTGACTTTCTATGCATAAATAAGTTCAATCCATTTAGATTAAATTTGCTTTAGGAAGTCTTCATTGTGCTTAACATCAAACAGAGGAGGGAGTTCGTAGGTAACCTTTTAAGAACATGCTTGTGGTAGAACATAGAATCATAAAATGTTGGACCAGTATCAACTGGTCCAATGCTGTATATTTCAGTATGGAAATTAAAACTTCAATGGTGACCTGCTCAACCCCATGCATCTGGTTAGTGGTGGGACCAGGGCCAGACCACAATCCTTCACCACTCAAACACACACACACACACACACACACACACACACACACACACACACACACACTTTTAATTTTAAAGCAAAGAATTGCAGGGCCAGCCGAGTGGCGTGGTGGTTAAGCGCTGGCTTTGGAAGCCAGCGGCCCCAGTTCGGTCCCACATAGGAGGGCCAGTGACACTGCCCTCAAAAATAAATAAATAAATAAATAAAATTAAAGTAAAGAATTGCAGAAGACCCACCTGCTAGAATACATCATCTCTCCCTCTCTCCTTTGAAGGGAGCACATTGAAGAACCTGAAAGGATCGGGCTATATCGGGAAAATGAAACTTTCTGTTCTGGGCTATTGGAGCCTAGTCAAGGAGGCAAATCCTGAGGTTATCCCTGGGGCAGGGAGGAATAGTGAGCTCATGTGCTGGCCTTAGGTTTGTGGCTCCAGCTGTTCTTTCAATACTCCATTCATGGTGGAGAGTTAGGAAAAAAGCAAAGATATGGAAAAGGTAGAATAAGCATTACTCTCCACTGTGCACACACAGAAACAGATGACACTTGCAAGAGAAGCTTTGGGGCCCTAATCAAGGTAGCAGGACCAGCAGATAAGAACATCAAAAAGATTGGCGCAGTGGTTAAGCGCTGGCTTGGGAAGCCAGCGGCCCCGGTTCGGTCCCACATATGAGGGCCAGTGGCACTGCCCTCAAAAAAAAAAAAAAAAAAATCAAAAAGAATTTCTTATCGAAGTGAGCATATCCAATGAAGTTATGCCCACAAGGCCAGAAACGTCATCAATATAGCAAATGTAGAGATACAGTAATATCCCTGCTAGCTTCCCGACTCCAGTCATTTTCCAGAGACTTGAAGTTCTTAGGAGGTAACCTAGCTTTATGAAAAATAAATGTAAGAGCCTGGTGTGTTCATGGTGGCTGGGCCTCTCCTGCACCCTGAGGTTCCCTCTGCTCCCGCCTGCCCTCACATGCTGCTCTGCCATGCCCTAAATACCAGCCATCTCCCCAGGCAAACCTGCGCCTGGCCTGCGGAAGAGGGCTGCATGAGTCCCCACTTGGCCCTGCTCCCCCAGCATGCCAGGACTCTGAGCAAGTGGTCTGCATGGCCCATGGGCTGGGACCTGTGTAGGGCCTACCATTATACAGCACCACCCACAGAGAAAGCCATTGTGAAAACGGACATTCAGATAGCTCTCTCTTGGGGGTGTTTCAAAGAATAGCTCCACATCGTGACTTGGCTGCAAAACACTTTATAGATGCAGAAGCTGGTGTCATAAATGAAGATTACAGAGGAAACTGGTTTTATGGAGTTCAATTTTAGCAAAGAAAATTTAAAGTCAAAAAGGGTGATCAAATTGCACAGCTCATTTGTGAAGGATTGTTTTTAAATCCAGAAACAGGAAGTTCAAGTTTTGGATGACACTGAAAGGGATTCAGGAGATAAGGTTCCACTGGAAATAATAGAAATTTATGTCAAGAATAAAAAATGGTGGGACCGCCCAGTGGCGCGGTGGTTAAGCGCTGGCTTGGGAAGCCAGTGGCCCCTGTTCGGGTCCCACATATGAGGGCCAGTGGTACTGCCCTCAAAAAACAAACAAACAAAGAATACAAAATGGAAAATTTTCTTTTCAAAAGAGTTTGGCTTAAAAAAAATACATGCAATAATAAAAATAGCTATCATTTGTAAAATGCTTACCACATACCAGCCAACATTCTAAGCTCCTACATATATTATCTTATTTAGTACTCATTAAACTCTGTTAGGAGATACTATTATTTTTCAGATGAAGACACTAGGGCACAAATAGGTTAAGTAACTTGCCCAAGGCCACAGAAGTAGTGGCAGAGCCAAATTCATGTTTGATTTCTGGTTTATGCTCTTAACAACTATACTCTACTGTAATAACTGGTGTAACTATGCAATTAATGAGAGTGGAATGAGGGTTAAGGGATAAGACTTCACTGAGGATCTGACTGGCTGTTCTGGAGGCCATGATATGTGGAGCATGTAAGATGAGAAACTGTAGACCTTCATTTTGAAGCCCTCCAGACCTATACTTATTTCCCTACTGAAGCAGAGGTGGTATAGGGCTGGGAAAAGGAGTTCCCTCCTATGATCCCCCTGACAATACTGAATTGAGGATCGATTGCCTAACAGGTCTACAGCTGCTAGAAACAGCACGTTTATTTGGTGCTTGACATTAGATTTGACATCTATAACACAGGTATTTGTATTCTTAGTAAACCACAAAAAACATGGAGAAGTAATGTTTACTTCTTACCATTAGAAACTGACTCAATTCACATTTAGGCATATCTGTAAGTTGTCAGAGCAAGTAAAAGTTTGAGGCCATTGGCAACAGAGATGATGTTACCTGAAAATTATTCACTTTACCCAAACACATATAGGAACACAAAATGATTCCCATCTTTCATGCTACTTATCCTTCCACATCCATGACAGTTAGGCCACTCTAAAGAAGTGTTAACCCCATTTGACGACAAGGAAAATGAAGTGCCAAGATGTTATTTGGGGTCAAGAAGTCCGCATTAGGGCCAGATTTTTAATAAAAATCATACAAAGGTAGATGTTCCTAAAGAATTGAATTTATTTCAAAATAGATTGTGAACTAAGTCTCTTTTCCAGTCTTACTTTCCTTTGTTCTTTTTTTTCTTTCCAATAGGCTTGTAATGAGGCTTGCAATGAAGTGCTCACAAAAACCAAAACAAAACAGAACAAAAACAGCCACATTCTTAGGATACAGTAAGCCTGAACCTACAATTATAGGGTCCTCTGTGTTTTGGGGAGTCCCATGCTGCCAGAAGATGTAAGTCAAAGATGTAGCAGGTAGAGGAGGGGCAGCAATGGTTGTTCATTCTGAGAAGTGAAACAACCAAGTGGAAAGCACATGGCCTGTGAAGGGAAAACCTGGGTTCTCGCTCCAGCTCTGATGCTTGACCATGAAGTTTTTTGAGTCCAAGGAATCTAAGCCCTCTTCAAAATTGAAATAATTGAAATCAACCTCATGGTATTTGGTTAAAAGGGTTAATGAACCTAAAGCACTCAGTCAAATACCTATCACCTTGTAAGTGTTCACTCTTATTAGCTCTGTCTTTCTGTTCCAACCTTCCTGACTCCATCTTACAAACCTAAGATGGTTCTTAAGATCAAATAAAATGGTATGAAATCATCTAGAAGACTCTAAAAGGCTCTGCAAATATTAAGGGTATTAAAGGGTTATTAAGACAGATCTAAACCTATTACCACAGCTAGAAGTGAGTCACAGAACCCTCGGGGTTTTCTAATTAGTGTTCTTTCCCCTTCCAGCCTTCCCTTGATACTCATTTTAATCATTGTAACCCTATGAAAAAATGAATGGGTATGGTGGAACATATAGTATACTGGCTCTAGGACCTAAAACTCTGTGTAAGAATGGTCCTTAGCCTTTGCAACAGTAAATCATCTGACCGCTCCCTCTTCCTACTCAAGGACATCTTAATCCCAGCCATAACTTGTGTCACGCTGCTTCTGCTTTGTTCTCTTGGATTGCTTGATCTTTTGGCTTAAAAACCAGCTTGATACGTCCCAAACCAGCCAACATATTGTGAGGACACTCCAGCAACTCTGTGTACAAACCCTTGTGGCAAAATAATAGGACCACATGCCAACAGCCAGCACCAGCTTGACAGCCATATAACTAGGTCACCTCAGAAATAAGTCCTTCGACTCCAGACAAGCCTTTAGATGACTGCAGCCTAGTTGACATCTTGACTTCCACTTCATGACTCTGAGGCAGAACCACCAGATAAGTCACTCCCAATATTCTGATTCACAGGAACTATACAAGGTAATTTTGTTTCAAGATGCTAAATTTGGGGTAATATGTTATGCAGTAATAGATAACTAATGTACAACCTACTCTAAACCTACTCCACATCATTGGCTAAGCCTGATTTGAGTTCCATTTCTGCCACTTCCAACCAAAGAAATGTTTAATAATATACCTACTGTCTCAAATCACTTGGGCTGGATTCTGGGCATCTCTTAAGTTTTAAAAGTTCTACAGATGATTCTGATGTGCAGCACACAAAAAAAACCATTGTTGTATCATGGAATATTGGTATTAAACATATATAATTATAACCCTAAGGCTTCAAACCTGCTAAACGCCCTTCTTCCCTCCATGATACATTATGATAGTTATGGACCAGCTTTTAGGCTCATGGAGCTCAGTTAGGCTTCTCCAACATCAGAAAAATTTGAGGGTTTTTTTTTTCTTTCTTCCCTCTATCTCTAACATAGAAATGAACAAGAAAGACTAATTTTCACTTCTTTCCTCTTGACTTTCCATCTAGGCTTCACTGTTCCGAGTTAAGATCAGAGCCAGTTTGTATGAAATATTCCTGGCCATGGAACAATTGGCAGTGGCTCCCATCACATTCTGTGCCCACTCTCTCTTGCCCGTGCAGCTTAGTTAAGGCTACTCTACCAACTTCTTAGTTTTCATCACTGTACTATGATTATGCAAGATGTTAACATTAGGGGAGGCTGGATGAAGAGAATACGGAAGCTCTCTGTATTACTCTTGAAATTTTCTGAAGTCTAAAATTATTTCAAAAGGTGGATGGAAAATAGACCAGGAAGAAAAAAAAAAAGCATATGCTATCACATCAAATTCCAATCAAGTATACAGACTTAATGGAGAGGGAGGGAAAGTGGAGGGTTGGGGGGTGGAAGGGAAAGAGAGAGGGGGAGGAAAAGGGAGAGAGGAGGGAGAGAGACAGACAGGGAGGGAGGAGGAGAGAGAGAGAGAATGTATGCCTGGCAGGTAACATGGGAGAAGATATAAATTTACAAGATTTCCCACCCGCCCCCCAAATCCACAAGAGTGTGAGCATCCCACAATAGTAAATGTTATTTGATTGTTTAGACACAACAAACCCTACCTAAATGCAAGCTAGTTATGTCATCCAATGCTCAGCTGAAGAAACAGTGATCTGTTCCAACATTAGAGGAAAAACTGTGCTGATTTATTGAATGTGGAAGAGAATGCCTCCCAATTTCCATCTGTCCCTTCTTTAGCAATAAAAATCCTGGTTTTCAGGTTGAAACATTTTCACACAGCTAAAAGAAATTTAAGAGTTCCTCTTTTTGGAAAAGAGAATGAATATGGTCATAAAATATGGTCCTGTAGAGCAGAATCATCTAACTCAGGCAAGTTATTATCTACCTAGAGGCTTAGTCACCTTGCTGTAAAATAGAAATAACAATAAACTTACTGAATAAAGTTGCTGTGAGGATTAAATTTTTAACCAATACACATGCTGTACATTTAACATAGTAACCTGGCACAGGATATGTGCTTATTAAATATTAGCTCTTATTTAACGACATAGAAAAAAAGTCTAAACTTTGTAAAAGTGGAAGATTAGTAACAAGATATTCAAAAATAACTCAGCTTGCATGCACTATTAATCCCATAGTCAATTAATACGGGATTAGTACTCAGTTTTCTTTTTCCCTAGACTTTATTCCTTTGGGTAGTCTCACATATTCTATATTCTATCCACAAATCATTGAATCTTGCCAGTTTCCTAAAAGGAAGAAGAATTCGTCCTGTGGCCTGGAAACCAGAGGAGCGAAGCTGAATAGGAAAGATGAATCTTTTTGCCTGAGTGTTAATGTCTGTCCTCTTCCCCAATCAAGAGGTAGCTTTACCTGATGGGTTCTTTTTTGTTGTTTGTTTTTTTGTTTTGTTTTTTTATTTTTAAAATATTTTCCTTTATTTGTTGATCCAATTCTTACAATCTATGAACAACTGAATAGGGAACAGGCCTCTCATATGCCAGCCAATTATCTTCTATCTTTAAAAAAAAACTGTTTACAAAACGTTATTAAATGTCTTAAATTACATCTATTCCCTTTTTAATGAGAAAAAATCAATGTTACTATGTGCTCAGCTACATTGAGATACAACTACCTCCTCACCCAACTCTTCCAACCAAGCCAATATTTCCCCTACCCGGAGTCACCCCAACATTGGTTCCCAGGCAACCAAATGTCAATCATTAGCTCTATGCCCAATCTTTAGCTCTGGCTCTGTTTGAAAAACCAGGGTTTTACAAATTTCACTTTTTGTAAAATTTGTATTCTGTAATTTTACAAATTTATATAATTTGTACAAATTTTGTACAAAAGTACAAATTTGTACAAAAGTACAAATTGTACAAAATTTGTACAAAAGTAAAATTTTGTGAAGTTTGCTATTCTGACCCTTGTTAAATGTTTGCTATTTCTGGCCCTGACATCTGGGCTGTGGCTTAGCACTTCCCCTTCCAACCTTTATAAGTCTGCAACCTTACCAAAATCTTGAGTCCCTCCACTGTGCACAGTGCCTCTCTTTTTAGTGGAACAGTGAGTACTTTAAATGTTTTTGGATTTCATTTTGAATTTCTTTTTTTTAATGGCATTGGCCTCTCTGTATTACTGTCCAGTCTGCTGTATAAATTAAGACCCAAACACAGAACAAGTGTTACCAGCTTTGAAGGCCTAGCTGAGAATGAAGTACCTACTTATTATGTTTTCCAAAAATATGATCATTTCATTTATAAAATGGATGCTTGCATCTATTCTATTCCTTGTCATGAAGGTATTTCTCGTGAATAAGACGATGCTATTTTTAGAGAAATTTATAACACATCTAAACTTAACAACGTTCATAAAATACATATTTATGTTTGCAATGAAGAGTATTCTTCAGTTTGTTATGAGAAAGATTGGAACTGTTATTATAAACCATTTTATGAAACTGCTGGAAAAGATCACCTATTTCTTTAAGAAGAAGAATCCTGATGAATCCAACTGTGAAACTATGGTTTAAGGTAAACACTTTAAATACACAAGGGAAAAGATTATACTTTCAGAATGAACAACATTTTGTCTTCCAGGATGAAGCATAACTAAAATGATCTACTGATTTATAACTAAAATTATCACAAATTGAAACTATCCATATTTGAAACTATTTCTTCAAGAAGTTTTACCAGTCATCTGCTTTCATCATTTTATCGAATCTGATAGCCTAAGATGACGAATTTAAAACTGAATAAAATAAAACTACTGGTACACACCATGCAGTGAATGGCCTGTTTCTGTAGTGAGGTCTGTCTCAAAGGGGCAGGAGCTCACGTGGGTCAGAGCCAAGGGATGGGGGTGGGGAAGGGATATGTACTGGGGAACAGGGGTGTCCTGTGAAGGGGCTTGAGCCTGGACGGGTTTAGAGAGCAGGGGAGGGCAGGTCCAAAAGCTAAACTTGGCGACTTAAGAGTCCTGAGAGGCTTTGAGGACCACCTGCCTCACAGGAGAGTCTCCAGGGAGGCTGAGTCCACACTCTGGGTGGTTTGGGGGGACAATCCTTGACCTGAGGGAGGGACATGGAAAGAGACCCCAGTAGAAATGACAGCCTAGAGGCTAAACTGGGGGAATAAATAAGGCACAGGGAAAGCTTTCAAAGCAAAGGCTTCCTGATGTACCTGATGTTCTTTACATCTTTCCTCTTCCTACTGCCTATATATAATTGGTACCCCTGCTAGATGGTACTGATTACTAAGATTAGATAGATACGCTGTTATTTTTAAAAGAGCTGGAAGTTATTATTAATAAGCATTTCAGAATTTCAATTTATGTGTATATAATGCCAAATCTTCTTTATCCATCATCCATTGATGGATGCTTAGGTTGTTTCCATGTCTTGGCTATTGTGAGTAATGCTGCAATAAACATGGGCGTGAAGATATCCCTGTGATAGCCTGTTTTCATTTCTTTAAGGGGAAAAAAAAGGAATTTCAGCTGTTTTAAGACAGCATTTAAAAGTTGTCTTAAAAAGAAAAAAAAAGAACACCTACAGTCTAAAAATACATGTTTTCAGCCTCAGAATAAAAAATGAGTATATTATTACAAAAAAGTGGTGCTGGATTACACAAACTAAACATGACTTAGGGTATCAACAAGTACATTTCTAATGAGAAAAACTATAAAAAAAACTCAAAATTTGTGATTGTAAAGAAAACATCACAGTAGCATCGTATGGCAAATTAAGACTGTTGGACTTCTTAGGCTTATTTTACCATTTAATATTCTCACTTGGAAGCACACATGATGGGGGAGGTGGAGTACATTAATCTTGCAGTACTTAAAATCTCTAGCAGTCTTTATCCAGCCTAGTGATGGAAACCATAAGATAAGAGAGCAAGCTTGGGGGTGGGAGGGTAGCAGGGTGGGGGGAGCATTGCATTGGGAGAAGGAGAAACCATTCTCCTTATAAATTTCTATTAGTAATATCTTTGTAACTCGGGCACAACCTTTGTCATCCCTTTTGATTCTTCTCTATTCATCCCCTATATTCAACTCGGTCTTTTTTTCCTTTGAAAATATTATCTGGATTAACCTTAATCTCTTCCCTTCACTATTACTATCTAATATAAATCTTTGTCATACCATTTCAGAATTATTCAAACAATCTCCTCATCTGGTCTTCCTGACAATAGTTTATCCCCTGGCTCTTATCCGATTAATCGTTCTATAGTACTGCTTTCATCTTATCACACTATTGCTTCAGAATCTAAAATGAACCTCCTTTGCTTAGAGACTCACCAATACTCTTCTGTTTGATTTTTTAAGGTTCTAATAATTTCATGCCATCTGAATTACTGGAATCTGTTTTCCTCTATGATCAGACTGGTCTTTGTGTTCCTCTCCGCTATGCTGTTGTTGATATACCCCCACTACATCCAGAATTGTTGTGATTTCCTGTTCAGAATGGACTGTACCTTTTGGTATAATAATATCTCTCAGAATTTCCTTTGGAAACTATCAAACCCTTACCATTAGTCCATAGGTTTGGATGTGACTGACTCCACAGCCAGCTCTAGGGTGGACATGAGACCCATGCCTGACTAATCAGAAAACCACAGCCTCATAGTCACAGCAATCAGTTCAAGGAATAGCACATGTCCCACGCTCATCCAGTGAGAGCCCTGTCCAGACCTTCTGTTGGAACTTTTGGAAAAGAATAGTGCTCTTTTAACACTACTAGAGAGCAACTGACAGATTTCTGATGATATATTTTGAGCTTCTAGATCTACCTATGCCTGGTCTTTTGGGCAATAAGAAACAATAAATCCTTTCCCCACTTTTGGCAAAAAGTGCAACCCACATCTTTACCTCTTCGATTTAAAGTTTTCCTTTGAGATTTAGTTCTCATGCCACTTTCAAACTCTTCTTCCTTTTCCTTAACTCCTATTACACTTACTTAATGCATACTGCTTTAACACTAAATCATCTCAGTTGTTTAATATTTTCTAGTTTTAAGCCAACGGCCCCAGTTCGGTACCACATATGAGGGCTAGTGACACTGCCCTCAAAAAAAATTTTTTTCTAGTTTTGCTTACCCACTCACTGTGCCATAAGCTTCTTGAAAGCTTGAGTTATAAATTACATTTTTCTTGTCAGAACACTTAAGAATTTTTCACACTTAAGATTCAGATCGACTGATAAATTCTTGGATGAGTTACTTTAGAAAGTAGATAGTTACAAAGAAATAAAAACTGGACAAGTTGTTGCTAATCAGAGCCTCGCTCTTTGGGTATTTTTGTTCCCATCTTCCTGATTTAAAAAAAAATGGCAGAAAAGAAGGGGAAATGATATCAATGACTATGTTATAAAGTTACACTTTGAATCATCTCCTGAAAAGATATGTTGGGACATTTGGAGGGGCCCAATAAAAACTTCCTGTTTTAAAAAAGGTTTTATTATTATTCAGGCATGGTGAGACCAAGAGATCAGGAGACAACTGCCACTGTTAAGATAGTTTGTTACTTATAGTCTCTAAGAGGAGGGGGCATACCACACCATGGAGGTTCACACAGGAAGCACCAGATTCAGCCATGAGGCAGGAGTGATGGGAAAGCACAGGCACAAGATTTTATCATGGGTCCTGTAGGAAAGGCAAGGCAAAGCTGGCTAGTTGGAATAATTTCAGCAAGCTATGGGGTAGAGGGGCTGTCCCAAATTGATGCCTGACACTGGGTTGATTAGGGCAGGGGAATATTGGCTTGGTGTGTGAGCGTTTGATAAAGAAGGTGGTTGGAGGAGTGGTTTCTGCATTGGTCAGTTTGTATATGAAAGGTTCAGGGAACTTATTTGCCATCTCTAGAAATTAGCTAGACTTGAGAAGGACAGTCTCTCCCCAGTCAATGAGGCCTCAGATAGCAGAGCATCAGAAAATAAGAAAATACGATTAATCCACTCCTCTCTTTACCACCTAGATTCAGAACAAACTGAGCAATAAGACAAAGGCGAGACAGATGGAGGCCAAAATATCCCCTCTATTACCGATAAAACCTACCTTGGAGAATGTGAGAGTCAAATGGGCCTCCTAACTCCATCCAGAATTAGTCAGGTTTACTCATATAGTCGTTGGTAGCATTGGACAAGAACAACTTTTCCAAATGGGAAGGATTTTATGGCATGAATTATAGGGAAGAAATTGTGCTTACTGCAAGCAAATTTACTCCCAGGAGCTGAGTGGAGCATGCCTAGTTTATTCTTTCCAAATGTACCAATCAAATGAGACATCCCATCTGAAAGTCAAGGGGTACTACTTAACTGAACTCCCTTTTCATGGATGGAAACATCAAGAGTGGGAAAGAAATATTACCTGCTACCAAAAAACACTGAATTTTCTAGAGATTTTAGGAAGATAATGAAATTCTGGCTCGTCCCTAGACTTGATTCTGGCCTCAAGTTTTACATTTCAAATCCAGATTTTCAGCTAATTCATACTCAGAAGAATTAATTGATGTGAAAAATAGAGTGAAGAAATAAAATGGAATGCTCTCTTTTGCAGCACATATGCTAAAATTGGCACATATGCTAAAATTGGAACAATATAGAGAAGACTGGCAGGCCACTGTGCATGAATGACATTCAAATTCATGAAGTGGTCCATATTTTTGTTATCCTTTGGACATGAAGGAGAAATAAAGGCTTTTTCAGACACACAAAAGCTGAGGGAATTCGGCAGCACAGGACTGGCATTTATAAGAAATGTTGAAAGGAGCTTTTCTACCTGAAACAAAAAGATAAAAGTATGCAAAACTTTGAGAAAGAAGATAAACAGAGAGAAGCAGGAAAATTGCAAATCTATTTCAGAACAGGATATTAAATAATAATAACATAGAGGTTAAAGGGTAAAAAAAGCATTAAAAAAAAAAAAAAGCCTGTTATGCTCTGTAGTCATCCTGATGGCTTGGGATTCCTGTGGTGAGTTCTCTTGTTTCCAAACCTACTTCCTTTGGTTCTATATGAAAACAGTTCTGCTAACAGTTAATATGTATAAGAGTTTTACATAACTTCCAAACACAAGTCTCAAAGAAAAATGGGTACTAGATAGAAAAATCTGCCAGAATAAGCAAGGAATTGATATTTTGTGTCTGAGGAGGGGAGATGGGTGGTTAGGGACAGGAATAAAGAAACTTCACATCTGTAACCCTTTCACTTCCCTTTTGAATTTTGAACCATGTGTTATTGTATCACTATTTAAAAATAAACTTTAAAATGTTATAAAATTTTTGTATAAAAATGTAATATTAACAAAGAATCACAGTACTTGTTTTAACATTGCCTTTGTTTCAATTCTTTAAATGATGAAAATAAAATCCACTTCATTTTCAGTATGATTATTTATTTTTATTTTTATTTTTTTAGCTGAGCCATCCTGCCACCTGTTGGCTGATTATCTTTTTAAGACAATTTGTGGTTGCCTGAGCCTTCTTAACTCTTCTGAATAAAACAATCGTTCCCTTTCACCATTATTTTGAAAGACTAATTTGCTGGTGGTAGATTAAATGGAATGAGTTATTTCCTAAGGATAACATTAAATGCAAGTAAGGTAGCCATGTTAGCCATTAGCCTAAAGAGAAATGGGGCAAACGTGACTGTAGGTGAAGAAGAGAAAGCGATTTAGTCTGAGATTGCTAAGGGTCACTGTTAGATGCCAGTGCTGCGCCAGTGCCGAGGCATTAAGGCTCCTGTGCGCTTTTGCTCTATCCAGGTCTCTTCCAAAGGCGAGTGCTAGGTAGAGTTAGGTTCCTGCATTTTCCTCTTCTGCTGCCATCACCGATCAGGGCAGGATTAGAATCTTCGCAGGTCTCTACACACTGAAAAGATGATGGTGTCCCTCTCCCCTGATGTCATTAAAAATAGAGATTCATTTAGGAAATGAACTAAAACTTAAATTAGGGTGAAGGGAAGACCTTCCTTTTAAACTTCGTGAAATAAAAATTCCGAATAAATTCATCAGCGCTGAACTTTTTGTCTGCTCTTCTCTCCTTTGCCAGCACTTGAGCCTTCCTTAGTTCAGCTGCCTGGTCCACAACCCAACTCTTGCAGGCCCTGGAATCCCACCCAAGGGGCGGCTCGCAGGTGTCAGCCCCACCCAACCAGGGATCTCCTCCTTCGCCCCGCCTACTGACCCTTAGTCCCACCCACTGTACGCGTCGTCGTGACGTCAGCGCGCCGTTGCCCAAGGCTCGCCGCAAATGAACGCAGGGGGCCGCGGCCCACGCGTCGCCCCCTGTCCTGCGCTTGCGCACTCGTTCTGGGCGCTCGGCAGACCTGGGGGAGCCCCGCGCCGATGGAGGCCTAAGGGCGGCGGGGGCGGAGCGCGCCGCGAGCTGGGGGCGTGCCCGTGGCGGGCGCTGTCTCGAGGAAGGCCGAGCCTCCGCCACCACGCTTTCAGTCGCAGCGAGACGCAGACGAGCCAGGCTGAGGGCCTCGGCGGTGATGCAGCGACGACGGCGCCCTTCGCCGCATGCCTCTCAGCTGCCGGGGGGCTGCGGGGGCGGGGGCGGCGGCTGCGGGGGCTGCGGGGGGAGCGGGGAGGTGGAAGTGCAGTTCTCCGCGGGGCGTCTGGGCTCGGTCGCGGTCGATGCGGCGGCGGCGGCGACGGCGGCGGCCGCGCGCAGCCCCGAGGAGGAGGAGGAGCGGCTGGAGCGCGAGCACTTCTGGAAGATCATTAATGCCTTCCGCTACTACGGGTAAGGAGCCCGGTGGCGGACCCCACCTCCGCTCAGCCCGTCGGCACGGTCCCCGGCTCTGCGGCCCCGCTGCAATGGGGGCGCCCCCCGCGCGCGCTCGCCGGCCGCCACGCCTCCGGGGTGCCGGGAGCCGGCCGCCTGAGCTGACCTCGGGGTCCCCGAGTCACACCTGGCGCCACCCTGGCTCCTCTCGTCCCGGTACACCCGCTGCGTGTCTTCTGATCTCAGGATCAGATTGAGCTCCCTTGCCTTTCATCCCTCGTTCAAGGGTTAGCGGGTGAGGCCCTTGGGGGTGGCCGGGAAAGGGCCGTAACAATTTCGGATAGAAGGTGGTGGTCACGGTACATCGTCCAATGCTGGGCGTGATTGGTATGTGTTGTCCATGTGCTCCAAACTGAGCCCACGGAGAGCCCAAGTTCGCCTCCACGTGGGATGCTGTGGAACGCATTTCCCCCAAACGGTTGCCAGTTCTTAGGAGAACATGTAAGAGTTCCACCCCACCCCCCGTTGAGGCTCTGAATGTACAGGCACCTTGGTGGTGAGCAAGTGAAGGATGCCTCTCGATGTCTTGAGCTGGTAGGTGAAATGAAGTTCGGAGGTGGTCCGGGCGTTCTACCATTGGCGATTATTAAGGAGGGACGAGAGAAGGCACCGTAAGAGCCCCCTTTGCGATCTTTGATTATGCAAATACGTATCGAAGCCTCCCGGTGGGCTAGGCGCGATAGCACAACTCTTAAACTTCCTAACTTCTACTTTTCTTCTAGATGTTAAAATAGCTTAGTCACAAAACTAAAATAGCTTAGTCACAAAACTTTAATTCCCAGATCTGGAAGGGACTTAAATCAACTGGATTTTCAGGTAAAGACAGTACTTTGATTCTGTAAAAGATGAGTCCACCGAGGGACATGTTCTCGGTCTGCAAACATGACCTCCGACGCAAGTTAAACGGTTCCCTTACACAGGCTTCTGCTGTACTTCATGCAAACTTTTTAAAGATTGCTTGACTTTGACCTCCTCAAGGACATGGACTGAGCCTTATTTATTTTTATGTCACCAGTGCTTGGCATATGGTGTTAAAGCTCTATTTTTAATAAGACAAGTGGTAGCGAAGAAATAATTTGTCATTCCCAAATAGGCTGTCGATTTTGTGACCAGTGGTAAAATAGTTTATTATTTTGAATTAGAAAACTTGCCTAATAAAAGCTTAAAGTTCTTTAGAATCTGATTACATATGCGACAGGAATTTTTGAAGTTCAGAGATCTTGAGGAAACAATTTCCTAATTAAACACAGGAGTAGGAACCGTGGACTGCATTTCTTATGGAGCCCAAAGGGAAATTACTAGTGTGGGGATTTTACTTTGTATCAACAGAGGAAAGTAGGCAGACAACCAGAGAATTGAATTTGATGTAAGTATCAGGCCTGGAAGAACCATAAAGGGAGGGGAAGCAGCTGACATTACATAGGTAAGGATGGTAGATGCAGAAGTCTGGTACATTTTACTACTGAAAAATCTAGAAAGAATGTCTCACGATTGTAGTGCGCCTAACTAGTTAAAACTCTGTGTTTGTACCCAGTTCTAAAATATTAGTACTAATTTAAAATTGATATTTATGATTAGGTATCAGATGGGGTTTTTATTGTGGGGGCAGGGGGACTTTGACCCGGATCTAAGACCCAAGTGGAGCAATACAGAAAGGGGTGCTTGTGTGCTTCTTGTAGTGGTTGTGGTAGTTTCCTCTACTCTTTACCAATTTAATGTGGGATTGAGGAAAAGTTCATTCTTTAAAAACAATCCTTTTATTTGTTTCATCTCTTGATGAAACACTTCAAATCTCTAGGCTGAAAAGAGCATCCGATAAAAAAAAATAAGCTTTTAAAAATACCACTTAAAGGATTAGGGGTACGGAAAACGTACAGCAGAAAACCCTGGATTGTTATATTCCAACATTTTATGATCTTCTAGACCTGCTAAGGCACTGTCCAGTGCCTTAGCCGCTGATCACATCTGGCTAAATTTAAGCTTAAATTAATGAAAACTTAATAAAATTAAAATTTCATTTCTCCAGTCTAGGCCACATTTCAAGTGCTCAGTTGCCACATGTGGCTAGTGTCGTGCTATATTGTAGAGTGAAGCTGTAAGTCTCTCCATCATTGCAGTAAATTCTGATAGACAATCCTATTGTAGACCTTTGGCAAGTACTTCCAAATTTTAGAGTTTGGTTTTACTGTTAAATGTCTTTTAGTCATTATATAGGAGATTTAGATTAAAGGTCATAGGGTAATAAATGGCTTTTGATTAATGTTTTCTCTTTCCAGTGGCTTCCAATTTTGTGTTTCCTACAGATTTTGCTTAGGTGACATAGTCTGACTAAGGTAAAAATGATTACAGCATTGTACTGAATAGCAAGAAAAATGTTGTTAGCCTTAAAATACCACTCTTATTATGAATGAAGAGGCCTAGTCTCAGAAAATACTGCAGTTGAAAAATAAAAGGTCTTGTCAGAAATGTTTTACTTTTAGAAATAACGGTTAGGTGAGATTTTCAAAATTGAGATGTAGAGCTCATTTTTATAGGTGAGGGGTTAGGCATATAAAGAGGTGAGTAACTTGCCCAGGATTACACAACCAAATTGTGGTCGAGTCTGGCTTGTAATCCAGTTGGTCACTAAAATTTTACCCTGCATTAAGCAGTGATAGTAAGACAACTTTAACCTTGGGTTATTTAATAAATATTATAAATGGATTGAGACAGACTTTCCTTCTGAAAAGGTATGCTCTCCGGTTTGGAATTCTAGAGTACTTTACATGTGCAGAAGAGTGGGTCAGTGGCCTTGGTCCTTGGCTCAGATTCAGCATGAGACCCACCCTGAGGAAAGGTGACTAAGTCAGAGCTGGGGTCACTGCCCAGAGCAGCCTTCTAGAAAATGCTGGAGGTAGAGATACCCTTAAGAAAAGATGGCTGCTGATTCTACTTTCTCCCCTTAGCTGCCAAAGAATATAGCCTCATGATGCTGACTGAGGATAGTCTGAAGATATTAAAACATTCCTTTAAAGCAGGGTTGGCAAACTTTTTTTAAGGACCAGGCAATGAATATTTTAAGCTCTCAGGGCTAGGTGGTTTCTGTTACAACTATTTAACTCTGCCCTTGGGTGGAAGTAACCATAATATATGAACAAATGAGCATGGCTATGTTCCAGGAAAACTCTTTTTACAAAAACAGACCAAGTATGTGTGTGGGGGTGGGGATGGGGTGGAAGTTAGCCCACTGCTGCCTTAAAGCACATAGTCATCAAACAAACTCAAAAAGAGCTTGGAGGTTTTGCCTAGAAATAAATGATATTTATTCAAGGGTCTTAGGGTTTGCAACCTGGAAACACAACTAGGCAAAAACCCAGATGTGTTCCGAAAAAGAAAAAGTTACAAGTTCTTATAGTAAAATGTACTTTCTTGAGAATAATCAGTCCTGTATTCCTTGCCCTAGGATTGGTCCAAGATGGTTATGAGTCAGATTGTAGGCCGTCTGGATGGTGGATACCAGGTGATCTGGATACATAAGTCCTTCAGGGAGATACTTAGAGGGCTATTTGGAGGCCTCATATATGTCCAGGTATTTCTGCAGAACTGGAAAGTTCCAAAAGTTCAGAGGCTAGTTAAAACAAGAATAGAATCGTTTCTATAGTAATTCAGCAGTTTGATTAAAGTGACTGTGTTTTACTTCTTCACTGTATTTCTCATAGTGTAAGCATTTCCAGAATAGTGAAGGTAGCCCCAATTATGATGGTATAGTAAGGATTGGACTCTTTTCTCAACTTTGGTAAGACCTGAGGTATTTCAAGGGAGTCACCATGGGTGTATGGTATAGACAGCTTTGCACACCATTAAGTAAACAAGGGTTAAGGGATATGCTATGACTTATCCTGCCCTGTATTGTTACATCACTTCTGTAGCAGGAATTGACAGCAAGTATGGGTGTGGGCCTTCCGCCTAATCCATAGTTTACCTCAACTCTCCTGCTATCATGGAAATAAGTAGTCTCCATGGAGAACAAAAGTGGCACCTAGGAAGTCTAACTGAATGTCTATTGGTTGCTTTTTACATATGCTGAAATGCAAAGATTAAACAGTGACAAAGATACAAAGACCAGACTTGCATTTTAGAATTCATTTGATGTTGAGGGTGGGGGTGTTAGGTTGGGGACAACATTCCTATAGGTAGCAGGCCTCTTAGAAATCTTTGGAAGACATAATAAGGGCCTGAGATAAAACGTTGGAGAGAGCTGTAATTTGTAGATACTTTTATGAAGTAGCATCAAAAGGACCTTGGGTTTATTGATTGTGTGGGCTATGAGAAGTGGCATTTTAGGTTGACTCATTCGTTTCTGACTTGAGAGGATGTATGGTGTACCATTCACCAGTATCAGCCATATTGGAAGGACTGCAAGTTTTTTGGTGGGACGTGTGCTAAGTTTAGTTTGGATAAGTTTTGAAGTATGGTGAGAGGGAGATTGTGGAGTATCCAGTGCTGGAGAATACTGAAGAATGTAAAGTACTAACAGACTAATCTGTTGACAGTGAATTGTAAACTGTTGCAACTCTGCTGTTTGCCTAACATATTATGGCTACTTTAAATAGTTACTTTAGTGTCATACTCTACTGCTAGGCTTGTAAATTGAAACAATCTTTGTGAAAATCAGTTTGTATCAAGAGCCTTAAAAATATTTATCCTTTCTTACTTGGTAGCTCTTCTTTTGGGAATTTGTGGTAATTTTTAAAAAAATATAAACAGATGTTTGTGCCGGCCGAGTGGTGCGGTGGTTAAGCGCTGGTTTGGGAAGCCAGCGGCCCCGGTTTGGGTCCCACATACGAGGGCCAGTGATACTGCCCTCAAAAAAAAAAAAAAAATATATATATATATAACAGATTTTTAACAGAAAAAGTTTACAATATAGACAGACCAGTGAAAGTATCTAGATGTCCAGTGTTTGGGAAATAGATAAGTAAATTTTGGTTGCATCACATGAAATGATGAATAGTCATTCATAATTGTTTGTCATATAATCATTTGAGAACTTTATTCTGACCTGGGAAAATTCCTTTATTAAGGATGAAGAATTACAAGTGCTTCTAAAACTTTAATGTGTATGTGAGTCATTTGGAGATCTTGTTAAAAGACATGACGTTTTGGGGCAGAGATTCTCCATTCCTAACCACTTCCAATTGATCTGATTTTGACTGGAAAGGTGCTAGATGACTTTGTCTTAAACAACAAAACAGAGAGAAATGTGCCAAAAAGTTAGAAATGGTTGCCTGTAGAAGAGGGATTATTAGTAGCTCCCCCCTACCCCTGAATACTTTTACTTTTCTGCATTTCTCATATTTTCACTGTAAATATATTAGTTTTACAAATCAGACATGCCTGCTATATTTGAGCACTTGCTATGTTTTCAGACATTGGGCTAAGTGTTCTGTATGCATAATTTTGTTAAATTTTCAGTGAAACCCCATTAGATAAGCAGAGGAGTATAATGGTGCCTACCTATGGATTTTTTGGAGATTTTTCAGAATAATACATGATAAGTGGCCTAGTTGAGTGCCTAGCATTTATTAAATCTCAATAAATGATAGCTTCGATAATCATCATCATAGTTACGTTTCACAGAGAAAGGAAATAACTTGCCAAGCGTCACATAACAAATAGGCGGCATAACCTGGATTTCAATTCAGATCTGTTTGACTCCAGAGCTCACTATTATGGTCTCAAGGGGGGGAAGCAAACGACAGTGCAGCCACTGCCAACTTGATGTTTTTACATTGCCTCCAAGCACCCCCATAATACGACCACACAAAAGCTTCTAAAAACATGCCCAGGTTTTAGCTTAAGTTTTGTCAGGAGCTTCTTCAGAACTTTTCTTTTTTTTTCTTTTCTTTTCTCCCCAGTCATTATTATCATTATCTTTATTTCATTTACCCCATAGAACAGCCCTGTGAGCTGTTGAATCATCACTGTTTACAGATATGGAAAGTGAGAGTCGGGAGTTCAGCTTGCTCTGTTTAACTTTAAAATCCATTGTCTTTTTACTGCAACATACAGATTTAAGATTTTATTATATTATTATTTTATTTATTTATTTATTCATTTATTTATTTAGAGGGCAGTGTCACTGGCCCTCATATGTGGGATCCAAACCAGGGCCACTGGCGTCCCAAGCCAGCTCTTAACCACCGCACCACTTAAAGCCAGCCCTAGATTTAAGATTTTGCATTGCTAGACTTGCCAGATAAAATACAGGGTGCCTGGTTGAATTTGAATTTCAGATAAACAATGAGTAATTTTAGTATGGCCGATGAAGTATTGTACACATATTTCTTTAAATATTTTCAGAAACTAGAGTGTAATTTGGCATAAAGTAAAAATGAGAGAGTTTTTTGAATAGAGAGATTCAGGCAACCAAATGAAAGAGTATTTTTTATTTTCATTTAATGCTGAGTAAATGCCAAGAACATTTAAAAGAAACATACATTTATTTGTATATGTAAAATGTAAAGATGATGCAATGAGCCCCCATGAACCTACCACTCAGTTTTTAAAAAGACATCGTATTCCTTTCCCCTGAAATTACTTTCCTAAGTTTTTATTTCCTTGCTCTCCTTGTAGATTTTCTACATATTTGTCTATAGCTATAATTTGTTTGTTCAGTCTACTGATGGTGGACCTGTTTCCAAATCTTTTATTATTTCTAACAGCGCTGTGATGAAGGTGGTTCATGTTTCATGGTGACCATTTCCAAGAGTTTCTTGAGTATGTGTCTAGGAGTATAATTGCTAGGTCATAGGGAGTGTGCATATTACATTAAGCTTTATTGAGTAAGGCTAAAATTATTTTCCAAAGTAGTTGTACTAATTTATGTACCCACCATCAATCACTATATAAATATTCTAATTATTCCACATTTTTATCCACATTTCATATAGGTAGGCTTAAATATCTCCCATCTGATTGAAGTAAAGTGGCATTTCATTGTGAATGTAATATTTAACTTTTAAAAATGATACTTTTCAAGTTTTATAGTCTCCATTGTGACTTTTAGAGTTATTTGGAACTTTTGGAATGCAAAGTTCGTGAATATTGTCATCTAAAATGCTATAGAATTTCAATTTTTCAGTTGTTTACTACTTTTGTAGCACATAGGATCTTTTATGATATTTTGAAAAATTCAGCTTGGTTGGCTCTTAGTTAATTTCAAAAGATATTCTAAAGTAATTTCAGAACAACATTCTATTGGAGAAATCTAAAGGATTTCAGCTAGTTTCGCTGAAAATTTTAAGTTTGGAAATTGAAATCATAAAAAGAACCTTATTGTATACTAATTCTCTTTATCTTTTTTACCCTCTTCTCATTGGTGCAGGTGTTTACTTTTAATAGTTATAAACAATTTGTCTTTTGTTTGGTTGCCTAGATAATTTGTACTAAGGTAAAAACATAAAATTTTCTAGGTGGATATCATTTAAGAAACCATATGATTGTGACAGGACAGTATCCAACATTATATAAGAGAATAATTGTACAGAAGGACAACTTTAAAATACAATTGGCCTCTCCCAAGAATTATTTTGCCAATTTAAAAAACACCTTTTATGTTTTAGCACCAGTATGCATGAGCGAGTGAACCGAACAGAAAGACAATTTCGATCACTTCCAGCTAATCAACAGAAACTACTTCCTCATTTTCTTCTTCACTTGGACAAGATCCGGAAATGCATTGATCATAATCAAGAAATACTACTGACCATTGTGAATGATTGCATACATATGTTTGAAAATAAAGAATATGGAGAAGATGTATGTGAAAGTTTGTTCTATTTGTTTTTATTTTAGGGCTTGACTTTTATATTTGGAGGTCTTTTATCTTTCTGGATTTCATTCTTATATTGCATGGGTCATTTGCTCTACTCAGATTATGTTTTCACTTACATGTTCAGTCATTTGATTAGGCTTAATAGAACGGTATGCTAGAAACTGGATTTGTTCACTGATTTTTTTCTTTTTCTTTCTAAGACTACTAAGATAATTTGTATTTTTGATATACTTTCACGTTGTGTTCTGACACAGAGTTTGTGACATGCATTTTTATAAACAACTTTACTAGCTATGTGAAATTAATTTTCCTTGCTAAACTAGTTATTTTCAGTATCTATTGATAGTCATCTTTTATTTTAAGAAATTATTTTCACTTATAAATCTCATTGGACTGGCAGTAATAGAAACTGAAGTCCTCTTTTTGTATCCACAGGATAGATACAGTTGGGCCACTCCAGTGTGAGCCTCTCCATGCTGCCCCATCATTGACCTGGAGGGACTTTCTTCTCTCTCTTAGAGAGAGAATGTTTGGTCTCCATAGCAGCTCAGTGCTGGTCCTCTACTGAGTAAAGACTGCTTAATTATATGGTGGTTTCATGATTAATGGACCATATCTATTGAGGGTAGAAGTGAGACCACCAAACTCTTTTCATTTAGGATCTCAAGCTGCACTCGAACCCCGGTTGAGGTGAGAGGCCAGTGATTTATCCACTAAACCATCTGTGTAGCCCCTTAGTAGCATGTTTATTTAACATATTCAGTATTGATTCCTTTTCTCAAAAACTAATGGATTTCTGTCTTTTAAACAGGGTAATGGAAAGATTATGCCAGCATCTACATTTGACATGGATAAGTTAAAATCCACATTGAAACAGTTTGTGAGAGACTGGTGTGAAACTGGGAAAGCAGAAAGGGATGCCTGCTACCAGCCAATCATTAAAGAAATTTTAAAAAATTTTCCAAAAGAGAGATGGTAAATAATATCTTGTTTTTAACTAATTTTTTAAAGATATGTAAGCACTGAGTTTCTCTATGAGACATTTCACAGTCTTGATTCATTTTTATAGTTGCTGTATGCCTGTATTTTTTTCATGTGTGGGTGTGTGGTGTTATATTTGTTCTTGGATGCTCTGTATGAGGTTGCAGTTAATGTTTTGAATAATTTTTTGCTCTGGCACTATGGGAAATTACCTGAAACTAAAATGAGGAAGTTAGATTGGATGTTCATTATCAGTGATGATCTTTTTATAATTTGCTTTATGGCAGAGCAAACAGCTGCAAACTTCTAATTTTCCTCATTATGACATACTTGTAAGCAAATGAGGGATTGATAGCTTAGAGCAGAGATTCTTTACTTTTTCATGCCATGAAAACCTTGAGCAGTCTGAAGCCCATGGTCTGTTCTTCGGAATAACATTTATTATAAATGTATAAGATAAAATACATAGGATTACAAAGAAACAAGTTATTTAGAAATATAGTTATCAACATACTCAAAAAGCAAATTTGTGACATAACCTGCTTTTTATCATGTATCACATGAAATAAAATCTAGCAGCAAGTGTTACTGTATTTTGAAAATACTGAATGATGTGTATCTTATTTTGAGAATCTCAACAGCTAATGTGAAGTGAAAATATATGTGGTTTTTATTGGTGATAAAGTCACAGGTATTCCTAAAACTACTGTTGATTGTTGCCTGCATTTATAATTGAAGAAAAAAATGTCAGTTAAAGGTTAATGAAATTAAAGTGTAATTCTTTTTTCCTATCTTCATAGATCCAGTGAATTCTTTCCATAGACCCCTTGGGTCCGTGGATCTCAGGTTAGGAACCCCTGACTTAGAGGCTGTATGTTTAAAGAGAACAACTGAATGAAATTCAATCTGCCATTTAAAGGATCTTTGTAGAGAGGCTCCTTTTCCTCATCTCCTTCCCCTCCTCAATGATTGACATCTTTAAGTTTGGTATATACTTCCAGAAATTTCTGTGTGTGTGTGCGCACGCATGCTTTCTTTTTTTAAAAACTTCTTATTTTGAAATAGCTTAACAATTACAGATAAGTTATATGAATTGTGCAGAGAGCTCCCATATACTTTTTACCTAAATTCATCAATTCTTAACATTTTACATTTGCTTTATTTCCTTTTCCTACTTCCCTCACTCCTACCTTCCCTCACTTATGTGTATGTCTAATATATACATATATAATATATGTATACAATACACAATCACATACAGTTATTAAACCATTTGAGAGCAGTTTTATAGATCATGTTTTTTGCTGCTTTAATTCTTCAGAACAATAATAATCTCTTATGTAAACACAGTGCAGTTACCAGATTAAGGAAATTTAACCTTGAATACTGTTTTGTAAGTTACAATCTATATTCAAGTTCATATATTATCTTAATAATGTCCTTTACAACACATAGTTTTTGTCCAGTCTAGAATCTAATCCAAGGTATTCTATTACATTTGATTGTAATGTCTTGGTCTTTTTTTTTTTTTTTTTTTTGAGGGCAGTGTTACTGGCCCTCATATGTGGGACCCGAACCGGGGCCGCTGGCTTCCCACGCCAGCGCTTAACCACCGCGCCACTCGGCCGGCCCTGTAATGTCTTAGTCTTTAATCTGGATCAGTTCTTTGGCCTTTTTTTTCACTTTATGCCATTGATCGTTTTGAAGAATGAAGGGAAGTTATTTTATAGAATATACCTCAGTTTAACGTTGTCTGATGTTTCTTTATGATTAGATCTAGATTATATGTTCCCTTTCAAAATAATACATAATTGATGTTGTGTCTCTTTCATGACATACAATGTCTGTCAGCCCATCATTGATGATTTTAATTTTGATCACCCAGCCAAGATTTTATTTGGTTTCCCCACTTTTTAGTTGTTTCTCTTCTTGCAACTAATCAGTTTCTGGGGAGACACTTTGAGACCATGCAGTTAATATCCTTTTATTTCTCAAACTTCCTCCCCTTTGAATTATCATTCATTGATGATTCGTGCATGAACTGACCTGTGCTATGGTGCTGTGGAGTGGTGATTTTCTAATACTACAATTATCAGTCAGCATTCTACTATATCAATGTATCTATTATCAGGAAGGACTCAGGGTTCATTTTATTCAGTTATATTCAATGTTTATAATCCATTATGGTTGCTTTTTTATTTTGTTTTCAAATTGCCTTAGATTTGGCCAAAAGGAGTCCCTTTATTTGACTCCTATGTCCTTTTGGCATGTCATGCCCCAGTCTTTTTTCCTTTTTTTTTCTTAGCACTTCCTTACTTTCTGACACAATAAAGTATATCCAACCCATCTCTTATCTTCCCTAGGTCAGTCCTGGAATTGGTATTTTTTTAAGGACCTGGTTCCTTTTAATGCAGAATGATATATAGAAACCAAAATCTGGCACTAGGCATGTTCATTATTAATAATATGTCATTGCTCCTGGGACTTTTAGTGGACAGAACACACATGCGCACACACACTAGAAATCATAAGTTCATACTGAAACCTCCAATTCCAATCCAACCCCATTGGGTTCCTCTTTGATTCCCACTCCCTGATTCTTTATATCTGTCTGCCTTTATCCACAGTAAGAACCCTGGCCTCTGACAACATCAGTACATTTACTCATTCACTCAATCATATAATACAGACAAAATTGTTTCAGAATTGCTAACTCCATACCAGTATGAAATCAGAATTGCTAACTCCATACCGGTATGAAAAAAAAAACTACCAAAAGGAGTTCAAGATTTGCTAGCCATTATTTTTTTCCCTAAACCAAGAGGATTTAATAAAAATATCCTTCACTATTGATTCATAAACCCCTCACCCTCAGTGTGGTTATTTTTTATTTGAAATTCAATACATTGAGGTTTATTTGTTTCCATTTGCTTTCAGTTAGGGTTGTGTTTCCCCAGTCCCCACCTCATCCTTGTTGATTTATTTTAATTTTTGATTTGTGAACTATCAAAGTAGACAAAACAGTGATATTCAGAAAAAGTGCCATTCCCTCCCCTATTATTCTGTACCCTATCTCACTCCCCACCCTCAGTCCCACACCACATACAGGTTATCAGTATCATTGATTTGTTCTTTATTCTTCTTTTGTTTTTTTATGAAAGCAGATAAATGTTTTTCTTTTTAAGTAACCCCCTTTTTCATACACAGAATGTAGCACACTGTATATTTTATTTTGCACTTTTTTGTTTTCACTTAATGATAGATCCTAGAAATAACTGCAAATCAGTTCATGGAGGTTTTCCTCAGTGTTTGTTTTTTTTTTTACAGCTTCAGAGTACTTCAACCAATCTCCTATATTTGATTATTTAAGTAGTTGTCAGTATCTTACAATTATAAATAATGCTACAATTAATAACCTTATGCATAGGTATGTTGGCATTGTTGGTGTATCTGTGTGAATTCTTAAATGTGGGATTGCTGTATCTGAAAGGTAAATGTGTATTTAGCAGGGTTCGTGTATTAGGTATCCATTGCTATATAACAAATTTAACTGCTTAAAACACACACTTATTCACAGTTTCTGTGTGTAGGTCAGAAGCCTGGGCAAGGCTTAACTAAGTTCCTTTTGTGGCGTCTTACAAGACTGCAATCAAGATGTCTGCTATCTATGTTCTCATAGAGACGCTTGACTTTGGAAGTATCTACTTTTAAGCTCAATAGTGCTGGCAGAATGTATTTCATTGTTGTTGTAGGCCCTGGCTTCTTGTTGACTGTGGGCTGAAAACTTGCCTCTGCCCCTAGAAGCCTCACAGTTCCTTGTCTGAGGGCTTTTACAAATGGCCACTTCATCAAAACAGCAGGGAAGGTCTAGAGCAAGCAGTCTCCAAATGGAGTCTTATATAATGTAACATAATCCCAGAAGTGACATTTGTTGGCTAGAAACAACTCATAGGTCCTGCACACACTCTAAGGGAGAGGATTATAAAAATTGTAGGTCCATGCTTTTTATCACTTTGAATATTTCCTGCCAACCCCTTCTGGCATGTAAAGTTTCTGTTGAGAAACCAGCTGACAGTCTTATGGGAGCTCCATTGTAGATAACTAATTGCTTTTCCCTTGCTGCTTTTAAGATTCTCTCTTTATATTTAACCTCTGGTATTTTAATTATGATGTGTCTTGGTGTGGGCCTCTTTGGGTTCATCTTTTTTGGGACTCTCTGTGCTTCTTGGGTTGTATGTCTGTTTCCTTTGCCAGATTAGGGAAGTTTTCTCTCATTATTTCTTCATATTTCTTTGTTCTATCTTTTGAGACAACAGGTTTTTATTCCTTGCTTTTATCTCTTTTTCTGGTACCTCTATGATGCGATTGTTAGTATGCTTGATGTTGTCCAAGAGGCCCCTTAAACTATCCTTATTTTTTTGGATTTCTTTTGTTTCTGCTGTTCTGATGTTTTCTGCTGCCTTGTCTTCTAAATCACTGATTCACACCTCTGCTTAATTTAATTTACTGTTGTTTCCTTCGAAGGTATTACTTATTTCAGTTATTATAGTCATTATTTCTGGCGGGTGTGTTTTCTATCTCCATTTTTATGTTTCCTATCTGTTTGTTGAAGTTCTCCCTGAGATCACTGAGCATCCTTATAACCAATATGTAGAATTCTGCATCTGGTAGATTTCATGTTTCCATTTGGTTTAGTTCTTTTTATGGAGCTTTTTTCATTTGGGACATGTTTCTTTGTTTCTTCATTTTGGCTGCCTCCCTGCATTTGTTTCTGTGTATTAGGTAGATCTTTGTTTCCTGGTCTTAGTAGAATAGCCTTGCATAATAGGTGTCCTGTGAGATCCAGTGGTGCACTCTCCCTGGTCACCTGAGCCAGAAGCTGCAGGTGTGTCCCCTGTGTGGGTTGTGTGTGCCCTCCTGTTGTAGCTGATCCTTGGTTGCTGTTTGCATGTCTGTGAGAGGGACTGACCCTCATGCTGATTGGTTGTGAGGAGTGACTGTGACTACAGTGGAGGAGCTGTTGTGCAGAGGCTGACCCTATGGAGCAGGATTTGCTTTAGCAGGGCTCTGGTGCCTACCTAGTGTGCCCTTTAGGTGTCCACAGAAGCAGCCAAGCCAGGTAGTGCTCCATCTTGGTCTGAAGCTAGCCACTGTGCATACCAGTCTTGAGGCCTCCGGGGAGGGGCCTCGCCATAGCCCAAGTTCAGACACAACATGTGCCCTGCCCGGTGCCACCTGGAATGAACCACAAAGAAATCTTCAGATGGCTTATACTCGCACTGGGCTTGGATGTGCCTGGGAGAGACAAAGCTGAGACCCAAGATTGCCTGCCACTAGTGCCAGGCTTGGGGCTGCTTAATAAAAGGTAAGGACACATTGAGGCCAAATGCTGCTTGTTTGGAGTTTGTGAACCTTTGAGAGATTTTAGAAAACTGCAGCATGAGCCAAGACAGGCCATTTGTATGGAAAAGCCCCTGAAGTGGCTTGGGTGGGCCTGAAAGTTGGATGGGGAGGGGTCTCGGAATCACCAGAGCTAGGTGAGAAGTGTTGATGGAGACTCAAATATGGTACTGCCTAAGTATTTACACTGGCTCAACAAAGGAACAATGGCTTCTGCCAGTACTTCTGTCTGGTAGAAAGCTGGCCTTCCAGCCCTCGCCTTGAAGCCAGACAATTCAGTTCCTCCCCATATGTCCCTGGTACCTTTCAAGGTGCTGCCCCAGTGCTGCAGCTCAGAGTGAGTGAGTCTGACAGCAAGTAAGTTTGTGCACAGGCCTTTTAAGAGGAGTGCCTGGGACTCTACTAGAATCTCTTATCTTACTCAGCCACAATCTCCACTGGTTTTCACAGCCAGAAGTTGTAGTGACTTCTCTTCCTGGTACTGAACCCTAGGCTGGGAGGCCTGGTGTAGACCTGGATCCCTGGCTCCTCCTGCGGGACCTCCTCAGCCAAGATATCCCTCCCATATTTTAATTGCCACTTGTGGGTGTGTTACCAGCCTGTTTCACATCTTTACCAATCTCAAGGTGGCTTATTTTGTACATTCTTAGTTATAGGACTTCTTTTCAATTAGACTTGAGGTGGTTCTCAAACGTGGCTGTTGTGTAGTTGTAATTTTGATGTGGTTGTGAGAGGCTGCAAACACAGCATTAACCTACTCTGCCATCTTGACCGGAAAATTAATTCTATAAATATTTTTTTTTTTTTTTTTTTTTTTAGCTGAGCCATCCTGCCACCTGTTGGCAGCTCAATGGCAACTCAGCTCGGGCTGGCATCGAACCGCCGTTGCTCAGAGCTTAGCCCACACTCTTGAGGGAACTCTTAACCAACTGAGCCACTCGGCCGGCCCTCTCTATAAATATTTCTTGATCAGACAGTGTTCTGGGTGTGAGTCCCAGAAATAGCTCAGTGAGCAAGTAATTTCGAAAGCACAGTTGAATTTATTATTTATTATTCCAGCTATATTATCAGATGTTAAAAAAGTAAAAAACAACAATAGTTTATTTCTGCATGTCTAAATATCTAATGTCCCAGATTCAGGAGTAGTATAAATAATAATTTATTGCCTTTTTTTTCTTGTACTCTGTAGATACAACCTAGGCAGAAGTTTTTTAGTCACTTTTTCTAGAAGTTTACTTATAGGCTTCAGAGCTAGACAGATTTTAAATACTTCAACTACTGGCACTGCTTGACATATATAGTACTCGTTTGACAAGCTTTTAATTTCCATTTTTATTGTCCATGGACTTGTTAATACATTTTTTATTCCATTTTGCCTCACATTTTTGTTTTGTTTTGTTTTTTTTTAGCTGAGCCATCCTGCCACCTATTGGCAGCTCAGTGGCAACTCAGCTCAGGCTGGGCATTGAACTGCTATTACTCAGAGCTCAGCTCGCACTCTTGAGCAAGCTCTTAACCAACTGAGCCACTCGGCCGGTCCTTATTCCATTTTTATTAGTGAGGACATAGTATTGTGGAGGTTCCTAATTTTTTATGTAACTATCTCTTTTATTCATGCTTTTAATATTCTTGGATCAAAGATGGTTTGTCATAGATGAGATTGTGTGATCTTTGACTCTTTTTTTTTTGCAATCCCTTGTCAGATATATGACTTGTAAATATTTTCTCCCAGTCTGTAGGTTGTCTTTTCGCTTTCTTGATAGTGTCCTGTGATGTACAAAATTTTATCAGTTTAATGAAGTCCAGTTCATCTATTTTTTTTCTTTTGTTGTTTTGCTTTTCATGTCACATCCATGAAATCATTGCCAAATCCAATGTCATGAAGATTTTCCCAAATATTTTCTTCTAAGAGTTTTACAGTTTTAGACTTAAGTTTAGGTCTTTGATTAATATTGAGTTAATTTTTGTATATGATATAAAATAAGGGTCTAACTTCATTCTTTTACATGTGGATATCCAGTTTTCCCAGCACCATTTGTTAAAAAGACTGTCCTTTTTCCATTGAATCATCTCCATGCTGTTGTTGAAAATCAGTTGACGATATATATAGATAAGGGTTTATTTCCAGGCTTTCTATTGTATTTCATTGGTCTATAAGTCTGCCCATATGCCAATACTTTACTATTTTAATTTCTGTAACTTCGTAAGTTTTGAAGTCAGTAAGTGTGAGTCCTACCATTTATTCTTTTTCAAGATTGTTTTGGCTATTTGGGGCTCCTTGCAATTTCATATGAGTATGAATTTCAAAATCAGCTTTTCCTTTTTGTGAAAAAGGCTGTTGGAATTTCATTAGGGATTGTGTTGAATATGTAGATTGTTTTAAGTTGTATAACATCTTAACAAGGTTAAATATTCCTATCCATGAATACAGGATGTTTCCATTTATTTAGATCTTGATATCTTTCATTAATGTTTTATAGTTTTCTGTGCACAAGTCTTTCACCTTTTGGTTAGATTTATTCATAAGTGTTTCATTCTTTTAGATGTTATTGTACAAGACCAGTGCTCTAACCCCTGAGCTATGGAGCCTAACCTTAGATGCTACTGTAAATGGAATTGCATTCTTTTTTGTTGTTGTTGAGGGCAGTGTCACTGGCCCTCATATGTGGGACCCGAACCAGGGCCACTGGTGTCCCAAGCCAGCTGTTAACCACCATGCCACTCGGCCGGCCCTGAATTGCATTCTGAATTTTCTTTTTGGATTGCTCATTGATGATGTATAGAAACAACTAATTTTTATGTGTTGATCTCATACCCTGCAGCTTTGCTGAATTTATTTATTGGCACTAGTAAGTAGCTTTCTTGTGGATTCGTTGGGATTTTCTACATATAAGATATGTCATCTGTGAACAGAGATAGTTTTACCTCTTCCTTTCCCATTAGAAAAATGGCTCTAGCTAGAATTTCCAGTAAAATGTTGAGTAGCAGTGATGTAGGAGACATCCTTATCTTGTTCTTGGTCTTAGAGTGAAAGCTTTCGGTCTTTCATCATTGAATATGATGTTAGCTGTGGGCTTTTCGTAAACGCCCTTTATCATATTGAGGGATTTTCCCTCTATTCCTACTGTCCTGAGGGTTTTGTTTTTTTTATCATGAAAGGTGTTGCATTTTGTCAAATGCCTTTTCTGTGTCAAATGAATGGATTGTGGTTTTTTTAATTCTTTATTCTTTTAATATGATATAGTACATTGACTGATATCCTTATGTTAAAACACTCTTGCATTACTGAGAAAATCCCATTTGGTCATGCTGAATAATTCTTTTAATATGTTCTAGAGTTCAATTTGCTAATATTTTGTTGAGGATTTTTGCATCTATATGTATAAGGCGTATATATCTTACATCTTTTTTGAAAATCATTATGAATTTTTTTCTTGTGATGCCATTATCTGACTTTGGTATCAGGATAATGCTGACCTATAGAATGAATTAGGAAATTCTCCTCCCTTTTCAGTTTTTTCAGAGAGTTTGAAAAGAATTAACGTTCATTATTCTTTAAATGTTTCATAGAATTCAGTGAAACAATCTAGTCAAAGATTTTTTTTTTGTTGTTAGGAGGTATCTTTGCCCCTTTACCCATGGAATATTGGAGTGGCAACATTGAAATATGCTTTTAGTTCTTTATAAGATAAGAAATTTTCCTCAGTAAGACTTGTTCAGGGAACTCATGGATTAAGTTGGAATAAATAACTAAAAATTACACAGTTCTCAAAGTCTATCTTTGTTCGCCTTTATAATGCTACAGATTATTTTGTTAATTTTATCAATGGTCCTGCATTAAATATTCTACAACTGTTAGAATTATGAGCTAATCTCTTATATTTTGTTATTTTTCATTGTTTTAAAATGTTTTAAGTTTTGTGAATTTTCATAAACGTTGTTGCTTCAAAAGAGTATTATAGAGGGCGGGCCAAGTGGCTCAGTTGGTTAAGAGCTCGCTCGAGTGCAAGCTGAGCTCTGAGCAACAGCAGTTCGATGCCCAGCCCGGGCTGAGCTGCCAACAGGTGGCAGGATGGCTCAGCTAAAAAAAAAAGAGTATTCTGAGTTTCTAGTTGATGCTGTCTCTCAATGTGTATATTCAGTGCTCTGCTGTATGAAATAATAGGTAACAGTTTAATAGCTTCTGTAAACATAAAGTCCAGGTATTTCTCAAAATTCAAAATGTCTTTATTTCTGAAAAGTAGGTTGTAAGGTATATGAGAATAATTAAAAACTTTTCTTGAATAGGTAAAACATTTCACAGGGTTCAAAATTTAGAAGGTTCCAAAGAATATAAAGTCTCCTTTCCATAATTGTTACCCAGTCACCCATTTCCCTTTCCCTGAAAGTAATCACTTTTATAAAAGGGACAGGGATATCTGAACTTTAAATGAAGTGTAACAAAATATTAAACTCCTTTTTTTTGCCATCCTTGAAACCAATGGGAAAATCACACATTTCTTCCTATGTCATTTGTTTCGCCTGTTTAATTTGGATTGGTTTTCTTATAGTAGATAAGATGAACTGTCAAAAAACCTTTAAAAATAAAGCTAATAAAGCACAGTGAAGTCCATGTCCATATTAAAGTCATAACTTTGCCAGAAAGAGTAAACCCCAATCCCAGAAAAGGGACATACATAAAGCGCTTTCAGAATCCAGGTTGATTCTAGATAAATACTGGTGAAGTGTAGGTCTCCGATTAATTTCCAGGATCCTGTTTGTGCCACAGCAAGCATTACATATCTTTACATTGACTAGATTGACTCAAATTTATGTCAGCTAGCCTTTTGATTGTGTTCTTTTTGAAATTTCAATAAAGGCCTTTTCTAACTGAGGTGTCTATAAAAGATAGTTTACTTAAATATGTATAGAATTAACTATACCTGTGATCATTAAAATATTTTTCCTATGAAAACACATTTGTCTTATCAGTTTGTCCAATTTGTACCTGTTTAGAATTTTTAAATGTCCGGGTCTGCAAGCCCAAGCGGCTTTGAAGTCACAGATTGATGTTTGTATTGGGGTCTATTTATTACATAAGCAAATGCTATTTTAATTGTCCTGAATGCCAAACACTTTATTAGCTTAATAATTTAGTGCTATAAATTTTATAGTGCTAATGAAAACGAATTTCTAAGTTTGAGTCCTACTTGAAATGAGCAATCACAACCATATAGAATCATGTTCTTTTAGGAATCCTGAAATTGAATGCAAACCCTGAAAAATCTTAATTTCATTAACCCATTCTATTTTAGAATAATTTGAAGTGATATTTTGTTTGTGGGAGGAAAATTTGTTACATGTTTGCCTTTTAATATATGTCTTAACACTCCAAGAAGATACTGATATACTATTGACTATATATTGAATATATTTTTTTGTTTTATATAGTTGGGCATTAGGGGCAGGGGGAAATGTTTTGCTTTACAAATAAGCATTTTTCCACTTGGATTATTAAAATAAGGAATATGAATTAATTTATGAAAGAATTCTTTTAGCTAAAAGAAGCTATTTTAAAAGAGAAAATGGAGGGCCGGCCGAATGGCGCAGTGGTTGAGCGCTGGCTTGGGAAGCCAGTGGACCCGGTTCGGGTCCCACATATGAGGGCCAGTGACACTGCCCTCAAAAAAAAAAAAGAGAGAAAATGAAGGGAATGTAGACTGCCAACATAAGAGTAGCTTAGAGACTGAAAATAGATTTCCCTCTCACCCTCAAAACCCTCTTAAACTAAATACAGATATGTATTTCAGATTTGTTTTAAATCAAGATCTCAGGCTTGTACAATCTTAAGATTTCAAGTGCTTAAACAAATCTAGAGTAATAACTCAGTGGGAAAACAATTCAGTACTAATAACTTAGTAGAAAAATAGTGTAAGTAGACAGTTCACAGGAAAAAGAAATATAAGATGCTCAATCTCATAAGAAAATGCAAGTGTGAAAGCCTCACTAAGTAAGATGCCTTTTTTCACTTAATACATTGCAAAGATTTAGAAGTTATATAACTTAGTGAAAATGCAAGGATACACATGTTGCTGATGGAAGAATAAGTAAAATTTTATGGAGGCAACTTCGTAATATTTAAGAAAAATGAAATTCTAAAAGACTCTTGGAATTCAGTTTTAGAGAAGCTTTCTACAGATCCGTGTACTCCTGCATGTGGAAAAGTATGCCAAGCATATTAGTTTTAACAGATTAACAAAAGACCAGAGACCATCTAAATGTTCTTAATTAGCAGGTTTTTATAACATTATTGTACAATCATGCAATAGAATACTTATTCAGTCGTAAAATAGATTAGGAAAGTTCTGTGTAATGATAAGAGATTCAAGATGCCTTAGATCAGGATTGGTAAACTTTTTCTTAAAGGGCCAGCTAGTGAATATTTTAGGCTTTGCCTGCAATGTGATCTCTAGGGCCTGCTCAGTACTGTTGTCATGGGAATGCAGCGATAGGCAGTACCTAAGGGCATGGGAATGCAGCGATAGGCAGTACCTAAGGGCCATGTTCCAATCAAACCTTATTTGCAAAAACAGATGACTGGCCTGTGGGTCACACTTGCTGATTCCTGTATTAAATGAAGGAAGCAAAGTGAAGAACTTGACATAAAAACTATAACAGGTATGAATAAAGTACTGAAAGCATCAAGAAATGAGATCAAGCTTTGCCCGGGATATTTGGGAAAGACTTCATCGATAAGGTGATAATTTAACCTGAGTTTCTATGGGGGTGTAGGAGCTCTAAAGATTAAAGTGACAAAGTGTTTTATGGAATTGGTGAGAAGTTCGGCTGATACATGGAGTTTTTTGTTGGGAGTAAGAGGTAAGTTGAGACTTCTTTTTTTTTTTTTTTTTTTAGGGCAGTGTTACTGGCCCTCAGATGCGGGACCCAAACCGGGGCCGCTGGCTTCACAAGCCAGTGCCCAACCACCACGCCACTCGGCCGGCCTGAGACCATATTTTTGAAGGGCCTAAATACTAATCCTGATTTCTAACCCATTTTCTAATTTTAAAAAAAGGCCAGTATATCAATAACTATCCCTATTAAATTTAGATATTTTGTTATGTACCTTCAGAATTTTTTTGGTATTTTTTATTTTATTTTTTAATTAGTTTTCAGGTGTACAACACAGTGTAATAGTTATACTTTTTACCCCTCAAAGTGACAACCCCCCCAATCCTCCTCCCCCTCCCCCCCATATCATACATGTCTATTACAATTCCATTGACTCCACTCCCACACTATACTCCACATCCTGGGTGTGTGTGTGTGTATATATATATATATTTTTTTTTTTTTTTTTTTAGTTACAGTTGGCATACAGTATTATACAACATCAGCTTCAGGTGTACAATGCAGTGATCAAGCCTCTAGCCCATCCATGAAGTGGTCTCCTTAACACGACATGTGACCATCTGACACCCTGCAAGATATTTACAACATTATTATATTCCCCAAACTGTTTTTCATATCCCTGTGACAGTATTGTTACTTATTTATGCTGTCTAATCCCTTCCCCTTTTCCCTCATCCCTGCCCCCCTCCCAACTAGCAACCATCAGGTTTTCCTCTACATCTCTGAGACTATTTCTGTTTATTTTGCTCGTTCATTCAGTTTTTTAGATTCCACATATAAGGTCATATGGTATTTGTCTTTCTCCAGCTGACTTATTACACTTAGCATAATGTTCTCTAGGTCCATCCATTTCATTCTTCTTTATAGCGGAGTAAACTGTATAAATGTACCACAGTTTCTTTTTTTAAAAGATTTTATTGGGCGATTGGGGGAGGGGAACAGTGTTGGGGAATTGGAAGAGGGGTCCAGCCAAGTTGTTACTCTTCAATCTTCGTTTTGGAGGGCACCAGTCACCATCTGGCTTCCCGTCAGCAGCTTGTGGCCTCAAAACTCAAGGAGCTGTGTTCAATCTTAGTTGCAGGTGGGTGTAGCCACCACCACCATCCTATGTGGGAGTGGAACCAGCAGCCTTGTTAAGAGAGCACGTTCTCTCCACTGAGCCATCTGAGTGGCAGTTCAGCTCAAGATGCAGAGTTCAGGCTTAGTTGCTGGTGGCCATAGCCACCATCCCATGTGGGAGTCTTAACCGGCAGCCTTGTTAAGAGCGCTTACCCCATCCACTGAGCCATCCGGGCGGCAGCTCGGTTCAAGGTGCCGTGTTCAATCTTTAGTTGCGGGTGGGTGTAATCCACCATTGAACAGGTAATCTTGTTACTGTTGGCAGCTCAGCTAGGGCGCAACATTCACTGGCCCATGTGGGAATCGAACCGATGGCCCTGTTGGTCAGAGCATGTACTCTAAGCCAACTTTTAACCAACTGAGCCACTCGGCCAGCCCGTACCACACTTAATCCAGTCATCTACCGATGGGCATTTCGGTTATTGCCAAGTCTTGTCTATTGTAAATAGCGCTGCAATAAACAGGTGCATATTTTTTTTGAATTAGCATCTTGGGTTTCTCTGGATAGATACCCAAGAGTGGAATTGCTGGGTCATACGGTAGTTCCATTTCCAGTTTTTTTAGATATCTCCATACTGATTTACATAATGGCTGCACCAATCCTCAGTCCCATTTTTTTTTTTTTTTTTTGAGGGCAGTGTCACTGGCCCTCATGTGGGACCCAAACCAGGGCCACAGGCTTCCTAAACCAGCGCTTAACCACCGCGTCACTCGGCCGGCCCATGGTATTTTTTTAAAGAAACATTACAGGTGCAGTTGAAACTGCCCTGCAAACCATATACAGAGCACATTGTTCTCTCTTTCCAGAAATAACAATGAACATGAATTGTTTGTTAACTCTTACCTTCGTACATTTACTATATGCTCATATACCCCTAAACATACATATTTTCTGTATGTTTTAAAAGTTCATATAATGGTTTGTAATATTTCACAATTTTTTTTTTTTTTTTGCTTGAAGTTGTGTTTTTACAATTTCTCTGTATAGACCAGCTCTGGTCAATAGAAATATAATGCAGGCAACATGTTATTTTAAATTTTCTAGTACTACATAAAAGTAAAAAGAAACAAGTGAAGTTAGTAATATACTTTAATAACCCAGTATATCTAAAATGTTTCAATTTAGGAGTATACAAGATTATTGAGGTACTTTATATTCCTTTTTTTATAATAAGTCTTTGAAATCTGGTATCATTTTATACTTTAAGCTCATCTCAATTAGAGCTAGCCACATTTTAAGTATTCAGTAGTCAGCCACAAGTAGTTTAGTGACTTTTAACTGTTGGACAGTGAGTTGCTGTGATTCAATAAGAATTGAATGACCCTTTTTGATGCTTGACGGTAGTGCATACTTCTACCACCAGGGGTCAGCCAGTTGTCATATTGATGCAAAAGAGAAAGTATTTTGTTTTGGAATTTGCTAATCTGCAACTGCAAGCCAAAATCCCTGTGTCCAATAAAGGAAACCGCTCTCAAGATACTGCTGGTAAAAGAGGTAGAGCACAAGGCGGGGTCGGGGAGTGGGGAGCGGGAATGATTCAAACGTGATCCACAGCCTCTTAAGACACAGTGGCTCTCTGTTTTGCCCTTACAAATGTACACTTCCTTCTTGCTTGCTTGTGTGGAATAAACTGTTGAGACTTTTACCACTATTATGCAGGGGTGTTGCATTTATACTACACTGCTGCTTCATAGTTGGACCTTAATAATTAGGTAAACTTGTTTGCTTACATAGTTTTGTTAACAATCTCCAGCGGGCAATACCTGATTGTTGAGCCACATATTATATGCTTCTATTCCTGGTTTTCCAAGTTTTAGCTGGGTTTAAAGTCAGCTCACCCTAAAGGTCTATAGTTAGATTTATATTTCTCTTTTTCTCCACAGAAATACCTCCATAGAAATAAATGTCTTAGACTTTATAAGGATATATAGCCGAAACTGCTTTTTAGAGTGACTTAGTTTCATATTAGAGGGGCTTTCCATTATGCTTTTAATATGCCTTGTATAAAGATCCAAATGAAAAAAACAAAAACAAAAAACTAAGAACAAAGATTTAGGGAAAAGCTCTCTCCATCTTGCATATTCATCATTTCATACTTGATCATTTTTTCAATTCTAGAGTTTGTTTTAATGTCTCCCTTTAAATGCCCACTGAGATCCTTTTTGTCGTAATACAAATAATAGATAGTTTTCTACTAACCCAAGGCCCTTAAGATAGGGCTTTGATATATTCTGTTCCTAGGCTTGACGACAGCTGTTGAATAGCAGTTTTATACAGAAACTTTTTGCCACTAGGTGGGGGTAGAGAGTTCTATGACTGGTTAGTTAGGGAGAGTTGGATAATAGCAGTAGTAAAGTAACTTAAGTTAACAAAATAACTGTTGGTAACATTATTAATAAAACGTTCGCTTAAGTTAAACATGATTTGTACTTTCTCCATGATATATTTTTTTAATTAACATAGTAAAATTTACCTTTTTGGTGTATAGTTCTATGAGATTTAACACGTGTAGTTTTTTTTTAAAACTTGCATTATTATTATTATTATTATTATTATTATTATTATTAGTTACAGATGTACAAAACAATGCAATAGTTATCTTTTTCACCCTTTACAAAGTGACTACCCCTCCCCACGTGTAGATATTTATAACCACCACCAACAGGAAACAGAAAAGTTTCATCACTCCTCAAAAAACCCTTATGTTCTCCCTTGTATTGACACACTCCCCACCCTTAACCTGTGGTAACTGCTAATCTATCACACTAGAGTTTTGTGTTCTTGAGAATGTCATAACTGAAATCATACAGAATGTCACCTTTTGAAATGGGCTTTTTTACTCCATGCCATTTAGATTCATTTAGGTAGTTCTGCATGCAGTGTTTTTACTCATGATCAACAATTTAGAATCATGATCAGCCATTCAGAAATTGATTGTTAGTGATTATTTTTATAAAGATTTAAGTACTCTGAATTTATTTGCAAATCCTTTTTCTGCTGTATTACTTTGATTTCTTTTTTTTTTTAATCCAAGCTGAAAACAGCCACTTGGGAGAAATGCATGTTTTTTGATTGGGTAAATGGGAACTGAATAAAGAAAAGAGGTAATTCTGGAGAGTTAAAAGAGTTTGGGTGGGTCTGCTGGGAGTGGGAAATGAGACAGAGAGAGGCCTAGGTGGGTGCCCTTATGGCCAGTCCTTTATATAAGAGGTAGTACAGAGTCCTACAGCTAGGAGTTTTTCAAAGTCTAACATTAAAATTTTGTATGTTTTTCTTAGATGACCCATATAGGTAGGCCTGAACAAGGTGAGAGGATGTACCCATTCTCTTCATTAAAAATTAGTGTTCACACACACACACACACACACACACACTCACATTGTGTATAGTCTAGAATGAGAAGAAGGCATTTTATTTTAGTGAAAACTATTACATGGCACCGTGGCATTAGTTTGCCCGTATCAAGCATTAAAGGGTGCCTCACTAATTATAATAAGCGTATTTGTCAAACAGTTTTTAACAAATTTCGGTTTATGCCTTACTGTATATGTAAAATTCAACAGTGAAACTAAATAAACTTTGTTAAGGTTTTTATACAAATACATGTTCCATATATAGATATTTAAGATTGAATGATCCTGGGAAAATTCCCCTGTTACTATTGAGTTGTTGGAAAAGTCATGACGCATTTTTGGAACGAAAAACGTAGAAAAAAATATGTCATGACTTTTCTGACAACCTAATATATTTGTATACAGAATTTTCAAAAGTTCCATAGTTCTGTTTGTTTCTTTTTCATTTCAAAGTGGGAAACGCAAAGGTTATCATAGGGGCTACTAGTAAGCAGCCCTGCTGCTGTTTGGAGCACACCAAACTTACAGACCATGTAGTTTAAAGATAGAAAAGAATTGTACATAGAAGTAGATTTGGAAATTAGATTTGGTTTATGAACTAAATTTGGGGAGTATTGACAGTAATGAAATTCCTTTTTAATTGACATGATAGCTGATTACACACAGTTTTCTGTAAAATACCATTTTAATTTCTTTAGGGTTATATTGATTTGCCAGAATCCCAGAGAAAGGTCATTACTTTGCTAAGACTAATTTTTAGCAGTTTGAAAGTGGACTAGTAGGTTTCATAGCAAAGAAAAGTTGTGGTAGAGTGATGCTAATAAGTGGAGAACAGTTTGGTTGTATCCCTCTGGTTTGGTGTAATATGTATGTCATATCAATTAGAAGGCAGTTTCCCATTTTCTCCACGGTAATATCCCCCCTCTGATTCTTTTGCCAACTGAAATATAAGCTTGTAAAGATATACCTGACACATTAAAATTTATATATATTTAGTTAGTTACATAAACCACTGCATTAGATATAGAATTTAGGAATAAAGTTACGTTTTGTTTTACTGTCTCATGATAAAATAATGTTGTTCAATCTCTTTGTATATATTGGGATCCCTTTGGGATAATTTGTCTTCCTAAGACAGTTGTTCAGGTGACAGCTGCTAGGACTGAGTGTCTTCATAAATCTTCAGATAAAAGGTGACTACATTTTTCCTGAAAAATAATATTTTCAGATTAAAACCCTCACCCGATATCTGAACATATAATTCCTTATACCTTTTTTTTTTTTGATATTTAGAAGTACGTAGTTCTCAATTTTAAGTAGTCAGAGTCTTGAGTGAGCTTATTCTTATTAAATAAGTTTCTAGTTGTTAATATGGATTTTGTCTCTTTTTTTTTTTTCTTTAAGGGGTTGGACATAATTGCCTTATTTCATTTCAGGGATCCTTCTAAAGTAAATATTCTGGTACCTGGTGCTGGACTAGGAAGACTGGCCTGGGAAATAGCTATGCTAGGTTATGCTTGTCAAGGAAATGAATGGAGTTTTTTTATGCTCTTTTCTTCCAACTTTGTACTCAACAGGTATTTAATTTATTTTTTGCTAGAAATAGTAATTTCTCAGAATCAGATTGACTTACCTATTTTTGAACAATTCTGAATTTGAAGATAAGTATATAGTACTTAATTATGGTATATATCATAGATATTTCTTATATTAAAATCAAATTGTTTATACAGTTATCATTTTAATCTGTTGCCTAGTAAACAGAATTTTGAATATGATGGGTAAGTGGCTTTAGAAAGTGATTTGGCATTCCATGAACGTGAAATGATTTCTGTGCAGAATTTCAGGACTAAGTATGATCCAGGAAGGAGTATATTTTCTCATTGTTCTGTAAACTTCTTTACCCTTTTGTTTCTTCAGTGGAATAATAGTGCAGTATAGCAATTATAACTTTTTTCCCTTTATCAAATTCTTATAAAATGGCCAAATAAGCTCACATGACTGAGTTGGAAAGATCTCTCAGAACTTCTGTGGCCTCTTTTATAGTGGAAAAGAGTTATTTTTAAAGCCAGAGTGTTAGAGAAAAAATAATAGCTGCCTGTTTAAATAATATGTTGCCTTGGTGGCAGTATGAGTTAGGGGATGATGAGAAGGTAGAGAAGAGGGTTGTACAAAATAATTAAAATAAGTAACAAACAAAACCCATACCACTTTTGAAAAAAATACTTGGACTGTTCTTTACTTGAGATTGAAGTTTGGAAATACATTTTTAAAACTCTGAATGAATAACATATCTCTGAATTTAATTTCTTTCTGTTTTTTTTAATTCATTATTGGTTATTCATCTGCATGTGTATGTGCATTTTTTCAGATAACTGGGTGAGGGGTAGTAGTAGCATTTTTTTAAGTATTAATGAATTATATAAGTAAACCTTCAATCAAACAGATTATATTTTAGTGTTTAAAGTGGATTTTCTTGGTAAAATATTTAGTTAACACTGAATTTTATGCTCATATTTTCCAGATGTTCTGAAATTAATAAATATAAGCTTTATCCCTGGATCCATCAGTTTAGCAATAACCGGAGGTCAGCTGATCAGATCCGACCTATCTTTTTCCCTGATGTTGATCCCCACAGTCTTCCTCCTGGTTCTAACTTTTCTATGACAGCAGGAGATTTTCAGGAGATATACTCAGAATGCAGTAAGTCCAAAGCAAGTGTTTTAAAGGTCTTTTTAGTCTAAATTTAATGAGCTGATTTGATACTGAGCCGTCGTTTTGGTCATACATTTTGATGATGGAATATGAGGTATATATTGTGTTGTTGGGTCATGATGATGCATTTTTGCAATGAAAAACATAGGAAAAATATGTCATTCCTTTTCTCACAACCTAATACTTCAGTGACAATTTAGAATATTTTCAAGGTCATGTATAAGGCAATGATGGGAAATGTACAGAAGTAAAAGATCCCACAATTAAGCAATTTAGACTCCGTTGGGTCTATTAATATAAGGCGTCATGTAAACAAAGTTCAAATGAGTAATGAATGCAATAAAGATGGAAGTAGGTTAGTGTGAGAAGGGAGCTCTTGGTGGGGAGGCTGTGCCTTGAAGGATAAGGAGGAGTGGTATTCCAGGTAGGCAGAGGTACAGAGATTCAAATGAATAAGGTAATTGAGGATAGTACTACAACCTGACTGGAAAGGAGGGAAAAGGAGGTTTGTTTGGAGATTTAATGGGAGATACAGCTAGAGAAGTAGGTTGGTTCCAGATTACAGAGGACCTTTATGAGGCTGTGAAGTGTGGACTTCAGCCTGGCAAACTAGTGAAGAAGTTTGAGCTAGGCATTAGAGAAAAGGAGATGGTAATGGTATCAGCAAATCATTCATTTAACAGGTATTTGTTGAGCACCTGCTAAGTAGCAGATATGTTCCAGGCATTGGAAAGAGCAGTAGGCAAAACAAAGTCCTTGTACATGGGGAACCTTATGTATTCTAACAGGGAGCGGCAATCACAAATTAATATTGTGAGGAAGACAAGCAAGACAGGGTAAAGGGGATAATGAGGGGCTGGGGAGGGGCAGCTGTGTCACATAGAGTTATCAGGGAAGGCCGGCCTAAGAGTAGAATGAACAAGAAAAAATCATGGACCAAAGAACCTCAAAAAAGTGAAGAGGCAAGCCGTTCAGATATGTGGGGGAAAATGTTGCCGACAGAGGGAATGGCAAGGGAAGGAGGATTAGGGCTTTGGGTCTGCTCAAGCAGTGGGTACAGCGGTGGGAGATCAGGCTGGGAGGGCTTGGGGAGGCAGAGTTCTGCTTGGAGAGACAGGAAGCCTGGGAGGGATTAGAGCAGGAAAGTAACAAGATAGTAAAGGTTGTGTTTATTCTTCCCTGAACTCTGACATTGGGAAAATCTGTACTGGGAAGAGAGAGAGAGACGGAAGATGTTAGGTGTTTGGGATAAGTTAAGGATCAAGGTCTCAAAATAGGAGTGAAATAATGGAAAACATCATTTTGGCAAGGAAAAGTGACTTTATTTTGGAGCAAGGTTTGAGAGAGATGGGTGAAGGTTGTTAACCCATGGTCGAATCAGTGCTTTTGTTGTACCAGCATTTGTACAGACATCCACCTTCAGTCTATCCGTGTGCAGCCCAGAGCCTCGCCAAGAGGCACCGTGTTCTCTGCTGGGCTCCTATCCCACTGATTGCCTCCACCCCCCACTTTCACTAAGGAGGCTCCAAAGAACTGGTGATGTTCTAAGTATTTTGATGCCACTCCTTTCCATGTTAACATTGGTTGAAATCACACTTTAAAATGCAAATGAGTATGATTTCATCTTCACTGATTTTAAGAGAAGGCTAGAAGTTGAATAGATTAAAACAAAACTTATAAATATCATTTTGTAATGATATATAGTGATATAAGTTATCAAAAATGATTTCCAAATTGATTATCAAATTATTAATAAAAATCTATAAATTACAAAGCATCTTATAAATGATTATTTTGGTACCTTGATTATAATAGTTGATTGAAACAGTTCAGCCTCTATATCGTTGCAGTGAAATGGAATATTATTCTGTAAGAGATAACTGGTACATTTATAGAATAATTAGAAGTCAAAATAACATTACAAATGTAGTAATTTGGTTTTCCTTGAATAGATACCTGGGACTGTATTGCTACCTGTTTCTTCATAGACACAGCTCACAATGTAATTGATTATATTGACACAATATGGAAAATACTCAAGCCAGGTGGAATTTGGATAAATCTAGGTAAGTTTCTCAGTATTTATTAGGATTTTACTCATTAATCTGAATATTTATAGCTGTCCTACACTTGGTAACTTCACGAAAGTTATAATTATATTGTACATGTTTGAAAACCTCTGCAGTTTTCTTTAGACTGCATCCTAATTAATGGTGCTAGTTAGTTGTAGTTTTTCCAAAAGCAGTGGAAGCCCCAGAAGCTGTACATTCACAGAAGTCATACTTTCCAAAAGTACTAATTACTAATCTGGTGGTAATCATTACCTCATTTTCCACACCCCCCACTTTATGATGGCAGCAGTCCTGTTAGTAAGAGTGTTCCTTTTTCTTTCTATAATGAAATATTTGAGGGAAAGCTCTTACCTTTCCCATGGAAATCTCCTCCCTCCTCCCAGTACATATACTTACTGGGAAAAGAGTAGATGTGATAACTTTGTGGCTACCTTGAGTTTAAGAAAGAATAGAAATATAATTTCATATATGGAAAACACTTTTTACTGCTGGAAATCAAATGATGAGTGTGATGTGGTCTCTCCCATCCAGATTCTGAGGGAAATGGACAGTTTTATCCTCTTTCTTTAAAATAAAGGAAGAATAATGATAATATTAAGATAAATATACTTGCCTTTTTTAGTGAGGTATGTAATCCATGTGAAGAAACACATGAGGGTTAATATACTACTTAAAAGTCGGGCGTACATTGCTTGAGTCCTTAGCCTTCAGGATTGGTTTTCTTTTGTTGGTGGGTTCTGTCACCAGTGCTTTTTTTAATGATTAGATTTTACCAGTAGGACTAGGCCTACAGGTAGTAGTAGGCCTTTTCCAAACTTTTTTTTGGAACTCCATAAGATAGATGAGAGCAGCTAGCTGTAAAATATAGTCATAATCTGAAACAATTATCTCAAACCTTGGGTCTTCTTTAAAAGGAAAGTATTTCTTTTCCCGAGGAATGATTGAAAGACATTACCTATTGGATATTTGTTCACTGTGGGTTAGGCATTGTGTTAGCCACTTATAAATATCTTGTTTAATCTCAAATAGTCTTATGTTAAAATGGCATTGTTGCTATTTTATAGTTGAAGAAACTGAGTCTTGGGTTAAGTAGCTAGCAGAAAGGTCCTGGAGCTTACATATGGTAGAGTGAAGCTTAGAGCCCAAGTCCAACCCCTGAAATGCCTAATAGCTAGCTCTGCAGGCTTTCACTAGGTCAGTTGATACTCATGATTAATCTGACTGTATTTATGTGATTAAAGTTTTTGATCCCAGTTACTGGGTTATGGCAAGGTTTTGTTGATTTTTAAAGCATTCAACGTAACTTTCTTTTTTTTTTTCATTGGGGAAGGGGAACAATGTTGGGGAAGGAGAACAGCCAGTTGTTGCGGAGGGCTCACTAGCTCAGCTCAAGGTGCCATGTTCAATCGTAGTTGCTGGTGGGCATAGCCCACCATCCCATGCAGGAGTCGAATAGCCAACCTTGTTGTTAGGAGCATGTGCTCTCACCAGCTGAGCAGCTCAGCTTGGGCGCAGCTCACTGGCCCATGTGGGAATCGAACCAGTGACCCTATTGCTCAGAGCTCACATGCTTAACCAACTGAGCCACTCTGCCCAGTGCTCTTTGTGCTCTTTTAACACTCAACTCAGGCGATCCTTTCAGGTTGAGTTAAGTATTCTGTATTCGTCTTTTACATTCTCACAGAATCTGTCCGTAGCATTTAACACCTTGTAGTGTTGTCACCCATATATTTTTGTTTCCCCTACTGTTTTCTAAGCCTAATGAGGGCAGGAATGTAATGCATCCTCCTCACCTGGAACAGAGCTTGACAACTAGTAGATATTTAGCAACTTATGTGTGTAAATGAATGTGTTGATTCAGTTTGAAAGAGGGTACAAAGAAATGTTATGATGACACAGAAGATTGACTGGCTGCCAAAAGACATGATAAAGTGGCATTTATATTGGTAAATCCATAATATTCTCATGGTTTTTGACTTTAGTCATGTTGACCTGGAAAATTAATTTTGTTTGTAAACTGAGAAAGCATCAGCACCTTGGGGATGAAGTCACCCTAACCATGCTTACATACACCAGGACGTCAGTATATTCATATATAATGAGAAGTGTAATTGTCATCCATTCTGGAATGCTAAAAAGTTACATTGGAAGTTAAGTTTTAATGAAAATATTGCCCAGATTGTATGAAGTCAGAGTTGGGAATATTAGGAACTTATAAAATACTTTAAGAGGGATTTAAGGTACTCTTTAATCTTCCCCAGGTTAGAGAACACTAGTGAGATTTTTTTAAGAGAACTATTATGCCCATGTCCTTTGGGAAAGGCTATGATCTAGAAAATACAGAAGAATGCCTATGCATCTTGTTATTTCAGTTTTTCATGGGAACCAATATCCCTTAAATGCATTTCTGTATAATTTATTTTTAAAAGTGAGAGTGTAGGCGTGTGTGTGTGTGTGTGTGTGTGTGTGTGTGTGTGTGTGTACTGATACATTTATAGTTGGGTAATGGAGGGCAGGGAATTAGCAAAGTGAATCTAACTTCATCTGGGAGAAGAAACAGCTTAAAGTACCAAAGGCAATCTAAGTGTAATGAGAGATGGATTTTATCAGATGTATAAAGCTACAGAATGTTTTAAAATATGAGAGATTTCCTGTAGAGGGCAGATGATTGGATACATATATTATCTCCTCATTGAAATCTTATTCCAGTCGTAGTAAAAATATAAAAGGTAGGAAATACATGGACAAAGAATGGAAGGGATGTTATCAGGGGACAAAAGAATATAATAATTTTTTAGAAGATGAGGTAGGAGGATAAGTTTTATAAAGAAACCACTGTGAATAGAACCAGTTGACCTGGAATAACCCTGGAAAATCAGTCACTGTATGGAAAAACAGAAGTTGAAAACATACATATGGGGAACAGTTGACCTGTATAACCAAGTAATCAATATACCTACCTTATGTCCATTTCATCCATGCTCAGGCAGGAGACCAGAAGTTTAATTCACTGGAAACTGTGAATGGGAAAGGCACAGAGTTTGTGAAAGTATGGCCGAGTAGAGAGTGCAAATGAATTGTAGGACAGAATAGAAGGGGATTAATTAAAAGTCTGCTTTGGAGGGCTGGCCGAGTGGTGTGGTGGTTAAGAGCTGGCTTGGGAAGCCAGCGGCCCGGATTCGGATCCCACATATGAGGGCCAGTGACACTGCCCTCAAAAAAAAAAAGTCTGCTTTGAAAAATCATCAGACAGTTGACCACAAGCCCACCCACCACCTTCCTACCCTGCCTATAAAACTTCTTGCTGTGGTTTGAGTGCCAGCTCTCTGTTTTGCACAGATGCAAGCTATGTTTTTTATCTTTAAATATGCATATTCATATGACTACATGAGCTTTCTTTTAGTTAATAATTATGTATTTTTTTTTATCAAATCCTTTCTGTATCTTTATGTTTTATGTGGGTCTCTTATATACAGCATATGGTTAAATTTTGTTTTAATATCCAGTCTAACAATCTCCGTCTCTTAACTGAAACTTTTAGAATCTTAAGGGTATAAATGGTTTAAATCAACTTGTCCCAGATTTGGTAAATGGGGCCCCCTTCAAGATGTCCTCCGTGTTCTTTTGAAATACCCCTGTCACTGTGTGAGCAGCTCCTTTCTGGCATAACCAGGCATTCCAACCTCATCTTGTACTTTCTCTGCCTAGACCTGAGGTGAGCCTTTCCCCCCAAGGATCCCTGGTTCCTTTTATTGGGGAATGGTATGTAGAAATGAAAAGCTGGATTCTACCACTATGAAAGGATTGCTTCTAGGCCTTTTCAGCAGATAGGGGTAGAAATATATTTATGTGTCTGTCTGTGTCTATGAAGATCATGAGTTCTTATTGATACCTGTAGCTCCAAAGCAATGCTAAGTTTAGAGTACTTGGTTGGCAGATAGCTTTCACACATGGAAGAGATCATTCCAATGGAATCTAGCTTCTGATTTGGCTATTGACAATTCAGTTCTCTTAACTGTTGGTTCTTTAAAGGTAATCAGTTTTGTTTTATAAGATTTTTTTCTTTGTAGTTTTTCAGATTCAGTGTTATATATAGTTGTGAACTTTTCTTTTTTAAACCTGTGTACAGTTTGTTGGTCCACCTGAATCTGTAATTGACTTCTTTCATCAATTTTCAAAAATTCTTAGCTTAAAAGGGTCCCCACTTGCCAATGTGAGACAAGGTTAGAATCAAAATAAGTAAGTTATTGTTTCTTCATATACCTCCTCTGCCTCATTCTTTTTTTCTCCTTCTGGAAATGCTATCAAATGTATTTTAGTTTTTCTTATTCTAGCTTCCATATATCTTTTTTTTTTTTTTTTTTTTTTTTAGCTGAGCCATCCTGCCACCTGTTGGCAGCTCAACGGCAACTCAGCTCGGGCTGGCCTCGAACAGCTGTTGCTCAGAGCTCAGCTCGCACTCTTGAGCGAGCTCTTAACCAACTGAGCCACTCGGTCGGCCCTTAGCTTCCATATATCTTAATCACTTCTCTTTGTTATCTTTTTGTCTCTGTGCTGCATTCTAGATTAATTTATTGTGAACTGTCATGCCACTAACAAATTATCTCTTTAACTATGTCTAACGTCTTTATAACCGTTGAATTTTTAATTTGGGTTGATTATTTTCTTTTTGTTTTTATTTTGGTCAGCTATGTCATTTAAAAATTTTGTTTTCTCTGCATATATTTTCAAGATAGTCTTTTATTTCTTTGAAAATGCTGATTATATTTTGTCTGATAATTCTAACATCTCAAGCTTTTGTAGGTCAATTTCTGCTTTCTCCCTTTTCGGCCGGTTCTTGCTCATGGCTCTTTGTTTCCCTGGGCTGGTGACCTTAGCTGTTCGTTGCTCATTATATATTTGAAATGCATCCATTTTTTTTGCATGTACCAGCAGCTTGTTTCTTTTTTTTTTTTATATTTATTTTTCTTTAGCTGAGCAATCCTGCCACCTGTTGGCAGCTCAATGGCAGCTCAGCTCGGGCTGGGCATCGAACTGCTGTTTCTCAGAGCTCAGCTCGCACTCTTCAGCAAGCTCTTAACCAACTGAGCCACTCGCCGGCCCCAGCTTGTTCCTTTTTAATGCTGAGTAATATTCCACTGTTTGGATATACTACATTTTATTTATTCATTCACTAGTTGATGGACATCTGGGTGTTTCCCAATCATTATAATTATGAATAAAGTTGCCATAAACACTTGTGTACAAATCTTTATGTGGCCACAAGTTTTCATTTCTCTTGGGTAAGTACTAGTGGTGGAATTGCTGGGTCATCTATGTTGTGTGTACATAAAATTTTACAAATAACGGCCAAGCTATTATCTAAAGTGACGGTACCACTGAATTCCCACCACTTGCTAAGGCATTGAAGCAAGTACTCAACATTGCAATTGTGAGTGAAACTGTTATATCTCTTTTGGAAAGCATTTTGGCAGTTTGATTCAAGTCAGTAAAAATGTTTATTCTCTTTGACTTAGAAATTCCGCTCCAAGGAATGAATGTCTTTGTAAGGAAAAATCTGAAACATGCACAGAGATATAGAAGTACTGTGTGTAAAAGGAGACTGTATGCTTAACTGCACATTTCTTGTTATGGTGGGCGTTATGGTGGACTCCAAAGAAATCGAAGACATGTTCTTTCACTTATGTAGCTTGTAACTTAAAAAACAGTGGTAATTACATGAGAAGGAATCAGTGAGAAGTGCAACATTGCATTAAATGAGTTACAAAGTATGCTGTGTTAAGGAAATAAGCAATAGGGCTGGAAACTTGAATGGGTTATATTAAAACTTGATTTCATCAAGGTTTTGGAGCATTGCTAAGGTTGAGTTGGAGCTTTCTAGGTGGAATAAATACAACATGAGTAGAGGTAAAATATGGCCTGAGTAGGTAACAATCATTGGGATGTTCTATGAAGATAGAATAAAACAATATTGTTGGAGGCTTTTAAAATAATGGAGCAGGAACAGCATACACTTTAGAACTGGAAAGACTGCTGGGAGGCTCTACATTTTTATAAAAAGTTCTTCAACGGCTTCTGATGGCCTAGGACACAGCAGGTGCTCAGTAAATGGTGGCTACTGTCATTTTTTTTTTTTTTTTTTTTTTTAAAGATTTTATTGGGGAATTGGCGGAGGGGAACAGCGTTGGGGAATCGGGGAAGGGGAACAGACAAGTTGCTGTCGTTTTGTTCTTCAGTTTAGTTGCGGAGGATGTTGCTTCACTGTTGGTATCGTCATTGCGCTCTTCCCGGATGAGGCAGATCGGTTGCTGGCCTCTGGATGTCGCTCACTGCGGCTATTGGCAGCTCATGCTGGCTGCCAGCCGCTCACGCTGGCTGCGGGCCACTCACTGTAGCCTATGGCAGCCCACTGCAGCAGGGGCTGCAGCCCACACCATCACTGGGGCTCGCACAGCCCAGCCCCAGGTGGAGCTGTTGTTAGCTGTAGAGGGCAGTGTCACTGGCCCTCATGTGGGATCCGAACCGGGGCCGCTGGCATCCCCAAACCAGCGCTTAACCAATGCGCCACTCGGCCGGCCCGCTACTGTCATTTTTATTAGTGCTAAAACTAAAATGTAAAAAGCACTGAAGTATAAATCACATTTATAGTCATTTTTTTCTAGTGGTTTGTGTAGAATAAAAAAGAGAAGAGACTAATAAAAATTTTGTAACCCAAAGTTAGTATGTTCCACAGAGTGGTGGGCCTTTTGGGAGCAGACTTTGTCCTGTTTGGTATGTTTATCTTCTGTAATTAGCACATTGTATGAGGAGTGGAGATGGGGTAGTGGTGGTGAGTTGGTCATAGATTTATAATTAACCCAATACAAGGTGAAGAGAAGATTGACTAGATTAGTCCTGAAGTATAACTGTGGAATGATAATGTTGCCTGGATGAGCTGATGGATTGGAAAAAATGTGAAAGATTAAAAGACTGGAAAACGTGGTTTGAGTCAGATGATGGCTACTTGGATATATGGAATGAGAGAATAGAAAAGGGGGAAATGTCATTTTAAAGTTATAATAACTATATCAATTACTTGGTGCCTTCTATATGCCAGGTGTATTGCATTATCTCACATTGAAGTTATGTTACAGATGGGGCAGAATTAGTGACTTGCCAGTAGGAACACATTAAGTTAGAGCTAGGATATGAGCTGCATTAAAAAAAACAGCTTTGGGGGCCCACCGAGTGGCACGGTGGTTAAGCATTGGCTTGGGAAGCCAGTGGCCCCGGTTCGGGTCCCACATATGAGGGCCAGTGACACTGCCCTCAAAAACAAACAAACAAACAAAAAAACCAGCTTTGGGTCGGCCGAGTGGCTCAGTTGGTTAAGAGCTCTCTCAAGGATGTGAGCTGAGCTCTGAGAAACAGCAGTTCAATGCCAGCCCGAGCTGAGCTGCCACTAAGCTGCCAACAGGTGGCAGGATGGCTCAGCTAAAAAAAATAAAAATACAAAATAAAAAAACAGCTTAGTGTCACATCTTCCTTCCAGTAAGGCTTGCCTATATAACTCCCCCTGCCTCCCCACACCCCCTCCTGCTTCTGCCGCAACCTGCTAGCCTGAGGACCCTTCTCTGTTTTCATGTGATAACCAGCTTGTAGCCATAATTTTGCATTTACTTACGGAATTATAATTGCAGTATGCCTTTGGAATTTGAGGACGTACCATTCCCTGATTCAGCTAATCTTTCAGGAACTAAGAGTTACAGGCATAAGGCCCATGATATGGAGAACACAATAAAAAGCTGGTATCCCAGAGGCACGCACTCATGTGAATGTAGGCCCAGCACTTGAATGTCAGTTACTGGGCCAGGGTTTCAGGGGTCTGAATACATGTCCTGGGCAAATGTAAATGTTCTTTATTTCTCCTTTTTATGTTTGTTCATCCACTACCTGACTTAATATTCAACCTGGAGTCTTAACACAGCTACTAGTGCATGTTTATATTCAAGTAAATCATTCATGGTATCTTTAAACCATAGGTCCTCTGCTGTACCACTTTGAAAATTTGGCAAATGAACTTTCCATAGAATTGAGCTATGAGGATCTAAAAAACGTTGTTTTGCAGTATGGATTCCAGCTAGAGGTAAGGATGAAATGAAGTATTGCCAAAACCTAACTTCCAAAGCACTTAAACAGGAATGATAATATTATGGCATTTACTGGCTTCACCTCCTAACCTCTCTGTTATCTCATCCATAAAGTGAAAATAATAGTAGTTTTTAGAATTTCAAGTATTTGGGCTAATGTATATGTAAGTGAAAAACTATATCACTGGTGTAATCACCTTTCAGTGAATAATAGCTGACCATTAGAATAATGTTGGCCTTTGTAGACGAATAGATACCAAAGAGACTGGGCTCTGGGGAAGTAGATGGAGGTGGGAGGGCAGGTGCAAGAGGGATATTGTTCACTGTATGTGCTTTGTACTGTTCAATCCTTTTTTATAACGTTCATTATTATGAGGTTTTATGATACTTTGACTATTGTGTTTTAGTTGTATGTTTATTTAGAAACATTCCATTGATTTAAAAAATAAACAGCAGAGTATTTTTTTTTAGCAGAGTAATTCTTCAAAATAAAGAGAAGCAGTGTATTATATACTATCTTAGAGTTCAAGCTCTATAGTTAGACTGCCTGAGTGTGAACCTCAGTTCTACCATTTTTTAGAGGTGTGACTTTGATCAACCTGTTCTTTGTATGGTGGGATTATTAATAGTACCAATCTTATGGGGGTACTTATATGTGATAAATGAATTAATATCCAGAATGTGTGTAAAATAGCACCTGCCACTTATAAGTGCCCAGTATTTGTTAGTGTTATCGTCAAGATTTTCATCATCATCATTGTTTGCATTGCAGGTGGAAAAAGAATCTGTCTTATCAACATATACTGTGAATGATCTCTCCATGATGAAATACTACTATGAATGTGTCTTGTTTGTGGTGCGTAAACCACAATAAGAGTCTCAAGTGATATCACCAAGAAAAAAGTTTCTAAGAGCAAATCCTGAAATAAACAACTCAAAATTAACTATTTCTATGACAGGACATAACCTCAAATCAGTGGTGCCTTTTTATTCCTAACAAAATTTAGAAATAGCATCTATTTTTCTTAATATGTCTATCGCTTTTTCAGAAATAAACTATGCCATGCATATTTGTACTACACAAGTGAAAATGGAGGAAGTGTTTTCAAGTCTACTTTTTTCTTGAAGCCCAGATTGTCTTTCAGTAGGAAAAACTATCTCCAGTGTCTTCTTGAAGCTGTCCGTTCCAAGCCTGCCATCCTAAAGACTAATAGTATTGAAGTCCATAATAATCTCCTTTTTTGTTTTGTATGCATTGCACATGTTATTTTTAGAAGGGTCTAAGGATCTTCTGTCATTCAACATTTGGAATTGATACTTTCTTTCACTTTGGACCTAAGCAATCTATACATTAAATATGTGTCTATTGTTTTATTATTCAATTTTTTTTCTAGCTCAGCTGAATTTAGAGAACCATCAAAACTTTTTATTTTTATGAAGTGCTAAATTTCTAGGGTCACAGGTCGGCCAGTAAAAATGCATTCAAGTTACCAAGAAATTAGTCTCTTGACCACACTAAACTCAACACTTTTTGACAGCATACTCATCATGGATCACTCTGAAATGTGTGAAGATCTCAACATTCTAAGTGAGGCACAAAAGTCTCTGTTAAAGGTATTGTAGGGCACTGGGGAAATAAGAATAAAATCTGCCCATTAGAAATATATGATTTCAAATGATAAATGTATACAGAGTCAGCAAGCTGTTTGCAATTAATGTCTTTTCTTTAAATTACCTGGATTATCGCTTCTCAGCCTTTTGGGTAAAATCAAGTGTAGATTACCTGGATGATAGAAGCCAGAACTTTTTTTTTTTTTTTTTTTTTGGTAAAACAATTATGTCCTAGTAAAAACTGTCATGAAGGTATTAATGTGGGAAAATTTTGAATATGAAATTCAGGGATAAATTACTGCCTGTGGTCTGTGTCTTCAATATTGTAAGCAGCAGCCATTAATATAATTTCAAATTAACATCAATTTTGTTCCCTGATACCTGGGGCTAAAACAGTATATGCTGCTTTAAATTTCTACCTCTAGCACATCTTTATTGGAGGGAGTTTTCCTTTGTATTTTTTTATGTTTATTATTCTGTTTCTAGTACCTGGGGAAATTGAGGTGACAAAGTTAATGTTTTAACCTTTTCTTGGAGAAAAGGAAGTACTCTTGAATATTTTTACAGATGATTGTGATGGCATTAAATGACCTCTGTGGCAATTTGGATTAGATAGACTAATCTCAATAAGGTGCTGGTAGCAGAAATATCATGGTGTAATAGAAAAACATATTTGTAAAACTTTATGGTCAGGTAGGTTGAGAAATCACTACACGATTCGGTATCTTATGAATAGGAGCCTTTCTGCATACAGTAAGGGAGCTCTTGTGGTTTTATGCCCATTATGCAGTAAAGGGTTCCATGAAGATAATGTGACTTGTCAATTTATGGAAGGAACCCCGTAACCTGTTGAGTTTTTGTTTTTTTAAAACTATGTCTCTTTTTTGTGTCCCTCAACACTTGGCAGATGATCATTTACTGGGAATTCACATTACCTACCACATGAATGCACTTGAAATAAATTGTCATGGGTGAAGGGAAACTTAAATGGAACCTAGGTATTTAAAAAAATTTTTGAAAGGAAAAGAATGCATACTGTTCTTGAGTAATTTACAAAGGCTTTTTATTCACTGACTAGAATTCACGTTTTTGTTTTGTTTTGTTTCCGAACCGGGGCCGCTGGCTTCCCAAACCAGCGCTTAACCACTGCGCCACTCGGCCGGTCCTAGAATTCACGTTTTTACAACTCGTATCAAAACAAATGATTTTGTTTTTTCTCAAGCAAAAACAAGTCGACACTGTTGAGTTTGCTTTATTACTAAAAATTTCTGCTATTGGGTTTTATTCTTTAATAAAACTTACATTTCTAAATTATAACTTACATTTTACTTAATTTTAAAATCAGTTATTGTATTTGTTTTTAATTTCTCCCTCATATTAAGAAAACTTTTTTAAATGTTCCACTTAAATTTGCATTGCTTTTTTTCTCTCGTAACTTTTGCAGTTAATACATTCTAAACTTGAAAATTATGCTATTAATCAATAATAGAAGTGTCACTGGAGGATTTAATTTTGTATTTCTTATGTGTAGTCCCACTTAAGTGTGTAAGCCTTAAAGTTTTTACTTTTTTCTTGAATTAGCTCTATACACAAATGTTTTCAATCATTTTAATGAAGTGGAAGAAGATAGATCATTGTGCTTGATGGGTTTTTTGGGGTTTTTTTTCCCTCCATAATCCAAAGTGGTGCAGGTTAGGGTATGTTAATCAAGTTAGCAAAGGTGGAATATGTAAGAAATAAAGAGAAGCTGTATGAATCACAGTATAAAATTATGAAATTTGGGAACTGTAAAATGTACTGTATTTATATGTAATTTTCATTCTAAAAGTTGCCACAAAGGTTGAACTGGAAGCTTCATGTCTGCATGAAATTTCCTGTATTTTTAATGTGTATGATGAACTTGATTTTTCTTAAATATTAAAGTCTGCCAATTGCCACGAAACAATATTGGCTTGGTTGTTTCCATCTAAATTAGTGGTAATCATAGACATGGGAATTTTGATTAATTGAGCACATATACTAAGAACTATAAAGGAGACCAGTAGAAGAAAGTTCTAGGACCCGCCATTAGAACGAGCACTGGGCTTGGCACTTATATGTTCTGGGTTTGTTTTCCTGAACTACTATTTGTGATCTTGGGCAGGGCGCTCTGAGTTTTTTTCCTCATCTGTAAGAGGATTGATACCACCTATTTCAAAGGATTTTTACGAGGTCATAAGTTATATTTAAAATATTATATGTGAGTATATGAAAGCACACGATAGACAAATGTAATTTCAATCTGTGTTGACTGCTGTACAGTGATAGAAAAAGATGAAGATTGACAATAGGACATTAGTTTTAGGAATGTCATTGTGACTCTTTGAAAAAAAATTTTGACATGTATAGGTATAGATTCCAAAAGTTTGGTGGGGATTATAAAATATAATAATAGGTAATGGGAGAGAGAACACAAGTAGAATTTAATGGAGGGTTACTCTTACTTTACAAACATGCTAGTACATGCCTCTTATATACGTTTGATTATTTCTCTTCAGTGGCTATTTAGAAGTGAAATCATTTAGTCAATGTGTATATGCATTTTCAATCAAGTTGCCTTTCAAAAAGACTACCAATTTTCATGCCATCAGCAGTCCTTGAGAATAACTGCATCCATTCCCTGGCCAATACTCAAAATTGCTGATCTTTTCATTTTTGTCTATATGATAGGAAAAAATGGTATCTAAGTTTAATATTCATTTCTTTAACCATCAGGGAAGTTGAACAATTTGTGGAAGTTTAATAGCCAAAGAGAGGTGTCCTTAATCTACCAGTTTGTGGGCTTTCACCTGGCAGACCACATAGGGCATTGGCAATAACCCCAAAATTATTAAAAATGTAGCAAGGTTCATCAAGGGAAGGATTGACCAGTCATGAAGATTAATTTGAGTTCTATCCACTGAGAGGTGAACACATCTGCTTTTGGTTTTACATAGCTGGCACTGAGGCTGAAGAGTCAGCAACCCATTAGATCCCATTAGGTTTCAACTTAGCCAATCAGTGATCTAGGCGGAGTGTAGGGGAATGTCTGTGAGTCAAGAGCCCCATTGAGCCAGCAGCTTTGCTTTAGGGGCAAAAAATTTATCCCCAAAGGAATTAGCTGCCACTTTTTCATAGCACCCACAAGCTGTTAGGGCCAGGCCAACTACACTCTTGAATATGCTATTTATTTCTGTATGACTTGCAAGGCTTGTTGGCTCCTTTTCACCTTGTTAGGTATCAAGTACAAGGTGATCCATCCCTAAATGGGGATGTCAAACCAGTCACAAAGCCTCCATCAGTCATGTGTTCAGTTTCAACAAAACCTTAGTGGCAGGTTAATAGCTGCCTCCTTTTGTACAAAGGTGTATTTAGTGACAGTGTCAGGCAGTTGGTGCTATAGTAGGACCTGACCATGGCCTCTCCGTATTTTGGCAGCCATTAAGTCTTTGAAGCTGTGGCTTCTCTTTCTCCTTTTGGGGTCCATATTTCTGCTGGGCCGCCCTGGAGGGCACGGTCTGTGAAGTAGTCCTTAAATGTGACACTCATCGGAAGGAGAAGTGCAGGAATAGATCAATTCCATTATACATACATTAATTTATAATTTCTGATGTGTGGTGCTTTAAAAATACATCCACAAATTCTTTGATACTCCTCCCTTTGGGACAGCTTAATGCCCCTCCCTCATGAAGCACGAGTGGTAGTGTCTCCCTTCTAATGAAGACACTGTGATGGAAATGTGTGATTTCTGAGTCTAGGTCGTAAAATAAAGACTTTGTAGCTTCTATTTTTCTCTCAGAGCACTTGCACTAGGGGAAGCCGAATGACAGACACGTCATGAGGTCATTTAAATAGCCCTGTGTCGAATCCCACATGGTGAAGAAGTGAGGCCTCCGAACAGTCATATGCTTTGTTTTTGTTTGTTTGTTTTGAGGGCAGTGTCACTGGCCCTCATATGTGGGACCGAACCGGGGCCGCTGGCTTCTGAAGCCAGCGCTTAACCACTGCGCCACTCGGCCGGCCCAATCATGTGCTTTGAATCAGCTTGCAAGTGGATCCTCCAGCCCATCAAGCCGTCAGATGACTGCAGCTGCAGTCAACATATTGACTGTAACCATATGAGCAACAATGAACCACCCAGCAAAGCTGATGAATTCCTGATCCACACACTCTGAGAAAATGTTTGTTGTTTTAAGCCTCTAAGTTTGGGGTTAATTTGTTACCCACCACTCGTTGTTTCTTATGTGCATAGAAGTTTCCATCTGGTATCATTATTGCACCTGAAGCACTTTCTCTGACATTTCTTGTATCATGGGTCTTCTGGCAATGGATTCTCTCAGCTTCTGTTTGTCTGAAAAGTCTTTTATTTCACCTTTATTTTGAAAGATTTGTTCACTCAGTACAGAATTCTGGGTTGGTTTATTTCTTTAAAGATATCATTCCATTGTTTTGATGAATACTCTGGTGAAATTCTTATCTTTATCCCTGTGAATGTGTTTCTTTTTTATATTTCCTCTTTAATTTTCAGTAGTTTCATCATGATGTGTCCGGGAGTGTGTTTTGTTTGTTTTTGGAATTTATCCTGTTTGTTGGATCTATGGTTTGATAGATTTTTACTATTTCTAAAATGTTCTTTGCCAGCTCTCACAGTGACACACTGAGAGTGCAAAAGATGCCCACAAGCACTGGATTACGTTACAGGAGAAAATCATCTTTAATGATAGGCCATCAATAAGTGTGCCTCATAGAAGATATACAGGATAATGAACAAATCTGCTCTTAGCTCCAGAGGGAGACACTGGCTTTGTCTATCAAGCCTGTTCACTACACATATCCTTGAAATGATATATGGAATAAAGGTAGTCAGTGTCTCTGCTTGCAAGATATGCTGAAATGCAGAAGACCCAAGGAAAATTATCTTACAACTGAGGATAACAGAAGCCAGAAATTCTACATGTTGGCCTGTACTGGAGAAACTTGTAACCCACACAGGACACCAGTGACACCAACATACCATATTTTGCCGTGTATAATGCATACTTTTTTCCCCCAAAATTTGTGAGGGAAGAATAAGGATGTGCATTATGCATGGGTAGAACTAATTCCATATCTATATAAATGTTTTATTTATGCTTATGATTTAAAAGTGTAACTCTAGAAATCAATAACAATATCCATATGCAAAATAATACCCTGGAATACAATAATTGGTTTTGTTGCACTTGCAACGACGAAGAGTTTTTGGCCCTCTATGATATGTAAATATCATAAATTTGTTATCAGTACATAAAATTTCTTATACCTTGTATCTGTTCTTGTGTTTTTCTAATTTTTTGTTACATAAAATTTCTTGTACCATAATATGTTTTTTAAAATGCCCAAATTCCTTTATAATACAAAAACAAGTACCTAAATGTAAACAAATAAAAATTTGAATTAAAAAATTAAAATGAAAGTTTTTTTTCCCTGAAAGTTTTTTTTCCCTGAACGTTTGGGCTAAAAACATAGGTACAGATTATACAAGGCAAAATGTGGTAATCTGAAGTAGTTGAAGTAGTCCAAAATTTTGAGCCATATGCCCTCCACCCAAATTCCTGTTTCCCACCCTATTGACTATTGATAACAGTATCCTCCCAGGAACATCTGTGCAATATCAAAAAAACACACATGTGCATACACAGATGTGTTATATATATATATATATATATATATATATATATATATATATATATATATATTCTGCATTTTAATATATTTGTGCCTTATAAATATTGTGCAACTTTTTTGACTTGATCTACATACACATAAATTTACTTCATTTAATAAATTCGTGCATTTCATTTGACAACCATTTGCTATTCAGCATTATATTACAATAAATAGTCCTATACCTCTTTGTTTCCATTGTCAGTTCTATATCTGGAATATCATTTTTAAAAGTAGAAATGCTGAATCTGCTGAGGCTTTGGGGGGGGTGTAAAAATGCTGAATGTGTGTGCATTTTTAAAATTTCACAGATGGTGCCAGAAGGCTTTCTTAAAAGGTTACACTTTAAAACAAGAAGAGTATCTGTTTTGCCTTATCTTCACCAATACAACCTATTATTAAACACTTGAATGATGACCAATCTGTACATTGAAAATTGTACTAAAATCTTTTGAAAACCGTAATGTCTCTCTGTCTTTGGGGTGGGGGCACTTGACCATCACAGACAGCCTGAGTAAGGCTGGAATACTGGAATAAAGTGGAGGGAGGTAGACCTGGCCAGTATCCCAGCCTCACTATTTACTGTGTGGTCCTCACTTCTTTTATTCATTGCACAAATATTTATTGATACCCTACATTGTCAGGCACCAAATTTGGTCTTGGTAATGCAGAAGTCAACAAGACATACTGTTTCCCCCACCACAGGGTGTACATAGCAGAGGGACGATATCAAACAAGTGATTACATAATTGTAACCATTATAAAGGACAGGTACAGGGTGCTCTGAGCATATATAAGGAGTAGGAGACTATCAGAGAAAGCAAGACCCAGCTATATATGTTGTCTCCAAGAGATTAAAAAGAGATTGAAAGTAAATGGATGGAAAAAGATACACTATGCAAAAGGTAAGCATAAGAGGGCTGAAGTGGCTATTTAAATATCTAATGAAGATGACTTCAAAATGAACAGCATTACCAGAGGTATTTCATGAGGACAAAAAAATCAATATATCAGAGATGTAACAATCATGTATGCCTAATTACAGCTTCAAAATACATAAAAATTGATGGGACTGTCATAGAGAACAAAAATACAAACTGGGTGAAGATAAAATATTTACAACACCTATTACCCACAAGAAAATTGCTTTGAATTATATATATACAGGGCCAGCCAAGTGGCATGTTGGTTAGGAGTTGGCTTGGGATGCCAGCTCTGAGCAGCAGGGCCTGGGTTCGGATCCCACATGAGGGCCAGTGAATCTGTGCCCTCTACAGCTAAGATGGTGAACAACAGCTTGACCTGGAGCTGGGCTGCTGTGAGTCACCGGCGACGGCATAGGCTGCAGTGGGGCTGGCCGGCAGCTGGCGTGCGCTTTTGTGAGCTGCCATGAGTGGTCATCCAATGGCCGGTGAGCGACTGACTCACCAGGGAAGAGCACAATGATAATACCAACATGGGCCAGTGAAGCAACGTCCTCCACAACTAGACTGAAGAACAAAAGCACAACTTGTCTGTTCCCCTTCCCCGATTCCCCAATGCTGTTCCCTGCCAATTCCCCAATAAAAACTTTAAAAAAAAAAAAAAAGAGAGAGAGACCATGAAGAGTAAAGAGCCATAAGTACTACTCCAGGAATGCCCATAAACATATTTAAAAATGTCCAATTTCACTGGGGAAATACTGAGACCACAATGAGATACCATTTCACACTGTTCATGTCAGACCATACTAAATTCATTGGTAAGAATGACAAAAAGGCAATTCTCATCCACAGCTAGGAGTGTAAACTGGTAAAAAGCACTTTAGATGTCTTTGGCATTACCTAGTCCTGGTGAAGATAAACATACTTTACTACTCAGTAATTCCAGTCTACATAAAATATGAAGGTCAGACAAATGAGTTCAAGAACTCATCCTAGAAAAAGTGCTACATACCTCATTGCTGAATATCACTACAGTCACCTTTGAAGTACTCCCCTTGGGAAGCTAGGCACCAACATCAGCGTCTAGTCCATCCTTCAAAGCAATTTTGGAACTCTTTTTCTAGAATGGCCATCAGAGCTGTCATCTTATTACCCTTGATGTCCTGAATGTAATCAAAATATCTTCCTTTCAATATTTTCTTTATCTTTGGTTAAAGAAAAGTCATTGGGAGCCAGATCAGGTGAGTAGGGACGGTGTTCCAATACAGTTACTTGTTTACTGGCTAAAAACTCCTTCACAGACAGTGCCGGCACGTCTGAGCTGGTGCATTGTCGTGATGCAAGAGCCATGAATTGTTGGCGAAAAGTTCAGGTCGTTTTCGTCTAACTTTTTCACACAGCCTTTCAGCACTTCGAAATAGTAACTTGGTTGGTGAACTGTTTGTCTAGTTGGTACAGATTCATAATGAATAATCCCTCTGATATCAAAAAAGGTTAGCAACATCGTTGCAACAAGTTCTCGAACTTAATAGTCAGACTGCATAGACTTTCTTGCACATATGACTTAGAAATCATGAACAGGTATGTTCATAGCACACTATTTGTACTGCAAAAATCTGAAAAAACTCAAATGTGTGTTGACAATAGAGTAGATTCATGATAGGATACTATATTCCAAATAAATGACTGAAACACCATAACATGCATAAAACTATAAAATGTAAAATAAGGAAAATAAGAAAGCATACATCCCAATTTTTTTTTTTTTTAGCTGAACCATCCTGCTACCTGTTGGCAGCTCAACGGCAACTCAGCTAAGGCTGGCATCGAACTGCTGTTCCTCAGAGCTCAGCTCGCACACTTGAGCGAGCTCTTAACCAACTGAGCCACTCGGCCGGCCCTCCAAGTTTTTTTAATGGGCCAAAGACTTAAACATTTTACCGAAGAAAATCCACAGCAAATAAGCCCTTAAAAGATTAATCATTAAGGAAATGCAAATTAAAATTAAAACTACAATGAGATACGTATTTAAAAAGATTAAACTTAAAGTCTGACCATACCAAGTGTTGAAAAGAATGTGTAGGAACTGGGACGCTCCTACACTGCTGGTGATAACAGAAAATGTTACAACCACTTTGGAAACCAGTTTGGCAGTTTGTTAAGTTAAACATACACCTCCCATATGATCCAACCATTCCACTCCTAGGTATTTACTAAAGAGAAAAGAAAGACTATGTCCATACAAAGCCTTATACATATAAGTTTTCAGCAGCTTTATCTTTAATAATCCCAAAATGGAAGTAACCTACATGTCCATCAACAGATGAATGGATAACAAAGTGTGATACAGCCACACAAATACTACTGGGTAATAAAAAGTGATGAACATGTAACATAGGTGAATATCAAAATAAGTGTGCTGAAAGAAGCCACACAAAAAGAGTATATATACTGTAAGATTCCATTTATATAAAACTCTAGAAAATGCAAATTAATCTATAACAACAGAAAGTAAAGCAGCGGTTACATTGCTGCAGAAGGAGGGAGGCATTACAAAAGGGCAAGAGGAAACTTCTGGGGGTGATGGATATGTGCATTATATTAATCGTGGTTATAGTTTCATGGGTATACACATATAAATTCAGCAAATTAAACACGTCTAAATATATGCAGTGTATTTTATGTCAATTAGGACCCAATAAAGCTCTTAACAAAACTAAAAATTTTATTTAGGAATACATACACAGATGGGGAAATTACAAGGAATGGTTAACTCAAAATGCAAAATAGCAATTACCCACAGACGGGGAAAGGGAGGGCAGTGCCAGTGGGAGAAGCACTAGGGACCATGTCATGTTCTGGCACGAGCAATATTCTGTATCTGAAGCTGAGTGTTGGGTATCTTACTATCATTCTTTTAACTACATACATGTTTTATACAACCTTTTGTAAAGATGATAAATATCATAATTTAGAAAAAGAAGTCTGTGGAGAGGACTACAAAGGAATGAAACTATTTGCTAAACTGCACTTTTATTATTTGGGAGCCGAATATTCTCCAAACCTGTCAAATAAAATTAAGCGCTTTTATGTGTAATCTGCCACTGGGTTGAAAATCGCAAACTCTTCATCTACTTGAGACAGATGGGTTATCAATTTCAAACATAAGGGAATGGAAAGATCAAACAGAAAGCTATGGTTAATTACCCAACTTGTTATATTTCTATGCTTATTAAGTCCTTGCCCCATCTTCTCACAACCTTGAGGTGTGGTGCGTGGGGCAATGAATATACAGGTCGTAGCTACCAGTTAAGAGTACATTTATCTTTCTTGCACATTATTTTCTCTAAATCTTAGCAGTTTCTCCCTTTAAAGCATTTACATATAATTTTCTTCCTCACGTTTTTTGTGCACTTAATTAGTCATTATCAACTATTAGACTATAAGTTATAGTAAATATATAGGTGGGATCCCTTCCTCGCCTGGCTTCACATCACAACTGCGCTGCTAAGGAAGGTCTCGGAACCTCACGTTGATCACCGCTCAGAACAAGCAGGAAACTCTGCGCGCGTCCCACGTTAATTTAAGAGCAAAAGCATTTTAGGCTTCGGTTGGAAAACAGCTGAGCTCCAAGCCTGGCTCTTAAATATTTGGGATGAGCTGCACATCTCTGCAATTTCATCGATGCATTTTTAATCAAAAGATCTTCAAGGAGTGGGACAGTCCAGTTCACTTTTAACAGCAGGAAGTGCAAAACATACAATCCGTGGGGTTTTTGTGTTTGCGTGTTGGTTTTAGTCGCTTTCTTCAAACCCAACCCCCGTCCAGGCAGAGTCTGTCTCTCATCGTCACTTAACGTAGTGCTAGAGCCTCTTAACACGAGTTCATTAAGTTTGTATAATCTTCTCTTTTAACCTTCCGGAGACATTCCTGGGGCCACTGACTCGAGGAAGGGAATAGCAACATATACATTTTAAAAAGGGCTTACACCTAAAGCGCTTTACCAAGTGCGCGATTTGCAGCCCGTTCCCATCACGGAAAAAACAAGGTCACGCCCGCCGACCAGGCCTTCAAGCGACCCGCCGAGGCTTCCCCGCCTCCCCCCAGGGATGCGCACTTCCGGCCGCGGGGGCGCTCGGGAGCGCGCTCGGCGAGCCTCCACCAACCAGCGGCTCCGCCTGGCCGGCGCGATGGTGCGAGCGCACGTTTGTGCGCACGTTCGAATATCCGCTGTTTCGCGGTTGCTGCCCAACGTGCGGCCGCACCTCCGCGGCTGCGAGGGCCGTGCGCGTGGGCTGTGGGGGATCCCAGCCCCCCGCCCCCAGCGCGCCCTCCCCCACCTTCCTGTCGCCACCGCGCCCCAACGGAGTCTCCCCGCTTCCGGGCGCGCTCCAGCCCCGCCCTGCGTCTCAGCCGCTCTCGGCGCTCGGTTTCCCGCGCTCGGCAGGGCTCCGCCCGAGCCTCGGGGGCCCATGGCCAAGCGGCGTGCGCCCGAGCCGCTGACGTTCCAAGTGCCTTGGAAACGGCTCCTGCTTTGCGACTTTCCGGAGGAGCCGCCGCCGCCACCGCTCTGGATCCCGCCGCCCGGGGTGTCGCATCCCGGGCAGCCCCTGGGCGTCCCGGAGCTGCCCCGAAAGCGCAGAATCGACTCGGGGGCTATGACGGAGCCTTCGGCTTCGCCGAGCAAGCGCCGCGATGGTGGGGAGCCCAGCGCGCCGGGCGGCGCGGAGCCTGAGCGCTGCGGCTTAGAGACCGGCGAGCCGCCGCTGCTGCAGCCTCCCGAGCAGCCCCGCGGGCCGGGGGAGGGGTCGCGGGGCGCCCGGCCTCCTCGGGGCAGTGGCGACGAAGGGGCGGGGCGCGCAGAGGCCCCGCAGGGAGACTGGGGGCCCGCACCGCGCCAGGTAGGGGCTGGGGATGGGCTGGGTGCTCCGGGGGCGGGTGAGGCTCACCCGTTCCCCAGGCCCTGCGGTCCCTCCCTAGACCCGTGTTCGTCTCCGCGTCCCAAAGTGCGAAAAGCCGGGGTCCCCGCGTCAGGAACAGACACGGACCCCCCCCCCCCAGGCAACACGGCGAAGGCCCCCGAGCCCTCCCTTGACAGCGTTTTGGGGGAGGCCCACGGGCTGAAATCAGCATGTCGCTGGAGTAGGGGCGACGCCGTGGAGTGAGCGAGACGTGGCCTTGCAGCCTGTTCTATGAGGGGGGTAGGAGCGTTGGCCATGACCGACCAGAGTTTGGTGAAAACGTTCACTAGGAACCACAGCGAGGTTCAGCTCAGAGACAACACAGTTTGAGAAAGGTGTAGCGTGCCTTCCTTGGTTTCATGATAATTGTAGTTTTGTGATAGATTTCTTTCTAAAGAGATGACCCCTGGTAGCCATCAACTAACTGGACGTCCTTTACGCATGGTGACAGCTCTTTTATGGAGAGGAAGTGCTGGCTGTACCTTAGGAAAAGGCATTTTAACTTAGAGTCATCCTGTGAAAAAAGGAGCCTTGTTGAAAGTTAGCTTGGCCCTAGGATAAATCATATCTGAGGACCCTCTGGAGCGTTGCTGTTCCTTGGAAAGTGAGTTGGCCCTGTCTCTGCACATGGAAAGGTCTGATTTATCGCGATCTGTGCAGTTTCAACATGGCAGCCGCAAGCCTCGTGAGACCGCTGAGCCCTTGCAATGTGGCTCATCCAAACTAAGATGCACTGTAAATGTAAAATACTAGATTTCAACGGTCTCAAAAAGTTTTATATTGGGCCGGCCGAGCGGCGCGGTGGTTAAGCGCTGGCTTGGGAAGCCAGCGGCCCCGGTTCTGTCCCACATGTGAGGGCCAGTGACACTGCCCTCAAAAAAAAAAAGTTTTATATTGATGACATGTTGAAATAATTGAGATAAAACGAGTTGAATAAAAGAGGTTAAAATTCATATCATCTGTTTCTTTTGCTTTTTTAGTACAGCCATTAAAAATTTTTAAATTAGTTTGTGGCTGGCATTCTATATTTATTTGACCGCTTTGATCTAGACTTAGGAATTCAAACTGCTTTTTGGCAGTTTTGGGTAGACTTACTAGGAGTTTTGGGGATTAAAGAGCCAAATGTGGGGCTCAGAATTCACCAAACTCTTCAACCGCTGCATCAAGTATCTTACACAGAATTTATCGAATACCTTCCCCACCAAAAAAAAAAAAAAAAGGGGGGGGGGTTCGTTCCCATGACTTGTTCTTGGTCAGAATCCCAATAAGATCATGAGACTTTTATAGTTGGGTAAGATCTTTTCCTGTGTTGTGAGAAATTATCCTTTAGACTTAATAATTATGATGAGCATTTCTGGATGGAATTATAAGTTGTAAATTTTTCTACCTCCAGCTTTTTGGAATTTAGGAAGCATAAGCCTTATTTAGACTTTTTTTTCAGATTGCGTTTCTGTGTTTAAAATCTGCTTGCGTAAAACCGAATGATAGCACTTATGTTTTGAAAATAGGATACATAATTAGAATTTCCAATTAAATCATGTCGGGTCTCAATATGCAAAACCTAAAAAAAACAATGATAGTCATCCAGATATATTTGATATGGAGAGAAGTACTGTGTAGTTTGAAATTTTTCCTCTTAAGACCCACCCATGCATAGGCTTGTCTTTCCTACCAGAATATACTGATTGCAGCATGCCACAAATTGATAAGAAGGAAATAAGATGACAAGTAGGCAAAGAAATACGTTTTAATAGACTGAACTAGATGTATGATGAGCATCTCCTAGACATACCTGTGACTTCTACAGCAGTGACTACATGCCACAGCTCTCCTGTAGTCACTGCAAGCTCATGACAGGAAACAAGCTTGGCTCCAGGGGTTCCTTCTTCACCAGGAATTGTCCCCTTTTCTCTTTTCTTTTGGCAAAAGCCCAGGAACCTTCATATCCCTTAAGCTGTTTCTCTTCTGCAAACTTAAGAGACACGTTTTCCAGCTTTCTTTTCTTCCTCCCTCCAAAGATGCAGATTTTTTGTTTGTTTGTTTTAAAGGTTTTACAGATAATTACCAAGGGAAACCGGGATAAAACATGGAGAAGTTAAAAAGCTTTTTCAGTTCATGCAGCAAATATCTGTGGTTCCTGTTGTGCTCAGAATAAAGCTTAAGTCCCTGCCCTCACCCTTGGGATCTCATTTAAGAGAAATTTCCTCAAATATGCCTTTTCTATTTGAAGATGCAAGGTAGGCAGAATACTGGTACTTCTTTTCTGTCCTAGAACCTCAGAATAGTTCCTGAGTTGTTTCAGGTTTTTTTCTACTAGAGAAAACCAGGTATTACATCATTAAATATTCATATTTTCTCATGTTAGTGCCACTTTATGCAGATTCATTGTTCTGTTAATGCTTACCTTACTTACTGTTAGATATTTTTAATAGAAAATAAGCAAAAATGTTGTTTTCTGTTACTAGGAAGAAAGTGATTAATGATTCATAGGTTTGGGATATAATATCTGGCAACAATGAGCAGTTAAAAGTGCTAAACCATAATTTGAGAGTCCTATGTTTTACTGATTAGGAAATACGTGGGTGAAGATCAGAGATAGTGGGTGGTGGAGTTAACATACAGACCCAGGTCTATCTGGTGGCAGAGTTGGTATTCTTAACTTCTGGGTGATACTGACATCATTAAAGGGTCTTTTTTTTGGTCCATGTTTATAAGTAGGTAATTTGAACAATAGATTTTTTCCCCCCAATGGGCAAAGAAATAGACCCTTGTTTTTAATCCTTTTTTGCTTATTAAAATGAAATTTTTCTTGGCGTCCTCTGAATTGTTACATTTTTATCCCAGTGTTAAGAAATTCCAGAGATATCCTTAATGCTCTGTGTCTTAGTGTCTAAGGCACTGAATAAACTTGAGTGAGATTTCCTTACAGACCTGCCCTTAGTAAAGTAGCTACATGCGGCTCTTGGGCATTGAAATATGGCTAGTCTGAATAGTGCTGGAAGTGTAAACTACCTGCCAGATTTTGAAAACTTAGACAAAAAGAATGTAAAATATCTCATTAATTTTTAAAATATTGACAACATGTTGACATGATAACAGGTTGGATATATTAGGTCAAATAAAATATTAAGTTTAGGTTTTTTTTTACTGTAGTTACTAGAAAATTTTAAATTATATATGTGGCTCCCATTATATTTCTGTTGACTAATGCTGCTCTAGCAAGTATGAACCTAACATTAGGATACAACATAGAATAGATACAGATATATAGATATGTATCTGGAAAGGGTGTTCACCTTCAAAATAGTCACCTTGGGAGAGCCTGTATATGATTCCATTGGTGCTTCTGTTAGACAAAGTATTTTTGGAATGCTTTTGAAATTCTGAGCCAATTTTGAACTTCATTGGAACATTAGCTTCACTTCTTAGTTACTTGAAACAATTTTATAGTCATTCAAAATAAGCTGTGGAATTTTTAAGAGGCTAGCACTCACTTGGATTTATCAGTTTTGATATTGATTTAAAAGTCATGTCTTGTTCCGAATGGTATCTTAATAAAATGACCAGTTTAAGATTTTCTTGCTATATTTTCATGTGTATATCCTAATACTTTTTAAAAGATTATCAAAATATATTAGCCTATGTGAAGTCAATCCCTTAAAATTCCAAACATCAAGAAAAAGTCCAAAAATAAGTTTTAAGGTGTGTGTGTGTGTGTGTGTGTGTGTGTGTGTGAGTGTGTGTGTGTGTGTGTGTGTGTGTGTGTTTTCAGTAAAAATGTTTTCCTCACTGATAGGTAAAACATTTTAACACTGTTTTCAGACATTTTCTTTGGTTGAAAATGGAAGAAAATTTCTCGGAAGAGATAACTTTTTTTTTTTGAAGGCAGTGTCACTGGCCCTCATCATATGTGGGACCCGAACCAGTGCCGCTGGCTTCCCAAGCCAGCGCTCAACCACTGCGCCAGGCCAGTCTGGAAGAGATAACTCTTGAAGTAAATTCTTTAAATTTAAACTACTAAGAAGAAATACTTTCACAAATAGAAAATGCTTAGATTTGATTGAGACCATTAGGTAGTTTGATTAGATAGAATTAAAAATGTATATTTGTTGAAGATACAAAGTAAAAGGCTGCAAAATCTTATGTGCGTTTGCTTTTAAAACAAAAATTTTATTTTCTGAAAAAACTTTCTAAACCACTGATGTACATTATTTTTTTTCTCCTAAAGCTCAATGAAGAATTTTGGCAGTATAATACGTTCCAGTACTGGAGGAATCCTTTACCACCTATTGATCTAGCAGACATTGAAGGTGTAAATGAAGACAACCTGACAGAAGCAAGGCTTCAGTGCAAGAATGAAGTGGTTGAGATTGACATGGAGTCCTGACAGAGAAGCTGAAGAAATGGGTTTTTCTGAATTTGAGGAAACATCCCTAAGTGAATTTATGTATTCTTAAGGAAAACAGTTATTTTCCATACTTGATGTGATTTCATTCCCAAACCTGAAAAATGAGGAAAAGTTGTTTTAAAGATAAATGCCTGTAGTCACTACTGAAACTCCCAATAGGATTTGTCAAGGATATAGTGCAATTATAGGGGAAATATTTTATGTATGCATTCTTAAAAATTTAATTAGATTGCAAATTTGAAGATCTAGATCATATAAAAAGTAATTCTGACAGTTTTAGAAATAAGTGGGAGCCCAGCCTGAGCTGAGCTGCTGCCAACAGGTAGTAAGATGGCTCAGCTTAAAAAAAAAAAAAAAAAAAGAAAGAAAGAAATTGGTGGGAAACATTCAAATATTCCTCTGTGCAACAAAAAATTCATTTGTGGTACATGAAATGAAGATTGTTCTATAATTATTAAAATTATTTCTAATACACTTTGACTCTTAGTTGAACAAATAGCTGACTTAAACATCTATGCAAACTTAAAATGTGGGGGATTCTTTCTGAAAGCTGGTATTGTTGGAAAAGAGCTTTCTAAATGTAAAGTGAGAATTTCAATTTGGGTGGCCTTTTGCATAACTTCTGATATTTGATGTTTGTTAGACTCTACTTTGGACTATCAAAAATGGATAAAGAGCAGTGAGGAATGAATAGGTGCTTCCCTTCCCCCTTTCCCAGAATAAGAGGAAAGACGTTTATTACATTTCTTTTTTAAATTTCTTGGTTTGAATTGCCTCAAGGGCATGGTTTTTATTTCTTATTCCTTTAGACATATAGTTCTCAACACTGACAACACTTCACAAGTCTTTGCCTGGGCCCCTCTCATTTAATTGTTCTGATGTGGGCCCTGAGTATAGCTATTTTTTTAAGCACCAACCCTCCCTCGTTCCCCCATACCTCTAATGTGCAGACAGGTTTGAGAACCACTAGACAATGGTAGTTTTTCCTGTTTAAAGGAGATAACTAATTTGATCGAAGCAATGCCTCTTAATTAGCTTTGTTTTTATTTTGTTCTGTTGATGGCTTTCTTACAACTAAATTATTGTGTTACTATTTCGTTGTTAAAGAAATAAAGTAAGCAGTTTGTGTTTGAGTTATATGACTGTCAGTGAATTTAATTAATTTTTATATTGCAACCACAATGTTGGCTTTGTAATTGAGTAATTTGTCCTTGTTTGTATGTTTTTTATTGTTTATGACATTATATCCAAAGTTCAGGAAGGATGATGAATGCCAATGAGAGCTGGGGGGAAAAACGATGTTTTGTGTGTGCTGCAGGATTTAAGTATGTGTTGACATTAATAAGAATATCTAGAACAGAAAGCAAATTGTATTCTGGTTAAGAGTTAAAGCTTTGGAGTCAGACATGTTTCAAAGTCTTGTACTGCCACTTTCTAACTAACATTAAGCAGGTATTTTTCATGTCCAAATTGCTCACTTGCAAAATGAAAAATAATAAATAGTATCTACCTCAGAGAGACTATGTTTATTGATGTACTAAGTAGTTTACCTGTATCAACAAGATAATACTTCTTATATGCATCAAAAAAATTTTCTTAGGCCACCGCTAAATTTTCTGTTATTTAGAACCAAATTTAATTAATCAGATGTAGACCTTTTCTGTCCTGTTTACCTGTATTTCTAGGGCCCATGACTATTTTTGTAACTATCAATTTGTACTTCTTAATCCCTTCCCCTTTTTCACCCATCCACCCAAACCCCTCTGATCTGGCAACCCTCAAAATGTTCTCTGTATCTATAAATTTGTTTCTGTTTTGTTTGATTGTTTTGTTGTTTAGATTCCACATACAAATGAAATCATATCGCATTTGTTTTTCTTTGTCTGACTTCACTCAGCACAATATCCTCCAGGTCCATCCATGTTGCAGATGACAAGGTTTCATTCTTTTTTATAGATGAGAATTCCATCATATATATGTACCACCTCTTCTTTATCCATTCATCCACTGATGGACACCCAGGCTGCCTCCATCCCTTGTTTATTGTAAAGAATGTTGCATTGAACATATGGATGTTCAATTCCCTTTGACACAGTGTGAGGTTTCTTCAGTAACCCCGAAGTGGAATTACTGGGTCCTTCTTAGTCCCTTGTTAAACCTTTGTTTTAAAGTCATTTTTTTCTGGTATAAGTGTTGCTACTACAGAGTTTTTTTTGTTTTGGTATTTTTTCATTTCTATTTTCATAAGTATCTTTTTCCAATCCTTTCTGTTTGTGTCTTTCAATCTGAAGTGAGTCTCTTGGGGGCAGTGTATGTAAGGGTTTTTTTTTTGTTTTTTTTATCCATTCAGCTACACTATCTTTTGTTTTGTTTTTGAGGGCAGTGTCACTGGCCCTCATATGTGGGACCGAACCAGGGCCGCTGGCTTCCCAGTCCAGCGCTTAACCACCACGCCACTTGGCCGGCCCTATTAAAGCAATTATTGATAGATATGCAGTTATTGCCATATATATATATATTTTTTTTTTTTAATTGGGGAATTGGGGGAAGGGAACAGAGTTGGGGAACCAGGGAAGGGGAACAGACAAGTTGCTGTCTTTTTGTTCTTCAGTCTAGTTGTGGAGGATATTGCTTCACTGGCCCAGGTTGGTATCATTGCGCTCTTCTCAGGTGAGGCAGATGGGTTGCCGTTCACAACGGCTCTTGGCAGCTCACACCAGCTGCCAGCCGCTCACACTGGCTGCCAGCCACTCACTGTAGCCTATGACAGCCCACTGCAGCAGGGGCTGCAGCTATGCCGTCCTGGGGGACTGGCAGCTGCCCAGCTCCAGGTGGAGCTGTTGTTCACCATCTTAACTGTAGAGGGCAGTGTCACTGGCCCTCATATGTGGGATCCAAAACAGGGCTGCTGGAGTCTGAAGCCAGCTCTTAATGCGCCACTCCGCTGGCCCAATTTACTCATATTTTTCACCTTTTTTTTTTTTTTTTTTCTTCTTAAGTCCCTTTAACATTCCTTGTAATACTGATTTGGTGATGATGAGTTCCTTTAGCTTTTTCTTGTCTGGAAAGCTCTTCTTTATCTGTCCTTCAATTCTAAATTATAGCTTTACTGGATAGAGTAATCTTGGTTGTAGGTCCTTACTTTTCATCACTTTAAATATTTAATGCCAAAACCATCTGGACTGCAAAGTTTCTGTTGAGAAATCAGCTAACAGTCTTATGGGAGATCCTTTGTAGGTAACTAACTGCTTTTCTTTTGGGGTTTTTAAGATTCTTTCTTTGTCTTTAATCTTTGGCATTTTAATTAGGTCTTGGTGTGGGCCTCTTTGGGTTCATTTTGTTTGGGATTGTATGCTTCCTGGGTTATATGTCTATTTCCTTGGCCAGGTTAGAAAAGTTTTCCATCATTACTTCTTCAAATCAATTTTTAATTCTTTGCCCTCTCCTCTTCCTAGTACCCCTATGATGCAAATGTTGGTATGCTTGATGTTGTCCCAGAGGCCCCTTAAACTATTCTCATTTTTTTAAGATTCTCCTTTTTGCTCTTTTGATTGGATGTTTTCTTCTACCTTATCGTCTGAATCACTGATTTGATCCTCTGCATCATCTAATCTGTTGATTCCCTTCAGTGTATCCTTCATTTCTGTTATGTATTCTTCATGTCTGGTTGTTTATTATGTTTCCTATCTCCACTTTTGTTTCCTATCAAAGTTCTCACTGAGATTATTGAAGATACTTATAAACAATGTCTTGAAAGCTGTATCTGCTAGGTTGCTTGCCTCTGTTTAGTTCTGTTTCTGGAGCTTTGTTCTGTTCTTTTATTTGGGACATGTTTCATTGTCTCCCCATTTTGGCTGCCTCCCAGTGTTTGTTTCTATGTATTAGGTAGATCTGCTGTGTCTTTCAGTCTTAGTAGAGTGGCCTTATATAGCAGATGTCCTGTGGGGCCCAGTGGCACAGTCTCCTTAGTCACTAGAGCTGGGTGTTCCAGGTGTGTCCCTTGTGTGGGTTGTTTATGTTCTGTTACAGTTGAACCTTGGTTGCTGTTTCCACATCAATAGGAGGGATTAACCCTTAAGCTTATTGGTTGTGAGAACTAGCCATGACTACAATAGAGGAGCTGTTGTGCAGGGGTTGACTCTATGGAGCAGGATTTGCTTTAGGAGGGCTCTGGTGCCTGCCCAGAGTTCCCTTTGGATTTGTCATAAGCAGCTAGGTGGTGTTCCGTTTTAGTCGGAAGCTGGCTACAGGGTGAAGGGCCCCACCACAGGCCAAGTTCAGCCCCAAGCCTGTGCTCTGCCCAGGACCACCTAGAATGATCCACAAAGCAACCCACAGATAGTCATCACCAGCACTGGGCTTGGCAGTGCCTGGGAGAGGCTAAGCTATGAACTGAGGCTGTCTGCCACTAGTACCAGGCTTGGGGCTGCTTATCAAGAGTTATGGGGGACCGGTTGAGTGGCTCGGTTAAGAGTTGGCTTAAGAGCGTGAGCTCTGAGTAACAGGGCTGTAGGTTCGATTCCCACATGGGCCAGTGAACACTGCACCCAGGCTGAGCTGTCGTTGAGCTGCCAACAAGTAGCAGGATGGCTCAACTGGTGTAACAAGATTGCCTGTTCAATGGTGTGCTATGCCTACCCGCAACTAAGACTGAACACAGCACCTTGAGCTGAGCTGCTGCCCAGATGGTTCAGTGGATAGGGTGCGCGCTCTTGACAACAAGGCTGCTGGTTCGACTCCCTCATGGGATGGTGGCTATGCCCACCCGCAACTAAGATTGAACACAGCACCGTGAGCTTAGAGGCCACGAACTGCCAATGGGAAGCCAGATGGTGACTGGCGCCCTCCACATCGAAGACTGAAGAACAACAACTTGGCCGGTCCTCTCCCCCAATTCCCCAACACTGTCCCCCTCCTCCAGTTCCCCAATAAAATCTTAAAGAAAAAAAAAAGTTATGGGGCACACAAAAAAGAGTTATTAATCAGATGCTGCTTGTTTGGAGTTTGTGAACCTTTAAGATGTTTTAGGAAACTCCATAGCATGAGCCAAGATAGGCTCTTTGTATGGAAAAGCCACTGGAAGCAGCTTAGATGTGCCTGAAAGTGGGGTGGGGCATGGTCTCAGGGAATCACCAGGGCAGACAAACAATGTGCAGGCTGATGGAGACTCAGATATGGGTCTGCCTGTATCTGCACACTGGGAGAGGGAATGGCTCAACAAAGGAGCAATGGCTTCTGCCAGCACTTCTGTCTAGGAGAAAGCTGCCCCTCCAGCCATCATCCTGAAGCCAGACAATTCAGTACTTCACCATATGTCCCTTGTGCCTTTCAAGCTGTTCCTCCAGCACTGGAGCTCAGAGCGAGTGAGTCTGTCAGTGAGTGACTCCATGCATGGTCCCTTTAGGAGGAGTGCCTGGGACTCCAGGAACCCTCTGTCTCACTCAGCAACAATCTCCGCTGGCTTTCCATGCCAAAAGGTATGGGACTTCTCTCCCTGGCACTGGAACTCTGGGCTCCGTAACCTGGTATGGGGCTGGAACCTTTCATTCTTCCAGTGGGGCCTCCACAGCTGAGATATCCCTACCAAATTTAACTGCCACACACAGTGCACCAGCGCATTCCCATCTCTGCTCCTCCTACCAGTCTCGACGTGGCTACTTCTGTATGTCCTTAGTTATGAGTTCTGCTCAGCTAGACTTCAGGTGATTCTCCATGATGGTTGCTCTTTGGTTTTGTTGTAATTTTGATGTGGTCATGAGAAGATGCAAGCACAGCATTTATTTACTCTGCCATCTTGATGGAAATAGCAATGCTTTTATTGTATTTTTTGGTTAGCTTTAGGTATTATATGTTGACACCTCACATGGAAACTGAGGGTTTCACACTCTTTTACAATCCCACCACACTTATACACCCAGTTCCCCATATAGAAATATTATAACTGGTTAGTTTAATATCCAGGAGTTACAGTATCATAACTCTGCAAATGTTATTTATGGGTGATATGTAATACACCATGATTACTTTTCCTTATCTGCACAGAAAAGGAAAATATAATATACTATGATTATTTTTTCCCTGTAATTAATCATTTGTTTTTATCACTTGCTTCATTTTCTATGTATTTACTAGTATTTTAAATGCCAGGTTACCCCAAATTTGTAAATTAATCTCAATATGTCCTAAGAGTTTTATTATTTACAACTTATTGAAGAAAATTTCCCCACATTCCCCAGGACTGCTTAATTCTCTCTAGTTACTCGCTGGGCCTGCTGAAGAGCTCTCATCTTGAGCTCTCCTTTCACTGCTATCCTGTTTATCCTCCTCCTTGTATTGGATCTCCTGTTTCCTGAATATGATACTTTCCTGGTCTTGGTTTATTCCTTTGTTTTTGTGGAGCCAATCCTCCACTAGTTTCTTTGTTTTCTTTCTGTCTTTTAAAAAAAAACGAAAAGAAAAAGAAAGATTTTATTGGGGTATTAGAGAAGGGAAACAGTGTTGGTGAATTGGGGAAGGGGAACAGCCAAGTTGTCCTTCAATCTGAGTTGTGAAGGATGCAGCCAGCTCAGCTCCTAAGTCCATCCACCATCCAACCACCTGTCAGCAGCTTGCAGCTGCTCAGCTCAAGGTGCTGTGTTCAATCTTAGTTATGGGTGGGCGTAGCTGACCATCCCATGCGGGAGTCTAACCGGCAACCTTGTTGTTAGGAGCGTGTGCTCTCACCAGCTGAGCCTGTTGGCAGCTCAGCAGCAGCTCAGCTCAGGCACAGTTCACTGGCCCATAAGGGACTATAACCAGCAACCCTGTTGGTCAGAGCTCGCTCTCTTAACCAACTGAACCACTTGGCTGGCCCCACTAGTTTCTTTTTTCTTTTTTTTTTTTTTTTCTTTTTTCTTAGAGGGCAGTGTCACTGGCCCCCATATGTGGGATCCGAACCTGGGCTGCTGGGGGCCCAAGCCAGCTCCCAACCATGGCGCCATTCAGCTGGCCCCCCACTGGTTTCTTAAGAAGGGAAATATGGGGAAAATTTTTGGCACCTTGAACTCCTGAAAATATCTTAACTTCACATTTTATAGTCTAGCTGGATTTGTTATTTTGAGGGAAATAATTTTCCCTCAAAAGTTTGAAGCGTTGGGCCGTTGGTCTTCTAGCTTCTGATATTGCTGTTGAGGTATCCAATGCTCTTCTTATTCTTTAGCTTTATATGACATTTTTCTCTTGAAAGCTTGTAGAAGTGTTTATTTGTTGCCACTATTCTAGAATTTCACATAATTTAACTCTTTTCATACTTAGTATTGTGTGCTCAATGGACTCATTTAATCTTGTAGGCTCCTATATTCTAGGAAATTTTTTGGAATCTATTATTTGATAATATTCTTGACTCTGGTTTTTCTCTATTTTAGACTTTCTGGGCTGGTTTACCAATTTTCTTAGCTTTCCATCTTACCTTTTTTTTTTTTAAAGATTTTATTGGGGAATTGGGGGAGGGGAACAGTGTTGGGGAGTTGGGGAAGGGGAACAGACAAGTTGCTGTCTTTTTGTTCTTCAGTCTAGTTGCGGAGGACGTTGCTTCACTGGCCCATGTTGGTATCATCATTGCGCTCTTCCCGGATGAGGCAGATTGGTCGCCGGCCTCTGGATGTCGCTCACTGTGGCTATTGGCAGCTCACGCTGGCTGCCAGCCGCTCACACTGGCTGCCGGCCACTCACTGTAGCCCGTGGCAGCCCACTGCAGCAGGGGCTGCAGCTTTGCCATGCCAGGGACTCACAGCAGCCCAGCTCCAGGTGGAGCTGTTGTTCACCATGTTAGCTGTAGAGGGCAGTGTCACTGGCCCTCATATGTGGAAACTGAACCGGGGCCGCTGGCATCCCAAAACCAGCTCTTAACCAATGTGCCACTCGGCCGGCCCTCTATCTTACTTTTTACATTATTGTTTTTCTGTTTTACTTTCTGGAATATTTCTTTCTTTTTTTTTTTTTCTTTCAGGGCAGTGTCACTGGCCCTCCTATGTGGGACCCGAACCGGGGCCGCTGGCTTTCCAAGCCAGCGCTTAACCACCGCGCCACTTGGCCGGCTGGAATATTTATTTCGACTTTATCTTCCAGCCACTTTATTGAGTGCTTTTATTGAGTACTTTTATTTCTGCTGCCACACTTTTAATTTTTTTTTTTTGGTCTATTCTTTCAGATTTGTACATAGATGATCATGTCATCTGCAAACAAAGATGTCTTGTATCTTCTTCTTCTTCTTGTTTTTTTTTAAGAGGGCAGTGTCACTGGCCCTCCTATGTGGGATCCGAACCGGGGCCACCGGCATCCCAAGCCAGCTCTTAACCACCGTACCACTCGGCCGGCCTGCAACACTTTTAATTTTTAAGAGCTTTTGTTTGTTCTCTGAATATTCCCTTTAAAATAATAATCCTAGTCTTGTTCATGGAATCAATATGTTCCTAATTCTCTAAGGATAGGAATGATTTCTTTTTTTTTTTCTGAGGGCAGTGTCACTGGCCCTCATATGTGGGACCCAAACCGGGGCTGCTGGCTTCCCAAGCCAGTGCTTAACTACCATGCCACTCAGCCGGCCCCCTTGTTTTTAAAGGTTTTTTTTTTTTTTTTTTTTTTTTTTTTTTAGCTGAGCCATCCTGCCATCTGTTGGCAACTCAACAGCAGCTCAGCTTGGGCTGGGCATCGAACTGCTGTTGCTCAGAGCTCAGCTCATACTCTTGAGCGAGCTCTTAACCAACTGAGCCACTCGGCAGGCAGGAATGATTTCTTTTATGAAGATTTGTTTTCTCCTTACTTTGTCTTGTTTACACCTACTAAATGTTTTTTTAAAATAACTACTTAAATTTATTTACAATCATTTTACACTACAGCATTGATACAGTTCAAATTTGCTTACTTTAGTGATGGTAATGGGAGAGGAGGGAAATGCAACTGAGTTTCTAAAACAAATTTGGCAATTTGCATAAATACCTCAGGAAGGATGATAGGAATTCTTGTTCATCAATCTACTTCCAATTCAGCAATTTAAGGGCTATAAAGAAAGTGAAGTTTATAGCATAATAAACACAATGGAAAACTAGCTTTAAAGATTTCAGCACTGTATTTGAGACTCAGTTTTGACTTTCCTTGGCCATTTGACAGGAAATGCACAATCTACTTTGGCCTGTTGGTGGAGTGGAATTCCACCTAACAGAAGCCGTGTGTGCAATGTCATCACAAAATCCTGTTTACAAGAAAGACGCTGCACGGAAGTTTATTTAAATAAATCTCTGCCTTTTCTTTCTCATATCTGGGTGAGGTTTTTTTTTTTTTTTTTTTTTACTTCTTCTAGAAGCATTTATGAAGAAATGATCATGTAGTATTTGCTATTAATAACAATCATTTAAAGAAAAAAATTTTTGATGACTTTCTAGTTCTCTGAGTTATGCACCTGTTAATTAGTTCTTGCCTGTTTTTCCATGTCCCTGATTTCCTAAAGAGTGAGAATGGGCAGTTCAAAAAGACACTGACTGAAGTTTTTAGATTCAAGGATGGTTGGGAAGGGAACAAGGCTGAGGGAACACAATAACACTAGAAATATTCCTCATAAAACTTTGGAAGAGAAAGGGCTAAGTGATAATCCATCTTTTAAGGTGGGGCATAGAAATGAAAAGGAAAACTAAAACCTTTTATAATAATAGTTTCACTAATGAAGTTGGCAGAGGTTCTGAAAACATTTTTACTTAAAATAATCTCACACTGAAGTTGAACTCAGCTCTCTAAACCCCATCTCAGGAGGACAGTGGATTCACAACACACATGCCCCGGATTGATAAACTTCCCTCAGCCGAGTTCCTGCAGCTGGAGAGCTCAAGCCAATGACCACAGGGTGTTAATCATTTCCCCCGGCCAGGCAATCTTAGTCACAAGGTCCTGCTAAAAGTGAAATCACCACCTCTGGTTTAAAAACAGCCAGAAACTTTTTACTCAGCTCATGTTGCAATTTCTCCATTTTAAGTTTAAGCACGTGGAAATTTGTTGGCAATTCTTTTTACGGCATTATTTCCATTAGTTGCTCTAAGAAACTGGGGTTTATCTGATTGTATGGTAGATGGAAACTTCAGGATAAAATTCAGTGGCCTGAGGCTGAGTGAAGTTTACCCTGGCTGTGGTTATGAAGAGGGTAAGTGAATGAACCTTTTTGTCATTCTTGTGTTGATTTTCTCTTATGCTAGATTTTATACACCATAAAATGCAAAAGGTAAAATCTTGCAATTACAATGAACCATTTAGATTTGTTTGATGATTGTTGTTAAGTGATCACAGGCCAAAACCAAGAAATTAAAACACTCAATTTAGGATATATGACAAATAAAATTGCTTCAGTTTCCTCCTGAAAAATTATTTTTATTAATTAAACGATGTGTTTATTTAATTAAACTGTCATTGAAATGTTCTTTTTTCATTGGTGGAACATTGGATTGTTCAATAAATAGACTGCAGACAATTTTATATGAATCAAAAGACATAAATAATTTCGATTATTGGAAATAGCCAAGGTAGGAACTGGATGGACCATCTGGAGGTGACTTCAAATGTCAAATAATTCTGGTTCTAATAGAAATACTGTTTCATGGTTGTGTGTATCTATTCAGCAAGATAATTTTTGTTTGTTTCTTGAAATCTATTTGAAGTAGTCATAACAGTTTTAGAAATGAAACTGCTATCAATATTTCAATTATTGTCTTTCCTGAAAAGGAAAATGATATTTGGGTATAATAGAAGGAATTTCATTAGAAGAGTACTGACTCTGTTTTTGCCCATTTCAATTGTGGTGGCCTTTTATTTCAAGAAAAATATAAATTTCTCTTCTTTGAGCCTAGAACAGAGCTGGGTACATAGAAGATTTTATGGAAATAACTATTGATTATTTGTTTTTTAGTCTGCACTTATATTAATGGATTTCAGAATATATTTTCTAGTCATTTGTGTAAAATCTAATTATATTAAGTACTCAATAAGGCAATGATGAATCAGAAAGGAAATAGATGATAGGGTTTTTACCTGAAAGGAATTTAATTCAGATATTTTCCACTGGATCAAACCATTCCATTTTAAAGAACTTTAATTAACACTTTCTTCTGAGTGTTCACAAAATTATAGGAATGACATACATTATTTTACAACAACACTGCTCATCACTGTGAAAACCCAGAAACAACCAAATATTAATGAACAATATAGTGATTAAATACCACGGAATATGACATATCTCATAAAAACAATGAGGTGAATCTATATTTATTAACATGAAACCAATCCAAGTAATTTTGCTAAGTTAAAAAAAGCAAGTTTTGGGGCCGGCCGAGTGGCGTGGTGGTTAAGCGCTGGCTTGGGAAGCCAGCGGCCCCAGTTAGAGTCCTACATATGAGGGCCAGTGACACTGCCCTCAAAAAAAAAAAAGCAAGTTTCCAAAAAATAGTAAGTATAGTATTTTTTTTTTTTTTTTGTGAAAACAAATAAGTACCAGCATCTACATTTACAATGTCTGTAAGAATATTCACCAAACCATTTAGAGTGGCCATTTTGGGTGGTTGAATGAGAAAGTTTACTTCCTGTTTTGTAGACTCTAGAATGTAACTGGTAGGGATGTTATTTTATTTACTGCTAAAACCTCAGAGTATATAATAGTGTGTAGCACATAATAGCATGCAATAGTATTGAAGGAAGGAAGGAAAGAAGGAAAGAAAGGGAAGAAGGAATTTCTGCAGTCTTCACGTTTTAAAAAATTAACATAGTTAATTTGCAAACAGATAAAATCCACATAGTTAATTTGCAAACAGATAAAATCCACAAAGTATCTTATTTAAAAATTTATTCGAATAACTTTCCAAGTTGCTAATGTCTCTTTCTCTTATGTTACCTCTTTTTTGCTACTTTTTGCAACACTTTCCCTTTCTTTCCTAGCTAATTTTGGTTCAAAGGAAAATGAAAATGCTATGGTGTCTGTGCTCACTTAAGATTTTCTGCCTAGGCATCTTATTTTGGGTTTGATGGCCATCCTCAGGAATCCATGCATTCAACATCCCAGATTTCTGTTCATCTCTTTATGTGCACGCCATCATTCCAATTTGATGGCAAACCTTGGTGAATATATACCATGGTTTATATCCTTTCTGTCCTCAATGCTTAGCGCAGGGCCTCACACACAGTAGGGGGATGGTTTTGTTGCTGGGAATTTACCCACAAACATTTCGGCAATCCATATCATGGTGTACCACTGTAATTTCTCCTAGGGCAAACATTGTATACAGTAAGTACTCAGTACATGTTTGTTGAATGAATGATTAGGGCTTGACTGGCACATATTCTCTGTATATATGGGTGATTGGATTTGGTTCCAAGGGAGATGAGAGGAGGCTGTATTAGCTTGTGATTGTTTTAGTTGCCAATGACAGAACACATGAGTAAAATTGTCAGAAGTGAGAAGCAGGAAATTTATTGGTTCACATGGCAGTTTAACGGTGTACCTGGCTTGAGAAATAGCTAGACACTGTGGCTCAAATAATCTCTCTCTCTCTCTCTCTCTCTCTCTCTCTCTCTCTCTGTTCATTTTTCTGTTTTTATGTTTTCAGATAGGCTTTCTCTTTGACATTGTAAAATAGCTGCTAGAGGGGCTGGCCGAGTGGTGGTTAAGAGCTGGCATGGGACGCCAGCGACCCCGGTTCGGATCCCATATATGAGGGCCAGTGACACTGCCCTCTAAAAATAAATAAAATAAAATAAAATAGCTGCTAGAACCTCCAGTAACTGTATTCTTTTATATTGCAATCCAGCAGGAAAACAAGTGTGTCTTTCAGCAATCCTAGAAAACTAAATCATGACACATAGAGAGGACCAATACTATCTGTCACCTAGGAGAGCTCATATACCAGTTTCACAAGCGCCTAGGGCCAGAGGAAAGCCTTAAGCAGGCCAGGTGGACTGAGATTGAGGAAGAGGTGGATCTCCAAATAAAAATCAAGGCTGTTGCCATAAGAAAGGGAAATGGATACCAGATAGTTAAACAACAAATGTCAAATGCAAAGGAAGATGATTATTTCATTCTCTTTTTTTCTACTCTCCTTAACATAAATATATCCAAATATGAGTAACAGATGTAAGGACTCAATCAACTCTAATTCTGTAAGGATGTGCCTGTAGGTACTAACAACTAAAGAGGGGTCAGATGGAAAGGTGGAAGAGAAGAGGATGCTTCTGAATTGACTGAAGCCAGAGTCCTAGTCTAGAGCAATGACTCTCAAATTTGCTCCATACTGAAATTATCTGGGGATAATTCTGATGTTCGAGCCATTCTTCTTCTTTTTTTAAAAAAAATATTTTGTTGGGGAATTGGGGGCAGGGAACAGTGTTGGGGAACCGGAGAAGGGGAACAGACAAGTTGTCTTTTTGTGCTTCAGTCTAGTTGTGGAGGACATCGCTTCACTGGCCCATGTTGGTATCCTCATCGTGCTCTTCTCGGGTGAGGCAGGCCTCTGGACAGCCACTCACAGCGGCTCTTGGAAGCCCACACAGGCTGCCGGCCGCTCACGCTGGCTGCCTGCCACTCACTGTAGCCCTTGGCAGCCCACTGCAGCAGGGGCTGCAGCTATGCCGTCCCAGCGACTCACAGCAGCCCAGCTCGAAGTGGAACTGTTGTTCACCATCTCAGCTGCAGAGGGCAGTGTCACTGGCCCTCATATGTGGGATCCGAACCTGGGTCGCTGGCGTCCCAAGCCAGCTGTTAACCAACGTGCCACTGGATAGGCCCTGGGCCACTCTTATAACACTCATATCATAATATCCAATGTTTGGGACCTAAGTATCAGTACTTTTAGGCTCCCAGGTATATTGTGCCATAGCCAAGTTTGAGAACCAGTGGAAAAGAGTGAGATCAGGGAGGATTTAGAATAATTTTAAAGATACCTGAAGCTGTGCTTTGGCTATAATAGATCTTCAATAAATATCTGATGATTTGATTTGAAGGAAGAAAAGAACATGACTGGGCAAAGGGGTGGGGGATATTTGTGGACTATCTACTGTGTGCTAGGCATCATATTCGGTTTTCAATGTATGTTTCTCACTTGCTCCTCACAGTCTGGATTAAAAAAATAAACTCCATTTAGAGTGAAGAAATAGAGGTTCAAAAAGCTAAAATAACTTGCCAAAAGGCTAACCAATGAGTAAAACAGGTTTGATGGGTTTCAAATTATTCTTTCACAATACCACAATTGCAGATATCAGGCATGGGTTTAAAAGTAAACTCAGATGTTGGGTGTAGCAATTAAATTTACCTGACTGAAGAATAGAGTATGGAGCAGATACCAAATCCAGCCCACTGCCTGTTTTTATAAATAAAATTTTATTAGAACACAGCCACATTCATTTGTTTATGAGTTGTCTATAGCTTCTTTTGCAATACAATGGCAGAGCTGAGTAGTTGTGAAAGGCACTATATGGCTTATAAAGTCTAAAATATTTATCACCTAGCACTTCCATAGAAAATGTTTGCCAACCTGGAACCTAGAGTTTATGTTTTTATATGATCAGCAATTCTGAGAAGAGATGAGATTGCTATTATCATTTTCAGGGCTGACGATAATTCTTGTGGCTGTATAAGTAGAACTCTTCAAGCTTCTATACATTCATTCAATCAGTCTATAAACATTTATTAAGCATCTACAAAGTGCCAGATACTCCGAGCTCAGTTAAAATACAGTGCAATAAATACGACAGTGAAAAATAGGATACCAAAATATGATAGCTTCTACCTCTGACTCTAAGCTATGTGAGGCCAGGGTTTGTGTCTCTTTTTGCTCATCACTGTTGGCTCAGTCCCTAGCAGAGTGCCCAGTAGGCAATAGGGGATCACAATAGGAGATCAAAGCATTTGATGAATGAACTATTGATCGGTTAATGTGATAGGGGCAATCATACGATACCTGAGGAACAAACCCAACCTAGACTCTGAAGGGATGAGGTCAGGTTGTAAAGGTGAAGAAGTGGAAGAGGTGAAAGAAGAAAAGGCTGCAAATGGAGATGAGATGCCAGCAAAGAACAAGGGGCTCTAGTAGGAATTCAGTGGGCCTGCCTTGGACAAGGTCAACCTGTGGGGCTGGAGAAAAGAGAACTATGATTTTGAGCAATATTTGGTAGGAGAGTTGATGTGCATATAACATAGAAAAATTTATCAAGTACCTGACTCAAAATCTTCCAGATGCTTCCTGCTGCCTACAGGATAGAATTAAGATCCTTTGATGAAGGCTTCAATTCTTCTATAACTAATTCTCTGCTGATGCAATCTTATTGCCCTTACGGCCTTACCTCAGTTCCTACCATATGGTTATTTGTAGAAATAACACTAAATGAGCATCAAAATAGGAAAGTGTATAGTATGTAATGGCTACATTATCTGAGAATGTAGATATGGTACAACTATTTAAAAAGGGGAATTATGGGAACATGTACAAAAAGTTTTAAAAATGGTTTTCAGAAATCATAATGATTAATGGCAGTATTGAAATTGTTTTCTGAGACTTGTGTGTTTCTGTGGGATAAAGCAAATGACTAATTACTGGATAGTTAATTTTATTACTTCTGTCCTTGAGAGCCAGGATTTTTCATGTAGTAGAAAAGAATCAGATTTAATATAAAAGAAGTTAAATAAAAATATCTCATCCTGGATCTGAGTTGGAAATTTAAGTATGAACTCACAAGATATTTTATCCTTCTACTGAAAAGCTCTGGAAATAATGACCAACCATACATCCATGGATGGCACCCAGACTGTGGTCTTTCTCAAAACCATTTCCAAAATAATAAACAAAGACTTCTTGGAGAAATAGTAAATTCTAGTTTTGGAGCACGAAATTACTTAAGAAAACCCTGGGATCTCTTCCCATTTTAGATTGCAAAGAAGATATTAAAGACTATGACGATTATCTCAAATAACTCAGGAGACAATATGAAGAGCCCTTACTGACCAAATGTGGGACAAATTGAGTGTCAATAACAATAGAATTGCAATGGATTGTAAATTAGTTTTCTATTGCTGTGAAACAAATTGCCACACAGCATTGATTAAAGCCACACAGTTTCTGAGAGTGGGGAATCTGAGAGCAGCTTAACTGGTAGTTTTGTCTCAGGGTCCCTGATGAGATTGCAGTCAGGCTGTTCACTGGGAATATGTTCATTTGAATCTGGGCATGGATGACCCACTTGGGAAATTACATGGCTTTTGGCAAGGGGCTTCAGTTCTTCATCATATGGGCCTCTCCATATGGCTGCTTACAACATGGCTTCCCTCAGAGTGAGTGTGGAGAGACAGTGAGAGCAATCCTGCAAGGAGGCACCAAACATGGAAGCTGCAGACTTTTTATTATTATTATTTTATTTTATTTATTTATTTTTAAAAGATTTTATTGGGGAATTGGGGAATTGGGGGAGCGGAACAGCGTTGGGGAACTGGGAAAGGAGAACAGACAAGTTACTGTCCTTTTTGTTCTTCAGTCTAGTTGTGGAGGACATTGCTTCACTGGCGCAGGTTGGTATCACATTGAGCTCTTCTCGGGTGAGGCAGATCGGTTGCTGACCTCTGGACAGCCGCTCACAACTGCTTTTGGCAGCTCACACAGGCTGCCAGCCGCTCACGCTGGCTGTCGGCCACTCATTGTAGCCTATGGCAGCCCACTGCAGCAGGGGCTGCAGCTATGCCCTCCTGGGGACTCACAACAGCCCAGCTCCAAGTTGAGCTGTTGTTCACCATCTTAGCTGTAGAGGGCAGTGTCACTGGCCCTCATATGTGGGATCTGAACCAGGGCCATTGACATTCCCAAGCGAGCTCTTAACCAACGTGCCACTCGGCCGGCCCTGCAGGCTTTTATAATAACCTAATCTCAGAAATGACATACCATCTCTTTTGCTGGAGTTTATTCATTACATAGACCAACCCTTGAACAATTATACAAGGGTGTAAATTTAAGAAGGCAGGGATAATTGGGGGGCCATCTTGGACTTTGGCTCCCACAGTCTGAAACCCATCAGATATGCTTAAATTCATGAGTTCATAATAAAAAAAAATTTTTTTTAAATCATCAACTGATTGGTTTCCTTTTGTGGATGACAGAGAACCATACATTATCTTGAAAACTGGGGAAATGAAAGGAAAGAATCAAGCTTCTCCTATATGAACTGTACCGCTGGGTAACAAAAGAGTAGATGAGTGGAAAATTCTTATAAAATTATTTCAGCTAATGAAGTGAAATGATAGGATTGGAATATTACCATATTGCGACCCCCAATAAATTAATGAACATGAACATGAAATGCTGCTGACAATGAACAAAAACAAACATTATGTATCATCTGATGAAAAAACACACCACGACCTAGATTTTGCAAAATGGTCCGATCAAGTCAGCTGTCAATTTGCAGGAAATATGATAGGAAGGACATGTTGAACTATATTATGAGTATGCAATCAGCAAAATCCAGACTGGGGGAAATGTCTGTAGGCCAAATGGCCTGGGTGATTCAATAGAAAAAGTATAAGGAAAGAAAGGAGGGGCAACCTGTACTTTACAAGAGACATAAAAGACCAATCTCTTTTTAAATGGGCAAGACTAACTGTAGCTAGGAATACATACTTGGGTGGTAAAATTATGAAGAAATGCAAGCAAGTTATCAAAGCCAGGTTAGTGGAAAAAAATGATCAGTATAAAGATAAGGCAGGTTAGTTAGTGTAATAATTAGGCAGTTAGAAATTCCTTAGTAGAATGAGCATAAGGTAAAGGTATCTTTAAAGCCTCAGCCCTGAAAATTCCAGCTTTAAGGTAGCACTCTCCCACCACAGCAGTATCATCAGTTATCTCCAGGAGAAGACTCAGTCTCAGCCTTTGAGAGCTCAGCCTGGAGAGAACACACCTGCTGGAGCAAAAGCACTAATTATGCTCTGGGACAACTAGGCTAAGCAACTAAGCAGGAGAAGAAGCCTCCTCCAGGCTTAGCAGCAGAGCAAATTGATAAAACTAACAATAGACACCTGCTTTTCTCCCCAGATAGGCTAGTAGAAGCATATAAATAGAAGCCTCGCCCCACCCCTCTCCCCACTACCCCAGTCAGTGGGCATTCCAATTTTCAAGGGAGCCTCCTCTCACTTAGAGAGCTGTATCTCTTTGCTTTAATAAGTCCTTTGCCTCCCTGGTCCATGTCTCCATTCTTTGGTCCTGTGAGGCCATGATGCTGACTACACACACAAAACATCCTGCATCACAGACAAGGGTTACTTTTTTTTTGGGGGGGGGAGAATTGGTGGAGGGGAACAGAGTTGGGGAATTGGGGAAGGGGAACAGCAAGTAGCTGTCTTTTTGTTCTTCAGTCTAGTGCGGAGGACGTTGCTTCACTGGCCCATGTTGGTATCATCATTGCGCTCCTCCCAGATGAGACAGATGGGTCGCAGGCCTCTGGATGGTCACTCACCGCAGCTATTGGCAGCTCACACTGGCTGCCAGCTGCTCATGCTGGCTACCGGCCACTCACTGTAGCCTATGGCCCCACTGTCACTGGGGGTTGCAGCACAGCTCCAGGTAGAGCTGTTGTTAACTGTAGAGGGCAGTGTCACTGGCCCTCATATGTGGGATCTGAACTAGGGCCACTGGCGTCCCAAGCCAGCTCTTAACCAATGTGTCACTGGGCCGACCAGACAAGGGTTACTTTGGAGGAAGGGACAGGATGTGATTGAAATGGAGCATGTGAGAAGCTTTTGGGTGGCTGGCAAAGTTTTCTTTTTTTTTTATTTTTCTTTTTTAGCTGAGCCATCCTGCCACCTGTTGGCAGCTCAGTGGCAGCTCAGCTTGGTCTGGGCATCGAACTGCTGTTGCTCAGAGCTCAGCTTACACTCTTGAGCGAGCTCTTAACCAACTGAGCTACTCGGCCATCCCCATTTTCTTTCTTTTTTTTTTTAATTTTTATTGGGGAACAGTGTATTTTTCCTGGACCCATCAGCTCCAAGTCAAGTAGTTGTCTTCAGTCTAGTGGGGGGGGGGCACAGCTCTTTGGCCCATTTGGGAAATCAACTGGCCACTTTGGTGTTATGAGCACTGAGATCTAACCACCTGAGCTAACCTGCTTCCCAAAGTTTTATTTCTTGACCTGGTAGGTAGTTACAAGAGTGTTTACCTTATAATAATTCACTAAACTGTAATTCATTTTATGTAGTTTTTATTCATCTGTGTTTTATTTTATAAGATAAAAAAGCAACATTTCTAAAGATATACATGAATGTGGTAAAATATTAAAACAGTGGAAAAATGTGTACCATGAAAGACAATCTTCTTCCCAACCCAACTGCCAGTCCTTCAATTTTCTTCCCCAGAAATAGCCATTGTCATCTGCTTCTTGTGTATCTATTCAGGGAGATTTCATGCAAATAAATCACATGCAAATACATGTGTGCATATTATATATATATATATGTACATATATAAATAATATGTAAAAACTATAAAAGTATATAAATATATATATATATATATATATATATATATATATATATATATATACTTCCCTCTCTCATTTTAAAAGCATAAATGGCAAAATTAGAATACCATGCAAGTAGTCTGATCTTTGTTTTTCTAACTTCTTTTTGTTTTTGTTTTTGTTTTTTTGTTTTTTTTAGCTGAGCCATCCTGCCACCTGTTGGCAGCTCAACGGCAGCTCAGCTCGGGCTGGGCATCGAACTGCTGTTGCTTAGAGCTCAGTTCACACTCTTGAGCAAGTTCTTAACCAACTGAACCACTCGGCCAGCCCTGTTTTTCACTAAACATTTTATTTTATAGATTGTTCTATATCGCATAGGGCCAAATTGGATAAAAAAATTATAGATAGTCATTCTGTCCAGGCTACAACCAATGTATTTTAACCTGTAAATAGCAGTTTAAGTAAACAGGTACTTTTTCTAAGAATATATTCTATTAAATCAGTAGATATGTTTCTAATTTCTCAATGTGGGGTACCATTCACATTGGTTTGAAAGTACACATTTTTCATAAAGTTTAAAATGTACCTCTTCTTGTTTTCACCCAAGTTTTCAGCCTTAACAAACCTGCTCAGCTCTGATTCAGACAAGATCACCTGGAGGAAGGGTAGATACCCGAGTTAGCGAAGTGCTTCTTCAGCATTTCCCTTCGTGAACTTGCAGAAATATTTTATGGCAAGTGTTAAAACAACACACCTATGACTAACCTTTGTCCTTGATAACCACCTGTTCATGGTAATAACTAGGATTAAAGGAGACAGATAATACTGTCTTCTACAGCCTTTACACTCTAATCATGGGATAGTAAATGTTTTCTGGGCACCAAATTATAGCCTGTTTAAAAAAAAAGAAAAGCTTGGTCAAGTGTTTTAACTATCTCTTTATTTCCTTTAATGTTTCTTGCTTTTTAAGTAACTTAAGTAGTATTTATTAAGAACCTACCATGCATTAGCCATGCAGAGCCATGAGGCAAAGACAGAGAGAGCTTATAGTCTTGCTGCGGAGTCATGATATATACACATATGAAAGAGCTAGTGGACAACACAGTATTATACAGTCTGTGTTTTTAAGTCACAGTGTATATAAACATATATAAATATATGCAATACATATGCAAATATACATGTATGCTGAGTGTCGTGGTGCAGATGATTAGAAAACAGGCACGAAACAGTATGGGAATTATGTGGAGGGCCAGTAAGCCAAAGTAGCTGGAAGTTGATAGGAATTTGGTTGTCAGGTAAGGTTCCGTGCTGCAGAACTTTCTGGAGTTGAGTTTTTCTTTTTCTTTTGAAATAATTATGGACTCATGGGAAGTAGCAAAAATAGTACAATGAGGTTCCCTGTACCCTTTCCCCAGCTTCCCAGAATGGTAACATCTTACATAACTACAATACAATATCAGAAAACCAGTATATCGGGGCCAGCCGAGTGGCTCAGTTGGTTAAGCGCTGGCTCAAGAGTGTGAGCTGAGCTCTGAGTAACAGCAGTTAGATGCCCAGCCCGAGCTGAGTTGCTGTTGAGCTGCCAACAGGTAGCAGGATGGCTCCGCTAAACAAAACAAAACAAAACAAAAAATCCCCCCAGTATATCAACATTGGGACAATCTCCAGATCATTTTCAGATTTCACCAGTTTTACAGGCATACATGAAGCTGAGTTTTGATAAATGAGTTCAACAGAAAAGAAGAGGAATGAGGAAAAACTAGAGATGCGTAACGCTTTGAAGAACTGTCCTCTTCCCTTGCTTTTCCAACTCTTTAACTATACTGCTTTCCTCACCAGGAGTGGGTTTGTTAGCCTCTTCTTCACAAATGACACACAAGCACTTACCCCTGTGCTCTTATACCAGTGATCGAAACGTAGGCAGTCTCCCTCCTAGAAATCATTTATTTTTTGTAAGTTAGTTTGTAAGCAAGTCATTTGGAACCCAGAACAGATTTTCTCATGGAAACAGAGGTACATAGGTTATGAGTTCCCTGGCCTATCTCCAGGCCTATGAAACTCAAAATGTAACTATTCTCTATAGAGAGCAACATTTATCATAACTATCCATGGTGGATGTGTTGGTTAGGGAGGAGGCGCATCTGTTCTCTCAGATGGACTCCTGTCTTAATAGGAACCTTTTTTTTGCTACAAACTGCCGCTGCATACAGTAGGTAATATTAAAGGAAGGCCCTTTTTTGATGCTTTTAATTACACAAAGTCTTTTCTAATTCACTTAACTATCAGTTCTATAAGAGATGACATAGGAAGTGCAAGGCAAGGAGCTGATGTGGAGAAATAGGCAGAGAGATACTGAAAATAGAGCTTCTGGAAGAAATGTAGCAGAATAATACAGTTGTTCTCTCTGAGAAGTGGAGCTACCAGAGTTTCATGGTTCATTCTTTATACTTTCTCCCTCCTGTCCCCCATTCATTCTCTGTCTTTCTTTCCCTCCCTCCCTCCCCTTTTCTCCCTCTCCCTTGTAACTTTCCGAATTCTCCAAATTCTCTACAGCTAGGATGTATTGCTTTTGTGATCAGAAAAATTGAGAGTACTTCTGGAATGAAAGGGGTGCATGCAAATTTTGAAGCAGTTCCTAGTATGGTTGGAAGGAGAGGAGGTGGAATACAGAGCAGTGTACTCAAGGTAGAGGTGAGGTAGTTTCTAGGTCCAGCAGCATCGGTAGGATCCCTCCAAACGCGCAATGGCACTTACATGATTCAGAACTTTAGAGAGAAGGGATATCTATGCAGAGAAGGAGCAGATGCTGAACTTTTCTTGGTTTTTCCCCAATGAAATATGAAGCCACCATTGATGCCTTCAGACCGGGTTCTGCCAGAGTCAAGAAAGGAGTCCAATTCCTGGCAGGCCACATGTCCTTTAAACGCTGGGTTTGCATCACCATTTCAGAAGGTTTTACTGGAAACTTTGCACTTCCCTTAAAGCAATATTGACAAACATCAGTCTCTCCAAGTTCTTGAATGAAACCTGCTATCAGTAAGTGCTTATGCTCAACACGGGAAGAAAGAGGGGCAAGTATCCAGATATCTCTAAGTATTATCTTCCTGAAGTACTTTTCTCCATTTTTTTTTTGTTTGTTTTTTGTTTTTTTGAGGGCAGTGTCACTGGCCCTCATATGTGGGACCCGAACCAGGGCCGCTGGCTTCCCAAGCTAGCGCTTAACCACCACGCCACTCGGCAGGCCCTGAAGTACTTTTGTTTTCAAAAGTGGGTGGTCCTGATCAGGATTTTGGTCCCATGACCATGATCACAGATCCTTTCCCAAGTTTGCACAGAGCCTCAAACAGCAGGGATTGGGCTTCCTGGGTCTTCTATGCTGTCCTCGATAGGACTTTACGCTTATAAAATGTATACATACTTCTGCCATGCCCTTTAGATATAGTTTACTGCCCACATGAAAATGTTTGTCTTCTAATCTCTGCTTATCACAGTGATAAGTTACATTATTTGCAGTAGTGATCATTTCCTTTTGTGGTTTTTGATTTCTGTTATGCAATTACAATTTTGTGAAATATTTTATGGAAATATACTAATATGAGTGTAATATGTCTGGTTTACCCTGTAGATATAATCATGCTGGCCTAAGCATACTAATGCCATAAAAAATAAAATGCTTCAACTTGCTTATTCTTCATTAAAAAAAAAATCAGAATTCCTGAGGCCCAGAAAATATAGATTCTTAGTAATTTGCATCAATTTCCTGATAACTTTTGAAGTAAGAGAGGGTTATGTGGAGCAGGTATGATACTTTACTGAAGAACAGAGATAATAAAGCTCCTACTTTAATTTTATTGGGTTGAATAAACATTTCTGGCATGCTGGACCATATAAATGCTAGGTGATGCAAAAACAAGAAAGAAGCAGTTCTTTATAGGGTGTGCAATCTAATCAAAACAAAACAAAAATCTATGAAAGATTTAAAATGAATATCCCTTTTGTCTTTGCACCAGGGGAGATCTGTTAATATTCAGAGGTACCAAAGTGATTGCAAAGAAACTCCTGGCTGAATGGAAATGGGTTGTGGTGATGAGAGAGGTAGAATGACTATATAAACATGGACCCTTTTGAGAATAAAAGAGGGTGCTATTAATATTTATGCCTGTGCAAAAAGCATAATCTGGGTCCCTTTCAGGCCCATGGGGACTTATGGTGCCCTGTGTTAAAAGATAGGATTTAGAAGAATTTCCATGAATCTAAATGGTAGGGAAGTGTATTAGTTTGGTAGGGCTGCCATAAATGGATGGCTTCAACAATGGAAATTTTATTTTCTCTCAGATCTGCAAGTTGGAAGTCCAAAATCAGGGTGTCGGCAGGGTTTGATCCTTCTGAAGGCTATGAGGGAAACATCTGTTCCAGGCCTCCCTCCTTGGCTGGTAGAAAGTTGTCTTCTCCCTGTGTCTTCATATCACCTCCCCTCTATGCATGTCTCTGTGTCCAAATTTGCCCTTCTTATAAGGACACCAATGATTTACAGGCAGCAATCTCTGTTTTGGCCTGGATCTAGCTTGTGGTTCTGGCAGCAGTCAAGAAACAGTTTTTCTTCCATACTCCATCCCTTGTGACTGGCTCTTACAATTACATGCACCCCCCTCTCTTGGAGGTGCCCTGAGTGGTCCACAAAGGGGCTTCATTAGCAAGTAGGTTTCCAACTGACTGACCACAGTGGAGACACAGTCCATAGCAACAATATGGATACATGCAAAAAAAAAAAAAAAGAAAGACAAAAAAAACAATTCAAGTATTCATAACAGTTTTTTTTTTCCCACCATGTCCCCTAAGACTTGAACCAGTGTGCTAATAGGTTGTCTAGGCTTGGGGTTGGATCACTTGAGTTTTTATATGTGCTAACAAAAAAAGAAATATTCGCAGATTCCTCCAGTATAACAATACAACATTCAGTTTTCATGATGGCACATGTACCCCCCGCCCCCCACCGCCCCATAACTAGATACCACAGAAGCAGCAGATGTCTAACTAAGGTCGGAAAGACAAATATGTAGTAGGGACTTCAGTTAGGAGGGCTTCTTCTTCTGTATGACACTTGTAGTCTGATTTTTGGATGTTATAATTTATTAGGTTGTCAGAAAAGTCATGACATATTTTTTTTATGTTTTTCGTTGCAAAACAGTGTCATGACTTTTCTGACAATCCAATAGCTGCCGCCTTGGGAGTCTGGCCAGGCTGTGTGGACCATGTACATTGGCCAGGGGAGGTGGTGCTTTCTGGCCTGAGGGGGTGAGTAGAGGAAGGAATATGCCAGACCAGGACCCCTACCTTCTCCCCTCTTTCAGTGGTGTGTGTATTGATCCACATGTAGTTTGTCTTCATGGGTCCTGACTGCCATTAGGATAACAGGATCCTACTGGAGATTTAGCCTCTCCATCCAGCAGTGTGAAGTAACTGACTCATCATGGCGAACACCCCATTGCAGATTCCAGTAAATGGTCCCCGTTCTAAAGACAATGAGGGCTCAGGGCCCTCATTGTGATTGTTCATTGGTCTATGACAAGCGTCTAGGCTGTTGCTGTGTCCTTTTTCTCCCACACCTTTGCTGTATTTGAGTGCTTCAGTCTGAGTTCCGAATCTGGCATATGGGCCAATAGGCCCCACAGGTTGATCATTTAAATGTATTAACATTTAGGAAAGCACCATCTTCCACCTAGCCAAGGTAAGTTTTCCAGTTAGTAATTTTTTTTTTAATATTTTTTTTTTTTAAAGATTTTATTGGGGAATTGGTGGAGGGGAACAGCGTTGGGGAATCGGGGAAGGGGAACAGACAAGTTGCCGTCTTCTTGTTCTTCAGTTTAGTTGCAGAGGATGTTGCTTCACTGTTGGTATCGTCATTGTGCTCTTCCCGGATGAAGCAGATCGGTCGCCGGCCTCTCGATGGTCGCTCACCGCAGCTATTGGCAGCTTACTCTTGGCTGCCAGCGGCTCACGCTGGCTGCGGGCCACTCACTGTAGCCTATGGCAGCCCACTGCAGCAGGGGCTGCAGCCCACACCATCACCGGGGCTCGCACAGCCCAGCTCCAGGTGGAGCTGTTGTTAGCTGTAGAGGGCAGTGTCACTGGCCCTCATGTAGGATCTGAACCCGGGCCGCTGGCATCCCAAAACCAGCGCTTAACCAATGCACCACTCGGCCGGCCCCCAGTTAGTAATTTTATCTGTTGCTTAAAAACACCCTTTTTCTATTCCACCAGCCCAGCTGCTTGTGGGTTATAGGGGAGGTGGAACCTCTTTTCAGTATCATGTTCCTTTGTCCATTCTTGTACGTCATGTCTTTTGACCTCTAGTCACTATCTATTTGACAAGGGTACCTATACATAATACTTAGCTTTTCTAATCCCTTTATAGTAGTGGCTTGATTAGCCTGCTAAGATGGGAAAGCTTGTTAAAGCAGAGGCAGTGTCAACACATGCCAGAGCATATTTGTAACCCTCACTCAAGGGAAGGGAAGCTATGTATCAATTTGCCAGACCCAGGGGGGCTTTGGTGACCAGGACTTTTGCTGACTTCAGAGCTGCTGCCCTTAGCTGAAGCTCCAGCACCTTCTCCTTAGCTATGTACTATCCTACCTGGATGCTTTGGTGTCCACTTTTCTGATGTACCCAATCTGCTGTGTCCACTGACAGGTCAGTTACTGAAGTGTGTATTTTTGCCAAGGCATCTGCTTCCTGATTACCTGGAGCTGTGGGAGCCTTATGGGCAGGGACATGGAAAACAAGATTTACATCAGGCTCTGCAAGCGAGTCCAAATCTTTTCACATTTCTTGTACCCATAGAGGTTTGTTCATGACCATCCACTCCTTTGCCTCCCTTATCCAAGCCACAGAGTCAGTCCTTCCAGAATGGCCTAAATGTTAGTACACAGGGTCAGCAGCCAAGGTTCATACATGATTACCACCCAAACCACTCTTCACTTGGCCCCTTGGCTACTATGATTTGTTCCTGTTTCCATCTAGATAGTATCAGTGGGTGGTTGAATGGCAACTGCCATCCAGGTGGGCAGAGTGCCCCAGCTAGAGCCATCATTGTACCAGTATCCAGCTGGAATTTCCTTTATTCCTTCTTTGCAGGTTGCAGAGGGCAACACAGGAATTGGAGCAGGAGCATTTGGAGGTTCTAAATATTCAACAGGGCCTAATAGTTTCTGCATTTCTAGAAACAGAGAGTATTCCTCTGTTGTAAACAGGCATGCCATTTAGTCAGCCTAGGAGTCTGAGTCATGGCAGAGGCTGGTAAATCCACCCCTTGATGGGAAGGGAAGTCCTTACTGTAACTGGCTGTTAGTAAGAGATTCCACCCACAGGAGCACTGTATACACTGCCAGTAATTGCTCTTCTAGTGGGGTATTATATGATCTCTGCCCCCTTCCATAGTTGGAACCAAAAATCCAAGGGGCTGTGGCTCTTTTGCTGTTTGTGTTATAATGCCCAGCCTATACCTTCTGAGGTTACTGAAACATCTATTTCAAATGGCAACCCTGCCTGGGAGATTCCAAGAGCTTTAATCTGTTTGACCAATCTTTTTGCTTTCTCAAAGGCAGCCTGTTATTTGGCTCCCCAGTCCAATATATATATATATATATATCCCTTTTTAACTAGGTGATATAATAAGCAAAGGCATTGTGCTAAACGGGGTATAAAAGTTCACCAATACCCCAACATTCTCACAAAAGCCTATATACTTGTTTTACATTTTTTATGGGTATGGGATAGCCTTGTACTTTGTCTATGACAGCCTCAGGGAAAACACAGGTCTTACCAAACCATATAACTCCCAAAAACTTTATTGAGGACCTTGAATTTCCTGCAGATTCATTGGCCATCTTTTTTGTTGTATGTGGTCCAGTAAAAACTGTAAGGTTTTCTGTTGCAGAGGCTAATCTGATATCTACAAGTAACAAAAACCAAGTTCTGATTCAATCAGTCGTCCAACTAAATTTTTAAAGAATGCTCGTCATGTTCAAAGTGTGTGTAATAAAAAAAAACAAAAACAAAAAACCAAAAGAACAATGGGCCTTTATAGCCACACAGACTTCTGTTTAAATTTTCATTGGCTTCACACCTGGTGAGCTGTGACACAAGTGATACTCATGATAAAGACTTCTGACCCTTAGTGAATCCTCACAGAGATTTTGTGCAGAAAAAAACTGAGGAAAACAATGAGAAAATAAACTGAGTTACCTATTGCCATACAACAAATAACTTCCAAATTTAGTGGTTGAAATAACATAGTTGATTATGTCTCATGATTCTGAGGGCTGTGTGGTTCTGGGGCTTGGCTAGTCTCTCCAAATGGCCTCTCTCCCCAGGATGGTGGTTTCAGAGCAGCATTGCAATAGGGTGAAGGTCAAAGCTGCAGGGCCACTTGCGGCTTAGGCTCAGGAACTTAAACCATGTCATTTTGGCCACAAGTCAGGTTCAGATTCAAGGTTGTGGAGAAGAGACTGGGCCTCCGCATAGGTGGGCTGTTGCAAAGTCACACTGTAAAATAGTGTGCTGCTGGGATGCGAGGAGTTTGTGGTCATTGAACAAGCTGTAGTCTCAACTGTGTTTGTTTCAAAGAAGCTGAAGAAAATGACATCTGTCAGCTTACCTGGTACTTTGTGTTTTTTTGTTTGTTTGTTTTTTAAAGATTTTACTGGGGAATTGGGGGAGGGAACAGGGTTGGGGGATCGGGGAATGGGAACAGACAAGTTGCTGTCATTTTTGTTCTTCAGTTTAGTTGTGGAGGACGTCGCTTCACTGGCCCGTGTTGGTATTATGATAATTGCGCTCTTCCCAGCTGAGGCCGATTGGTTGCTGGCCCTTGGATGGCTGCTCACCACGGCTCACGGCAGCTCAAGCCAGCTGTTGGCTGCTCACACTGGCTGCCGGCCACTCATGGTAGCCTATGGCAGCCCACTGCAGCCTTACTGCAGCCTACAATGTTGCTGGCGACTTATGGCAGCCCAGCTTCAGGTCGAGCTGTTGTTCACCATCTTAGCTGTAGAGGGCGCAGGGTCACTGCCCTCATGTGGGATCCGAACCGGTGGCCCTGCTGCTCAGAGCTAGTGCTCCCAAGCCAACTCTTTTTTTTTTTTTTTTTTTTTTAAAGATTTTATTGGGGAATTGGTGGAGGGGAACAGCGTTGGGGAATCGGGGAAGGGGAACAGACAAGTTGCTGTCTTTTTGTTCTTCAGTTTAGTTGCGGAGGATGTTGCTTCACTGTTGGTATCGTCATTGCGCTCTTCCCGGATGAGGCAGATCGGTCGCTGGCCTCTGGATGTCGCTCACCGCGGCTATTGGCAGCTCATGCTTGGCTGCCAGCCGCTCACGCTGGCTGCGGGCCACTCATGTAGCCTATGGCAGCCCACTGCAGCAGGGGCTGCAGCCCACACCATCACCGGGGCTCGCACAGCCCAGCTCCAGGTGGAGCTGTTGTTAGCTGTAGAGGGCAGTGTCACTGGCCCTCATGTGGGATCCGAACCGGGGCCGCTGGCATCCCAAAACCAGCGCTTAACCAATGCGCCACTCGGCCGGCCCCCCAAGCCAACTCTTAACCAACGAGCCACTCACCGGCCCTTACCTGGTACTTTGTTACAGGCACTCAATCAATCTTAATATTCCTCCTTTGTTCTCTTTAAGAATCATTCAAAATTAAATGTGAAGGTACAGTTCTAAAGGAGCTTAGGCTCAGTGTCAATGTTTGTAAAGCACACTTTTAAGGAGCATCCACAGCTGCCTGAAGCGACTCATGTAGGCTTGTGTAACAATCTTGTGCGATAAAGTGCCCAGTTAAACTTGAAATTCAGATAAGCAATGAGTAAGCTTTTCGTATGTCTCTCCTTGTTAACAGTTTGGCATATATTCTTCTAGAACTTTCCTGTGACAATCTGTTGACGTAAAAATGTACAAGCCTGTAGAGAATTTTTATAAAAATGTATTTAAGAGAAACAGAGGATATGCCTAAAAGCAAGATCTCAATAGACTGAGAAAAATGTTTCAGATAACGGCAGTTTGCAGCTTCTTTTATGCATTTGGAATTAAGAAGTGGGTAAGGAAGATTGCATGAAGGTGGAAAGCACGCAGGGATTGGTTTTCTGGATAGTTAACAGGATTCTATGCTGTTTTGAGGTTGGTTACTTTGAAAAACACATTTCGAAGGTGTATTAACCTAGATGCAGAGACTTGGGACAGAACTTGATTAAGGCAAAGATAAAGCTTTCACTATGCCTGGGGTGAGACTACCCACCATGACCTGCCCAGTTAGGAATGTATGATCAGATCACCCTGTGAGATTACTTTCTGTAGAACCCCATTTTTGTTCATACTACTTACACATATACGTTTTTAAAAAATGGAATCATTTACTTTTTCTAGTTGCTGTTTTCCCTTTCCATGTCTGTACATTTAGATCTAATGCATTCTTTTAAAAACTGCATGCTGTTTTATGGTATGGTTTATTACAACACTTTATTTATTTAAATGTCCACTGATGGTTATTTAGATTACTAGCAATCTTCATTACAAAAAGTGCTACTATAGTACATATATCTTTATACACGTATCTTTGTGTATTTCTGAAGTATGAAGTACTAGGACTGGAATTGTGATGAAAAAGGGTACGCCCTGAATCCATATCATTAAAATGCCTTCAAAAAGGCTGACATTTAAAATTCTCACCCAAAGTATTTGAGGGTTCCTATTTCCCCATCTACCAACCATAAATATTTTAATATTTGCTCATATGACAGGAAAAATAATAACCTGTTTTCATAGCAAATAGAGAAACAAATTAGGAGCACAGTGCCACAGAAACAATGAATAAGAGGAAAACTTATTCAGCAAGCAGAAGAAAATAATGCCTTATTTCAAAAGGAAATTTGATTTGTAGCAGTCAAGGGGAATGAATGGATGAAACTCAAATTCAACATCTTGGGTGGAACAACGCCTAGGAAAGTCTGAAAACAAACAGTTATACAGGAATGGGTTGAGAGAGCTGAATTTCAGTCCTCATTACTGGCAATGTGCCTTTATCTGACTTTTTAAATGAATAACCCATGTCTTTCCCCACTTGTAGAACTTACTCCACTTGTGGACTGCCTTCCAGGCTTATCATAGTTTCCATTACCCCCTTCAGATTACCACTGCCTTTATTTTGTTTCCTTTGCGCTTCTGAACGGAAAGTGGTGGCAATAAACCAGAGATGATAATGTACCATGATGGATTGGGCAAGAAGTTTCCCATGGTGCCCTTTCTTTACTTGGTGGAAAGAAATAGAACTATTTATTTCTCTCTTTTTTTTTTTTTCCAGAGAGGTTGGGAAGTATTACTGTGCAAAATTCTCAACAACGCTTGCTCCTGTCTAAATAAAGGAAACGGATGCAAAACCAAATCCAAGCTTGAAACAATTTTTTTCAGAAGAATGCAAACAATAGAAACTACCCCTTAGTGGCTCCCAATTACTGGAACTCATTAAGATCTTCACAAGTTAAAAAAAAAAAAGTCATACCAATTTTTCTCTGCTGAAAAATCAACTGTTCCCCTCCATTCTGAAATCGTTAGGTACCTTAAAAGTTGGAGCAGTATCTTAAAACCATGTTAGATCAGGAATAAGATATTTATAATATCCACGTAAAAAAGGGAGGTCTGACAAAAAAGAAAACATAGAAAAGAATAGGAATAGGAAGAAAAGAATAGGGAGGGCAACAAATGAAGAAACAAAGCACTGTTTATGTTGGCAAATGTTACCAACGGTGCTCCAGGTACTGTTTTTGGTTTTGATTGTTTCTCCTCCTACAAACTCAAACTCCTTGCAGACTGGACAATGCCTTATTCATCTTTGTTTTCCCAGTGCCCAGCAGGATGCTTGACAAACAGTCTGTGTTCAGGAAATATGTGCTGGGCTGAAACAAACCACACTGGGCTGCTAATGAACATCTAAATTTTAAATTTCATAGCCAGTTTCTGGACATAGGTATATTTATGGCCAGGAGACTTTTACAGACAAGCTTTGAAGTTGACTGATGCAATTGTGAAAGATACAGATTTCAGGGCCCCACCCCAGAAATTTCAATACAGACGGTCTGGGTGGGTGGCATGGGTAGGTGGGGCCTGGGAATCTGCACTTCCAACAAATTCCTCAGCTGTTTTTGGTACAGCTTGGGAACCAAAGGCAGCTGACAAACTAACTCGTTAGATGCCTTAAGCCCTGGAATTGCCCTGGTATTTTAAACTCTCTGCCTTGAAGCTTGATCTGAAAAGAATATATGACCGCTCTAACATGTAAATTTACCAAAGAGATGAAACTAAAAGATGGTAGTCACAGTGCACCAAGACTCTTAAGAATCTGGGGTTCCAAATGTCTGGTCTTCGTGGGTCTGCAGATTTCTGAGACCTCCCAGTCTTTCGTGCTGTGAGAGACCTAACAGGGAAGATGTATGGAGGAACACCAAATAAGAGGTGTTTACTTGTTTTAGGGGGGCTTCTAAATCTCTTTAGCTGCTTTCAGACCATTAACATTTTGAAGGAGATAAATCAAGAAGAGGAAAGCAGATTAAATGTGTTGATAGAAAAACAGGAACAAAATGGCACTACACATATGAGAAGTTCAAGTTCTCTGATAAAGAAATTTTCATGAAAAACACTGAAAAATGGCGGGGGAGGGGGAAGGCACCTTTTAACTGTGTCTGCAAATGTGAGCTTACTGGGCACGTATTTAGAAAGGACTAAATGGGTAGGTGCTCCTGATTTGAAGTCAAGTATCAGGGATGAATGGCTAGCATTGTTAATTACAACACTTGTAATTAAGTGAGCATTACTTCTGCCAACATGCTGGGATCCACCCATCATCACTGATCACAGCCTTTATCAAGGCTGTCTAGTCAGGGGAACCCACCAAAAATACCTGAAATCAGGAAAGCATTTCTATGGTATTTTATGGATGTCTTTTTTCAGTATAACCTCTGAGGAAGGTGGGTTTATTCACTATCACTCCCAGTGCATAGATAAGTGAACTCAGGCCCCGAGGGGTCACTTGACACACCCAGTAATTCCTAGGTAGTAAAAGCAGTGCTGTTAGGTTACATCTCCCAAGGCCTCCTCCAACCACACTGACTCAACAAGCACAATACAATACCATAAAATATGTCTAGGAAGAGGGTCAACATCCCATTTGTTGACCCTTTTCTCTAGGTAAGGTCATCTCCTTTCTACTCAGGAGGTAACCGAGGCCAAAAGGTATTGTGACAAATGAACTGAACGGGGCTGTAAAAGGCAGCGTGTGGAGGTGGAGCCCAGATCTGACTCCACAAGTCAGAAGCTCAGATAAGGCTTTGGTAGCGGGGCCTCAGAGTCAAGGATGAAAGCCCGATCTACAGTGGAGCGCTTACAGGTAAGCTGGACTGTAGGCGCCGGCGGGGCAATGGGCCTTCAGCGATTTACCAGATCTGAGCCCTGGACCCGTGGCTGTGGGTGGGGTCAATCCCACCAATATCTCACTAGGATCTAGAATAGTTAAGACTTACGAAATATCTCCTTCCAAAGCCCTCAGGTTTGCACTCTAAGCTGATTATCATATCTGAGAGTTACACGAACATAGGGCACCTACTAAGAGGCGCGTCCTGTAGTTCCCGCTCCAGGGCTAGCGCGGAAGTGGGACAGAGCGGACACAGAACGGGGGCCAGGGTTTCAGTTTGGGGCGGGAGGACACTACCCAGAAAAGAAGGCAGCATTCTGGTTCCGCTCCCAGCCGGCGGCAGAGGAGTCCGGACGTGTTGCGAGTTGGGATCGGGGAGGAGAGAAGCTGCAGTTTGGAGCGGCCAGGGGGCACGAACCCCTGTGCGTCCCCGCATGCCCCGCGCGAAAGACCTGGAGCGATGAGAGTGCAGGTCAAGGTAAAGGCCGTCCGCAGCCTCCAGGTCCACGCTTCGGCTTTACTGCTGGCGTGGAGCGCAACAGGAAGTCCTGGAGAATGGCGGGGGTGGGGTGGGGAGGGCCAGGGCGAGGGCGACCTCGGCTGCTGGGGACACTTGGGAAAGAAGTGAGCTTGGCGCATTAGGGAGAGGAGTGGAGACCCAGGCCATGCCTTGGCTTTATGTAAGGCAGCCAAACCTCAACCTGGCTATCACTTATTTTGTCTGGGCTGGCACACACTATATGTGAATAAGTACCATTTATTGAGCACACTGTATTTTAGGCATAGTACAAGGTGTTTGACAAAGTGAGCACAGTCTGGGTGTTAGGAGCACTTTTTTTGGAGCCAGATTACCTGAATTAGCCTCCCAGTTCCACCACTAGCTGTAATCTCAGGCAAGTTACTTAACCTCAGTGCTTTGGCTTCTTCCTCTGGAAATAGGATGATATTTATAACTTGAAGATTGGATGAGATGCACTTAGAATAATGCAATGCACTTAGAATAATATTGGACATATTTAGCGGGTTGCAAGAGTTTGTGATTATTATTCCATCCTGGCAATAATCCTATGAGATCTACTGTGAGGTCTACATATCTTTGCTTACCCCACCCCACCCCACTGGTTCACCCGGGAGGAAAATGAAGCTGAGGGAGAAACAGTTGAGATTTGAACCCAGGTTTGTGCTTTAAAACACTGAAAGCATGTACAGTCTATCCATACATATGATTTTGATCTCTCTATGGAGAAAGTGGATCGCCCTGAACTGCCAGAATGGGAACTGAGTTCTTCAATTTCTTGCCCCCTGTATACAAATTTTGTTGTTTCATCTTTCATCTGCTTTGGATTTTTCCGTGACTGATAAAGATATTGTGGCTTGACTGGCATTTGGGTTTAGCTGTAAGACTGTTTCTTTGGTTCCCCACCACCGTACCCCACTCACTTGTAAAACATTTGAGATGGAACTGGTATGAACCTTCTTTTTTTGGGCTAAAATTGGGGACTAATACCTTGTATGCCACTATCTTATCTATTTACAATCCTCTACCACAGCTAATTTTTTTTTTTTTAAGTTGGACATCTATGCCAAAACTATCAAGCATTTCATAGATGCTGGGCCTGAAAAATGTCTTGCCTCTTTTTCTTTCTCACTGGGTTTTTAATCAGGGGTTTTCAGTATAGGTTGAAGAACCCACGCATTCTCAGAGTGACTTTCATCAATTTCCTGGTAGAATTGTTAGTAGAGTGTTAGTAGAGTGTTGGAAGTGAAAGTGGCCATCTGACCTATAACTCAGTTATTTCTTTCTGTCACATTAGAAGTCTTCATGGCAACTATTTCCTGTGAAAAACCATCATTGTTAGATAAAGTATTCTTTTATGATTATTACTTTTTTCAGGTGTACAAAGCAATGTAATAGAGATTTACACCCCTCAAAAAGTGATAACCCCCCTCCCCCAATCTGCTACCCCTCTGACATCCTACATAGCTGTTACAATTCCATTGACTCTATTCCCTATGCTGTACTCCACATCCTGTGAATGAATGTGGATATATATATATATATATATATATATATAATTGACATTTATTATTAGTCAGATTCAGCTTCAGGTGTACATTGTAGTGGTCAGGCATCTACACTGTCCATGAAGTGGTCTCCCTAATAAGACAAGTGCCCATCTGAAACCCTACAAAATCCTTACAATGCTATTGATTGTATCCCCCAAACTGTCTTTCGTATCCCCATGGCAATCTTGTGGTTACCAATTTGTGCTTTCTAATCTCTTCACCTTCTCCCTCACCCACACCCCCTCCCATCTAGCAGCCCTCAGTTTTTTTCTTTATATCTCTGTAGATAAAGTATTCTATTTTCTCCTTAGAAATATGGCATACTTCATGAATTTGTGTGTCATCCTTGTGCAGGGGCCATGCTAATCTCTGTATCATTCCAAATTTAGTATGTGTGCCACTGAAATGAGCACTTCGTTGTAATATTTTTTTTCCTTTTTACTTCTTAGTTTTATTGAAGTTGTATATGCAAATAGTACAGAGTCAAATAGTTTCATAAGGATTTATTGCCAAAACACAGGAAAACCCTCCATTATTTCCTGCTTTTCAAAAAGAGCCATCATGTTCATCTCTTAGTGAGTTGGTGCTTATTCATGTCTCTAAATCATGCTAATATTGCTCCTTGATTTTTCTAGTTTAGTCATCATATATTGTCTTTCCAGCATGGAATGTTAGGGTTTAGCTTTCTTTTGCATTCCTGCACTTACCACTCACATGCATCTTTCTTCCTTCCACACATCCTCAGAATATAGTTGTCTCATAATTCTTAGTTAGGTGAGTATTTAGTTAAGTCAACATTAGTATGCCTTCCTACACACTGCGAAGAGCTGGGTAATGGTACAAAGTTTCAGTTTTGCAAGATGACAAAGTTCTGGAGATTACTCCCACCAATATGTAAATATACTTAATATCAAACTACACTCTTAAAACTGGTTAAGATGGTAAATTCTACATTATGTACATTTTACCATAATTAAGAAAAAAAAGGAGGGCTGGCCGAGAGGCACAGTGGTTAAGCGCTGGCTTGGGAAGCTAGCCCCAGTTTGGGTCCCACATATGAGGGCCAGTGACACTGCCCTCAAAAAAAAAAGAAAAGAAAAAAAAGGAAATTTTTCAGACAAAGTCCATAATGTGATTTGTCCTATGCTTTGAATATGGTGATTGAAGCTACTTTCACCTGGGTTCAGCTTTTGCCTGGAATGCTTGACTTCTCCAGGGTGTGGGGTGGGAGTAGCTGTGGACTGCCCTGGAAAAAGCTTTCTTTGGTTGAACTTGCACCGAACGTTTGTTTAGTCAGTTCCCTTGTTGGGGGCAGCCAATGCTGCTTTTCCTTTCTTTCTCTTCATGAGTGTTGGTATTTCCATATCTCTGGGGAAGAGGTTCCTCAGCTATATATAGTACAGATAATTGCTGAGACTATTCAGAATGCCATGACCAGTTATGCTGTTGGGATCAGTGAGAAGTGGTCATTTTGTTTGCCTCAGAGATTCCATTCTTTCTCAGGGTTTGCAAGCACGTGCCTTTCCTAGAGCCTCCCTGTAGATTTTGATGGAAATGAAGATGTTTACTCGGTAGCATTGACAGGTGCTTTTCCTAGCCCTGGTTGGTCTGCATTTTGCTTGCTGGCATTTGCTCAGAGCACTGGCTATGAATCTTGAGATGATTCAGGGCCAGGTAAGGGTCAGATATCCTGGGATTGCAACTGTGCTGTGTGTCTTTTTTTTTTTTTTTGAGAGCCCTCAAATGTGGGACCTGAACCGGGGCCGCTGGCGTCTCAAGCCAGCGCTTAACCAGTGCTCCACTCGGCCGGCCCGGCCCGTGTGCTGCGTGTTTTGATTGGAGAGATCAGCCTGGTGAATTTGGTTGTTCTTTTTTTTTTTTTTTTTTTTCCGCCTCTTCCTAAACTCTGGCCATTATACAGTTTTCTTTCAGGAAGACTCACAGCCCAAAGGGGTGAATGACTAGACTACCAAAGTTCTCCCCTCACTTTACTGATTGTGGACTCCGTTTCTTATAAATGATCATTTTTGACAAGAGCAAACCATGTAGCCCTAGGGAGGAAACATCCTTGTCTGTCAGAAACTTGGACTTTCTGTAGCAGGTATGCTGTGTGACCTTGGAGAAAACATACTCTCTTGGGATTTCTTTCCCCTGCTCTGGGTATGTTGGGATATGAGTCAGGAGGCCCAGCTCAAGTTGGCCACACAAACCAAAGGGAATTAGGTTTAGGTAAAAATTTTACTTCTGATTTGAAGATCACAGAGTCTGAAAATCACATACCATTTTGGAATGTCTAGCATGCTCTTAACTTTCTCATTGATTTTCCTCAGTTGCAACCGAAAAAGGAGTAGAATATGGTGATTATAAACTATTTATTTATTTATTTATTTATTTATTTATTTATTTATTTATTTTGAGGGCAGGGTCACTGGCCCTCATATGTGGGACCTGAACCGGGGCCGCTGGTGTCCCAAGCCATCTCTTAACCACTATGCCACTCGGCCGGCCCAAATATATTAATATATAAGATTTAGAGGGCCGACCGAGTGGCGCGGTGGTTAAACGCTGGTTTGGGAAGCCAGCGGCCCCGGTTCGGTCCCACATATGAGGGCCAGTGACACTGCCCTCAAAAAAAAAAAAAAAAGATTTAGGGGAGCGAATATTTTTAGTAGATGACTGGTGGAGATCTATTGAAAAAGAATCTTCCAAACTTGCATGCTGTGGAAACAAGTGTGTGAGACTCTTAGAGATGATCCTTGATCAGATACATTTAAGGGAATAATAGATAGTTTATCCCCCTGGAGAGTCACAAGACTTGTATGTGCTTATATGGACAGAAAACATCTTTTTTTTCTCCCATGTACTATCTTTTTTCTGCAGCATATACTTTAGTAAACTCTGCTAAGGTGCTCATATATGTGCCTAGTCAATTAGGCATTGTGGATACTATAATGAACAAGACAATTCCTTATCATATGGGGCTTGGAGCATAGTGGGTCTAAATAGGTCATAACAGTACAGTGCATGGAGGTAAGCACAGCAGGAGACACATGGAAGGAGATCTGGATTCAGAGAACCAGCAAGAGTTTCTAGAAAGATTTTCTAGAAGACATGATGTCTAAATTGGTGGAAAAAGGAGTGAAATAGTATTTTAGGAAAAGAAAAACATGTAGGGAACACCACTAGGTGAATTCAGATAATTCAAAGTTGTTCAGTATATTTAGAAATTTAGAATGTAGAGATTGAGATAGGAAGGGGCAAGAGATGATGATGATGATGATGATGATGATGATGATGATGATGATGATGATGATAATGATAGAAAGAGAGAGACCTGAGACATCAGATGTGGTGGGAGTGGGCTATAAACCTTGTGAAGGACTTTTGAACTTTATCCTGAAGACAATGGGGGAACCGCTGAATGAAAGGCTTTAGGTGAGACTGTGTTGTTTACTTTTTCACTTTAAGAAGATTATAGGTTTTATATCAAAATGGATTGAAGAAGGGGAATTTGGAGACAAGAAAGACCAAATGGAAGATAATCTAGACAAGAATTCATGGTGACTTTAGGGCAGTGGTAATATAGATTCAGAGAAGTGGGCAGATGCAAGAATTATTTAAGAGATGGAATCAATAAGTCTTGGTGGTTGACTGAATGGGAAGTAAGGATAGAGAATTAAGAATGGACACCTAGGTAAGCTGGGGAGTCCTTAGGAGATAAAGGAGGTGGGACAGGTTTTGGTGGGGGAAATGAGTGATACAGATTTAGACAGTTAAATGTGAAATAAGACTCTCTTTTGTTTCTTTTCAAACCTGGAGAGGTAGATAGTGTAGGTTTTATATACCCAGTCAGCTGAGTTGCATGTAGATGAATGGACTCCCCATAGTCAATGGCAAGAAAAACACAAAACCTTGTCTTCTGACTTTTTTCTATCCTTTCTCTACTATAGCCTACTACTTTTGAAAGAATTTGTGATTTTTGTAAAAAATAATACAAAAACCAGTACTCTTTTTGTTGAACTCTTCTGGTCTTCAGTTGTCTTTGTTGCTGTTCAGTATTCACATCTGTATTTTCAAAGTTCTGCTTGAGGTTTTTTTTTTCTGCTGCAGGTATTTTTTACCTTTTGGACATTAAAGCCATTTTAAATGCTTAAGGAGATTATTGTTCTTTGGGCAATAAAGCTTTTTCTGTGTTTTAATTTTCAATATTTTTAAATTGAAGGAGTTGGATCACCTCAGAATGCTTTTGAAAAGATGTTGAGTGTTAATAAAAAATAGTGCAGTTTCCTAAATCAATTAAAACGCATTGTACTCAGTATATCTATTTTTTAGAAGTTGTTAGTAACTCATACCTTTTGCTTATAAATGTGTACAATGTGTATGGAGGGCAGTATGGCAATATCTGAATGAACTTAGAAGTTGACTTGTAGGTTTTTATCGTGTGTATATCCATGCACATGAAAGCTCCACTGTATGTATTTTGGCTAAATAAATTATGGGACTTCCATACAAAGGAATCCTTGTCAGCGCCCAAAAGAATGAAGCAATTCTATGTGTGCAAAGATATAAGGATATCCAAGTTATTAATAAGTGAAGAAAAAAACAGGATGTAGAATGGTGTGTATAATATTCCTTTATGCTTATAAGTGCATAGAATATCTTTGAAAGAATATAATACAACAAACTGTAATAGAACTTCCTTTGGGGGAAGGAAACCCGATGGCTGGAACATAAGTGTGGGAGGGAGGTTTAATTTTCCCTGTATTTTCTGCTGTATGTTGTGGATTTATACCGTTTGCAAAATTGCCTGTAAAAAAGTTGCTGGTGCCTGGCTTACATGTCCTATGAGTAGCAAAGTGAGGGCTTAGGATATAAGAACTAAGTGCTGCATTCTAACAATTATAGCAAATCTGTTTTGTTTGTTTTTTGCTATGTGGTAAATAGGCATACAGTTGTAAAAGGTTTACCTGAAGTGATTATAATTAATTTTTTTTAAATGGCAGTGGAGTGCTGATTTTTAAGTGCAGCTAAATGAATGCTCATGAAAATTTACAGCTGGAAATTACTCTAACAACCCCTGGGGTCAGTCACCCAGGGAGAACAAGATTTCTCCAGTTTGCCAATTGATAGAAATTTGTTTTTAAAATTAGTTTCAGGTCTACAACACAGTGCAATAGTTATACTTTTATCCCTCAAAGTGACAACCCCTGTCCCCCAATCCACCGCCCCACTCCCTCCTATATCATACATGTCTATTACAATTTCCTTGACTCCACATCCCATGACTATATATATATTCAATTATAGTTGACATACAATATTATACAGTATATCAGCTTCAGGTGTACAATGCAGTGATCAATCCTCTACCCCATCCTTGAAGTGATCTCCCTAACAAGACATGTGACCATCTGACACCCTACAAAATATTTACAACATTATTAATTATATTCCTCGAACAGTCTTTCATATCCCTGTGGCAATATTGTAGTTACCTATTTATGCTGTCTAATCCCTTCCCCTTCTCCCTCATCCCCACCCCCCTCCCAACTAGCAACCCTCAGTTTTTCCTCTATATCTCTGAGACTATTTCTGTTTACTTTGCTTGTCATTCAGTTTTTTAGATTCCACATATAAGTGAGATCATATGGTATTTGTCTGTCTCCAACTGACTTATTACACTTAACATAATAGTCTCTAGGTCCATCCATATCGTTACAAATGGTTCGATTTCATTCTTCTTTATAGTGGATGTTGGAGATTTTTTACAGGCTAGTGAGGCATCCATATTTTAAATAAATGAATAAAACTTATCTTTAGAGATATCAATACTTTAAAGAAAGAGTGGATGAACTGATACAGTATATCCAGCCTATAGGTTCTGAAGGGCTGATCTCACACTTGTCATCCTTCGGTGACATCCATGGGATGGAGGATGTGGTAGACACTAAAATCATGTTAAGGTTAAAAATGAATGCAGTTAAAATTGTCCTTCAGAAGTCCCTTACGTTGTTCATAAAGTATAACACATGAAGATTTGATTTCTAATTGCTTTTTCTCTATGTTGGAAGTTTCTTGCAATGAGTACCAGATTAAATAGGGGATGCTGAAATACTATAATATTCTCATTGAGATGAGATACATAGACTAAGACATGCATGTGAGACCTGAAACCAAGTAGGAGACAGGAGATCCTGTCTCTCACTGATGCCCACCTTGGTGCCTACATGCATCCACTCCTGGGCAGTGGTTCTCCAGGTGTGGTCCAGGACTCCTGGGGTCATTGAAACCTTTTCAAAGGGTCCTCAAAAATCAAAATTATTTTCACAATGGTACTAAGACATTATTTTTACTCATTCTTTCAAGTGTGTACAGTGGAGTTTTCCTGGGGTTACATGATGAATCCATAGTGTTTAAAAAACCTATTAAAATACTATTTCCTTTTCCAACTACATATCTATGTGAGGCTTATTTTCTTTATATGCTTCAACTGAGACCACTTATTTCAACAGATTGAATGCAGAAGCAGATATGAGAATGCAGCTGTCTTAAGCCAGATATTAAAGAAATTTACAAAAAAATGCAAGACAATGCTTATCTATAAACTTCAAAATTTTTTTTCACAAAAGTGTATTATTAATGTTAAATGTAATATGTTTATTATTTTTTTAAATGAACTAATGAGTCAATATTTGTTAAAATCCAAGTTTTAATTTCTAATATATAAATATTGGTAAACATATAAATGAAAGAGTTTTAGAGGTTCTTGGTAACTTTTATGACTATGAAAGAACCCTAAGCCCCAAAAGTTGGAGAACTGTACTTGGCTGTAATACACTTCAGAACATAGAATGGCAGTGAAATTGCCCAAACTTAAAAATTTGTTTTATCTTCTCTTCTAGCTCTCTCTCTTGTTCTTTTAGTAAAGATTTTGAATTTATTTAAGTTAAGTATGTGGTTTGGGTCACCATGAAATTTTAAGAAGTAAAATCTTGTTGCAGTGATCTTTGGGCTTTGCTTCACTGAGCAAACAAAACAGGTAATCTCCATTGTATATATAAAGCTTACTATGGAGTACATAAATAAAATTGCCTTTACCCTGTAATTCCTAGTAAAGAATTTATTGCCCCAAAGGATGGTGGGTTCCCTAAAAGTCAGTTGTTTAAGAGTATAGCTCCACTAATCACCCCCTAGAAAAGGTTTCTCAGATAATGTGGTTCCCGTGGACATAGTACTAGTAAAGTTTTGGATAATTTAACAAGATAGTTGGATCATAAAGACCACCTGTGAACATGGGTAACTAATTTGTGGATATTTTGCTGCTTGGAAATTGGAGAACATTGAATGTATCCAATTTGAAAATCTTAACAGATTAGAGTGGTTATACAATAAGTAGATCCAGCATTCGGTTAAACTCTGTTTTATATCCAGGGACAGCTGCAAAGAACGCCCATAAAGGAACCTTCCATTTCCTTTTCCCTTCTTATCACAATGATTTAACAAGATATTAATTATAAGTGTTTTGTTTGCATGTTTTATTCCCCAGAAGACTGGATAAAGCTGAAGCATGTGTGACTGCAGGGGAAAGGATGTTTCGTCACTGCTATTTGAAATTGTGGCTTTGGACTCACAGAATGATGGCTTTCACCAATTTGGGGAGAATAGGGATGGGGTATGACATCGTTTTAGTCTGAACCTTTATATGCTCTTTTTGACTGGTCACTATTGAGTTCTTCTAATTCCACACTAGGCTCTGTGGAGAATTCATAAATGTTTTACTCATGTACTCATAAGTTTATATGATCTAGGAATTCATTCTGAAGTTTTAAATGCCTTTGCTCAACAAGGTAGTATATGAAAATGTTAGTGCCTTTCTGTCAGTGGACGCTGCCCAGTAAGCATGGTTAAAGTCTACCCTCCCACAGTCGTCATATCTAAGTCAGAGTCTCCCAAAGAGCCCAAACACCTGCAGAAAAGAAACTTCATCAAAGGTTTGAACTTTTAAGCAACCGATGAAAGCCTAAAATGGGGAATCATTTTGAGCAATGGGGAATGCTCACACACTGTGTGGTGATGAGAGGTCCAGACACCCAGCGCTTCCTAAGCTTTCGGATTGTCACATGTACCACTGTGGAGGAGGTGGGCAGCCATGAATGCAAGGCCACACAAGGTGGATGGAAGAGTTGTGGAACCGAAGAAGGCTGTCTCAGGAGAAGATTCTCAAAGACCTGGTGTCTACTTAACTGTGAAAAAGATTTTTGTCAGTGATATTACAGTGTGGGAACATTGAAGTGATTGAAATTATGACTGACTGAGGCAGTGGCAAGAAGAGAGGCTTTGCGTTTGTAACCTTTGATAACCATAACTTCATAGACAAGGTTGTCATTCAGAAATACCACACTGTGAGTGGCCACAACGGTGAAGTAAGGAAAGCCCTAGGTAAGCAAGAGATGGCTAGTGCTTCCATCAAAGTAGTTCTGGAAACTTCAGTGGTGGTCGAGGAGGTGGTTTTGGTGGGAATGACTTTGGTTGTGGAGGAAACTTCTGTGGTTAAGGTGGCTTTGGTGGCAGTCATGGAGGTGAAGGGTATGGTGGCAGTGAGGATGGCTCTAATGGTTTTGGTAATGATGGTGGTTATGGAGGAGGCAGCCCTGGTTACTCTATGGTGGGAGTGGCAGCTATGACAACCATGACAATGGAGGAGATGGAGATGGCTTTGGCTCTGGTAATGGAAGCAATTTTGGAAGTGGCGGAAGCTACAATGATTTTGGCAATTATAATAATCCATTTTTATAGATGCTTTTTTTTTTTTTTTGAGGCAGTGTCACTGGCCCTCATATGTGGGATCCGAACCGAGGCTGCTGGCTTCCGAAGCCAGTGCTTAACCACCGCGCCACTCTGCCGGCCCAACAATCCATTTTTAAATATTGGACTCATGAAAGGGGAAACTTTGAAGGGAGAAGCCCTGGCCTTGATGGTAGTAGAGGTCAATGCCTTGCCAAACCGTGACGCCAAGGTGGCTACGGCGATTCCAACAGCAGCAGCAGTAGCTATGGTAGTGGGAGAAGGTTTTGATTATTACCAGGAAACAAAGCTTAGCAGGAAAGGAGAGCCAGAGAAGTGACAGGGAAGCTACAGGTTACAACAGATTTGTGAACTCAGCCAAGCACAGTGTTGGTAGGGCCTAGCTGCTACAAAGAAGACATGTTTTAGACAATACTCATGTATAAGGGCAAACAACTTGAGGACTGTATTTGCAACTAATTGTATAACAGGTCATTTTAGTTTCTGTTCTGTGGTAAGTGTAAAGCATTCCAACAAAGCGTTTTAATGTAGATTTTGTTTTTTGCACCATTGCTGTTGATTGCCAAATGTAGTATTTTGATCATGCTGCTGAGTAAATACGTCTTTTTAAAATGTGCTGTATAGGGCCAGCCAAGTGGCTCAGTTGGTTAAGAGCTCGCTCAAGAGTGTAAGCTCTGAGCAACTGGGCTGCTGGTTCAATTCCTGGCCCAAGCTGAGCTGCCACTGAGTTGCCAACAGGTGGTAGGTAGGATGGCTCAGCTTAATAAATAAAATAAAATGTGCTGTGTAAAGTTAGTCTACTCTGAAGCCATTTTGGTAAATTATCCCAACAATGTGAAGTTAGAATTCCTTCAGGATGATGCCAGGTTACATTTGAAATTTATTTACAACCTGCTTGGGCACAGAAGCCATTGTCTTCAGAAACCTTGGTGTAATTGAATTGACAAGTTACTGTGTTGTGACCTGGAGTTCATTGTTAAAAGACTTATTCAAGCTGTGTCATGGAGTTTACTTGGTTATTCATGATTGTTGGCACCTCCTATGCAATACATCTAAATTGAACTGGTACCAGATAAAATTATAGGTTAGAAAGAAACTTGTGTATCATCCATTATCATGTGTAATAAATAAATGACTTAATATCATTTTGAATGGGGGAAAACAAAAAGAAAATGTTAGTAAAATTTCTCACTTAAATGGGAGAAGTGGCATTTTAGGGAATAGTGAGTTATTTAGTTGACATTCCATTTTTAAAGGTGCTACCAAAACAATCACTACCAGCAAAATAGTGCTCACCTTTTACTACACAAAAAGAAGAAAATATGTAATATTATTTAGTATTCTTGAAGTAGTCCTAAATGCTGCCCCCTGAAAATATTGTGAGGATGTAACAGGGGCGCTGTAATAAATCATAAATCCTAACTGGGCAGATCATGGTGGATAGTCCTGCCCCAGGTCTATAACATCTTTAGTGAAAGGTTTTTCAAGCTAGCCCCATCCATTGTTCTTGTGCATCTAGGTTAACACACTTTTGAAATGCTGGAAGTAATACCCCTCAAATGTGTAGCTACCCTCAAGAGAACACATAATCTTAGCTATCCTGTAATCCAATCCCTACCTTGCTTTCCTTCACTTTTGTGTAATCTTCCTTACATTCCCTCATTAATTTCAAATGAGTAAAAGAAACTGCAAACTGTTATTCTCCAAAGCATTTGAGATCTTGCTTTCTGGTCGTTGTCATCAGTTTTGGCTCCAATAAACTCTTATAAAAATCCTCTTCAGGTTTGAACATTTCTTATATTGACAGTTGTTTACTGGAAAACCAGTCAGATCATCTCACGGCAGTATCGATGAACTGGATCCTTGGGTTTTGGCTCTTTTAGGTTTAAACACACTTTGCCTGAGACTGTTTATCTGAGATCAAGTGGGTCCCATGAGCTATCCCTGCAGAACATGGACAAAACCACGTAGAAGTCCCTGAGCTGACTCTTCCAAGTGGATGGTCCAGCTTTGCACTGATGCAGTTCCCCAAGCCAACAGATTGGGTGCTGTGGAAGTCCATTCACTCAGTTTAAAGAGGTCCTTTGCTCTAACGGAGGGGCTGTATAGAGAAAATATCAAATGTCGATGTGGTGTCTGAAAGTGTTACTTCTTTATTTGACCCATTCTGGTGTTGTAGATTCCAAGATAAATAAGTAGATTACAGTAATGTTAAGAGAATAATAACTGAATAAGGAGTGAGTGCTATGTTGGGTGTAAAATAGAGTGGGGGACATAAAAATGGGAGTTAGTAGTCAAGTTCACCTGGAGAAGTACTTGTTAGATGCTAGAGCTTTTATTTTTAAAGATTTTTTTATTTTTATTTTTTTCTGGGGAATTGGGTAAGGGGAACAGTGTTGGGGAATTGGGGAAGGGGAATAGCCAAGTTGTTGTCCTTCAGTCTTAGTTGTGGAGGGTGCAGTTAGCTCAGCTCCAAGTCCAGTCACTATCCGGCTGCCCAGCAGCTCCTGGCTGCTCAGCTCAAGGTACTGTGTTCAATCTTAGTTGAGGGTGGGAGTAGCCACCATCCCATGTGGCAGTCAAACCAGCAGCCTTGTTAGGAGCACATACTCTCACCAGTTGAGCCATCCTGCCACTTGTTGGCAGCTCAGCAGCAGCTCAGCTTGGGCTCAGCTCATTGGCCCATGTAGGAATCGAACCAGCGACCCTGTTGCTTAGAGCTCACGCTATTAACCAGCTGGGCAACTCTGCTGGTTCTAGATTACTTTTTTTGAGGGCAGCATCACTGGCCCTCATATGTGGGACCCAAACTGGGGCCGCTGGCTTCCCAAGCCAGTGCTTAACCACTGTGCCACTCGGTCAGTCCTAGATTACTTTTAAATACAAAAAAGTTTTAATGAAAGAAAATACATGACCTGTTACATGTGCACCCCTTTACCCCCAATTACGCAGACCTCTGGATGTTAAAAAAAAAAAAATTGTGTTGTTGTTTTTTTTTTTAAATATTTTTAATGAATGCTAGTAATTTTTTTTTAATTTTTTTGAGGGCAGTGTCACTGGCCCTCATATATGAGATCCGAACCGGGGCTGCTGGCGACCCAAGCCAGCTCTTAACCACTGTGCCACTTGGCTGGCCCTGTTGTTTTTTAAATTAAGGAATACTTCTAAGATTTTGCCTTTTCAGAGATTCCCCTGAGAGAAAATCTGTTATCTGGAAACCGTAAAAAATTCCTAGTGTAGGAATACTTTCAGTGAGGGAAGGCATTAGTTCATGTATAACTACTGCTGGGGGATTAGTCTTTGAACCTATCTTTGCAATTCTCCACTCTTAACCTCAGGCCTGGGATTGGATGAAAAATTTGATTATAATTTAGAGTCAGGCAAACTGACCAACACTGAGCCTGGAACCAATACTATTTGCCTTCTTTGTCCTCTGCCTTTTTCTCTCCCAAAAAACAACAATTGAAAAACAAACAAAACCTCAAATATAAATATAAATATAAGTATAAATATAAATATAAATATAAATATAAATATATATATCTCCAGTCTATAAAGATTGACACTATAGCTGCAGAAATGGTGTAATCTCCACTGTCATCTACCACCATTTTGACAATTTGTTGCTCCAAGTGGTGGAAAACAACACATTGGCTATTTGTCCTACAGAGATTAGGCAAGGCAGGTAAGATATGGGAGTTGTAGGCAGAATTCCTAAGTTCTTGTTAATGGCACAGGTTTCCTGTTTACACCTTTGGAGGGAAAATTGTACACATGGATTCCTAAAGTTCTATTTTAAGTGTGTTCATTTCGTTGCTCATTCAACAATCTGGGTTGGGCCCTGGGGCAGCAGGAATGACTGGGCTTGTAGGAGCTGGAGTCTAGTAGGGGAAAGTGGACATGTAAAAATCACTTGAAATATGAGAGGCCCTAAGGAAAAGGTTTAAAAGTCAGAAAAAGGTTTAGAAGTATGAAAAAAAATTACATCAAAATTAAGTACAACCAAAAGCAAATTTCACCTTTGATATTACCATTACTGACCCTTAGTAAGTCCCAGGGAGAATTGTAAGCCTTTATCTATTCCTTTCAAGAGCACTATGAAGTATTATTGTTATTATCTCCATTTTTAATAGATGAGCCAAGACCTGAAGAAATTAAGTAATTTGCCCAGATAGTTCTACTAGAGTTGTCTAGCCTTTTAAAAGAACAGAGAAGTTGAGTACAGTTTGCTTGCTTTGTATATGTAGGCTCTGTAAGAACCTCCAAACATGTAAAGAATTTTTATAAGAGTTTATTTGAACCCAAACTAACAACTGCTAGGTAGCAAAATCTCAAATGCTCCCCAGAGTGACAGTTTTGCAGTTTCTTTTGTGCATTTGGAATTAATGAAGTAAGGAAGATTACTTTAAGGTTGAAGAAAACTAGGTGGGGATTGGATTACTGGGTAGTCAACAAGATTATGTTCTTTCTTGAGGGTCTGAAAAAAGAGGATTACTCTGGCATTTGAAACGTGTGCTAACCTACATGCACAAAAACACTGGACAGGGCTTGCTTAAGACAAAGGTAAACCTTTTGCTAAAAAAGTTATAGGCCTGGAACGTGACTACCCGCCATGACCTACCCAGGTAGGAATTTATGATCAGATTACTCTGTGAGGGTACTTTCCTTAGAATCCCTTTTCCTCCATGGCTTCTAAATTAAGGACCCTATTTGGAGCTATTTTTAATAGTTAATTGGTACACATAAAGTTTAACCACATCAATTTGTTATCTGTTTCCTCTTTTTTATTCTAAGTTTTTTCAGTTTGTCTAATTTGCTTAGAATTCCCAGCAAGCAGCTTGGAGGCCTATTACAAAATGTTTGTTGAATGAATTCAGACAATCAGAAATTCAGAATGAAGAGCTATTTGAGCACATACTACTCCCCTGTGGCACATTTCTTGGTGCTTTGCAAAAATTAGGTATTTAATAAATGTTTGGGGAATAAGTGAAATTGTTAATGTTTTTGAATAGGGGACAGGGCTTGCTCATTCTAAAGATTGTGTCATTTCTTGTTAAAATAAATAGATTTTGAGTTTAGGTGTTTAGTTCATTCTAGATTTTGTGACTGGATTTTTCCAAGTTTGTATGTCTTCAGTGTTTTACTGCTTTAATGAATGTCTTTTAATACATTAAAAACGTTGCTGACTGCAAGAGAAATAAGAGGGTGGAAGGATTTAAGATGACCATGGACTTGATCTGGGAAGTTTTCCTTATAGATATGTTTAAAATGCACAGGAATCAATCAATCAATATTTGTGTACTTATCCACCCTCATCTCTTTTGCTCAGCAAGATCAGTACTCAGATTATACTGCTAACCTAAAAATAAAAGGCCTTTTAAAGTTACTGAGAAGACTTAAAAAAAATCCTATTAAACTTCTAATTTTGCCAAATTTCTGAACATAAAGTTATTAAATTTTTTGAAATATCTTGTTAAGTTTCAGCCACCACAAACAGTAAGAAATTTTAGAGTACCTGCTCAGATGACCAAAATTTCTTTTAGGATTCATTTAGAAGTTATTTTGTCTTTTAGAAACTGTTTATCAATTAAATAATTCATTTCATTTGTCCCGGAGATGTTTGGATTCCTCTTCTTATGAAATCTCTCTCCTGTGATAAACAACATAACAGACAGTGACAAGAAAGGAAACAAAGGAGTGCAATTCAGTGAGTACTTACCCATAAGAAACAATATTTCTTGCTCCTGAGGCATCCTATTGAATGCTGGCACATGGGGCAATTGCCTCCTTGAGAGAAAAAAACTTCCCCTTAAAGGAAAAACCACTCTCGATCAATCTCCGACAACGGCCATTGAACTTAACCAAAAAGGAAGGAGGTCTGACTAAAAATGCTTCACAATCAAGGAGACGGCAGTCCATGGAAGTGGTTAGCACAAAACAGGTTCTGAAGGTACCACTCCTGGTTATAGGGGATGCTGAACCATGAAGGTGAGGCCACTTTAGATCCTGTTCAACTACATCATATATGTCAACCTAAAAATAAAATGCCTTTAGACATTTTCTTTTTGAGGACAGTGTCACCAACCCTCATATGTAGGATCCGAACCGGGGCCGCCGGCGTCCCAAGCCAGCACTTAACCACCACGCCACTCAGCCGGCCCAATAAAATGCCTTTAAAAGTGAGAGGCAACAAGTTTTATATTTGAGATCAATAAGAACATTAGTTTGAAAGGCCTTTTATTTTTAGATTAACAGTACACAGTTCTATTTAGTAGTGAACAATTAGTTATGTTTAGGGTTGGTGCATATTGAAAAAGATCCATCAGTTTAATTTTGAAGTATGTAAAGGATTCCATAAGTGACCTTATTTGTAATTGTAGGGGAGGAAATACTTTTCCTCTGTTCTCCTAGGTTTGATAGCTGGGTCTATGAAATAAACTGACACAACCAGCAGACTAAGAGAAGAAAAATATACAACTTTATTAATTTTAATATTAAAATTAGGTATGTTAATGCACAAGGGCATCACAGGAATCCAAAGAAATACCCCCAAAAGGGTGAGGTTTGGGAACTGTCTTAGTAAGGGGAAGAGATGGGGGATGTAGGCAGTTTAGGAGAGAGTAATCGTTTTTTAAAGGGGGGAATGGGCCCTTAGAAAAGCAGATGGGAGATTTGGTAGTGTGTGACAAAGTTGGTCTGGTTGTCACTTCTAGGATCCTCCCTTGTGATAAGAGTTGATCCTCCCTGGTTGCTGAAACTCCCAGGAAGAGCATTTATGACAACTGAGTTGCTTTTAGAAGACCTGTCTTGAGGCAAACAAGGGAGTTCAGAGAAAGCATCTCTGCTTTTGCCCTTTTTCAAGTACCTACAGCTCAGAAAAGTCAATATACCAAAACAGCATATTTTAGGGTGGCATGTGTTAGACTCCTTTATAATCATCTGGCAACCTGTGGACAGTGTGATAATGAGGTTCCGCAGCTGGATTTATAACATGTTTTTGGCCCAGTGCATTTCCTTCGATTGTAGCATGAATAGTAGGTGCAAGACTGAGGCAGGGACTGCACTAATATGGAGTTTGTAAAAGCCCCCTTATAGATTCTGACTCACTGTTCTTTCATCACTGCTGTGATGCATATGTGTGTATGGTGGACGAAAAAGGAGTTCTGTAATAAAACTGATAAGTCCAGTGAGGGAAAGTAACCTCACAGGATGATCTGATCATAAATTTCCAGCTGGGTAGGTCATGGTGGGTAGTCACACTCTAGGCATGTAACTTTTTTTGGTTGTTGTTTGTTTTTAGTAAAACATATAAACAAGCCTTATCTATTATTGGTTTGAGGATGGGGAATTATTCTTGATGAATGTTCATTGGTCTGGAGATAAGTCTAAGTCTTTTAGTCTTTTGTGAATCAGACACTTACAGGAATCATTCTCTCAGTTTTAAAGGTCTGTTCTTCTTGAGGGTGCATTCTGCATTTTGTATCCTCCAGTTCCATTTTAGTGTAAAGTTTTTTGTTTTTTTTTGTTTTTGTTTTTATAGAATCTTGCTGAGGTTGCATTTCTCTTCTGATACTCTTTCCAGCTTTCTGTGAAATTTTAGCCAAAGTGAGACTTAATGAGTGAGAATTTTGAAATTTGAGAGCTTGATAGGATTATGGTGGAAGATTTAAAATGATTTATAGTAGAATTAAGAGAACACATCAATTATAGCTTTACTTCTATGGAGAGTTCTGCGCATTTTGGATCTTTCACTTAAGATGAGATTATGGACCAATTAACTTTCTGAAGATTTTTGTGTTCACATTTGCTTTGTTTGTGTCTTTGTTGTTTGTAATAGAAGCCAGTAAATCTTAGCCTGTTTGGGGTTGGTCTTGCCATTTTATTTTATTTTATTTTATTTTATTTTATTTTTTTGAGGGCAGTGTCACTGGCCCTCATATATGGGACCCGAAATGGGGCCTCTGGCTTCCCAAGCCAGAGCTTAACCACCGTGCCACTCAGCTGGCCCGGTCTTGGCATTTTAATTAGTTTCCATGATAGCTAAACATATCTTGCCTACCTGAGCTACTGTGGCTACACTGCTTTTTCACTTAATTAGAATATAAAAATAACAAAACTTTCTATTCAGTCCCAGAAATCCTGGATTGAAGGAGTGTTCAGCAAGAGAGAATGCAACAAAATCATACCCAGCTCAAAAGACCCTCACAGGTACAATTTTTAATTACATTTTTCTTTTTAAAGAAACAGTACTTGGAAGACTGTGGAAACTTAGAGATATGACTTATTTAAAGGATTTGACAATATTTATAAAGTTAGTATTCATTTTAATTGGTTTATATCTTCGTCTTTATAAAAATAGTGCATGATTATTTTAGAAATTATTAGCAGATTTTCTGGTAAGAATAGGGACCTTGTCAATTTTGTACCTCACTCCAATCCCAGGGCCTACTTTGACAGTGCCTGCCATATAGTAGGCTCCTGAGAAACATCTGTTCAATGACTTAATGAAATATCAAGAAAAAAAGTTCATCATAATGACATTACCCTGATGGAGCCACTGTGAATATTGTGGTAGATTTTGCTCGGTTGTTTTATTTTTGATGCTCCTGTCTCTCTTAGTAAGAAGACAGATATCAGTAAACTATCTAGTGCTACATCCATTCCATCGGGTTTGGATAAAAGATTTACGGCTTCTGAATATTGAATATGTAAATTATTGTGAATGTTCTTTATCTCCAACTGAAGTGTCTATAGAAAATAGTAGGATATTTCAGGACATTGTGTGCTCAGATTATGCACAGTTAATTTTAGTTCCATTTTCCTCCCCTAGGCTTTTTGCTTGAGCAGATAATGGGCAGCAGAATAACATGATTTGAGTTTGACTACTCTGAATTCTTGACAATGCTTTGGAGGCTCTACTTGTAGAACAAAATTCAAAACAGAAGCCAGTAAAAGACAGGGGAAGGATGAGTTATGAAAAATTTCCCCAGGATAATTTGGTCCATGAAATAAGATTGGATGGTATTGTCCTTGGGGAAAAGAAATGGAAAGAAAAATAGAAGAGCAGTACAGTTGACTCTTGAACAATGTGGGAGCTATTTTCACCGATCACCTGTACAGTCAAAAATCCATGTATAACGTTTGGTTTCTCTAAAGATTAACTATCCTCGGTGTCAGAGGGAGATTGGTTCCAAGACCCCTTCAGCTACCAAAATCTGTGGATGCCCAAGTGCCTTATATAAAATGGGATAGAACACTGCATACAGTTGGCCCTCTGCATCTTGGGTTCCCAGCCTTGGATCAAAAATACTGTTGAATTTGAGGATGTGAAAGCTGGGGATGTGAAAATTGAGGATATGAGGGCCAATTGTATGTTTATTGAAAGACATCCATGTATAAGTGGATTTACGTACTTCAAACCCAGTGTTCAAGGTTCACCTGTATTTTAAGGTTCACCCTTTATTTTTATATTCCTTTGAGCATTTGGTCTTATATTCATTTGAAGTGTAGCAGTCACAGCTATATACTTATGCAAGGTAGCATGGTGAGGTTAGTAAAATTCTAGTTCTTTGAGGATGACTAAAATAGTGTTCCTTGTCTTTATTAAATATTGACTAGTAAACCCTGTGGTTAGAAATTCTCATTTAACTTATAAAATGTTCTTTTATGACATCTTGCATTGTGATGGTGGATGCAATAGAAGACAGATTGAGCTCAGGTGTCTCCTACTGGTCTACAAAATAGAAAACAATCTTCACAATCACCTTGAAACTCATGAAAAGTGATAAACTATAGGTCATTAGTCCAGAGACTCAAGACAAATATCAATGATCATAATTCCATGAATGGTCCAAGATATACTACATTTTATGGGAAAAAAAGAAGTCTCCATTTTTGTGTGATAAAAAAGTTAATGGATGATTATGACTATTCCTCTTATATCAACCTTTTTTTACAGCCTCGTAAGATACTCAAAATTGTAACTTCTATATGGTTTTCTTCCTTATGGTACACAGGGAAAGGGTGGTAGTTCACTATTTTAAATTTAGATAACATTTTGTCTTTTATTGATTCTTTTTGTAGCTCCTATTAAGAAATAAATCTGATAGACTTGATTACAATGTCTTTTTCCTTCTCTTTTGAACTTGTTAAAGTAAAATTTCTGAGAAAAGACATTCCCAAAAGTCTGGGACAGGAAGAAATGAAAAGCCTGAATATTCATTTCTGAATAATTTAGAATGACTGATTCTATGAGCACTACCTTTTATTCCATTAAGGTTTTAAAATTTTTTGTGTACGTATATTTTGTTACTTGATTTTCAAGAATTCTGTGTTATCTTTACAGTATAATAATAGCTACCATTAATATACATGTAATACCGCTATGTACCAGGTACTGTAAGACTTTTCATATATTATCTCAGATAATCCTTTTAATCACTTTATGGGGCAGATATTATTTTTAGATGTGGAAACTAGGGCTTAGAAGAATCGTTAAGTCAATGAGACTTAAATCCATAGGTTTTGGTTCCAGACTCTTGTTAATTAGGTCATAGTTGCTCTAGTGTAATTGTATTTCGTAAATGACATGGGAATATTTGGGGATGATGTATGAATACTCAGCAAATCCTGATTTCCAGACCATGGAAGATAGCAGATATTTACTGTATAAATGTTAAATATTTTTTCAAATATATCAGTAAACTAACAGATTTTATTTCCTTAATTTAGGTGTACTGCAGGATGTCAGGTCTGCCAGAATTTAATCAGGTAAGACTAAGATAAATATTTTTTTTAACTTTTTGGCACTCCATTTAAAATTCATTGGATAGTTTTTTCACATCTTGAATGGACTCAATGAAAGGACTTTATTTGTACATCCTCTTTACCTTTCCAAGGGAAGTTGTAAAAAAAAAAAAAGTGAGATTTCTTTTTTGAAGGTGAGTGATTGATTATTTGAATGTAATAGATTACTTGAATTACGGAGACATGTAAATGGTAAGGGCCTTTGTCAAGAGTTTCTACCAATTGAAATACTTATAAAGCATTGAATTTTCATTTTACTATCTTACATTTTATTTGGATAATGAAGATGCTTTGTGCACATACAACATTGTATTTGATCTATGACGGGTAAATAAATGATGTATATGCATACCATACTCCAAGTCTGACACCAATTCTGGTGTGGTTTTTTCCCCAACACCACCAAATAATTAACTCAATTCTGACACTATCTGGAGATAGTATCATCTCTCACAGGTTAAGAGCTCAAGACTACCCCCAACCCCCAGCCCTCCACTTCAGATACCATTTGAAAGTCCAAGTTGTCACCTGTGCTTTTGACCTATGGCTTATAGATTGTAGGCTCCTAAGACTCCCGTCCAGGGTGTTCAGTTAATTTTGTAGAGCAGCTCACAAACTCAGAGTAACATTTATTTATGTTTAACAGTTTCTTATAATGATGTTATAAAGGATGCCGATTAACAACCAGATGGAAGAGATGTGTAGGGCAAGCTATGTAGGAAGGCGCACAAAGCTTCCATGTCCTCTCCAGGTGTGCCACTCTCCCAGCACCTCCATGTGTTCACCAACCTGAAGCTCTCTAAACCCTGCCCTTTTGTTTTTTTATGGATGCTTCATTACATGGATATGACTGATTGAATCCTTGGTCATTGGTGATCAATTGAACTTGCAGCACCTTTATCAATCTTACCTCTTAGGAAATTCCAAGGGTTTTAGGAGCTCTGTGTCAGAAACAGGGATAAAGACCAAATATGTATTTATTAAAAATCACAATATCACACAAATTATGGGTAAAAATAACTTTTTGATATAATATACATTTTAACAATGTTTGCATTTTAAACTATGTGTTAATAACTGGTTTTACCTTTCTCTTTTGTAAGTGGAAGAAAATGAAATTTTTAAAATTATGATCATATCCTGAAGTTGATATTGGATTGAACCCATGTTAAATGTATTTGATAAATAAAGAAGTTCAGAATCCAAAATTTAGCAAATCATGGGAAAAGGAAAACACCATCCACAGAAGGATAAGCCCTGTGATTAGAAATTCTCATTTTACCTTATAAAATGCTCTTGTATGACATCTTGTAATGTGATGGTGGCTGCAATGGAAGGCAGATTGAGCTCAGGTGTCTCTTACTGCTGTATAAAATGGAAAACAATCTTCAAAATCACCTTGAATTGTGAATTGTGGTGGGCCGCATTGATGTTCTGTTTAGACAAAGCCACAGTGAGATGCATCATTTAGTTTTTAAAGAGGGGCTTTTTCATTTTCAAGAGTGACCATTGCTCCAAAAAAATGACCAGATGACACATTTCTCACTAGTATATTCTGATTATGTATATTCTGTACATTTGAGATTGTTCTCCCTTCCTTCAAGCCAAGAGCCCCTCCATACAGAACCCAATATTTTGCTTTATTTTCTTCATTCTGTTTCCTTGCTTAGTTGAACCCCATAATTTGTACATGTGTTTATGTTGCTTTCTACACATACACAAAAGCCTGAATCATTTATAAAGCTCAATAATAACCTTTGTAACAGGCCTATGATCTGACATATTTGATGCAAATCATTTTCTTTATCTGTAGATATATAATTTTTCATTGCAGAAAGTATTGAAATTTTACGTATTTAAATTTTAATTTTTCCTTCTTTTTGTTCCTAATTCATCACAGATAAGAAGTTTATCATTCTTTCACAAATATGCTATTATATTTAGTTAGTTTTTATGTGGTTTTAAAAAAGATTTAACCTTTTAATTTGCTTAGTTTACTTTCTTGTATAGTAGAAATTATGACTATAAATATGAAATGACTGCTAATTATTTACAAGAATATTTATTAAATTTTTCTCTCTTTAAAATTATATTATATATAGTAATTTATTATTTAATTTATGTTTATAGTCAAGTCTCTTTTCTTGTGATAGTTCTGTTTACATATTTCTCTGAAGTAGCATCTATTTTTTGCATTGATTAACATTCCTTCCTTTTGATGGGCATATTATGTTTTACATGAAGACATTTTCTTACTTTCCTTAAGTATTGTTTTTAGGTTTTTAAAAAACAATTTTGTTGAGGTATAATTAACATAAAATAAACCACACATATTTAAAGTATGATATTGATTTTTGGTACCATTTTAACCATTTTAAGTGTGTAGTTCAGTAGTGTTAAGTATATTCACATTGTGGAACTGATCTCTACAACTTTTTAATCTTGCAAAACCAAAACTATGTATATTAAATAATAAATCCCCACTGGCCCCTGCCCCCAGCCCATGGCAGCCATAATTTTATTTTCTTTCTCCGGATTAGATTACACTAGATACCTCATATAAGTGGAATTATAAAGCATTTGTCTTTTTGTGACTAGCTTATTTCACTTAGCATAATTACCTCAAGATTCATCCACAGGATTTCCTTTCCCTTTAAGGCTGAACAATATTCTATTGTATGTAACACATTTTTTTATCCATTTATCTATTGATGAACATTGGGTTGCTTCCACCTCTTAGCTATTGTGAATAATGCTGCTATGAACATGGGTGTACAATAAATTTTTAGTATTTTTCTAGTATAATCATTTTCAAATGATTGTAATGTACAGTTAAGGGAGAAAAACACTGAAAGTGTTCTGAACTTAGAGGACCATCCAATGTTAAAAATCTATAAATCTTAGTGTGAAGTTTAAAAAATTATTAATATATGTCATCTATATATTACCCTAGAAAAACTATGGAAACATTACATCTTTGATTTTTATCCAAAATATAAGGTGTTACTGTGGGCGATTGATTGGAGACCATCATGGGATAGATTATGCCCGGACCACCTCTGCTGCCAACGGTGATGAAAATGAACAATGGTCTGTTGAAAAGCACACAACAAAAAGCCCTACAGATACCTTTGGCACTATTAATTTCCAAGATGGAGAGCACATCCACCACGCCAAGGTTTGCTAATAACCTATATTGTTTTGCTGGTATTTTTCTTTTTCTTTTTTTTAAAGATTTTATGGGGATTTGGGGGAGGAGAACAGCATTGGGGAATTGGGGAAGGGAACACACAAGTTGCTGTCCTTTTATTCTTCAGTCTAGTTGTGGAGGATGTGGCTTCACTGGCTCATGTTGGTATTATCATTGCACTCTTCCCGGGTGAGGCAGTCACTCGCCAGCCATTGGACAGCCACTCCTGGTGGCTCACGGCACTTCACGAAAGCTCATGCCAGCTGCCGGCTAGCCCCACTTCAGCCTTCGCCATCGCCGGTGACACACAACAGCCCAGCTCCAGGTCAAGATGTTGTTCACCATCTTAGCTATAGAGGGCGCACTATCACTGGCCCTCATGTGGGATCCGAACCGGGACCCTACTGCTCAAAGCTGGTGTCCCAAGCCAACTCTTAACCAATGTGCCACTCGGCCATTTTGCTTGGTTTTTTTGTTTGTTTGTTTGTTTTTAAGACAGGGAATACTTTATTCAAACCCATCAGAGAAATGGACAGGTTGGATCTGTAACAAAGCGTTGTGTTTTAAAGCAGAGGCCAGTAATTGTATATGAGAGTATACACTGCTACATACAAATTAACTGATCAGACCACAGCTTTTCAATATTGAAAACAGAATAAACTTCCCTGTAAAAGCAGCACCTTTGTGACACATTAACTTTAGTATTCCTCTCCTTCTTCCTCACCCTCTCCTTCAACAGAATCCACACCAACCTCCTCATAATCCTTCTCCAGGGCAGCCATGTCCTCACGGGCCTCAGAAAACTCTCCTTCCTCCATGCCCTCACCCACGTACCAGTGAACAAAGGCACGCTTGGCATACATCAGGTCAAACTTGTGGTCCAGGCGCGCCCAGGCCTCAGCAATAGCTGTGGTTTTGCTCAGCATGCACACAGCTCGCTGCACTTTGGCCAGGTCTCCACCAGGTACCACAGTGGGAGGCTGGTAATTAATGCCAACTTTGAAGCCAGTGGGGCACCAGTCCACGAACTGGATGGTACGCTTGGTCTTGATGGTGGCAATGGCGGCATTGACATCTTTGGGAACCATGTCACCATGGTACAACAGGCAGCAAGCCATGTATTTACCGTGGCGAGGGTCCCATTTCACCATCTGGTTGGCTGGCTCAAAGCACGCATTGGTGATCTCTGCTACAGAAAGCTGCTCATGGTAGGCTTTCTCAGCAGAGATGACAGGGGCATAGGTGGCCAGAGGGAAGTGGATGTGGGGTTAGGGCACCAGGTTGGTCTGGAATTCAGTCAGGTCAACATTCAGGGCTCCATCAAATCTGAGGGAAGCAGTGATGGAGGACACAATTTGACCAATCAACCTATTCAGGTTAGTGTGTAGGTTGGGCGCTCAATGTCAAGATTTCTATGACAGATGTCATAGATGGCCTCGTTGTCAACCATGAAGGCACAATCAGAGTGCTCCAGGGTGGTGTGGGTGGTGAGGATGGAGTTGTAGGGCTCAACTACAGCTGTGGAAACCTGGGGGGCTGGGTAAATGGAGAACTCCAGCTTGGATTTCTTGCCATAATCGACAGAGAGGCGTTCCATCAGCAGGGAGGTGAACCCAGAACCAGTTCCCCCGCCAAAGCTGTTGAAAACCAGGAAGCCCTGAAGACCTGTGCACTGGTCGGCCAGCTTACGAATTCGGTCCAAGACAAGGTCAATGATCTCCTTGCCCATGGTGTAGTGCCCCCGGGCGTAGTTATTGGCAGCATCTTCCTTGCCTGTGATGAGCTGCTCCGGGTGGAAGAGCTGGCAGTAGGTGCCAGTGCGAACTTCATCAATGACCGTGGGTTCCAGGTCTACAAACACTGCCCTGGGCACATGCTTGCCAGCGCCTGTCTCACTGAAGAAGGTGTTGAAGGAGTCATCTCCTCCTCCAATGGTATTGTCACTTGGCATCTGGCCATCAGGCTGGATGCCATGTTCCAGGCAGTAGAGCTCCCAGCAGGCATTGCCAATCTGGACACCAGCCTGGCCAACGTGGATGGAGATGCACTCACGCATGGTTGCTGCTTTGCGGCTGCCGGGTGGATGGCTTAGAGGAAGAGGTTGTTGCTTCTTACAGCACGACTCTTAGGCGGTCGATGTAAGAGAACCTGCCCATTTTGCTTGTTTTTAACAGAGGATATAATGTCAAATTGTATCGCCACATTGTATCTTCAGGTGTAGATGATTAGGCAACTGGGCTTTACTGCAAAAATAGATCCATGTTATTGACCTGTTGACAAAAGTGACCTGAGCCTTCTCTTTCCTTTATGTTTAAGGGGCATGGTTCCTTTCCTGGGGTGGTGTGACCAGCCCTTTATTTGATTGACCTCTTTCAGCAAGCTTATGCCCTCTGTGGAAGAGAATGGCTTTTTGCTCTTGAGACAATTGCAAAAGGGATGCTTTTAAGGAATGCAGAAATTTACTATCTAAGAGCAGGCTTTAGCTAAAGCATAGCCATAGCAATTACCACTAACTTGTGATTGTTCATGCCTGCTATGTTTTTGTGAGAGCCTCTTCTCGGGAAAGAAATGGGACAATTTCTCTCAACAACCCCTGAATTACATATAGTACTGGGCGCTCCACAACAATTTTTCTCCTGTCCCTAATATGGTAATTTGCAAATAATTTGCATAGTATTGACAAGTCTCTTATCTCTCAGATGTTTTCTCTTTTAGCTTGTTAACCACTTGCTGCTTTAGTAGAGGCAGCATTCCCTAGGGGAAAACACAGGGTGAGCCCACCTCAGGAAAGCTCAAATCAGCTGTGTGCTGGAGTGAGACCATCAGTTGGAAGGATTTGAAACAACAGTTCTTAATAGTGCAATCATAATAAAGTTTCAAAATATAGTTTTACAGTAACCTACATTTCCAATTATTATGCCTTTTGCATTTAACTTTGTGTGTTAAGGATTTCTTTAGTTGGCCGGAAAACCACCATTATTCTCCTCTCCAAATCTTTTTTTTTTTTTTAAGATTTTATTGGGGAATTGGGGGAGGGAAACAGCGTTGGGGAATCGGGGAAGGGAAACAGACAAGTTGCTGTCCCCTTGTTCTTCAGTCTAGTTGGGGAGGAAGTTGCTTCACTGGCCCATGTTGGTATCATGATTGCGTTCTTCCCGGATGAGGCAGATCGGTCCCCAGCCTCTGGATGGTCACTCACCACGGCTATTGGCAGCTCACGCTGTCTGCCGGCCACTCTCTGTAGCCCATGGCAGCCCACTGCTGCAGGGGCCGCAGCCTACACCATTGCCTGGGCTCACACAGCTCAGCTCCAGGTGGAGGTGCTGTTAGCTGTAGAGGGCAGTGTCACTGGCCCTCATAGGTGGGATCCGAACCGGAGATGCTGGCATCCCCAAACCAGCTCCCAACCAACGCGCCACTCGGCTGGCCCTCCAAATCCTTTTAGAAGCTGACTCCTTAGTGTATATGTAGTTGCTTTGTATGTAATTTTTCCCTTAAATTTCCTTCCTTTTGCTTCTTATATTTATTCATAGCCACCTCATTTACTTATGTTTTTCATCTATTCAACAAACAGTTATTGGGTGCCCATACTTTGTTATGTTCCAAAGAGCATATGTTTCATGTTATAATGTTGGTTACAGTCTAGTGAAGAAAACATGAAATAAATGTACAATTTACTTGTAATTTATATGTAGAGAGGTGGGAGTGCTATGTAAAAAGAATACAGGGTTCTTCGAGGGAATAAAATTAGTAACTCCTGTTTTTCTGGGGCTATGGGTGAGTGTTAAGGAAACCATCTGAAAGTAGAAACAATTAAGCTGAGGTCAGAAAGACAAGTGAGATGTTTGGCACCTGGTGAGGCCAAGGGGGATAGGACCACTTTAGTTAAAAGGAATAGCTTGTGCAAAGTCCAAGGGAGAATATGGTACTTTTAGGAAAATTGAGAATATGGTTAGACAGATCCCCTGATCACTAATGCATTTTACACTTAACATTTGGCTCGTGTTTGTTACATCCTATGTCCCTGAATACATTTTATTTGCTCTCCAGAAGAGAAGAGTCTAACCTTCATATTTAAGCCCAGAATTGCACTTCAGGTTTACAGTGAGCAGCAGGGAAGCTTGTGGAAGCTGGTTATTCACCTCCCTCCTACTGCATTCCCTTTCCCAGTTTATCCCCACCACTGCATTCCACAAAGGATTTGAGGTGAATCTTTGCCAGCCTGAGTCTGCCTAACCTAAGGGAGTTAGTTATAAAGGAGGAGGAGGGAAAAGAGTCATTAATCTTTAGCATAGTCTTTCGTTGGCCTTTGGGAGAAAAGACTCTGGTGCTGATGATTTAGTTCACCAAGGTTGTGTGTCCTGAAATCTCAAGGAGAAATATCTTCTAAGACTTAAAGGACTTACAGGTGAAAGAGAGGGGCACCTGGAAGAAAGAGCTGGGGTAGAGAGAAGATGAACTAAACCAGAGCTGTCTCCTCTGCCCTTATTCCCTATCCGGAGAAACATAAACGGTTTCACAAAGGTCAACTTGTATTTTTTTCCTACTATTTGAATATATAAAATAAAGCCATGGCAACTCAGTCTCCTCACTTGTAAACTGAATTCTAGTTATCCTTAAATTCTTTTCATTACTCAAATTCTGTGATGGCTGTACCGCTCTGATATTCAGAAATTCTGATATTTTAATTATGACATAAAGTGATTATGTTTTAGGAATTTCAAAGGTGAATGGAAAATTGTTTTAAATTGCTATTGTATTATGGGGGATAATGTGATAATTCCTATTTGTATATCTATCTGTGGTTATTTTTAGCATAGTTTTATAATTCATGGTTTCTTATTATCTTTGTAAATCTGACTTATTCTTGCCATTATTTGGCTTATGCTTGATGAAGACAAACTCATCTTAATATGATTTTAACAGTCTGTATGTTGCTGTGTCTGTTGGGAAAAGTGAGGCAGTTATACACTATAATCTTAGGCAAAATGCAAAATGATTCTGGGGCTACCTGCTGGTTTGGATTTTCATACCAATTTTATTTATTTATTTATTTATTATAGATTTTATTGGGGAATTGGGGGAGGGGAACAGACAAGTTGCTGTCCTTTTGTTCTTCAGTCTAGTTGCGGAGGATGTGGCTTCACTGGCCCATGTTAGTATTACCATTGTGCTCTTCCCAAGTGAGGCAGTCACTCACTGGCCATTGGACAGTCACTCACGGTGGCTCATGGCAACTCACGCCTGCTGCTGGCCACTCATGCTGGCTACCAGTCACTCATGGTAGCTCATGGTAGCCCATGAGCAGCAGGGGCTGCAGCCTACGCCACCATTGGGAGCAACTCACAGCAGCCCAGCTCCAGGTGGAGCTGTTATTCACCATCTTAGCTGTAGAGGACGCAGTATCACTGGCCCTATGTGGGATCTGAACCTGGGCCCTGCTGCTCAGAGCTGGCGTTCCAAGCCAACTCTTAACCAACGCACCACTGGGCCGGCCCGTCATTTCTTTTCTTTCAGTCAAAGATATGACTCTTTTGTGAAAAATATTTCTTTTGGAAGAAAACATTTTCAGAGGGATAATTATATATAAGGGAATATATATATATATATATATATATATATATATATATATATGAATAAATATATATAAAGTGATTTTTGCCACTTTGAAGTATGTCTGCCTCACGACCTTCTTGAGAACATTGGTGGGCCAACCTTGAAATCCAGAGGATCCCTCCTACCATGACTTGTAATTCCCACAAGGAACTTAAAGGAGGTATGCAATCCTTTCAAAGTACATATTTCCATTATGCAAAGATCTCAGACACTTCTTGCAAGTTTTGGCCATTTCAGTTGCCTTTCTGTGTGCTTATTGTCATCTGGTATGTATTTTTCTCTGCTTTATGTACATGTGTAAATGCTTATCTTCTAGTATATTAGAACTTCTTATGATACAAAATTGGATCATCTGTTACATTTGATGCTGAAAGAGTGGAAGATGGAGCTGCCAAAACTGGTGATTTCTGTCCATGGGGGCATCCAAAGCTTCAAAATGCCCTCCAAATTTAAAGAGATCTTCAGTCACGGTTTGATCAAAGCTGCTGAGACAACAGGAGCATGGATAATAACTGAAGGCATTAATACTGGTAAAGTACATTTCCTTGCTACACACTGTTTTTTTTTTTTTTTCAATTTCCCTTTTCTAACTGTGAATCAAACAAGATGGCACCTAATCTCTACTCTGCTGTGCTCCCAGGAGATGTTGCATGAGGGAGAAAGACAAAAAGGTGTGTTGACTGGCAAAAACCCAGAACCATAGAACTTTTCTGGAATGTGTTTTTACCATGGTTAAAATATGCTATTTTGGGCCGGCCGAGTGCCTCAGTTGGTTAAGAGCTCGTTCAAGAGTGCAAGCTGAGCTCTGCACTACAGCTGTTCGAGGCCAGCCCGAGCTGAGTTGCCGTTGAGCTGCCAACAGGTGGCAGGATGGCTCAGCTAAAAAAATAAATAAATAAATAAATAAATAAATAAATATGCTATTTTAACATAACTTCTGGTAAAAGTTTTAGGTCAAAAGAAAATAGTCTTTCGTGAGCTTTGGACTATGGTGAGGTTAGACAGGATATGGAATCCATGCAAATGTGTAGTGTGTAGGCATGGACAGGAGCTAAACTCATCATGGTCTAGTTCCCAGCTTTGAAAATCAGTGAGGCGTACAATAATTGCATCGAGTGTATTTTGTATGAAGGGATAATTGATTATATAACTGTCACTGTATCACTCATTGGCTCTTGCATACTCCTTGAAATCAGACATTCAATAACTTCATATAGTAACCTCTGAACTTCTAACCCTTCTCCTTTACATCAGTGTTTATGAACTGCCTGCACATCAGAGAATTACCTGGGAGCTTTAAAAAATACAGATACACAGACTCTACCCCAGATTAATTACTTTTTCAGGGTGGAGCGTCTGAAGGGTATCTAATGTGTAGCCAGGGTTGACAACTAGTAATTTTATAAACCCTTCTCTCTTACCAGCCTATTACTAACCTGTTTTGAGTCTGACACCAATTCAGATGTGTGGGTTCTTTCTCCACACAAGGCAATTCTATGACACCAGCTGCATGTACTACAATTCAACTCAATTCTGACACTCTATCTGCAAGACTGTCCTCACTTCAGATGCCAATCGCAAGTCCAGTTTATTTTCTAAAGTTCTGACCAACTGGCTATAAGTTGGAGGTTCCCATGACCCCCTCCTTCAGCTCGATTAATTTTTAGAGTGGCTCACAGAACTCAGGAAATCAGTTTACTCACTTGATTACCACTTTATTATATATAAAAAAATAATTCAGGATTAGCCAGGTGGAAGACACGCATAGAGGAAGGTATGTGGGAAGGGGCATGGAGCTCCTATGCCCTCCCCACTTCTTCACATGTTCACCCACTTAAAAGTTGCTAAACCCTGTCTGTTTAGTTTTTATGGAGGCTTTATTACATAGTTATGATTGAATAAATCATTGGCTATTGGTGATTGAACTCAGTCTCCATTTCATCTCCCCTTCCCAGAGGTTGGAAGGTAGGATTTCATTTCCAACCCTCTAATCACATGGTTGGTTCCCCTGGCAACCAGACACTCATCTTTCAGTGTAGTCCAAAAGTCACCTTATTTAACTCATGTCACTCGTATTACCTAGGGAATTCCAAGGGTTTAATGGGCTCTATGTCAGGAATAGGATGAAAGCCAAATATGTATTTCTTATTATAAATCATAGTATCACACGGTGACTTTCCATCTTCCTTTTATTTCTCGTTTTTTTAAAAAGATTTTTATTGGGGAATCGGGGAAGGGGAACAAACAAGTTGCTGTCTTTTTGTTCTTCAGTCTTGTTGCAGAGGACATTGCTTCACTGGCCCATGTTGGTATCGTCATTGCACTCTTCCCGGATGAGGCAGATCAGTCACTGGCCTCTGGATGGTCGCTCACCGCGGCTATTGGCAGCTCACCCTGGCTGCCAGCTGCTCACGCTGGCTCCTGGCCACTCACTGTAGCCTATGGCAGCCCACTGCAGCAGGGGCTGCATCCTACACCGTCGCCGGGGCTCACACAGCCCAGCTCCAGGTGGAGCTGTTGTTAGCTGTAGAGGGCAGTGTCACTGGCCCTCATATGTGGGATCTGAACCAGGGCCGCTGACATCCCAAAACCATCTCTTAACCAATGCGCCACTCGGCAGGCCCTATTTCTCCTTCTTTTGTTTTTTAATTTTAATTGGCCCTATGCAATGTCTCCTATTAAGTTTAGCCCATTCTTTAAGATAGAGGATGCTTCATGGGTGCATCCTCTATCAACTCACTTTTGTCTGTTAATTTCTATAGCATATTCTGCCTGTAGCACTTGAAGCACGTCTGTATTTTGCCTTACAGGTTAGGATAAGTCTGTGTATTGGCTCTTTTTCCTGGTTGTGAGCTAGAGGCCAGGCCTACACATCAGCTACACATTGGGCAATATGTGCTGATTTGACAAATAATTTCTTCTGACTGAAAGGAATGAAGGAAGCAATGATTGAGAAAAAGACACACACACACACACGCACACACACAAAACAAACAAACAAACAAAAACAAACACAAAGCGAAATCAAACCAAGGGAATTGGACTGTTACTAATAGGTATCTTGGTAATGTTTCTCTTTTACGTTTTATTGAGAACATTATTGTTTCATATTCTTGGGAGAAAAGTGAAGATGGCAGAGTTATTAGTCCATAGTATAGGACTTACTTTATTTCCAGTAAAAAAGCAGATGGGTGGTGAAGTTTTTCAGAGCTCAGAAAAAGGTAGCCTTGGTCAAGGCTTTTTCTCTGAATAGCTGCCTACATCAGTGTATTACATGCTTTATTTTACTTACTACATTTTTTTTTTTTTTTAACATTTGAGGTTAGGGCCCATTGAAGAACACAAATATAATAGTGTGGAAACTATTGAAACTTCTGTTCATATGAACAAAATAAATGAGAAATGCCACATACTTGGAGCTCCCTTAAACAAGAATCAACAATGTGACCTGATTCAACCACAGCTCCTTAGGGCCTGGCAGTTCAAGGAATACCACATCCGCTGGGGGCTTATTGGGAATGCAGATCGCAGGCTCCGTCCTGGACCAGCAGGATCAGGACCTGCATTTTTATAATGCCCCCACATGAGTCTTGTGCACATTTAAATATAAGGGGCTCTGTCAATGAGCTTCTGCCTATTCTTGAGACGCTTCTCAACTGCAATTGAGCATTACTTGGCATGAATTTTTGACATTTACTTCAATTGAGTGCCACAAGCCTTGAGAATCTGCTACATATAAAGCATTTGGATGGATGCTGAGGATGAAAGATGAGGAAGATATGGACCCTGGGTTTAATGATGGCATGTGTTGTGACAATTAGACACTAAGCGACTGACTAAAAATCAGTACTGGCTAGATCATCATTCAGATTCAAAGAGTGTGTTTGGGAGTCAAAGGAAAAGGAAGATAAATTCCAGTTCCAAACGAGGGCACCTGGGAAGGCTTGGAGAAGGACATAGCATTTGATGTTGGCATTGAGGGAAGAATAAAAAGAGGTATTCTAGACAGAGGTGGCAGCTGTGGGCCAGGCACACAGCTGGAGATTAAGCCATGTTTAGTAAGAGGTAATAAAGCCATTGGCTGGGTCTGCCATGTGGTAGAGGCAGGGAGAGCAATGAAGACTGGAGCTAGATTGGGTGCCATGCTGATGGGCTGAAGTTTTATTCTTTATGTAGCAGGCAGTCTTCAAAGAATTTTGAACAGGAGAACGAATAGGGAATGACACGGTCAGATCTGGTTTTACAGAGTCTCGACAGAAAATATGTATTAGGATCACATGTGGGCGCTGAAAAGCCACCACCATACCACCACCACCGCCACCACCGCCACCACCACCATCACCGCCACCACCACAGAGCTGGTAACCTATGCCAAACCTGTGGAATCCAAATGTCTGTTGTGCTAGATGGCTCCACAGTGGATAATGATGTATGCCTGTGGTCTAGAATTCTGATTCTAGAAAATGACTGGGAGAAAAATGTCTGTTGTGCTAGATGGCTCCACAGTGGATAATGATGCATGCCTGTGGTCTAGAATTCTGATTCTAGAAAATGACTGGGAGAAATGCAAAAGATGGTTTGGAAGGGAAGAGACAGACAGAGGGAAATGATTTAGACACTATGCATCAGGTGCATGTAACATGCAGGGTTTTTTTCTGTGCTAATGTCACATACAGTCAGTATTATACATAGGATGAATAAGTGGTGCAATGTAGTGTCAGAGTAAACCAATCTCAAAGGGGTACATATTACATGATTCCAACTATATGACATTCTGGAAAAGGGAAAACTATGAAGGCAGTAAAAAGATCAGTGGCTGCAAGGGGTTGGAAGAGGGCTGGGGTGAATAGGCAGAGTGCAGAGGATGTTTAGGGTAGTAAACACTCTGTATGACACTGGAATGGTGAACACACGTCATTTACACATTGTCCAAACCCACAGACTGTACAACATGAAGAGTGAATTCTAATGTCAACTATGGACTGTGGGTGATTATGATGTGTCACTGTAGGTTCATCAACTGTAACAAATATCCCATTCTCATTGGGGATGTTTTTTGTTTTTTTAGCTGAGCCATCCTGCCACCTGTTGGCAGCTGAACAGCAGCTCAGCTCTGGCCGGGCATCGAACTGCTGATGCTCAGAGCTCAGCTCACACTCTTGAGCAAGCTCTTAACCAATTGAGCCCTCAGCCGGCCCTCGTCGGGGATGTTGATAGTAGGGGAGACTGTGGGTGTGTGGGAGCCTGGGGATTTATAGAAATTCCCTGTATGTTCAATTTTACTTTGAACCTAAAACTGTTCTTAGATGTAAACTCTGTTTATAAAAAGAAAAATCAGATATCCAGTATTGGAATCTGAGCTCTACAAAATACCTATGTTATAACCTTGGGCAAGTTATTTAATGCCTTAATTACTGCCTATAAAATTGATGAATGGATTAAGAAAAGTTTCTACTTAAAGTGTACATACATGTAAAACACTTAAGAGAGCACCTGGTGCATAGTAAGAGTTGGCCATTATAATTATTGCTATTATTATTAATCTCAGAAGGGCAAACATTAATGTACCAGTTCTGGAATATTTGTGTATATAAAGCTATTAAATTAATTTACCTCAATTAAGCAAGGGACACATCTGAAAAATGTTTTGCTGGGATAGTAGAGAAGGTCAGAGAAAAAAATACTTAGAACATTCATGATTTCAGAGCTGGGCTTGCAGGACATTCTGGTCAGGTAAGTGTTGGGACAGAACTGAGGTTGTAAGCAGAAATGCCCATAGGGAGGGGAGAATTGTTCAGGTAAAGAGATCTGTGATAGGAGCGAAAGGTGTCAAAAGGGAGTAGAGGAAGCCAAGATACAGAAGCTAATTCTACCATACCAGCAACTTTTCCTAACAATGGCCTTTTGCATATACTTGTCTATTTGTCTCTTTCCGGGTGTCACGGTGTTTTGCATGATTTGTGAGTTAAAGCTTGACTTCTAAACTGGTTGTTTATAGGAGTGTCCAAACATGTTGGGGATGCCCTGAAAGCCCATTCCTCCCAGTACTTGAGAAAAATCTGGACCGTTGGAATCCCTCCTTGGGGCATCATTGAGAACCAGAGAGATCTTATTGGAAAAGATGTAAGTAGACAATCCTTACACAACAAAAAGAAATGAGTGTGTATCCTATTAGAATTATACCTGGATATCTAATAGATATCTCGAATGTAATATGTCCAAAACCAACTTCTGACTTCCTACTGCTTCCCTTACCCTATTTTAGAAAATGGCAATCACATCCTTGCAGTTGCTCAAGCCAAAAAACGTTGGACTAGTCCTGGAATGATCTCTATCTCATGCCTCAAACCTGATCCATCAGTAAATTATTTCAGCTTCACTTTAAAAATATAACCAGAGTCTGACCTCAGACTCATTACCTTCACTGTATTGAGCAGGTTCAAGCTACCATTTTCCATCATCTGGATGATTATAATAGCCTTCCTTGCTCTTATCCTTATCTCTTATTACAGTCTATTCTAAACACAGTAGCCAGAATGATTCCTATAAATATAAATCATATCATGCTACTTACTACTCTGTGAAAAACCCTTCACTAGATCTGTCTCACTCAGAGAAATAGCTTCTTGCCAAGCTTCTCGCAATGGCATGCATGTAGTGAAACGGGACATTCATGATTTGGCCCTTCTCTTCCCTCATACTGCTCTCTTCTTCATTCATTCCTGTGTATTGATTCTTTGATAGTATCTGTTTGTTGTTCTAAAGGGAATAGACTTGTCTAATTATGTTTATGACTAATGTATAAAAGGTTTGAAGAAGAAAGACAGCCATTGTTAATATTTTGGTGTGTGTTATTCCAGAATATTTTCTATGTATGTGTACATGTGTATAGTGAAAAAAGTTTGTATGTTAAAAAAGTAGTAACAGAAACCCAATGCTGCGAATCTGTTTTTTAGCTTAACTATTTAACATAATTATTTTTCTATGTCAATCAATATAGACATGCTTATGGTTTCATTTTGGAAAATTTAAACATATATTTAAAAGTAGATAGATTTGAATAATGAACTTCTATGTACCCAATTCCCAGCTTCCACAGTTATGAACTCAAAGCCAATTATTTCATCTGTTCCCTTATGCATTCCCTGCCTTCTCCCTCCATTATTTTGAAGCATATTCTAGACACCAAATAATTTCACTGGTATATATTTTAATAGGTATTTCTAAAATTATGGGTAATTAAAATAATAACACCATATTGTCATTTTCATACATAAAAAATTAACAATATTCCTGAATATCATCAAATATCCAGTCTGTGTTCAAGTTTCTGATTTTCTCATATTTTTTTAGTTGTTTGATTTCATTATCTAAAAAAGTTCCCTATATTGTGATAGGTTGATAGATCTTGAGTCACTTATTTTTTTCCTGAGTCACTCTTTTAATTTTTTTTTTTTTAGCTGAGCCATCCTGCCACCTGTTGGCAGCTCAGTGGCAGCTCAGCTCAGGCTGGGCATCGAACTGCTGTTGCTCAGAGCTCAGCTCACACTCTTGAGCGAGCTCTTAACCAACTGAGACACTCGGCCGGCCCTCCTGAGTCACTTTTAATAACTTTTTCCGTCTTTCTCCTATTTTTTGCTTTTTGGCAATTTATTTGTTGAAGAAAATGGGCCATTTGTCCTGAAGAGTTCCCCACAGTTTGGACTTTGCAAGTTTAACCTCTTCTAGTAGGTTTCTCTGTCTCCTGTATTTCCTATAAATTGGTAGTTTGAGCCAAAGGTATGATCAGATTCAGGTTCTATTTGTGCAAGCTTATGCCACCAGAGGAGATGTGTCCTTCTTCTACAACATTGGATCATCTCTCTTTTTATGATATTATTACCTATATTCATTATTTCAATAGTGTTACAAATTCCTGTATTTAGTATAGTGTTCCTTCTTCATTTATTAGCTTAAATATAGAGAAAAACATTTTTGTATCAGCCACTTGGTTTACCTTGTGGTATATTCGGAATAAATGCTTGATTCTTTCTCTTTATTTGCCAATTTCCAAAACATAGAGTAGGTTATCTACCATCCTCGAAGGTGAACGAAAGAAAATTTTTTTGACTCTTGAATTTAAACATATTTAGTATATTTCAATTTATTTTTTATTCATTATTTATTTTATATTCATCATTTGCTATATATTAAATTCATTATAGTTATTATTTATTTTTATTTTTATTTTTTATTTTTTTTAAGGGCAGTGTCACTGGCCCTCATATGTGGGATCCAAACTCTGGTCGCTGGTATCCCAAGCCAGCTCCCAACCACCGTGCCACTTGGCCGGCCCATAGTTATTATTCTTAATCATCTCAGATAATCTCCTTTTGCCCAGTGGAATGTTTTCAAGATGTCTCCTGAGTCCTTTTAACACAATTCTAGTCATTTTCCATAGCTTCATTGCATTTTGGTATGTAAAAATGTTCCAGGCTCATTGTGTATATTTTTTTGCTGCTAGAGAAATCATTGGTTGCTTTTAGTGGGAAATAGTATTAACAGACCAAATTTTGGGGGCTAGGGCTGCATTTTGATTTTTTTATGTCTCATAATATTCTGCTGTATTAAAGTTCTATAATTTATTAAACTATTTCTCTATTATTGTCCATTTCAGTGATTTCCTGTTTTTCACTTTTGTAAATGAAATTAATGTTGTGATAAAGTACATACATAAATCTTTGAAACTAGCTGGCTTTGTTTCCTTAGAAATAATTATCATAGTAGAATGATTGGGCTAGTTGATATCTACCTTTAAAAATGTGACTTATTACCTTCCAGAAAGATGGTAACAATTTACACTCCTACCAACAGGGTATGAGGGTGCCCATTTCTGTTCCACTGTCAGCTCTGGATATTCTTTTAAGAATATCCTTTTAAAGAAATTTGCCATTTTGATAGGTATAAAATAATACCTAATTGTTCTTATTTACATATATCTGATTACTAATGAGTTTCAATATCGTTTCATGTAGTTTTTGTGCATTTTCAAGCAAGGTTTTTCTATTTTGAAAGACCTTTTATATTGCAATTTAGTCTGTTAACATTTTTGGCATGCTGCATTTTCCCTTTTTAATTTTATATAATTTATGATCCATTTTTCCATAAATAAAAAATATTTAGTAAATCTACCAAGTATTTTCTTTTTGATTTCTGGCCTCAGTGTCATGCTTAGGAATTATAATGGTAACTTTTAAGGAATAATGTTCGTAAAGCTTAAATTACTTTTTATACCCATTATTTCTTTTAAGCCTCACAGCAACCCTCTAGTGTAGGGATTATTATCATCTTCATTTATACATGAAGAAAATCATCCTGAGAAAGGAGCCTGAGTAAGTAGAAGAATCTGGACTTAAACTTGGGCTCTGACTCCAGATCCTGTCCTGTCATCTCTAAAAACAAATAAAAATTGGAACAGTTTGTTTTTTTGTTTTTTTTTTTTAGCTGAGCCATCCTGCCACCTGTTGGCAGCTCAACGGCAACTCAGCTCAGGCTGGCCTCGAACCGCTGTTGCTCAGAGCTCAGCTCGCACTCTTGAGCGAGCTCTTAACCAACTGAGCCACTCGGCCAGCCCAAAATTGGAACAGTTTAAGGAAGACTCAATACATGTTTAAAAAGATGTGGATTTTTTAGGCCGGCCGAGTGGCGCAGTGGTTAGGTGCTGGCTTGGGAGGCCAGTGGCCCCGGTTCGGGTCCTGCATGTGAGGTCTAGTGACACTGCCCTCAATTAAAAAAAAAAAAAATTTAAAAAATAACAATAAAAAAAAATAAAAAGATGTGGATTTTTAAAAATTTTTCTTTTATTTTTAGCTGAGCCATCCTGCCACCTGTTGGCAGCTCAGTGGCAGCTCAGCGGCAGCTCAGCTCAGGTTGGGCATTGACCTGCTGTTGCTCAGAGCTCAGCTCACACTCTTGAGCGAGCTCTTAACCAACTGAGCCACTCAGTCCAGCGCTAAGATGTGCATGTTTTATATAGAATGAATCGCCATTTGATTGGCTGTTACTCTTCATTTCATGTGGAATACTAGAAAAAAATCAGTGTCAAAATATTATTCTGGAATAGACCTACTAAAGGCATATTTTCTGTGCAGTGATGTGTTTTGTGTTCTGATGCCAATCCTTGAACTGTTAAAAAAACATCTGAAGCAAGGTAAATACCAAAACTGAAAATAAATATTTAGAACCATTTGTAGCAACGTGGCAGAGCTGTGATATCCAAGCATACGGTCAGTGGGCTTATCTTGCTGGGAATGGAGTGTGTGAATATAGTTGAACTTGGTGTTGCTGAGTCTCATGAGCAGAGCTGCATAATAGTCACACATAGTAGGACCACATATCAGTCCATAAAAAATGGAAAAATTAAGGAAAAAAAACAAGTTGATCCTTCACCACAGATAGCTTGAGAAGCACTGCTCTTGGTTGGAAGTTGTGCTTTTTAATCTCAACAAGAACCCTGTAATGCATAGAGACAGGTCTTTGGAGCAGTTGAGCCTGCCAAGGAAGGATGTCAAGGTTTGGCCCTCCCTTGTCCTTACTGTCTTGTAGGTGGTGTGCCTGTACCAGACTCTGGGAAACCCCCTCAGCAAGCTCACCACACTCAACAGCATGCATTCCCACTTCATCCTGTCTGATGATGGGACTGTGGGCAAGTATGGAAATGAGATGAAGCTCAGGAGGAACCTGGAAAAGTACCTGTCTCTGCAGAAAATACACAGCCGTGAGTACCCCGGGAATTCATCCAACAGATTCTGGCTGGGGGCCTGCTGTGGAGCAGGGTGTTCCATTATCATCAGTACAGAGTGGAAAGGTCTAAGGCAATTCTGGCCTTAAATGAATGTGTGAACCTACAGTCAGAAGGAAACATGGTGTGAGGTGGTACAGATCTGTGGGTGACAGTTGGGAGAGCGGAAAAATCTTTGAGGGATAGTATAGACAGGGAAGATTTTGTAGAAGAAAAGACTTTAGCAGAGCCTCCTTAGGGCTGGATAGAGGGAGGGAGGGAGAAAGGACGGAAGTATCAATGAGGGAATGGGAATGGCTAAAGAGCATAAGGAGACTGGCCTGATCTCACTATCAAAAACTGACCATTGTTAACTTTCTTATAATTACGCTTTCAGAAGTTTTCTAGACACACAAAGAGCAACATTTTATAAATGAACACTGGTATCATATAATATCCATGCTTCTTTTGTAGTTTCCCCCCAGATATAGATGTATTTCCACAATAAGCCTAATTTAGCACATTTTAATGGCTACATAATATTTCATTACATAGGATGTAAGAGATTCTCTTATAAAAGTTTTTTTTTAACCCATTTTAATAACTCAATGATTAATGAAACACACATCTAAATTTTCTTCTGTTACTTTTATGCTTTAACATACCATTGTATCCATTTCATTTAGGTTTTACAAGACTATTTTATTAGAGGAATCTTATGACTATCAATTAGTATATTGTGCAGGAGGAAGACACTTTTCCTTTCCCCTTCAAGTTTCTTTAGACTGGTCGAATCATTAAATCTCAATGAGATAGATTAATACGAGAACATAACCACATTTAATTATCTATGTACATTTGGGAACCCCACTTACACGAGATGTCAGAGACCTCACATACACGAGAGATTCAGGGACAGAAAGTTCCAATGAGGTATATATGACTTTCTGAGCTAAGGCTGAGGTAAAGTCCTTTGGGGTGTGACCTTCCTCAGAGAGGAGGAAGGTCATTGCAGGATGATAAGAAGAGGACATGTTTAATAATTAGTAGTTTCTCCTGCTAGATAGGTCATAAAAAGTTATCTCAGGTGATAACTCTTATTATGGGCAAGGCTCCTAACTTAAATTCATCTAGGTAGTTGGGGGTGGGGGTGGCAGAAGTTTCTCTTGAGCCCACAGTGTCTCAGTGCCTTAGCTCAAAATAATCCTTATACCACAGAGGCACAGTTTGGGGTGACTTGTTCTGAACCCCTACACTTTCTTAGGTTCACTTTTTAGTGATGGGGGAAAACGATGAGGTGGAGGTATATGGAAAAAGGAATTAGAATGACAAAGCAGTTAAATGGACTGAAGAAAGTATTCACATGCCTGCTAACAGGCCCACCCCTAACATTTTCGGAGTATGGGACAAGAGTACACATGGAAGTCCACATACTATATGTCCAAATACTTCAAACCCTTAAATCAAACTAACAGAAGAGTATACTATTCTATCCTTTTACCTTTGCACATATAGATTAAAGGCCGGGTTTGAGCTTTGAATCCTGGATTTGGGGGGGTACTGAGCCAGAATGTGGGGTGAGATAGAGCCTTGCACCTTGGCCCTGGCCTGCAGCCCACTCTGTTTATCTTCCTGCCCTTGGTTCAATCCTGCCATGCCATGGGCCTCATACACATGTGGTCACCTAGACACACTAGCCTATATTTTCAAACTCTCTCCACCTCTCCTACTGCCTTTTGCTTTGGCAAGTATGTCAGTGGGGAGGACAGATCTTGGGCAGAGGCCCAGGCAGTCCCTGGTAGCAGGAATTTGGGGGTCTGCTGCACTCTAATAAGTAGAGGAGGGGACACAGACTTTTCTCAGACGTTGGCTCTGCAGACTCCTCATTGAAGGGAGGAACATGGGTAGAAGAAGGCCCTGAAAAACATGTGGCCCAGAATAAAGCCCTCTGTTGTGAGTGTGGTATTGCCTGCCAAGTTTTCTTCTTTTGAAAAGTAAAATAAAATATTGATTTAAATAGTATCAATACATGTGTGCTATAAAAGTTAAATCAAATAAGTGATCTATAGAATAAGCAGGGTCTCTTCCCCAACCCCCCAAATTCTCCCTCCTTTCTTTGCTGTTAATAGTTTGATGTATATCCTTCCAGAGTTTTCTGGAGATCTCTCTAGCTCTCTATCTCTCTGTCTATCTGGTTCAGAAAAATATAAGCAGGATCATATTATGCAAATCATCCTATAACTCTTTTTCACTTAATACCTTTTTAAAAAGAATGACTCCAGTCTTTTTTTCTTCCTTTCCTTCCTTCCTTCCTTCCTTCCTTCCTTCCTTCCTTCCTTCCTTCCTTCCTTCCTTCCTTCTTCTTTCTTCTTCCTTACTTTAATGAAAGAATATATATGATCATCATTAGAAATTCAAACAATGAAATATGAAATAAATTGAAACGTACAGTTCTTTTAGAGTTACCCATCCCACCTTGTTTTTAGAAATGGTTTTAGAAGTGGTTTTTAGAAACCACTATTAAAAGTTGATTGAATTGGCAAAAGGGCGATCATTTTTGGAGATGAGTGATATATACGTTGGGATTCCTTATGTCATTCTGTTTTCTTTGAGATAGGTTTGAAATTTTTCACAATGAAAAGTTAACATTTCTTGAAAACTACTTTTTAAAAAAAATTACTGAAAGCCTTTAGCTATTTTTTTTAACCTGAGAAATCTTGAAGATGTTCTCACCATATTAATGCTACTTTTGTTTAAAGTCCAAGCTTCTGGCTTGGCCTTGAACTACACAAACCTGAGAGAAAGGCTAGAGTAAGTAATGAATGCATGTGGTGATTGAAACACTTATGTCTGGAAATCAAAATGGCTTACTGGCTGAGATAGGGTTGCTTTGTTAACAGTTTGGTATTGTTTGTCATATGAAATAGGCTCAAGACAAGGTGTGCCCATGGTGGGACTGGTGGTGGAAGGAGGTCCCAATGTCATCCTCTGGGTATGGGAGACTGTGAAAGACAAACATCCAGTGGTGGTGTGTGAAGGTACTGGACGGGCTGCTGACCTCCTGGCTTTCACCCACAAACACTTAGCAGATGAAGGGTGAGTTGTTGATTCTTCATTTTTGAAACTGTAGTGACTATTTATTCCTCCATTTTAGTTCTTGAAGCTCTGCATTTATTTGGGCTGAATATCATTGGAGGACAGAGGTAGAGACGGGAATTCACTTTTCAATGATTTTTATATTTATTAGTCAATATTGAAAAGCCCTCCAACAATGCAAGTTGCTATTTTCTTAGCAGAATAGCCTGTATTTTTTTTTTTTATTTTTTTTTAGCTGAGCCATCCTGCCACCTGTTGTCAGCTCAGCGGCATCTCAGCTTGGGCCAGGCATCGAACTGCTGTTGCTCAGAGCTCGCACTCTTGAGTGAGCTCTTAGCCAACTGAGCCACTTGGCCTGCATCTTTGAGTGATGCTTGAACCTCGTCTTAGCTTTGGGGAAAAGCATTTGCAGGGAGAGTGAGAGAAGAGATGCTCCTGCAACTGGCCATTATATCTGCAATGAGTGAGAAAAACAGTGCTGGTTCTGAGTCACCCTCATATTCATTCACCATAAGTAAAAATAGTGGGAACTGGGAAAATCGACATCCTGGCATTTATATAGCATATGTTGTGCTTATTTGAGATTTTTAAATTTCACCTTTTCTTATTCTTCCAATTTCAAAAGCATGATATTTCTACTGTGTAAGTAAATATAGTGCTAATCAATTAAAATATTGACCCCATTAATTTACTCAGTAAACATTCAGTGCTTATAACTGCTCTCTGATAATTCTTTCCTTACAGTCTCTCTCCCATTTCAGCCATCAGCTCTCTACTCCCACCCTTTATCCTCTTCCTTACTTATCCTTTTACACCTCTCCTTTTGCCAAAGTCACCCTCTATGAGTGGTTCTTAAACCTTTTTGGGGTTTCAGATCCATTTGAGAATATGATGCCCATAATTTTTGGATATGGACCAGCTTCCTGAAAACCTATCAGCTTGAGAACCTTGCCCTAGGGTACAATCATTCCAGTATCATGGCAGATCCTCCTATCCTTGCTTTCAAATTCAGACTCTGGTGCCATTGCTTCCCTTTGCTTCTTGTTCATTTTCTTCCTTGGCAAAACTGCCCATAAAAACCTTCTCAGTCAGGTGGAGCAGATAGTTGGTTTTCTTGTACTGATGTTGTTGGCTTGTTCCCTTCTCTCTGTGTGTAAAATCATGACCATTTCTCTCTCTCCCAGGATCCTTCATCCTCAGGCGAAGGAAGAGATCATCTGCATGATTCAGAACTCTTTCAACTTTAGTTCTAAACAGTCCAAGCACCTTTTTCAAATTCTAATGGAGTGTATGGTACACAGGGATTTTGTGAGTATAATGAAGTGATGACCTAAAACTGACTTAAAAAATGTTAATTTTTAACAACTGTACTATTTATTTTTATGTTTTTTTTTTAAGTATGGAATTTTTCATTTTTAATTTTGTATATAACTCTACAGAACTTGGCCCTCAGTTGAGTAACTTGGCTTCTTATCCCTCTTCCTCCCTTTTCAAATTCCCAATTGTACCTGGGAAAAAGCACTTAGTATAACAGTATTACATAAAAGTGATCAAGTTTAGTGAAAATTACACATAAATTTTTTTTTTTTTTTTTTAAGGCAGTGTCACTGGCCCTCATATGTGGGACCTGAACCGGGGCCACTGGCTTCCCAAGCCAGCTCTTAACCACCGCGCCACTCAGCCGGCCCCACATAAATATTTTCAAAGGTCAAAGAAACAGCTCCATGTCTCAAGTGAACTCAAGTTGGGTTAGATGACTGAATTATGGCATCCTGAGTAAACCTTGCAGATCACTGGGAGTGTGCTGGCAATGGGAAATATGAGAATATACCCTGGAATAGAAAACGCAGCACACCAGCTGTGGGCTATGAACATGATATAGATTCAGGAAAAGATTTCAGTGATTTAGGGTACTTGGATCAAAATTTTGTCAATGACTTAGATGATGTGAAGCTGACAATTACAATAAATATGCAGCTATGTCATGATTCATAGTGATCTTTCCAGAATTTGAAGGCTGGTCCAAATTATACAAGATTTTGGTAATATGTAAGCACCCGGCCTCAAAAAACCAATTGAATAAGTTTAGCCTAGATAAAGCGTGGCTAAAATATATATGAAAAACCCTTTGGGATTTTAGTTGACCTAATAACATCAAAAATAACAACCATGTCTACAATTTGCAATGTGCCTTTTTTTTTTAATTCCTCCTTCCTTTTCACCCATCAGTGTGCTTTCAAATATATATTTTTTCACCTAAAGTAGTCCCATGAATGATTTCAATATGGCAGTCATTATTTCATTTTCAGAGATAATGAAGCTGAAGCCAAGTGAATTTAAGTGATTTACTCAGTGTCATGCAGTTATGAAATGTTAGAACTGAAACTTGAGCTCAGAGTTGAAATCTTATGCATGGTCTACTACATTTTATATTTCCCACAATAATCAATAAGCTAAGAAAAGGACTTGTTAAAGAGATTGCCCTTATATTTGCCTCTTCCTGTCATCAAGGAGAGTTACTAATAAGCTGTGTAATGATCAAGAGGAAGCTAGAGAAGGTCGCTAACGGTTTCCACATTAGAGGAAGTAGGTTCTTGGCTCCTATGCAATTGAAGGTTGATTTTATTCATGCACATAGAGGGGCTGTTAAGTACAGGGAACCAATATGTGAATTGTAGAAGCACAGTTTTCTTATCTTTGTGGGAACTTAGAGATTAGGGTTCTTCTCAATTTGTGGGTGAGGCACCTGAGATTCAGTGGCCGTAAAATATTTACCCAAGCTGACTAGTTAGTGGCATGTCTGGGGCTAGAACTTGCTAATGTAGGCTCTTTTTTTGTTGAACAGCTCCCTCTACTATATAAAATATGTTTTCATTTGGAAAGACTGAGATACATTCATTAATAGTAGGAGACCTTTTATAATCATAAATAATGTCCTTATTAGTCTTTTAAAAAATCAGTTGCATTTTTTTAAATAAAAAATTTTGATGCACTGGATACGTTGACATTGCGATGACAATCTGTGTTGTCCATTTTACTTGCTCACTGGGTGCATTGTAATTGCCTCACTTGTTTTATGACAAGTTCTGAGGATACATTTCTCATTAAAATGCAAAAGTCTTAGTTTCTAAGGTTAGGGAAACGGAGTGATTTGGTTTGATATTCCTTCATAATGAGGAATGATTGTCTTTACATGAGGAGTTTATACTGAGTTTCTTTTCATCATAGCATGTACATAGTAAATTAATGTAGCCATGTTCTTTCATATATGTTTCCTCTAGGATACCTGAAATGTTGAAGGTAATTTTTCTCTCTGGTATGCCCACAATTCTCCATTACCCTGCTAAAAAATTTTCACTTCAATAAATTAAAAAAAAAAATTATCTTTGTCATTTTTGACATTAATGAAGTTTGTTTCCCTCAATTCATTAGATCAAGTGAATTTTTTGTGGGTACTCTTGAAAGCATTTCTTTGCTAGTGCCCAAAATGTATGGCTTTTGTTTTTCGTCTGTTATAGATTACCATATTTGAGACTGACTCTGAGGAGCTGCAGGACCTTGACTTAGCAATCCTAACAGCTTTGCTGAAAGGTCAGTGTCTGAATAGGGTTACAACTGTTCCTCACTTCCTCTTGTCATATTTCAGGACACTTTGTGTTTTATATGTTGATATTTTATTTTTTATTTATTTTTATTTTTAAATTTTTTTTAAAGATTTTATTGGGAAATTGGGGAAAGGTACAGCATTGGAGAGTCGGGGAAGGGAAACAGACAAGTTGCTATCCTTTTGTTCTTAAGTCTAGTTGTGGAGGACGGCGCTTCACTGGCCCATGTTGGTATTGTGATCATTGTGCTCTTCCCAGATGAGGCAGATTGGTCACCGGCCATTGGATGGCCGCTCACCACGGCTCATGGCAGCTCACTCCAGCTGCCAGCTGCTCACACTGGCTGCCGGTTTCTCAGGGTAGCTTACGGCAGCCCACTGCAGCCTACGTTCGCCGTTGCCGGCGACTCTTGGCAGCCCAGGTCCATGTTGAGCTGTTGTTCACCATCTTAACTGTAGAGGGCGCAGCATCACTGGCAGATGTGGGATCCCAACTGGCGGCTCTGCTGTGCAGAGCTTGTATTCCCAAGCCAACTCTTAACCAAGGAGCCACTCGGCCGGCCCTATATGTTGATATTTTAAATAAAATATATGACCATTCCTTTCTTTTGCCCTAGGTACAAATTTATCAGCATCTGAACAATTAAATCTGGCAATGGCTTGGGACAGAATGGACATTGCCAAGAAACATATCCTAATACATGGACAACACTGGAAGGTATAATGAAAATAAATTTATTTGGAAAAAAATATTTTGTGTGTTGGCTTGTCAGGGAGAGGCAAAAGAAAAAGTTGGAAGAGAGATAGATTGGATTGGGAGGGGTATGGGGTAGCATCTCTGGGTACCCAGAAATGTCTCAAAGACATTTCTCTCATCCACTTTGACTCCCTGAAAATATTTGTTTTCCCTCTGGCTCTGCAGCCTAATTGAAGCTAACAAAAGAAACTGGGGGAAAGACAGAACGGAAGGACTTTTTATTTAAAGATTTTATTGGGGAATTGGAGGAGGGGAACAGTGTTGGGGAATTGCGGAAGGGGACCAACCAAGTTGTTCTTCAGTCTTCGTTGTGGAGGGCACCAAGTTGCCGTCTGGCTTCCCATCGGCAGCTTGTGGTCTCTCAGCTCAAGGTGCTGAGTTCAGTCTTAATTGTTGGTGGGTGTAGCCACCATCCCATGTGGGAGTAGAATCTGGCAGACTTGTTAAGAGCGCACACCCTATCCACTGAGTCATCCAGGCAGCAGCTCAGCTCAAGGTGCCAAGTTCAATCTTTAGTTGCTGGTGGGCACCCACCCACCATTGAACAGGCAATCTTGTTACACCAGCTGAGCTGTCCTGTCGCCTGTTGGCAGCTCAGTGACAGCTCAGCTAGGGGGCAGCATTCACTGGCTCATGGGGGAAATCAAACCGGTGGCCCTGTTGCTCAGAGCACTCTCTCTAGGCCAGCTGTTAACCAACTGAGCCACTCGGCTGGCCCCTTTTTATTTTTTTGAATGGACAGATTTTTATATTGTTGTTTGAAATTTAAAGTTTATCTCATTTTTTGCATTAAAATATAATAAGTGCTCATAATAAAAATGAGTGAAAACAGAACAAACAGAGAGGAGAAAGATTACCTATAGTGATAATGATAATTATTATTAACATTTCAGTTTTAAAAATTACAGTTGTGACCATACCACAGGTTTATTTTGGGGTCAAACTAATATGTGTACATTGTGAAAACATCAAATGGTACTAAAAAAACAGTAGTTCTTTGCCCTGCTAATCCCAAGAGCCAAGTATTTTTGACATTTTCTGACTGTCCTTGCATTTATAAATCTTCATATTTCTAACAATAAGTCATATTGCTGTTTTTCTGATTCATCAGTTTTAGAGATCTTTGAGCATTTCTGTCTGTAGTCCTCACTGCTGTAATCTGGGCTGGTTGCCTGATATTCTTGGTGCTGGACTATCATCCTTAATCATTTTAGGGATTCCCTCCTGTGTTAAAATTCCTGTTTTCTGTATTACATGTCTTCCTCTTTCTTGGTTTACTCCTTTATTTTGATGGTGTGCATCCTTCAGTAACTTCCTGAGAAAGAGAGGATGGGAGATAAAAATTTTGAGGATTTACGTGTTTGAATATATTTTAAGATTGGAAGTAATTCTCCCAGATACTTTTGAATGCTTAGCTTCTAGTACTCAGCATTCCTGTTGAGAAATAAAAATTTTCCTGTTTTTTGATCCTTTGTTTGTGACCACTTTCTCCCCGCAACCCCTAGAAGCTTAAAAAAAAAATCTTTCCTTTTTCCAGTGTTCTGAGATTTCACAATGATGCATGTTGTTTTGAGTCTTTATATCTATTATGCTGGATACATGCTTTCAATTGGGCAATCATGTATTTCCATTCTGGGGATTTTCTTCCCCTGTTTTCTCTGTTATCTTTCTGGAATTCCTTTACTTTAATGGTGGGCCATGGATTGCTCCTCTAATCTTATCTTATTCCTCTTATCTTTCATTCATATCATTTCTTTGGTAGATTTCCTTAACTTTAGTGTTCATGCCTTGCAGGTAGCTTTTTGTTTCTGGTAGCATACTATTAATTTCTACTTTGATTGTCCTTTTTTTCAAAAAATAGCTTTCTGAATACAAATATGTTCTTTTATTTCTGAGAATGTTAATGATAGTTCTTTTGAAGTTTTCTTCTTCCTGCATTGTCTGATTCCTCCTAGTTGATCTTTTGTGGTCTGTTTATTCTGGACTTTTTGTTTAAGTGTGGAGAGTAGAAAGCACATTAGAAATTCTGAACCTGTAGGTTTGAGCTTCACTGTGGAATGATCTGCCTGCCATTTGTTGGGGAACCTGAGATGTCAGCATATTCATGTCTTTTCTCTTGTACAAGTCATACCTGAAAAGAATCCTCCAACCCCTGCCTCAAAGATAAAAGCCTGGTTGCTAGTGTTGTGGAAATCAGGTGGGGGAAAATGATTTGGAAGGTCCCAAGGTAAGGAATTAGGCATGCGTACATTTATTTCATCCTGATACTGCCAGAATTCTGTGTCATAGATTTGTTTGGTTTTGGACTTTATCCAGTTTCAATTTCTAGGGACTTTCACTTTCTAGCCCTTCTGGAGTCTGCTACATCAATTACCACTTGACTATCTGCTTTCCAACTTCCAAATATTGCACTCTTTACTTTCTTGTTCTTGTGGATTCATTTATTTAAAAAAAAAAATCCCTTTACTATAGTTTTAATGAAATTTTAGGTAGGAGTAAAAGTAGATGAGTTTGTTTAATTTGCCATTTACACCCAGAAGCCAAGTGTAGTTTAAATGGAAACATACCAAGTTACCAAAAAAAGAAAAGAAAGAAAAAGAAACATTGGATTTTTATTAGATTTGCATTTAACCTGTACATTATTTTGGGAATCATTGAGATCTTTAAAATAATCAATCTTCCCACCCAAGAACCAATTTATTCAAGGTGTCCTTTATGTCTTCAAGTTCACTTTTTGTTATTTGTTCACTCAGATCCTGAGCATTTCTTAGTAAGATTGTATTTTATATTTATTGTGTCTGTATAGTTTTGAGTTCAAATAGACATAATCCTTTAATTATTTCTACTTTCTTAAATGTCTCTATATCTTTTATTTATTTCTACTCTCTGAAGCCAGGCTCACTGGAACAAGCAATGTATGATGCTTTAGTGATGGATCGGGTGGATTTTGTGAAGCTCTTAATAGAATACGGAGTGAACCTCCATCGCTTTCTTACCATTCGTCGACTGGAAGAGCTCTATAATACAGTGAGTATTGGAATGTTTTATCATTCACTTTTTTTTTTTTTTTTTTTTTTTAGCTGAGCCATCCTGCCACCTGTTGGCAGCTCAACGGCAATTCAGCTCGGGCTGGCCTCGAACAGCTGTTGCTCAGAGCTCAGCTCACACTCTTGAGCGAGCTCTTAACCAACTGAGCCACTCGGCCGGTCCTTATCACTCACTTTTAAAATTTACCTTAAGATTTGGCTTGAATGTTCAGGTCTTCTTGAATGTTCATGTACAAGGATAGCTTATAAAGAGACAGAGTTTTCAACCAAAGGAGAAATATTCTGACCAATTCAATTTTATCCTATGGTCATTTCTGTATTTCCCATTATTAATTACATAGAATAGAAGCACAAACTAACTTAAGAAAATAATGTGGTAAGACCATAATTAATTTCAAAGATGTGAATCAGAACATATTAGTATTATTGAGTTATTGAAAACATCTTAACGTAAAGCCACTGTTAGAATTCTGTTCCTGAAACTTCCCTATGATAACCCTTTATGGAAACTACACATTTAAAAAAACAATTGCTTAAGCCATGTACCGCTCTTGAAATGTCCTTCCTTGTCCTTTGAATCTTAACCTTTCTTCAAGCCTTATTCAAGTCCTGTCTTCTTGAATACTTCCATTCACAGTGATCTCTCCCTACAGTACAAATTATCTGCAACTCTTTTTGAGCACATGCATCTTCATATTGTTGGTTATTTTTTTTTGTATAAGTACCTACTCTCTTCTATTAGACTGTAGGAACTTCAAAGAAAGTATAAACTTATATTCTTCATTGACTCAGAAGCTTGATTGAACATAGTAAGTGTTAAATAAATATTTGTTGATGGAATGTGATTGTATGATGGAATTTGTAGTTGTGTGATTTATACAGAGGGTGCCAAAAAAAATGTATACACATTTTAAGAAAGGAAAACTGTATTAAAATTGTAATACTCAATATATACCGATAACAAAAGATGAATACAAATCACATTTGACTTCTGCAATCACAAACAGTGCTCTAAGTCATTACCATAAGTGTCCAGACACTTCTGATTATAGTGAACTACTGCTTGAGCAACGTTGACTTGTATACTTTTTTTTGCACCTTGGTATATAATAAAGGATAATTATAAATTGGTTAAAATTTATTTCTGCCTCTTGTGACATAAAGTTACTTAAGTCCTTACTATCTGCCTCTATATATCTTGCTTTTAAAAGTATTTCAGTATAACTATATCTTCTTTTGGAAACCCCTTTTTTAGAATTAATTTGGCTTAAGCTTCATTACTAAAGATGTTGAAGAAAATTTTCAATATTCTGTATTATTTACGCATCCTGAAATGAAATTTTTTTCCTCAAGCACATGGTAATTAAAATTCTTCCTTTTGTTCTTTATTATAGAAACAAGGACCTACTAATACGATCTTGCATCATCTTATCCGAGATGTAAAGCAGGTAATCTAATCATAAAGGTGTGCAAATGTCTTTATGTATTGCCTTAACTTTGTGATGAAGGTGTCACCAGATTTTGCTTTGGAAAATGTAGATTGGGACCTTTAGTGAATTACCTGTGTTCTTTACCCATGACTGAACAATTTCATCACCAAACCGTACTCTCATATTTTTTCCTATAATTCACTTTGCGTTCTTAAAGATTCGATCCACTAAGTTAGTGGCATTAGCTAGTAATTATTTTCACTTGTAAAATATGAATCAGAGATCTGCAAAACTTCTAATCAGAACTTTGGCTCAACATGATGCAACAGTATTGCCAATGATGATAATTATACCTGTTGAAAATGAAGACATTTCCTGGTTCTGTTGTCTTTATTAGAGGACTAATATGTGATTTCCCTTATTTTTGTTATTATTGTTTGAACATCAGTGATGGCTTGGGGGCTCTCATTTCTTTTGTGGGTCTAAGCATTGTTCTAGGGAACCAGGATGAATCCCACTGCTCTATACCCTTCCTCATATTTTGCTCATTGTTTTCTCATTGAAACTTGAGTTAAGTCATACTTAAAATAATCTGCCCCATTACTTACCAAAACTTCCCAACTTTAACATATTTTTATGCCTCAATTCCTTCTCTTTTAATGACCAAGAACTTTTATTCATATCTGCAGAAAACTGGGAGTGCCTTTTTTTTTTTTAGGGCAGTGTCACTGGCCCTCACATGTGAGACCCAAACCGGGGCTGCTGGCTTCCCAAGCCAGCGCTTAACCATCGCATCACTCGGCTGGCCCTGGGAGTACCTTTTCATTGTCACCATGATTAAAATCCATCCACGGCACCTTTTAAAAGTTCTGCCCTCATTTTTCGGAGGCCTAATAACTTGATAGAGTGAGAGTGGGCTTTCTGGTTAGATTGACTTGGTAGGAGAGACAGAGTGAAAGGACTGCAGAGGAAGACATTCAGTTGGGAAATTAGCAGTAAGCCAAAGCGTTGATGATGATGTACATTTAGTTTGCATTGATTTGTGCTAGGTCAAAATGATTTTCCTTAGATTATTTCCTTAAACCCTGATTTTATCACAGTAAACTGAAGCAAAAGGAATGAAATAGGTTAAATATGCTCTTAATTAGCAGCAAATAAGCAAAATTTTTGGTGTTCCTGGGAAAAAGTAAATTATGAACGTGAAAAAGAAATGAAATCATTTACATATACATATGTGTATCACATTATTCCTTGTTCAAAGCTTTGTGAACATTATTCATAATCTGTTCATTTCAGAGATCTTGTTCAGCACTTCAGTATGCCTTTAAAAATGTCCTATGAATTGTTGTTGAGAACTAACAGTTTTGCAGAGGTAGTAAGGTGGGATTTAAGGGGTCAAAATAGTTTTCATTTAGATTAAGATCCACATACTTGGATGTCTGCTGCTCAGCTCTCCTTGCAGCCATATAACATTTGTCTTGGTAGAGCTTCATGTTTTGTTTTGTTTTTTTTAAAGATTTTATTGGGGAATTAGGGAAGGGGAACAGTGTTGGGGAATTGGGGAAGGAAAACAGCCAAGTTGTCCTTCAATCTTAGTTGTGGAGGGCGCAGATAGCTCAGCTCCAAGTCCAGTCGCTATCCGGTTGCTAGTCGGCATGGCTGCTCTCCCCCAGCTCAAGATGCCGTGTTCAATCTTAGTTGCAGGTGGGTGTAGCCCACCATCCCATGAGGGAGTAGAACCAGCATCCTTGTTGTTAGGAGCACGTGCCCTCACCAGCTGAGCCATCCTGCCACCTGTTGGCAGCTCAGTGGCAGCTCAGCTTGGGTGCGGCTCACTGGTCCATGTGGGATTTGAACCAGTGACCCTGTTTCTCAGAGCTCGCACTCTTAACCAATTGAGCCTCTTAGCCCATACAGCCTCATGTTTTGATACCCTATTTTGTTCTGCCATTTCATGTTCCTTATTTCTATTTGTTCCACTTCCTCCTGTATTCTTGTTTTGTGTATGATGTCATCAACGCAGTGTAATGTGTTATAGACATTTTAATAAAGAGAGAGGCTGAAGATTTAACCTAATGTCAATTTTTGATACTTACATTCAATATATCTTTCAGTCATTTTACTTCTGTTTATAGTAGATATGTCATTTTCTGTTAAAAACAATCTTTTATACCAAATTTAAATGTATTTTATTCTAAAGTGTGTGTATGCATGAGAGAGAGAAGGAAAAGAGAATCAATGAACAGATATAAGCAAATGTTCAATGTCTATGAAACCAAAGCTATGTTAAGGCTAAGTATCCGTTCCCATCGGAATAAGGAGATTATATCAATAGCTGGTCATATTAATTGATCAGTTTGTGAAGATGATTGAAAACTATGAGTGCATGACTTTGCAGTTGATCTGGTTATGTTCTAATGTCATGGCAAAGGAGATAGAAAAAGAGAACTGAAAGTTAACAATTGATTACATGTTTTTGTTTCAGCATACTCTTCTGTCAGGCTACAGAATAACACTGATTGACATTGGATTGGTAATAGAATACCTCATTGGTGGAGCATATCAGAGCAGCTACACTAGAAAAAACTTCAGAGCCTTCTACAACAGCATCTACAGAAAACATAAGGTAGCATAATGGGAAAGTACCCTAGTAAAACTAAGGAGTACTACTACAGATAATACTTTTTAAAAACTAGCTTGGGGAGTTCAGATGGGGTTGGCTCTAAAATGAACATTCTGTTTATTGACATCTATTCAGTATCTGCTATATGGAAGGTACTGTGCTAAGTGCTGGCATACTGGTCTGGGAGGGGTGTAAAGACCAGGAGTTTAGAAACTTGTATTGGAAACATATTTATGAATCACTAGCAATGATACAAAACATCATATAATATGTGCTATATTGACATAAAATTAATGTGATGAGAAAAATTAGAGGGCGAGATGACCAGTTCTTTCCTTTTCTTTTTTTCTCTTTTGAAAATACAGAAGTCTAAAGCTTAATAAGATTAGATCTATAAACTCATAGTAGTCCATAGTCTGAAGATGACAAGCTTGGGACAAGTGTGTAGGGATTGTATTGGAAAATGCATGCAGAGTGTACTTAAAAATACATATTGTACATATTTATTTTCTCATGTAGTTTTGAAAGTCTAGGAATGTAAAATTAGACTGGTTAGGTGATTAGCAGAGAAACCTCGCTTGTATCTTAAAATTTCTCTTACATATCAGTGAACTAAAGAGACTAGTTCATTAGAGGATAATGGAAGTGTTAGAAACGGTAGTTTTGGATATTTTTGGTTGAAACAATGAAAGGTACAGAACTGTAGACATCAGGGTATGTTTCTGCAGTGACAAGAAGACTTTTGTCACTGGAGAAGTGCCAGAAGGTTGTGAGAGGATAAGACTGGAAAAGTAGTTTGGGATAAGATCACATAAAAAGTCCAGAATATCAAGCTACTTTTGACCTTTACTTATAAAGAATTAGGTGAAGTGAAAACCCAACGTGGCTTTAGGAAATGAAAAAACAAAATAAAAGAAACCCATATCTAACAGAGAAAGTATTATTCTTTATTGAAATTTCAAAGGCATAGGGATAAACTTGAGGTATCAGTTCTTTCATTTGAACAAAATACACCTTACTGTGAGGTTACCAGTGACAGATACAGGGACTGACTGTGGCCTTGGTGCAGCCCAGAGGGGAGCATGCTATGCAAGTTCCCTCGTGCCCTTTCTATTGTAGAAATGAGTAGGCAATTACCCATTTCTCTGATTATTTGCTAGTGAAGGAGCACAGAGTTTATTGTGTTTCCTAGTAAATTAGACCGTAGCAGTTACAAATACATGGTTTGGCGTCAGAGAAATCTGGAACTGAATCTCCATTTTGCTCATTAGTAGCTGTGCAATTTTCAGCAAGAAATTTAACCTCTCTGGGTATTAGTTTCTTCATCTATAAAATGGGAATAGTAATACCCCTTTCATAAATTCATCAAAAGGTCTAAATAAAACAATATCTGAAAACCCATGTTTCTGGGTTTTTCATAGAAGGTATACAGTAACTGTTAATAATAATAGCCATTATGATTATTACTAATCATACTATTAATTCTATATCAATGATAATTGAGTATCTTTAAAAAGTCTTGACCCCATCACTTTTATGTCTAATTTATATCCATAAAACAGAAACTAAAAATAAATAAAACAGTTCAAAGCCTGTGGTTTGTATCATAAATTTTTATGCCCATCTCTTTACGAATACTTCTTTTATTTTCTTTCTCATTGATGAAAATTTCATTCTGATGAGCAATGAATTATGTTGTCGGACCTAGCCACTGGAATTCCGGTGGCAATGTTATACATGTGGGGAAATTCCAAAACTTTGTAACTTAACCTTGGAGCTGTTTATGAATGGGAACATTTTCTTATCAGAACTGTGTATCTTTATTGCCTGTTCTGAGCTTATTTCAGGTATAGGACATCCATTGATTCTAATGGAATTTCCACATAGAGAAGGAATGCAGGTTTATAATAGGGGGAAAAAGAGCATGTTTTGTAAGATGTTAGGAAAAAACAGTGCACTTACTAAGAAGGAAATCATGAGATTAAGGAGATCACTCTTTTTGGGTGAGGGAGTAATTACTCTCTGATTAATGATTAATTACTAATCATGGATGAGAGAACCATTGGATATTTGATAAGACAATAATATATTTGGTTTTCATTACTGTCTACAAATAGAATGTTAATTGTTAACACTATAATCTTTTTCTCTTTTTGTTTTATTTTACAAATAAAATAACACACGCCAGAGAGTGACCGGCTTTGCTCAAAGTTTTTCCCAGCCTCCTCTTCACCAGAGATGTGCGTCAGGAAATAGAAAAGAGTCTGCAGAAAGCACATTGCACTCCCAGTTCATTAGAACTGCCCAGCCTTACAAATTCAAGGTACCTTTACTTCCTTTTAGATTTAAAACTAAAATGGTTCCTGCATACTGAGATCATTTCTTCATTTGAAATTGGAGAAAGGGTGGTACAAACTGAGGGACCCTTTACAAGTATAAACAGATGGTGTAAATCCAAAGCATAACGCAGCTGCCCTGTAAATGATGAACAAAGGCCCAGGACAGAGCACTGGGCACTAAATGACTGCTGGGGCTGGCACTTCAGTCTGCCTTCCTTGTTCCTACTGCCACCATGTCCAGATGGTGACACAGGAAGGCAATCCATGGGATGCCACTAAAAAATGTAATGGTTAACCCAACTCTGAACCCTTACCCCCTTTCCCTGAGGCTAATTGGATATGACTACTTCCTTCTTCTCTTTTACCTCTCTCTCGTATTGTCCTTTTGCGTCTTATTATTTCTCCTTTGATGCTTTTATGAAATTTATTTTAGTGTAATGTTGCCATACAACAATATAATGAGTGTGTGCGCATGCACACACAATATTGTTATTCCCCCTCCCCCCCATACTACCTCAATCCCACTTTTCTTTGGGGATGAATGCTTTTACTTGAGTTTTCATTAGTGGTTCTTATGTTGGCTGAAAGAAGTTTGCTTTCCATAGCTTCTACAATGAAAATATGTTTTATAAAATTACCCTTAATCATCACCAGTGAATACAAATTCCCTTAGAAACAGAGGGAGCTTATTACAATTTCTGCTATTTTATTTTGATTTTAATTAAAAATAATAATGATTGAATCTTATTATTTGCCAGGCATTATGTGGGGTGCTTGGCTGACTTTGGGATGCAGGTGGGTTGGGGAAAATATAATGATGACTGAGAAATAGTCCCGCCCTCCCCAAAGTAAAAACCATAGTGCAGTATGTTGAGTACTGAAGTTGACACACATCCACAGTGATACAGAAGAAGATTGGGGGGTTAGAGAGTAGCCTTTGAGATGAGCTATAAAGAGTGGAGAATAGTATTTCATTATTACCATCACTAGAGGAATATAATTAGAATAAAGGAAACTTAAAACCAATCTATTTGGATGCATGTTGGCAACACTAATAACATTTCTCTAAAGGGAAGATAATCTGTTTGTAAGGTGAAGCTAGAGTTTTTTAATAGTTCTCATTTATCCAATGTTATTTCAATCCATTTCCTTGGGAAATTGAAAATTACCATATAGTTAGTGGTTCTATTCCAGAAATGTAGTTTTTTGAATTGTGCTAAGTGAACTTAAAGTATCTCACCGTACGGACCTTAGAACTATTAGATGCAATAAGAAATAGATTACCTTAAAAGGACAAAATTTTGGTTTCTGGTTTATAAAGTGCTATTACTATTATTTTCATCCCTTTTCAGTGATTTAAAAAATATTTCTAGGGTACCTGATGTGTTTCATTAGATAGAATGTATCTCAGTATTTGGAAACCCATTCTTACTTTATTTTCCAACAGGAAAAGTCTGCAGGCCTTCATAAATCAAGGAAGAAGTCGAAAGAACAAAATATATCAGATGACCCTGAGTCTACTGGCTTTATTTACCCTTACAATGACCTGTTGGTTTGGGCTGTGCTAATGAAAAGGCAGAAGATGGCCATGTTCTTTTGGCAGCATGGAGAGGAGGCCACGGTGAAGGCGGTGATTGCTTTTATCCTCTACCGAGCCATGGCCCGTGAAGCTAAGGAGAGCAACATGGTGGATGATGCCTCTGAAGAGTTGAAAAGCTACTCAAAGTAGGAGCTCTCTCTTCACTTCATACTAAACATTGGCAGTTCTCAGAATGGTTAGGCACTTTTATCTCCCTCACTGTAGAACTTGGAAGATGAGTGGACCTGTTGCTGTGCATTTCATGGACTCTCCTATAAATAAGGGTCTTGACGTATTTTAAGGAGCTTTGTGAAATGAACGGAAGAGAGGTGGGCCTTCCAGTCAGGAGACTTGCGTTCTAGCCCTTGTCCAGCTGTTTATTAATTGGGGAAGTCAGCTGACCAGATTTCAGGACTTTAGTTTCCTTACTCTGAATGTTCAGTTAATGATTTTGAAAGTCTCTCCGAACTCTCCAACTCTTTGATACTAAGTTAAATTAAAACTGGTGGTTTACTTTAAGTATCTCTGAGGCAGAAAAACAAATAAATGTGTTACGTATTAAAGAATCTGTGCGTGATGGAGGAAGATAGAAAAGTCAGAAATGTTTTTGCTTTTTCATTACTTAAGTGTTATCATAGTGAGGAAAAGAAGGGAAGTTAATAGAAACTAATTTATAATTTTGATTTACAAAGTTCCAGACAATGACGGCATCTACTTCTTAGAGACAAAAACCTCCCAGAAAATATTTCCAGGTCTGGTTTCTTCACTCATTTATGCATTTTGTAAAGTCTTTTTTAAAAAAAGAAAGTAGTCCTATGAGTTTCCTTAAATGCTAGTCAGTTTTGAACAGTATTTTTCTGTCAAAAAATTCTTTTTTAGGTCTTATCGGAGAGTCCCCAACCACGCTATACATAGCCTATTCCCCATGAATAGCTCAGGTGCTCTGGGTGTAAACCAAGTCGTGTGTGCTGCAGTGTAAGCCCTCTAGTTCTGTTCCATCAGCTAAGGGAGAGCAATCCATTTCCTGAGTGACAATCCCTTCAAAATAGCTTCTGCAAACTGAGATGATTAAATTGCTGTTCTTGCTTTTGTACTGGTCTTTTCTGCGTCTCCTATCCAATCTTTTTGGATGTTTCTGGGTCTCTCACCTGCTTTTATTTTCACTGGATACCACTGTGCCATTGCAGACAGTTTGGCCAGCTTGCTCTGGATGTGCTGGAGAGGGCATTCAAGCAGAATGAGAGGATGGCCATGAAGCTGCTGACCTATCAACTCAAGAACTGGAGCAATTCTACCTGTCTGAAACTGGCTGTGTCTGGGGGATTGCGGCCCTTCGTTTCACATAGTTGTACCCAAATGCTACTGACGGACATGTGGATGGGGCGCCTGAAAATGAGGAAAAACTCTTGGCTAAAGGTACATTGACTTGCTTTATAGGTATTATTTTAGACTGAAGGTCTATGCTCTTAGAGTTCATTTTTTCCTTGTTCCAGAAATGTATCTTCAGGAAACCAGTTAATATCTTTGATGCTCATAGATGAGCTGGGAGATTTCCAGGGGGATCCGACAACTACTTTTTCTCCTGCTACCATGGTTTCTGTTTTTAAAAGTGAGGATAATTGTACCAGCTGTGTTCATCACAGAGGCTTACTCATATGAAGGTGGTTGGAAGACATTAAAAACATATGCAATATTTTATTAGTAGTAAACTTCTTTGCCTCAGATAATTATAACAGACGTAAATGAGACTTCTAGTGAAATTTTGCTCAGTTTAAGAATACTAACCGATAATAAACTAAATGAAATTAACAATTCCTGTTGTTCTGCTCGTTTAGTGTTTAGTGTGATGTTTCAGGGAATAAATTGTGGTTTTTATGAAGCTGCCCTCAAATATATTTGTTCACACCACTATCTCTAAATTCTTCTATTCCATTATACTTTAGCCTCATCTCTCATCTTGAATTATCAAGAGTAATTTAGTTAACTACTAAAGACATTTGACTTTTCACATCAAATCTAAACTTTAGGTTATAGTTAAGCTTAAGAAGTACATACATGTGCTTATGAAACTGAATAAGAGGGGATACAGTATAAGCATTAAGAACTATATAAGACTATATTTTGTATTTTAATTTTATTCTTCCTAGAGTTCTTAAAATGTGATGTGTTCCAAATAAGATGACTTTTCTTAAAATAAATATTTTTGGTGAACACACTACAGAAACATAAATAAAAGAGACAAGATAAAAATATATAAAAGAGCTTGCACATTTTTTTTTTTTTTGGGCAGTGTCAATGGCTCTCATATGTGGGACCTGAACCAGGGCCGCTGGCATCCCAAGCCAGACGCTTAACCACCACGCCACTCAGCTGGCCCAAGCTTGCACATTTTAGTTCCACTGAGACTGCAGAAATAAGAGAAAAGTCAATCAAAAATTATTCCACATAGATTCCTCTTTGAAAAATATCAGAGAAACAGCAATTGTTTCTAGAAGAATTTCTTTGATCTGTTTCAATTTCAGACTTGGAAATGATGAAGCAGAGATGTGAATGGGTCCACCTCTAGCTATACAAGCTCTAACAATAGCCTTTTTTAAATGTTCAGAGAATGAGATGGGGTATAGCTAGCTAGAAGTATGAGAAATAATTTTCCACATGGCTGTGTCTTGTACATACTTCAGTTTGCTAGAAGTCCTTCTTACTAAGAACTTAATAACTTTTTGCTCCTTATGTATCCTAGGTCAACAAACTTCACTTGAGTAAAGCAAGACTAAATGTTTTGCCCCCAAACATAGTGAGCTGAAAAAGAAGGCTTAATTAGCTACTTAAAATCCCTGAACTGCAGTAAACCATATTGCTCTCCATGCCCAGATCCTAATTCATCAGTTTTGGGAACACATTTGCAAATAATTGTAAGATGTCTTGGTTAGACTAGTTCCAAGTAGAGGAAGACTGGAGGAACACCTTGCACGGTTATGTGAAAAGGAAAACTCTTTTAAACGCTTTTAGGGTAATAGGCTCCAATCTACCCCTTGGAAATGGAATATTGATATCACTGAATAGTGTTTCACAAACCAATTATTGCAATGGACACGGGCAACAGAATGCGGAGCCTTTTCAGGAAGTGGGTTAGGAATTAGTGTAAATTATTGTTGTGCCTGGTAACTATGATGTTTCCAGACAACAGAGTATTGCATGTGTTTTGATTTTTACATCTGAAAAGAAAATGAACATGCAAACAAATCCCTATTAGAACTGGGAAAGTCCATAGGACCCTCACAGGAGATCAAGCTTTAAAACAAAACAACAAAAGGTCATTTCAGCATGAAAAAAAAAAAGAATGTTGACAAGGATAAGACTCCAAGTTATCTAATCATGATTGGTATGTATTGAGGGTTAATCCTATTTTATTCACTGAATCAGAGAATACCAAGACTTGATTTTAGCTTGAAAGAGATGGTGTTCAGCAAGTTGGTTTTCACAACATTAAGTAAATTTTCTAAACTCTTTACCTTGAAAGGCCATAGAAGTTGAACATAAACAATTTTTTTGATAGACTATAAATAAATTAATGAATGATAGCAATATAATGAGAACATTGTAGATACCTGGATTTATATTTCTTTGGGTTTTACTGGCAGAAAGTATTTGTGTAGGATGGAAGATAGATCTAACAAAAGGTGACACTTGGTATGTTTTTATATTCTTGATTTTGTAATATGAATGAATTTTAATGTTTATGTGATAATATCTACTTTATGGCTTTAAAGAATTATTACAGTAACATGCTCATTTGAAATATAATACTTCTCATTGCCCTGCCCCTAGAGATAAATAACAGTGTGGTACAGTAGTCCCCGCTTATCCACAGGGGTTACATTCCAAGACCCCTAGTTGATGCCTGAAACCTCAGATAGTACTGAACCCTATGTATGCTACGTTTTTTCCTATATGTACATACTTATGATAATTTTTAATTTATATATTACAAACAGTAAGAGATTAACAACAATAACTAATAATAAAGTCAAACAATTATAACAATATACTATAATAAAAATTATGTGAATGTGGTCTTTCTCTCAAAATATCTTGTACCGTACTCCTCTTTTCATTTAAAGGAATCACTTTGCAGCTTCTCTTTGGCATATCTAAATGGCCAGTATCACTCTTCTTGTGCTTTGGGGCCATTATTATGTAAAATAAGAGCTACTTGAAAACAACCACTGGGATACTGAGATAGTTGGTCTGATAACTGAGATATCTTCTGAATGTCTAATGGGAAGGTAGTAGATACAATGTGGATATGCTGGACAAAGGGGTGATTCATGTCCCCAGGGGGACAGAGTGGGATGTTGTGAGATTTCCTCACACCACTCAGAATGGCCCACAATTTAAAAGTTATGAATTGTTTGTTTCTGGAATTTTCCATTTAATATTTTTGGACCATGGTAGATTGTGGGTAACTGAAACCATGGAAAGTGAAACTGGATAAGGGGGGACTACCATATACGTATTTAAAAATTTTAAATGCATACATGTGTATGAACACTTATTTTTTAGTTTTCTTTTTTTACAAAAATGGGATCACACTATTGTTCTACAACTTGTTCTTTTTCATTTAACAATGTAACTTAAATACTTTTCCATAATATACAAAATGGCTTTTGCATTTCTAATGGTTGTATAGTACCCCAAGCTAGGTTGTGAGTTACATTGTCCCATACCAGCTATTCCTCTAAAGGTAGACATTTAGGTTTATACCTGTTTTTATCTATTACAAATAACCCTACGAACATCCCTATCCACATATGCTTGTGTTCATGAATATTTCTGAGGGAGACACTTCTAGAATTGGAATTGTTGAGTTAAAACTATGTAGAGAATCAGGATATTAACTGAATTGGTGATGGGTCTGACATTTTATGTACACTAAAATCTTAATTTTGTTATTTGAATAGCACTTGTGCCTTGTGTAATCCCTACTACTTATTTTGCTTTGTTTTCTTTTAAAGATCATCATAAGTATTCTTTTACCACCCACCATTTTGACATTGGAATTTAAAAGCAAAGCGGAGATGTCGCATGTTCCCCAATCCCAGGACTTCCAGTTTACGTGGTATAATGATGATCAGAACCCCAACAGTGCCAAAGAAAATGCTTGTATGGTTAGTGCAATATTATAGTAAACTGAGTTTTCATGGCATTGACTGCATGCAAATATACACATTCACAAAGTTTATTTGTTTAACAATTTATTTAACAATCTTAATCACATTATAGCGTGATCAGGTATAGCATGTATAATAGATCTAAGTAACCTTCATAGATGATTAAGAAAAAGATACCATTTCTCTCTCAAAACCAAAATCAAAGATTTTATTATACTTTAACAGCTGCTTAACTTTTCTTATTGCTTTGTGACTAGTAGAATAAATAGATTAAAGCTACAATGAGGAATGTTTCATATCCTTAAAAATCTTTAATCATGCTAATGCAGGTTCAGAATTTGCATTGATCGTCAATATTCTACTCCACACTTTTTTTTGTTGTTATATTCAATGACTGAATAGTTTTACTTGAGTTCCCAGGTGTATACTCTTTTATGGGTAACTTCCGTTACTTCTCTCATAACCCATCTTCACTGGAGAGTCTCCAGTATGCCGTCTGTAGATATATGGTTTATTTTTTATATATCAACTTGAATCATTGCTTATAAAATTGTCATTTACTCTGAGTAAACATCTTATCTGGTACTTAACAGTTTAATGAGACATTTTAGTTAGCATCTTATCTGATGTGCTTTTGCACTTATGGGATATTTGTTATAATATTTTAAAATATTTGATAAATACTAAATGAAAAATTATTAATTATAAATTTGTTTTAATGGCTGGCATCTGTTGTGATTGATCGAGCATCCATTCTGATTGGTTAATGCCTCAGTCAGATCAGTTAAATTTTTGATTATTATACTTGTTTGGGTATGTATGTGTTCCTTTCTTTTTCCTTCCTTCCCTCCCTCCCTCCCTCCCTGCCTCCCTCCCTCCCTTCCTCCCTCTTTTCTTCCCTCCCTCCCTTTCTTTTCTAAGCCTGATAGTTCCACAGGCAAACAAAATAACTTTCCATGAGAAGTTTAAATCTTTCTAGCTGCTAACCTCTGAAAAGCATGACTTTTGATGACACAAGCTTTCTTAGGAACAAATAGTAAGATGGCAGAATAGCTACACTAGGGGAAGAAGAAGGCTTTTCTCACTGGGGGGCAGGAGGTAAGGATTAGGGACTGGAGACAGCTTCATGCATGAGGTGGTGTTTGAACTGTGGCTTGAGGGTGTGGATAGAAAAACTCGCATTTCAGTGGGAGGGAAGACAGGCAGGAAAAGCAAAGCTCATGTCAAGCATTGTAAGTTGTATGGTTTGGCTAGAGTCCAGGTTAAAATAGACATGGGACAAGGAGGGAATATTTGTAGGTATGGCTGGGAAAGTAGAGTGAGGCTAGAGCATGGAGACTCTTGTATAACTTATGAGGGAATATGGTTTTTATTCTGTAGGTAATGGTGAGCCAGTGAACATTTATGACCAGAATAGCAACATGATCTGACCATTAGGAAAATTATTCTGCCTCTAGTGTATTCAATGGTGTAACAAGAATATTGGCTAGAAGCAGGGAGAGAACAGGCTAGTGTAACTATCCAGGTGAGAAGTAATAAAGAATTTCATTCAGGATTAGTAGCAATGGGCACACAATGGAAAAGACAAATTTTAAGCAAATAGTCAAATAGGGCTTAAACATGAGATATTGGTGAGAGAGAGAGATAACAAATATGATTGAGAGTTAAAACAAGGCAATCTTGAAAGGACCTAAGGATGACTGGAAATAGAACAGGTTTGGAAGGGGAAAGGTAAGCTTAGTATAAGACATGTTGATAAATCACAATGACAAAATATTTTAAAAAGTTGAATAATAGTCTATTTTGTCAGAGCATCATTAAGTGGGGAAGATGGTTGTAATGCAATAGAAAATAGGCATGAATTGTAGTAGAGCTGATTGTTGTATGTTTTTATTTTGTGTGCCTGCTTGTATCAGATTCCTATTTGAGAGAGAAAAGGAGAAGGGAGTAGGGAGAGAAGAGAGGAGGAAGAAAGGAAGGAAGAAGGAAGAGAGGGAAGCAGGAGGAAGGAAGAGATAGAGATTGAGATTTGAGGAGAATTAAAGATAAGAAAAATATTTTTGTATTTACCTTCTTCTAAGGAAAATATAAAACAACCTGAATCTGAATTTATATTCCCATGCTGTCTTCGTCATGGCAGTTGATATCTTTGAATTCAACTCAGATAGGCTCAATTAGTACTTTATAATCCATACCAAAATGCCAAGAGTAATGAAGACCTAATGAAACAGTCTTAGAAAAAATAGTAATGGAAGTTATTTAATGACAAGGCCATTACTTAAATTGCTTTCTGAGGTCTTTCTGTAGTGGTACTGACATCATTAAAATCATAACAAATGATGACTTTTCTAATCCGTTCAAAGCCATTTTAACTGTAGGCAGGTTCAAACCTGTCAGGAACTGGGTCAGTTTCTATACCTCTAAGTTATAATCTCACTTCCACTGCCCAAAGTGATGTGAATGATATTCACATTAGGCATTGAAAGAACTCATCTAGGATGCTTGAAGCCTCAAAAATTACATTTTCCTGTAATTATATGGACAATGATCAAAACTTGATTTATTTCTTGGCTTGACAAATCTTGCTAATCATGTGGGTCTAACATTAGAGAGAGATCTTCTGTGGATAGGTTGAAGAAATGTACTAGTGTGAGAGGCATTAGAAAATGTTCCTTGCTTTACATTTAATTTTTTTAAAAATCACAAAAGTAACTCATTTCCTGTTTAAAAATTAAAAACATGGGTCGGCCACGTGGTGCGGTGGTTAAGAGCTGGCTTGAGACACCAGCGACCCGGGTTCGGATCCCACATATGAGGGCCAGTGACACTACCCTCTTAAAAAAAAAAAAAGTTAAAAACACAAAACTCTATAAAGTAGAGTGAAATCTCTTTTGCTTCTTTTTCACCATTCTTAAGTTCCCCCTTTTCAAAAGCAACCAGGCTATACAGGTACTTTTTTTTTTTCTTTTCAATTATTTTTTTCCCTCTTTTTAGAGGCTCTTCTGTGTGGGCACCCGTGTAGTCACGTTCACACAACTACTTCCCTGTCACACACATATTCCTTACTTATCACCTACAAAGGGTTAATTCCTTTAGGCTGACATATAACTTTCTGAGAAACTAATCAAAGATTTGATACTTTCCCTAGAAAAATGCATGTACAACACAAATACTTGCATATAGTTGCAAGAGATTCAAGGACTCCAGGCTCAGAGTCCGTGAACTTCAGGTAAAGAACCTTTGCTGTAAATGAATGGAGAAGCTATCAAAGCCAGAATACAAAAACTAACACTGTGCCCAACTTTCCTATGGATTGGAAAAGATGTATCATCAATGGATTTCCATTCTGTCCTATATTATGGAAATTATTATTGGTTATTGATCTTACAGGGATTTTATGAATATCTTTAGGTTTTTAAATTAGTGATAAAAGAGATTAAGCTAAACAGGAACAGGAACCATTTAAAAATCCTTGGAACTACTCTTAGTTTAACTAGGTTTGATTATTAGAGATTCAGCTTGCATTTCAGAGATACCGTGTGCTCCTTACCCGGTCAAAGATTTATATAATACATATTGTTTTCTTTCCATTCAAAAAGAAGATTATAATTTGGTAGGTGGGTGCCCAACTAATTTCTAATATATTTACTGTATATGTTTGTGATATTTTTTGGATATTTGTAAAGGTCAATGTTTTAGTTAAGCCCCTGACAACAAATGATTATTTGTTTACTTTACAGAAAAACAGTGATATGGAAAGGGGCCCTGATGAGAAGCTAGATGAAAACCAGCACTTTGTTTTGAAGAGTGGTCCCCAAAGCCTTCCATTGACCAGGAAAGTCTATGAATTCTACAGTGCTCCAATTGTCAAGTTTTGGTTTTATACGGTTGGTTTCATTGCAACAATTCCTGATAATTCATAGCCAGTGATAATGTTGATAGTGATATGCCTGATTTGCCAACTTGTGATAAAATGTAGAATGGCAGTAAAAAACATGGAGTGAATGACAAAGGAGGTAGGAAAGAAGATTGGAGGGAGGTGAGTCAAGGTTAGAACAGATCTCTCCTACTTTGGGAGTGAAAGAATGAGTATTTTCTTCTTTCTTGAGTGCTTCCCATTAGCAAGCTGTGACTGGGCTTTTGAAGCTTTGTGGCTTCAATAAGATTAACAATAAGATTAACAACAGGATTGTAGAATTCAATGATAGGGATGGATTCTTTTCCCCACCTTGGGCAAAAATATCAGCAGTGTAGTCGATTTTTTTCTTTGTAGGAATAATGTATAATAAAGGCAAAAAAATCAGGTGGTTTGTTTTTTGTCTTTAGTATATATGCTTATAAACATGTATATAGAGGACAATAAAAATTGTATACATTGAATTGTATGAACATACTAAATCTGTTTTGGATATAGAGATACAGAGAAAGCATGGACTGTACTTGAAATATATTGAGTGCTTTTCATGTTTATTTAATAGAATTTTTTTTTCTAATTTTCTATAGTTAAATTGTTCAGGGCCCAGATTTTGTATTTCTAAAACATTTGAATTGTGACTAAAAAGGATTATCTGAATGTGTTATATTTCAAACTATTTACTTACCCAACCACACATTTGTTTCATATACTTATTGAATAAGTACAAAGTTCTGAATGACTTCCATCTGTTTTCAAAAATCAAACCTCCTTTCAAATGATGAAATTTTGCCACTTTTGTGAATATGCACCAAAATATCCTTGAGACTCTGACAGTAACTGAGAGAATTTTAACCATAGACATGTCATTGGGAAAAGAGTAGTCAAGTATTTATTTCCTTAGAATTTTCCAGCTTACAAACTCTTAGAGACAGGAGCAACACTAGCAAATAGAACAACTACAAAAATTGTTAACAAATAGAACAAATAACTCAGCCAGATCTTTCTACCATAATAGATGGTGAACACAGGCATTTTAGTCTTGGCTATCACATTGCTAGGTTATGGTATGTGTGCTTTATTGAAACAGTATCTTATTATAAATGTTATGATAAAAAAGCAAAAATCTAAACACTTTTGGATCTTTTCTTAAAAATTGAAAAGAAATAAAAAGAGTCAGAAGCAATACCACCAATATCTACAGTGTTTTATGTAGTGTCTCAATTCCATGAAACCAATGACAAAAAGTTAAAAAATAACTCCTTGATAGAACAAATGTATTAACTCATGTCTCTAAGGAGTCATCAAACATACCCAGACTTTGAGATATAGACCTAGAGAAATATAGAATTTACCTTAGCTTTCTTATATACTTCTCTACTACAGCTCTTTAACTCATAGGCAGTAATACCCAATATGCCTACCTGAAATACCACCTATTTTATATAACATCACTATTGTATAGTCAGAAGTGGTTTCAGCCATTCTCTATGTAGAACTAAACTTAGAAGACTGATAAAACTTAGGTAGAGCTCAAAAAGATATGAGAAATAGAGATCCAAGTTGAAATATATACTTGTTGTGAAAATGAATACACACATACCCATACCCATTTTTCTCTCTATTGATTTGGGATTTTTAATACAAGTATTGATTAGCTAGCATTGTGTATTGTTTCTGAAGCTGTTTAAAGGGCTGTACCATTTCATGCATTGTTGGTGATCATGGAAATTGGTAAAGCCTTTCTGGTGGGCAATTTAGTAATATGTTTCACAGTTTTAAATATATGTGCTTAGCTATTCTACTTCTGGGAATGTATCTCAAGAAGGTAAAAGTGTTAGAAAAGATTACAAAGCTATTATCACCATGTATGTATGTGTGTGTGTGTGTGTGTGTGTGTGTGTGTGTGTGTGTGTGTTTTAATTCTTTGAAGAGTTTGGAAATCTAGGTTTAATATACACAGCAATTAAACATACATTTCTTGAATGCCTACCATGTGTCAGGCTGACTGCTGAGCACTGAAAATAAAAATATCAACAGCCTACTTACAAAGACTCACAGTTGGATGATACTTTCCCACTAACAAGAGTATTTTAATCAACATAAATAAAACTACCAGCAGTAGTAAATGCCATGATTTATTATATTTGAATATAGGCAGCTACTGAGGCTACACATTTGGCATGCTTGGCACACGTTTTCTCTGTTTAAATGGAAGGAAGGTATGTGATTCCCTCTTGGCTTGCTGTTCTCCAGAAAGTGCCCATGTTGGAATAGGCAGGGTTCTAGAAATTCTGGTCAGGAGCTAACAAGATGAGACAGGGACCCCTTCCTATGCATTTGAGAACAGTGATTTTTTTCATTTCTGTTACTTAATCCTAGAATAGAAAACTGAGGATTCTTGTATTTTCCTCAATATTAGGTCATCAGTAATCAGAGAGTGTTCTCAGTTGTATTTTCATGTTATCACATTGAAGTTTGTGTGTGTTTCTGCTCAGTGTGGTCCACGTCTGCTTGGCCTCCTCCGTTATGACTATCACTCATGTCCAGGGAATGTGTGTCTCCCTCACAGATGGCGTATTTGGCATTCCTCATGCTGTTCACTTTTACTGTGTTGGTAGAGATGCAGCGTCAGCCCAGTGTGCAAGAGTGGCTTGTTATCATTTACATCTTCACCAATGCCATTGAGAAAGCCCGGGAGGTAAGCTGTCCCTTCTACTTTTGTCTTCTACACACCTCTGCTAGAGCTGTTCTGAGCTCTGGTGATGAAAATGGACAGGTCAAGGGTGAGGGCGAGACAGACAATGCTGATCCTGATTTGTGTGCTACAAGAAGGGTATTTAGGGGAAAATCTCTGATTACAATCCTTTCTCCTCACCAAATACTTTCTGCTGGTTGCTGTCTTTGAAAGCAGTTGTTTTCGAGGACATCTTAATGTGTTTGTCAGTACTAGAGTGATGCTATCTAATTGTTATTAGATCCTCCAACTATATGATTTCCTGAAAGTGTGTGTATTTATTTATTTATTTATTTATTTATTTTTTTTTAAAGATTTTATTGGGGAATTGGCGGAGGGGAACAGCGTTGGGGAATCGGGGAAGGGGAACAGACAAGTTGCTGTCTTTTTGTTCTTCAGTCTAGTTGCGGAGGATGTTGCTTCACTGTTGGTATCGTCATTGCGCTCTTCCCGGATGAGGCAGATCGGTCGCTGGCCTCTGGATGTCGCTCACCGCGGCTATTGGCAGCTCACGCTTGGCTGCCAGCCACTCACGCTGGCTGCGGGCCACTCACTGTAGCCTATGGCAGCCCACTGCAGCAGGGGCTGCAGCCCACACCATCACCGGGGCTCGCACAGCCCAGCTCCAGGTGGAGCTGTTGTTAGCTGTAGAGGACAGTGTCACTGGTCCTCATGTGGGATCCGAACCGGGGCCGCTGGCATCCCAAAACCAGCGCTTAACCAATGCGCCACTCGGCCGGCCCAGTGTGTGTATTTAAATAAGATTGATTGTCCATAGCCTAGTATGACTTGCATATTATCAGTTTATCCTACAGAGTGGCACATAGGTGGTCAAAGTTGTATAATAAGTAGAGAATTCATTTATAGTTTTTAAAAGATCCTACTAAATACCTTTGAAAATTGAAGCTGAAAATCCTTCTGGGGCAAGTAGTCCAAGATACAAAACAAGACAACTTTTTTTTTTTAGTTTGCAATGATTCATTTGAAAAAAAAACCAGAACATTTCCATGAAGTTATATCTGCAATCATACACAGTTACGACTGTTTTAGATATTAATATATATGTATGAGGTGTGATCACAAAACACAGTGAATGTTTAAATTAAAAACAAATTTATTACAGTAAGACACATTGCCATCATCTCCCCTCAAAATACTCCCCCTCACGTCCTACACACTTATCCCATCGCTCTTGTCACTTTCTAAAGCCGTTCTGGAAGTCTTCTTTCACGAGTGTCTTTAGTTGCGCTATCGTGGCTATCTAGATGTCCTGAATCAATTCAAAATGTTTACTTTTCATGGTCATTTTGACTTTGGGGAAGAGCCAGAAGTGACACAGTGCCAGATTCAGTGAATAAGGTGGAGAAGGACACACCGTAATGTTTTTATTTGACAGAAATTGCCATACCAGAAGCAATGTGTGACACGGAGCCTTTCCATGTGATTGAAATATACGGTGAATGCTGCTGTGGAGTGTGATGCAATGGAAAGGCAGGTATCTTCAATAGGGGAAGTGGCATGTCAAACCTTAGTAACAGTGTGTGACAGGTTTCAACTTGTTCAATGCAGCCAGTCGGCTGTGAGATACTGTTGAGAGAAGGTGTGTTTTAAAGTGTGTTGTAAATCATCCTCCATCTTCCATGAGAATGCTCCATGTCACACATCGCTTCTGGTATATGGCAATTTCTGTCAAATAAAAACATTACAATGGTTTGTCCTCATGTACCTTATTCACTGGATCTGGCACCATGCGACATCTGACTCTTCCCCAAAGTCAAAATTATTTAGGATATCGAGGCAGCCACAACAGCACAATGAAAGACACTCATGAGAGAGGACTTCCAGCACTGCTTCAGAAAGTGGCTAGAACGATGGGATAAGTGTGTTCGAAGAAAGGGGGATTATTTGAGAGGGGTTAATGGTAATGTGGCTTTTACTGTAGTAGTTTTGTTTTTTATTTTTTATTTTTTTTAAGATTTTATTGGGGAATTGGCGGAGGGGAACAATGTTGGGGATCTGGGGAAGGGGAACAGACAAGTTGCTGTCCTTTTGTTCTTCAGTCTAGTTTTGGAGGACGTTGCTTTATTGGCCCATGTTGGTATCATCATTGCACTCTTCTCGGGTGAGGCAGATAGGTCGCCGGCCTCTGGACGGCCATTCACAGCGGCTCTTGGCAGCTCACTTTGGTTGCCAGCCGCTCACACTGGCTGCCGGCCACTCACTGTAGCCTATGGCAGCCCACTGCAGCAGGGGCTGCAGCTATGCCGTCCATCCCTGGGGACTCACAGCAGCCCAGCTCCAGGTGGAGCTGTTGTTCACCATCTTAGCTGTAGAGGGCAGTGCCACTGGCCCTCATATGTGGGATCCAAACCGGGGCCGTTGGTGTCTCAAGTCAACTCTTAACCAACGCGCCACTTGGCCGGCCCTGTAATAATTGTTTTTTTAAATTTAAACACTCGCTGTATTATATGATCACAACTTTTATGCCTATCTCTGTCTATGCATTTATATACATTGATTTTTCTCCTAGAGTTAATGTAGCCAACATTATATACTAAGAAAATGTATTCTTGTTGGTTATACCTATATTGTCTGCTAGTTACTACTATGAAGTTTATATTGGGTTGTTGGAAAAGTCATGGCGCATTTTTGCAATGAAAAATATAGAAAAAATACGTCTTGACTTCTCCGACAACCCAATAGATTATAGAAAACAATTCAGGAGAAAAATGTGATCTGAATTCTACCATTTTTATGCTTTAGGGGAAATAGGTTTACTAGTTTACAATCAGTTTGTCTGATATTCTGTTGCAGGGCAATTTCTTATAATAGTGAGTTCTAATGTCACATTCTGAGTAATTTGTCAACAACTCACTCAAGAGCAGAAGTAGGACCAGATTATAGAATTCTTGGTTTCAAACTAGTCTTCTTTGCACTTGGCTGAATGAAATTGTCACTACATAGATCCACTGCAATATTACATTTTAAAATGTCTTGAAATTTCCCCGTATTAGCTTAGGAAGAATGAAAGCTAGAAAAATTACTTAAAAAAAACCCCTTCTGTTTGGGTTTCCAAAAGCTGGGTAGCACTAAAAATGACATTAAATTATATTTATAGAATTGTTTAAATAATTCATTACCCGAGGATAAATTGTCACCCAAATCCCCTCATGATCTCAGATTTGGCAGGATTCAAATTACTTTTTAAACCAGCAGTTGATACATTAAAGATGATATTGATAAGACTATTGGATTATACCTCATTCTTTAAGTTTCTTTCTTCCTTCCTTTAGGTCTGTATTTCAGAACCTGAGAAGTTTACTCAAAAGGTGAAAGTATGGATTAGTGAGTATTGGAACCTCTTGGAAACTCTGGCTACTGGCCTGTTTTTGGTTGGTTTCAGCCTTCGGTGGGGCGACCCTCCTTTCCACACAGTGGGGAGACTTATATACTGCATTGACATCATATTCTGGTTCTCACGACTCTTGGACTTCTTTGCGGTGAATCAACACGCAGGTCCGTACGTGACCATGATTGCAAAAATGGTAAGTAGAGTTTGCTTGTATATTCTGGTGTTCTTTTTTAATGCTGCTGCCTAATTTCATGGTTCACATTCAGTAATATAACTTTTGAAATTATTTATAGATGCGCAGAGAGCAAGATCATTTCACCACTGCTTTCCTTATAACTACAAACTCATATTTAACAAATGTCCTTGGATAGCATATTGGGTAATTGATGAGGATTCTCAGTTTACTCTTATGGGGTAAGGGCCAGATGATATGGGACTGAATCAAATTTGTCTTTGAGCACAATAATTCCCAATGGCCAGATTTGTGTGAGACTACCACCAATAATATGTTTCTGCTAAAATATTAATTTATCAGGCCGAGGGGCTCCGTTGATTAAGAGCTCTCTCAAGAGCGTGAGCTCTGAGCAGTAGGGTTGCTGGTTTGATTCCCAGCCAAAGCTGAGCTGCTGCTGAGCTGCCAACAGGTGGCAGGATGGCTCTGCTAAAAAAAAAAAAATTGATTTATCTTTGTATCTCTTCATTCCCATCCAACTCTTAATTAACAATTACTGTGGGCCACACACTGTTCTAAGTACTTTGTATGTATTAACTCATTTACTCTTCAAAGCAACTTTATGAGATAGGTAGTATTATTCACATTTTACAGACAAGGAAATGAAGGTTAAGTAAATTTCCCAAGGGTATTAGTAGGGGAGCTAGGATTCAAATCTGGGCCACCTGGATCTGTCTGTCACTGTATAGTTTTATTAGCCTTGCCCAGCTGGCTTTGCACAGGAACTAAGACCCACCCCCTAGGAAGTATAGTACCTCAAGATTATCTTTGCTGTTTCTTCTAGAATACTTACTGGCAAGTTCTTGAAAAGGAAGTGTAGTGCTGAAACAAAGGAAGAGGACAGAAAAGGGAGAAACTCCAGGATTCCAAAGATAGACTTTTTTTTTCATACTTTTCTTTAGAGCAGCACTGTCTTCTGTGGTCTTGGTGACATTTGGTATTAGTTAGATAGGCTATGCTGAGGTGACTGATACATCTCAGCAAGTTAGCACAAGTGCATTTTTTCCCTAATGCAAAGCTTAATGAGTTCTCATGGCAGTCATCCTCTACCCATTGACTCAGGGATCCAGAATCCTTCCATCTCATGACATAGTAATGCCAGCATGTGGCTTCTAAGGTCTCCTATGATAAGGAGTGAGAGGGATGGAGAAAGTCTTATGGCCTTTTACTGCTCTGGATCTGGGCAGGAAGTGACTCAGTTCACTGTAACTCCATAATTCATTGGCCAGAATGAGTCACATGGCCCAGCACCATGGAAGGGAGGCTAAGAACTAAAGAAAAGCTCATAGAATACTCATGGAATAATTGTCTCTGCCATAATAAACAAATGGGTTGAGTTGATGTACGTTTAGTAAGTGAGATTAATTATTTAGAAGGGCCTTAAAAATGATAATAAGAAAGCAGCCCTCTATTGTGTATTATAACAATAAGTCTTTGAATACAAAGACTGTCAGTTATGAACCATTGGATTTAACAAATATCATTTCACAGTTACTTTTTGCATGTTTTTGGAATCCTCCACTTCATCAGGGTGCCCAGTATATTGGAGTTCTCCAGCAGATTATTTGCCTGATCCATTTCTCAGACTCCAATCAATTCTTGAAGATAATTGTGGGAATAAGGAGCCATTTTACTAATTTGAGTATCCCTATTTTTTGTCTGTTCCTAACCTCTGGCCCAATTGGTGAAAAGTTGGATATTAGCTAATCAAAAGCTGTACACATTTCATTACTTCTTAAAAAAAGAAGCACAAATCCTCTTTGTAAGCAAGTTTATGTTATTACATAGACCACACTGACATGAAACACATATTGTGCAGAGAAAGCAAAATGGTTTAGGCATGGATTAGGCATTTTGTTCAATGCCTAGACAGTCATATTATTGACAGGTATAATTATGATGGTTGCTAGTGTTTGATTTGTTTTAAATTTCAAGCCTGTAGTAAAATTATTGTTGTGCTGTACTACTTTTACAGACAGCAAACATGTTCTACATTGTGATCATAATGGCCATAGTCCTGCTGAGCTTTGGGGTAGCACGCAAGGCCATCCTTTCTCCAAAGGAACCTCCATCTTGGAGCCTCGCTCGAGATATTGTGTTTGAGCCATACTGGATGATGTATGGAGAAGTCTACGCATCAGAAATAGATGGTGCGTAGGAGATTTTTGTCATCATACAGAAACTGAACTTTTGTCAGCACTCAGAGTAAAACAAAAAGAATCAGGAAATGATCAACTTGACCTTAAAAATATACAAAAATGTGTGGTATTCTGCTAAGTTAATGTGCTAAATATTAGTCATCTTACCTCGTTCATTTTTTGTAGTTTGTTCAAGCAAGCCATCCTGTCCTCCTGGTTCTTTTCTTACTCCATTCCTCCAAGCTGTCTACCTCTTCGTGCAATACATCATCATGGTGAACCTATTAATTGCTTTCTTCAAGTAAGTTATTTTAATTAAATATGGTTATTGTGTTTAAATAAAAATGTGGGCAGGTATTTTGAGTAGATTCACATGTATTTTGAGCATATAACCTTTGGTTTTTGTGTGTTCCATATCTTATTACTACAGTTTTAGAATATGGGTATGAAACTACTGATAGCAAAGCATCAGAGCATGAGAAGAGACAAAACAATGAATAGAAAGTATAATAAAAGCAGGATAAAAGGAAATCATGCATTGTAATTCAGTTAATTAAGTAATACATTAGAACCATGCAAGAGTAACAGTTGATGAGGTTGAAAGTTGGCTGAGGAGTACTTGGTATTCTCTCTTCATTTGGCTCTCAACACAGCATATCTTGTCTGTTTTATCTCACTTTTCATTTGTTCTCAGTCTCTTTTTTGGGATCATCATCTCCTTAAGCTTTCAACATTGGAATGTCCCCGGGTCCAGACCTTGCTTGTCTTTTATTTCTGCTTTCTTTGGTGATTTTGGTCAGTTTCCTATATAAGCTGACAAATTGTGATTTATATCTCTAGCCCAAATCTTTTTCTTGAGCTTAACCCTCCATCAGGTGCAACTGATCTCACAGATTCATTGCCACCAATTTTCAAATACCTAACAGCTAACGTATTGTGACTCATTGCTCCCATATTGTCCCCTTCTACCTTAACCTATTGCCAGTCCTGTTTGTGACTTAGTACAGTAAAGATGTATTTCATAGCAGCATCTTTGTGTGCAATGAATCTGTGAAATCAGTTGCACCCAAGAGAGGGTTAAATCCTGTAGACCCAACTGGCCCCTTCCTTTGCCATTTGGATGTATAGTAGGTTTCTAAAATTTTAAATGTCCAAATTCTTGATCTTCCCTCTTATTCAACATATACTTGTTCTACTTTTAGTCTTTCCCAATGTTATTAGGAAGACCACAAGTTTCTGTCAAAGCTCCATCTTTCTAGTTTTTCAGACCAAAAACCTTGGAGTTATTTGTAACGTCTCTAGTACTTTTACCTCTAAACTGTCAGGAATGCCTTTTGACTCTACCTACAAAGAGATCATCAATCCATCCACATCTTACCTCCCCACTACTACCACCACAGAGCTTTCTAATTTATGTTTCTGCTTATATCTTTGGCCCCTATATTCTCTTATCAAGACAGTAACCCTAATGGCCCTTTACAGATATATGTTGGATGATGTCACTCCTCAACTCCAAATTCTTCAATGGTTCCCCATTTTCCTCTGGGTAAAAGTCGACATTCTTACCATGACCTAGAGGACACTATGGTATTTGGTTTTTCCTTCTCCTTCTCAAATCACACATCATACTACTCTTTCCCTAATCCATTCCTCTCCAGCCACTCCGCCCCTCACACTTTTTCAAACAATACAGGTGTGTTTGCACTTGCTGTTCCTTCTATCTGGAATGCCTAAGTTAAGGATGATATTTACAAGTGTATCCCCACTTTCTTTCAGCTATCTCCTTGGTATGCCTGGTCCCTTACTTTTCTTTCTTTTTACATATATATATATATATATATATATATATATATATATATATATACACACACACATATATTTTATAATGTGCATATTGTCTTTTTCCTGTTTATTTGGCTTCTCTGCTACAATATAAGCTCCACAAGGATAAGTTAGGCTTTTTTTTTGGTCTTTTTTGCTCATGAATTTATCCTAAGCACTGAAAAGGTAAGAAAGGGAAATCAATGCATGGAATCTAAATAAAGAAAGAGAAGATAAAGGCTGGAGGGAGCTAAATAAATCAGCTTAAAAATAAAATACTTAAGGGCCAGCCGAGTGCCTCAGTTGGTTAAGAGCTCACTCAAGAGTGCTAGCTGAGCTCTGAGCAACAGCGGTTCGATGCCAGCCTGAGCTGAGTTGCCCGTTGAGCTGCCGACAGGTGGCAGGATGGCTCAGCTAAAAAAAAACTTAAAGAGGGGCCGGCCGAGTGGCGCGGTGGTTAAGCGCCGGCTTGGGAAGCCAGCGGCCCCGGTTCGGTCCCGCATATGAGGGCCAGTAACACTGCCCTCAAAAAAAAAAAAAAAAAAAAAAACTTAAAGAATGACATGTATACACACACACACACGGCTGTCGGAAAAGTCATGACATATTTTACTTAGTTTTTGTTGCAAAATGTGTCATGACTTTTATGACAACATAATATATGACACCTTTCTGCTGTTTACAAGATTATATGATAGCTATCATCATTTTTAGCCCCAGCACTTTAAAATTTATTGGTATTTAGTTATTATAGCTATTTTTTTTTTTTGAGGGCAGTGTCACTGGCCCTCATATGTGGGACCCGAACCGGGGCCGCTGGCTTCCTAAGCCAGCTCTTAACCACCGCACCACTCGGCCAGCCCCTATTATAGCTATTTTTGATATTTCAAATAATATTAAGAAAAGGACATGAGATTTTTGTTTCTAAAAATCATCAGGTATCAAAAGAGAGGTTGAGAAATCCTCACATAGACCAGTTTTCTCACTTTAGAGATGAACATATTGAGAACCAAATGAAATGAGATATCCAAGCTTTGACCACTTGTCCCAGGACCCTTTCCAGATTCTTTATACCAATAATGGCAAAGAACCTGAAATACACTGCGAATATCGCCACCTGCTGGTGGACAGGCTATAGTCACATGTGGAGTGGCAGTTGCATGTAATCTGGTGGTTCTTACTTAAACTTGATGCAGGAGAATCAACTGGAGGGCTTGCTGAGATACAGATTACCATAATGTCCACCTCTAGAGTTTCTAATTCAGTAGTTCTGGGGTAAGAACCAATAATTTGCATCTTTGACCAGTTCTTAGGTGATGCTGCCGCTCCTAATTCACTGACCACACTGAGAACCACTGTTAAAACCCAATCATCTGCGATTCTTTCATCTACTTTATGGACTCCGTGAAATGTTCCCCCTCCTCTTTTCCTAAGCTGGTTTTCTCCAGGATAGCTCTGGTTCCTTTTCTTTATTATTACTCAAGTTTTAGGTTGCCCGTATCTTCATTTTGCTAAATGTGGCTTCCCTCCTCAAGTACATCTCTGCCATTTTCTCTAAAGAGACTCAATTTTATAGCCTAAGAAAAATGTTAAGATGGACTGTCCACTGTGACCCCCGCCCCTCATCATGTTATACACTTAAAGCTAAGTAGTTCAGGGTGAAATGGTGTTTTAGAATAACTACCACTCACCAGGACATCCATTGTAAATTCTGTAATAGCAATATATTTAGCACACTATGTTCATATTATAATTGAAATCCAATGTGGCCTACCAATAAGAGTAACTTTTATTATGAAGTTAATCTGAATAATACATGTATCTACCTTCTAAACAAAAGCTCTGCTTATTGGTTTATTTTAGGATAAATTGATTCTTCCCCTGTCTCTTTTTCTGCATTAATATTCTTTTATTTGGGTGTTTTAACTAGGATTATGCTAGCAGTTTTCACATGTGACACTAGGAGAACCTCTTCATAAGGTTGATCATGTAGAGGAACATTAAAGCTGTTCACCATGGATGGTGAATTGTAGGCTGAAAAGAGTTTTGTTTTTTTTATGTGAAAAGACATGGTGAACCAAGGATAGTGTTAAGTTCCAGAGGGCAGTATCTTTTCATGGCATTTAAAACGTTAGCATTTTCTTCTCCCTGATTTTAGTTTCTACCTTTTGCTCGTTATTCTGAATTAGCACATTTTATTGTAGAAAGTGATTTATGTATTTTGTTTGGTGGAAGAAGAATCAGAAATGCAATGGATATTGTTTTATTAGATAAATGCTGGTAATGTCAGATGAACCAATCATAAAACCTGGAAAAGAAAGAAAATCTATTATATTTCAGAATTCTGTATTAAAGCATTGTCCCTCTCTTACTGTGACTTACAGTAACGTTTACCTAGACATGAAATCCATTTCCAACAAACTGTGGAAATACAATCGCTATCGCTACATCATGACCTACCATGAGAAGCTTTGGCTGCCCCCACCTTTCATCCTGCTCAGTCAAGTTGGTCTCTTCCTTCGCCGTCTTTGTCATCGTCGAGCTCCAAATGACCAAGAAGAGGGTGATGTTGGATTAAGTAAGTTTCCATTGGTGGGTGGTGCAGGAGGAAGAGAGTAAAGAGTGGAGATGCAAGGTAAAGACACACTGGAGCATTGCCAGTTAAATTCAGGGCATAGGATGGAAGGCTCTGGGAGCTAGCTGACATTAGAATATCAGTGGAAGACCCAGGTGTAAGTAAATACATTGATCTCATTGTGTGGTCGTAATGCCTTTTGCCAAGATTAACTGATACTTTGAAAGAAAATAAGTAGGAACAGAAACTCTGCTTTACTGTGTAAAGGTTTTAAGTCACCCAGAATACTTGTGTTTTTTCTGCTGACCTGGGAATTCATCAGAATAACTCCTAGAGAGTGGTCACAGTGATCCATACTCATTTCCTCATTGTTGAAGATGAAATCCAAATAGGAAAGAGTTACAGAAGGACTTATCATCTAAGGGAGATAGATAAGTAAGACTTTCTGATTAATGTATTAACCAGAGTCATAGTTCTCTGGTCGTCTAAATCTACTGAGTATGGAGGTGATTCTGAATGGATGTTTCACACCTTCAAAAAATCTCTCTCTCTCTTTCTCTCTGTCTCTCTGTCTCTCTGTCTATCTCTCTCCAAAGCTTAAGTCTACATATTTTGAGATTATCCTACCTAGTTCATTTTGCTTAGTCATATCTTGACTGCATCATATGACGGGCATATACTAATTGTCATAATAAGAGAACATTCAATTTTGTGATTATATAGGTCTTCTGTATTTCCTCTCAAGCAATTCCACAATTGATACCAGGCCCATTTCTAGATAGTCCCTAGATATAGAGGAAATAGGTGGCATAAATTTACAGTCCTTTATCCAAATTTCCAAATTAAAAATACCTCTGAAAATGGAAAGTCTTTTTTTCTTCATAAGTTGTGGAAAGACTCATTTGGGCAGAAGTGGCTTATGGGACTAATGTGAAGCTATTTATTCTCTTTATCCCATGTAGTGCAAATATTCATCAATTTTGCTGCAGAAATAGTAATGTGTCTGATTATAGGGAACTGTCCTGACCCCAAGTAGGAGTTTTACATCATTTATGATATATGCACTCTTTTATTATACTTTTCTAAAACTAGAAAAAATAATGTGTCAATTCTAAAACAGTTTCAGATAAGGAGTTTCAGATCAGGGGTTGTGGAGTATTTATACATTTTGGTGAGCCCTTAGGAGGACAGATGTTACTGCAAGATTGTCAGGGTAGTATGCTTTTGCTCTTGGTAGTTGGCTGTGTGAAGTATTTTTCTCCTCTTGAGTCACTTTGGAGATTTCTTTTTCTTTTTCATGTCTTCCCCCACAAGAGATTCAATCTTTATAAGAGATTCAGTCTAACTACAACTGAAGTTAATTTAAAGGTTTGTAATTATACTGTAAATTTTAGACTTCTGATAGAGTGCCATCCCAGGCACTGGCTGCAGAACCATTACAACTTAATAGTAGAGTGTGAACCACTTGAGAGATACTGGAATTAACTAGGATTTGGCCAGCTTTCCTAGCACCATAGCAAAGAACCTTTCCTGGGTTCACCTTGATCTGGGCTTATAGGATGATTCTGGTATAACACTCCAGTAAATTTTCTGTTCACCTCAAGTTCTGGAAAATTCTTGAATGTTTGGGAGATTTCTTCCGATCCTCTCTCTGTATTGAGGATCAAGACCTTTACATGTGTTGCAGCAGTGCCACCTGGTGAACAGTCCCAAGAATGCTCCATAGGCTACAAGTGGCACCTGTCACTGAAATTGCTCTGTGGATTGTTTGCTCTCACAAATTCACAGCAAGTTCAAATCATGACAATTGTCAAGTTTCTTGCTCATAGGAGATTCTGTAATTTAGAGTTGGAGGGATACTGGTTTTTTTTTTTTCTCTTGGTTCTTTTTTTCTTTTTTCTTTTTTTTTTTTTTGAGAGCTGTGTCACTGGCCCTCATATGTGGGACCCAAACCAGGGCTGCTGGCTTCCCAAGCCAGCTTAACAACCGCACTTGGTCGGCCCCATGGTTTTTTGTTTTGTTTTGTTTTAAGTATTTGAAAGAGTTTTCTGAACCATAAAATCAGAAAACATGGTGCTCTTGAGTTGAGAACATATTTTATGGTTGAGTATTGTTTTCTTTTTGACATGTTTTTCCAATTCAAAATTAATATTTTTGTCTTTTGTGTTATTGGAAAATATTAGAACATTTTCACTTCTAATAAATTCTGGAGAACTCTAATGGGTCCCTCCCTCCCCAATTTAAGTGAAATTATCGAAGAAAGAAAACTTGCCAATTTTATCCTTTTGCAACACCATTTTTATATTTTACAAGTATTGGAAGCTTGCTTAAAATACGTATTTTCCTGTTAGGTCAGAGTGAGAGCCAAGGTGGTAGCCTGAATGATTGCTGAAGTTTGACAAAGAATTGCATTAGCTTCAAAATATGACCAAATGATGTGTCTTTTGATGAGTTTAATTATAATTCTGTCAGGGAAGGTAGGTCGCCTTAATTGGCTATTGACTGGTAATAATATATCTTTTTTTCCATAGAAGAACTTAATGTGTGCAAACTCAGTGTAACAAATTAAAACTTTCTTATACTTGCTGGATTAATTTAAAAAACCTTTGACTTTTAGCTGTGATTCTAACCTATAGGTTACTCATTGTCATTTTGAGAGATACAACAGTTGGCGGCGGGGAAAAAGACAATCAGTTTTGGGGGTCGGTGCCCCTAACCCCACATTCAAGGATCAATTGCAGAGTGAATTTTTGTTAATGTGTAAAAGCATTCTAACCTGTGAAAATATTGATGAGAATGTGTTTGTTGCACATGTGCCATCTTCGCACTCCCATGCCTGTTTATAGAGCGAATAAGACAGACCCAGTCTGGGGCCGGCTGAGTGGCGCGGTGGTTAAGCGCTGGCTTGGGAAGCCAGCGGCCCTGATTCGGGTCCCACATATGAGGGCCAGTGACACTGCCCTCAAAAAAAAAAAAAAAAGACAGACCCACTCTGGCATTTCCAGTTCCTACATACTGCTTTTCCCTTAATACTAAGAATACAGTCTGACAAGGCAGCAAAGTTTTATCATACAAGCTACAATTTATCAAATTTCAACAAAATGGAGGAAAAGCCACTCATACACTGGATCAGCTACCTATTAAAGGTGAATAATGATTCTTTTTATGTGCCACACTTATTTTCACAGAACTCTACCTGAGTAAGGAGGACCTGAAAAAACTTCACGATTTTGAAGAACAGTGTGTGGAAAAATACTTCCATGAGAAGATGGAAGGTCTGAATTGTAGTTGTGAGGAACGAATCCGAGTGACATCAGAAAGGTAAAAGATATACGTATTTTCCATCCCCAAACTGCTGCCCAAACCCGATTCCACTAGAACACCTGCAAAAGTACAAAGACCTACTTTAAAAATCCAGAGATTTAGGTTCTCTAAAATGTTCTCAAGTAGCATGTAACATTTATATAATTAATGCACATTTATTGAACATCTGCTCTGTTCCAGCCACGATTCTAGTTACTGGAGGTAAATGGTGTATAGGAGATGAGAGTCCCTGACTCCATAGGACTTACATTCTAGTGTGTATTTGTGGAGAAGTGAAGGGGTGGGGGACAAACAAATAAACAAGGAAACATAAAAGAAATGTAGTTTAATGTCAGCTGGTAAAAGAGCAATGAACAAAAATAAAGTAGCATAAATGAATGGAAAATGATGGTGGCAAGGGGTCTGCTGGTGTTGGGGGTTGGGTTGAACTGTTTTGGGTAGTCTGGTGCAAGAAGGTCGGTGTGAGGTGGTTGAGGAGGAGAGACCCAAGGGAGGTGTACCAGGCAGAGACATCAGGTAGCATGGTGCACCTGGTGGAAGGAACAGCAAATGCAGGTGCCTGTGGCAGCCAGGTGTGTCCAGGAGCAGCCTGTAGGCTCAGGGGTGGACCAGTGTACCACGCGCTTGTTGCATCAGGAGGCATGAAGGTCTCAGGGCACCTGACCAGCAGTTGTTGGGCAGTGGAGTGGATGGCTGAAGTGGGTGAAAGGTAAAGAGAAGTGGAGAGAACAATTACAGACAGCTTTTGTGAGAAGTTTTTCTGTGAAGGGAAACAAGGGATGGGGGCCGTGAGGACATGGTAAGGTTCTTTTGTTTTGTTTCATGAGGAGTTAACAACAGAAATATGGATGGTCCTGGAAATGGTCCACCAGCAAGGGAGAACCTGTAGGAGCAGTAGGGAGGAGGTGATCTGCTAAAGTGAAGGTCTTGCTGAGCGGCTTAATGGAGCAAGAGGCCAGGAGAGAATATGGCCAATGTGCAAGGGGATGCAGCTAGGGTTGGGAACATGTTCTCATGGCAGAGTCATCAGCTGAGAATGCCTGTGGGCATGTGTGATTTTGGGGGGGTCACTGTAGGGAGGCCATTCAGAGGTTTGAGAAGAGAGGAGAAGATGTGTTGGAGAGAGTGAATATATTCAGAAACGGTAGTAGGATCCAAGCTATTGTGGATGCACTACTAATTGTGGGTACATAGCGTTGTGTTAAAATATGGAGGACAGTATGTGCTGATAGGCACTTTTTAAAACATAGGACTGCTCTCTTAACTGGAAGCAAATTGACAGAAGTTAAATGTGTTCCTTCATTTTTGACTGTACACGGACCTGACTATAAAATGTGATACCTAATTATGTATGTATTTTTCTGATGTCCAAATAGATCGTTAGTGAATCCTTCCATATGGTTTTATTTGAAACTGAATCACATTTAGAACTTTCTAAATGGTTCATTATGGGCATGTTATATTTCTGGACTTGTCTATTGATAGCATTTTTATGTAAATATGTGTTTAGGCAGCTGATTGAATTTCAGATCAAATTTTAATATCGAGAAGAAAATTGACTATCAAATAAAGACGTGTGAATCCACAAAATTCTATTTTATTTAACTAATATCTTTAGGCCAGAGCTTTATGAGCTTCCTTTTCCATCTTCCATACATACTGTTTTTTTTTTTTTTTTTTAGCAGTTATGCTCATTGAGTCCTGTGGGCCAGTGTGGTTCGTAGTTTTGTATAAAATATTCCTAGATAAGGGTTTACAGAGCTGGGATGAAGTCCTGCTTTTGCCACTTCCTAGCAGTACATCCTTGGAAAAATTTACTCTGGGCCTTGATTTTCTTATCTGTAAAATGGGAGTGAAAACAAACCACCTCTTAAACCACCTCTTAAGAGTTGCTGTGAGGATTACATGAGATGATACAGATGAAGTATGTGGCAGAGAGCTGGTAGATAGTAAGGCTGCAGTGAAAGTTATCTACTAGTATGTAAAAACAGGCTCCCAAAATTTTAATTTTTTTTTTTTAAATTGGAGAATTGGGGGAGGGGAACAGCATTGGGGAATTGGGGAAGGGGAACAGACAGGTTGCTGTCTTTTTTTTTGTTCTTCAGTCTAGTTGCAGAGGATGTTGCTTCACTGGCCCATGTTGGTATCATCATTGCGCTCTTCCCGGATGAGGCAGATCGGTCGCCGGCCTCTGGATGGTCGCTCACCGCGGCTATTGGCAGCTCACACTGGCTGCCGGCCACTCACTGTAGCCTATGGCAGCCCACTGCAGCAGGGGCTGCAGCTTACACCGTCGCCGGGGCTCACACAGCCCAGCTCCAGGTGGAGCTGCTGTTAACTGTAGAGGGCAGTGTCACTGGCCCTCATATGTGGGATCCGAACCGGGGCCGCTGGCATCCCAAAACCAGCTCTTAACCAATGCGCCACTCTGCCAGCCCGAGTTTAATTTCTTTTTAAACAAATTCCCTCCCAAATCTTAAGAAAAGGGGATTAAGTGGATAAGATGGGATCAAGATAGCCCCCTCCACCCCTAAGATTATGAACAAGATCGTGGAGAGACCCTTACTTTACACTATAAACTAAGGAAGGATTTTAGGTAGTCTGTGATATGGATAGATTTGCCTTCTAGGCAGATTCCTTCAGTTATAGAGTGGATTGGAGGAGTCAGAATGGAACTAGGGAGACCACCTGGGAGATTGCCACAGAAGATAGAAGTAGTCTCAAGGATTGAGAAGAAGGTATCTTGGCTCGTTTGGGCTCCTAGAAGAAAATGTCACAGACTGCATGGCTGATAAGCAGCAGGAAGTTATTGCTCAGTGTTCTGGAGGCTGGAAGTCTGAGATCAGGGTGCCCGCATGGTCTGGTGAGGGCCCTCTGTGGGGTCACAGACTTCTCATATCCTCACATGGTGGAGGAGCTAGGGAGCCCTGTGAGATCTCTCTTATAAGAGCACAATCTCGTTCAGGAGAGGTCCACCCTCATGCCATCATCACCCCGAAGGCCCTACCTTCTAATGCCATTGCATTTGGGAGTTAAGATTTCAACATATGAAATTTGGTTGGACACAATCATTCAGACCATAGCAGAGGGGATGAGTAAAGACATATTTAGAAAGGATAATTTGTGAGGTGAGTTAGGGATTGGATGTGGAGCTAAGGGAGAGGATGGAGTCCGGGATGAGTCTGAGATCGGTAGTGGGGTAATTAAGTGAAAGATCACACCACCAAGATGAAGAATGTACAAAAAGCATGAGGGTGGGCGGGAAGCAACCAGGTTTAGATTTATTGAGTCTGAGATTCTTGTGGCACTTATAGCCAGAGATGTCTGGGAGGCTGGAGATGTGTGAATCTGAAGCCCTGAGGCAAAGTTTGAATTGAACAAGGAGATTTGGGAGTCATCTGCTTATTATAAAAACAGTAAAATTATGACAGAGGACGTGATTATACCCAGAACGTGTGTACAGTCCAGAAACTCAGTGTGCTGAGGGTATAGCCCTGAGAGGTGCCAATACGTATATAATGGTCCAAGGAAGAGGAACTCATGGAGAAGACTAAAATGAATGGATCAGAGGAGTATGAGGAAACTAGGAAAAGGTAGTATTATGAGTCAAGAGAATACAGAATGAAAACTTGAGAACCAGACATTTACAAACAAGCAATTCAATAATAATAATAATAATAATAATAATAAAATAAAATCCCTAACACCATTAATCATCATAAATGATTATATTTCTCTTGAATAGTTTTTTGGAGATTTGAGTAGAGAAAAATTAGGAGGTAGATGTATGTGTATGTAGTTTCTGAAAAATATGCTAGATGCCTTCAAGGGCACTAGAATATGATTAAGAAGCTCGAATTTAACTCCAAAACACAATCAATGTTCTCTCTTGATAGAACTATTTTACCAGCCCTCTTTCAAATGATTATTCTTGTTGAGGTCATTTCTGAGGAGCTCACAAGTGAGGTATAGGAGGGAGGGCAGAATATTTTTCTGAGGTAACTGAGCAGTCATTTGAAGAGGGAGGGAAAGGAGATTTGGAGGATATTTGCACGCTTGCCTACTTTTAAAGAAGAGATCACCTATGTCCTTATAGAATTAAGTGAGTTGTCAAAGTAGGAAACGAGAACATACTCAGGTTGTTTTATATCTTACTTGCTCTATTTGTAACGCCAGCTACTTTTTGACCTAGTGGTAAGCTACCATTTCCTCCTCTGTTCTATGGAATAAGGTGTTAACTAGGTATTTCTGTATATTAAGCATGTTTGGGTATGTTGTATTTGGGAAATGCCACATTTTTTAAAGAAGTTCAAACACTTTAACCTAAAGTGCATTGTGACTCAGTAGAGAGTTATAGTTTGAGCAGGTCTTGTTATTATTTGTTATGACACCTTATTGAGGAACATTTGTGGCCAAACACTTCCCAGCATGGGAAACATTGACGTAATTCATTTAACACTTCACAGGACTCTAGGACCCCCAAAAGAACTTTGCCTGGGTCCCAGATAAGTTGCTGAGAGGTGCTGGAGCTCAATGTCACTCTCTGGGTCTCAGCCTCACTCTATCACCGACCATAGGACTGGCCACGTGACGTACTTCTTTTCATGAAAGGGTTAATAGTAATGTTTACCTTCTAGGGTTGTCATGTGGATTAAATAAAATAATAATGTAGAGCCTTTGTAAAATGCCTGGCACGTAGTGAGTACTCAGTCAGTATTATAATTGTCATGATGATTATAATTAGACTTGCTATAATCTCATTTTAAAATATCTTCTCCAAAGGCACACAATAAAACAATAACCATCCTGGTCTTCCCCTCTACCCACACACCTTGTGCAGGGGAAACTAAAATTGTAAAAATTTATGTGTCAGGATAACTGAAAGTCTAGATTAAATTAATGTAGTTGGTGGTCAAGGAATATAATTAAAGTATGTTTCACAGCACATAATGCTTTAGAAAATAAGTGCCTATAAAAGCAGGAGGACTGGGTTTGAGGGTGACCAGGTTATTTGTCTAACAGTTCTTTATTGTAGCATGTTACCTGTTGCTGTGAATAGTTGCTGATTTCTATTGTATCCATTTGATGTGACTGCTGCTAATGGAACTTAATGAGTCTCCATTACTGCTGTTCAGACTGTACTGTTTTTGAATTAGATGAAACAGTGCACTAGACGGAGAGGCTCTAATTAAGCATATTTGGAAGGGAATATACATATATTTTGTGTTCTTTCCCTCATCAGCCTTGCCAATTCTAGTTTTGCAGGTTCCAGAAGGTCACGAAGCATTTGTTAAGCTTCTATTGAGTTATAGAAGTTGAATTCTATAGCAGACCCAAGAAAGAGAGGGTTCCACCCACATAGACTGTAATAAAAATGGAAAATATCACCCTCTTTATTATTTAATTCCTATGTGCAAAACTCCCAGATAGAAGAAATGGAAGATTTCCATGTGACTTGAGGGGATCTCAAAAGAGGGGATGTCTAACATTGTTTTGGGAAGTACTTGCCACAGCTGAGTGCTGAGCTCTTCATGGTATAATCATTGCTTCTCCCAGACCCCAGATAAGACTGGGGATCATTTTTTATTCCTGCATGTAGTCATATCAGCCACCAAACTGTTAGTTAGATTCCTTCCATTCCGGTTTTTTTACTTTATTCCTGTTTATCAAAGATTTTCATTATTAAGAAATTGGAAAGCATACTACTTCCTTCACTCACACATACACACACACACACACACACACACACACACACACACTGGGGGTACCAAAAACACATATACACATTTTAAGAGATGTTATCTATGCTCAAGCAGTAGTTGGCCATAATCAGAAGTGTCTGGGCCCTGATGGTAACCACTTTAAGCACCTCTTGTAATTGCAGAAGTCAAACGTGACTTGGATTCATCTTTTGTTATCGGTGTATATTGAGTATCACAATTTATACAGTTTTTTCCTTTCTTAAAATGTGTATACATTTTTCTTGGCACCCTCTGTATATTTAAAATTAAAGAATTTGTATTTTTCCCCTCCTTATACATCAAAAACAATTCTTCAAATTTATTATTCTGTGTAAACATTTTTTAACTTTTATTGTTTCTCTACTTATAAAATTTTTATACCAAATTTAAAAGTATAAAATGCAGAACCTAAAAGACACCCACCTGACCACCAGAAATAACCCAAGGAAATGGCTGTTAACAATATAAGTATGATTTTTTTTTTTTTTTTTTTGAGGGCAGTGTCACTGGCCCTCACATGTGGGACCGAACTGGGGCCACTGGCTTCCCAAACCAGCATTTAACCACCATGCCACTCGGCTGGCCCATAAGTATGATTTTTAATATTCTATCTCATAATGTAAAGAATTAGCATAGTGAAATTATAGCCTCTTTATATATGTTGTCTAGTTGAATGTCCCAGTGTTGCATCCTTGTGTGTTTACCTAATGAGGTTGAATATTTTACCATGTTTCCTTATCTGTCATATTTTATCTTTCGTGAATTGTCTGTTCATGTCCTTTGGAGTCTTTGTCATTTCTTTCCCACAACAATTTGTAAAAACTTTTGATTTATTAAGGGATACCAACACCTCATTATATTTGTTAGAATAATTTCTGACTTATTTTGTTTTAAAATTTTGTATTATATTTTTATGTGTATGTGTTTATTTTTATGTAACCAAATCTGATATATTTTGTAATTAATTGCATTCATAAACTTAGATAACCATTATTTACCACAGCTGCCATAACAAAGAACCAAAATCTGAGTGTCTTGCAAGAACAGAAATTTACTGTCTCATAGTTCTGGAAGTTAGAAGTCCAAAATCAGCATGCTGGCAGTGACATGCTTTTCCTGATGGCTCTAGGGGAGAATCCTTCCTTGTCTCTTTAGATTCTGGTGTTTGTTGGAAATTCTTGGTTCCTTGACCTATAGATGCATCACTCCAGTCATAGGTCTTCTCCCTGTATATCTTTATTTACATTGTCTTCCCTCTGTGTCCAAACTTCCCCCTTTGTAAGGATTTAGGGCCCACACTAAAGACCTTATTTTATAATAAGTTGATTACCCCTGTAAAGTCCACATTTCCAAATAAGGTCACATTTTGAGGGGTTAGGACTTCAACACATCTCTTTTGAGGGACACAAAACAAAACCCATTTCCATACAGAGATATTTACAGATCAATATTAATCAACATTTTCTTCCTTCTTTCTCTCTCTCTAAATGAAATCAGTGGTTACGTTTAATTTGACACTGTTTGCACTTTACTTTTGTGGTTGCATAGCTGAAGATGTCTTGTGTTGTTTTTATGTGAATCAGTGTCTGGATATCATAATGTTGGGTTCAAGTATTCAAAATAATTTTAAAATTTTGTCTCAGGTTTTCTCTGAATGTAGGTTTACAGTAGGTTTTGTTTCAAACTTGGAAAGCCTATTTGAACTGTAGACTTGGAAATTTTCTTTTAAGACCTATACATTTTTTTCTAATTGCATATTTGGGTATTGATTCTGTTTTTGTCATTCTGGGTTCTACCTCAGGATCTTCTTTCCCTACCAAATTAACACAGTGCTTGCCACTAGGAGATGTTCAAATGTTTGCAGATAAATTAATGAATATATGAAGAAATACAAATGGGCTGATTGGTGACATGTTTGAAGGGATAACTAGCAGGAGGCTGGGGATGTGGTTAGAAATATTAGAAATAATGGCTAGAAATTGTAGATTAGTGGTTTTTCCCCATTGCAGTGATAGTGGGGGTTACAGGAGTGGGTGGGACTACCTGAGATGACAGTATCTATTAGAGAGAGAAGATGGCAGAAGACATACCTAAATTTGGGAAGCAGCTTAGGCTGAGGAGCCCCCTGAGGATGGAAGGACAGGAAAAGAGTAAGGCAAATTCCCATTGGAATACTTAATGTGTTAATTGGTTTTCTCCCTCCTTTTATCATTAGGGCTACAGAGATGTACTTCCAACTGAAAGAAATGAATGAAAAGGTATCTTTTATAAAGGACTCCTTACTGTCTTTGGACAGCCAGGTGGGACACCTGCAGGACCTCTCTGCCCTGACAGTGGATACCTTAAAAGTCCTTTCTGCTGTTGACACCTTACAAGAGGATGAGGCTCTCCTGGCCAACAGAAAGCATTCTACTTGCAGAAAACTCCCCCACAGCTGGAGCAATGTCATCTGTGCAGAGGTTCTAGGCAGCATGGACATCTCTGGGGAGAAGAAGTACCAGTATTATAGCATGCCCCCTTCTTTGCTGCGGAGCTTGGCCAGAGGCCAGCACCCCCCAAGAGTGCAGAGGGGGTCCCTTCTTGACATCACTGACAGTCAGAGAGAGACTTCAAGCGTAAGAAATGACCAGGAAGAGCAAGAAACAGAAAAGAGTATAGTTGCTTCTAGCGTATTCCTTGACAGGCAAGGACACCCAAAGTATGGCAAGTTTCTTCTGGTCCCTTCTATTCTAAAGCAAGTTCCTTTTTCTGCAGAAACTGATTTGCCTCTGTCCAGACCATCTGTGGAAGCAGGTACAGGTGTGCTGGCAACTGAACGGGTCATCCAGAGTGAGCTCCCTGTTCACCTGACTTGGCAGACCCCAGTGGTCTCCGATCAGGACTCAGAGGCTGAACCCAAGGTGCAGTATGATGCAATTGCTCAAATACCAGGCAGACATGACAGGGGAGAGCAGGTTCTACGCACCGTGATGTGCACACCTGCTCCCATGAAAGTAGCCTCCCTCCCTTCCCAAGCTCAGAGCATGCGAACTGGAGGTGGATATGTGAACTGGGCATTTTCAGAAGGTGATGAAACTGGTGTGTTTAGTATCAAGAAAAAATGGCAAACCTGCTTGGCCTCCACTTGGAACAGTGACTCCAATCAGAGTGGACAATGCCAGAGGCAGATCCTGGACAGATCCCTCTCTGATAACTCAACAGAATTGGTCTCCAGTAGTGATGGCTCAGAGGTGGGATCAGGGCTCCAGCCAAACACATCATTTTGGATCAACCCTCTCCGCAGAGACAGGCCCTTCATTAGGAGTCATAGTTTGAAATTCCACAAGGAGGAGAAATTGAAGATCTGTAACATTAGAAGTAAGAAGTAAATATTAAAACCAAACCTCCATATTAAATCCTTTGGATTGCCACTATGTATTTAAAAACAAGCCTATGACTTTTGATTGCATTCTCATTTTTCCCGTTCTTTCAGTCCTTGTTTCTGTAAAACAAGATAGTTCCCTGTGCCACCTTAAACTCTATCCTATAAACCATTTTCCTTACAGATCTTTCAAGATCCTCAGAGAGTGGGCAGTCAGCATGGATGAAAGCCAAAACATTAACCAAGGATAGGAGACTGTCAAAGAAAAAGAAGAAAATACAAGAACTACAGGTGCCAGTAAGTGTGTCTTTTATGTTTTTGGCAATTGAGGTAGTAGCCAGAGTTAGTTTGTGTTCTCTTTCTTCTAAAGCACCACATCCACAAAATAACATTGTACTGGAAGGAGTGAAGATATAAATTTAGTAGTCATTGGAGTGGATATGCCACAATTCATTTATCAGCTCACGTGGTGAAGGACATTTGCCCGATTTTCAGTTTTTTGGCTATTCCAAACAAGGCTGTTGTGAACATTTGTGCACAAGTCTTTCTGTGGACATACGTTTTAATTTCTCTCTGGTAAATATTTAGGAGTGGAATGTCGGAGTCATATGGTTAGTAGTTGTTTAATTTTAGAAGAAACTTCCAAACTGCTTTCCAAAGTGGTTATACCATTTCACATTCCCACCAGTTTATGAGTAATAGTTTATGAGCATTCCAGCAATCTACATTTGTATCATCATTAGTGTGCTCAGTCCTTTTCATTTGAACTGCATCAGTGGGTGTGTAGTGCTATCTCATGGTGGTTTCATTTGCATTCCATAGTGACTAGTGCTGCTAGGTATCTTTTCACATGCTTATTTGCCATCCGTATATCTTTTTGGTGACATGCTTGTTCAACTCTTTTGTCCAATTTGAAAACTGCGTTGTTTGTTTTATAATTAAATTGTAACAGTTATTTATATATTCTAGATATAAGTCCATTGTTGGATATATGTTTTGAAAATATTTTCTCTCAGCTGGCAGCTTGCCTTTTACTTTTCATAAATGTCCTTTGAAGCATATACATTTTTATTTTGATCAAGTCCAATGTTCTACTTTTTCTTTTATAGTCCATGCTTTTTTATATCATATTGAAGAAAGTTTTCTAGGCCTAAGATCACTAAGAGTTTCTATTTTATTTTCTTCTAGGAGTTTTATAGCTTTTGAGCTTATATTTAGGTCCAGCACCCATTTTGAGTTAATCTTTGTACATGGTGATAGGTAACAATTGAGGTCCCATCCTTCCTCTTTCCTTTCTTCATTCCTTCCCTTCTTGAACACAGATATCAAATTTTTCTACCTTTTTTTTTTGGGGGGGGGGTAAAAAGATGATCTTTTTTTCTATTGAGTTATAATAGGAAATTAATTGAGCATTTTTGGAAATTAATTGACCAAAAATTAATTGACCATAGGGTGGATCTATTTCTGGGTTCTGTTCTTTTCTGTTTATTTATGTTTATCTTTATGCCAATGTCATACTCATATCTTGAATACTATAACTTTATAATAAGTCTTGAAATCATGTAGGTTTACCAATTTTTCTTCTTTTTCTAAGTTGTTTTGGTTACTCCAGTTTCTTTGCATTTCCACATATATTTAGAGCCAGCTTCTCAATTTTTATGGAGGAGCCTACTGGGGTAAGTGGAATTGCTGTGACTCAATTTAGGGAGGATTGGCATTTTTTTTTTTTTTTTTTTTTTTTTTTGAGGGCAGTGTCACTGGTCCTCACATGTGGTACCCGAACCGGGGCCGCTGACTTCCCAAGCCAGCGCTTAACCACCACGCCACTCGGCTGGCCCAGGATTGGCATCTTAATAATAACAAGTTTCCTGATCCATGAACATGACATATCTGTCTTTGTATTTAGGTCTTTAATTCCTCTCAGCAATGTTTTGCAGTTTTCAGGATACAGGTCTTGTACATGATTGTTAAAAATGTATCTCTAAGTATTTAATATTTTTTATTTTATTATATAAATACAATTATTAAAAATTTTTAAATTTCTGGTTATTTGTTGGTATATAGAAATATATTTACAACATTGAGGGCCGGCCGAGTGGAGTGGTGGTTAAGCACTGGCTTCGGAAGCCAGCGGCCCGGGTTCAGGTCCCACATATAAGGGCCAGTGACACTGCCCTTAAAAACAAACAAACATACAACATTGATTTTATATCCTACAACCTTGCTAAACTTACTTATTTATTTATTTGTTTGTTTATTTATTTGAGGGCAGTGTCACTGGTCCTCATATGTGGGACCTGAACCGTGGCTGCTGGTTTCCCAAGCCAGCGCTTAACCACTGTGCCACTCGGCCGGCCCTAAACTTATTTATTTTGAGTACTTTTTTTGTTGCTCCTTTAGAATTTTTATTTATTTATTTATTTATTTATTTATTTATTTATTTATTTTTTAGAGGGCAATGTCATTGGCCCTCATGGGTGGGATCCGAACTGGGGCCACTGGTGTCCCAGGCCAGCTCTTAACCACTGCACCACTTGGCCGGCCCTAGAATTTTCTATATAAAAGATTATGTTTTCTACAAATAAAGATCAGTTTTACTTTTTCTTTTCAAATCTGGATGTATTTTATTTCTTTTTCTTGCCCGATTACACTGACTAGAACCTCTAGTACAATACTGAATAGAAGTGGTGAAGACAGTTATCCTTTCCTTGTTTCTACCCTTAGCGGAAAAGTATTTAGTCTTTTACCAGTAAGTATGATGTTAGCTATAGATTTTTATGTAGATGCCTTTTATCAGGTTGAAGAACTTCCTTTCTGTTTCTAGTTTTCTGAGAATTTTTATCATTAATTGATGTTGACATTTATCAAATGCTTTTTCTGCGTCTACTTATATGATTTTTCCATTTTTATTATGTTAATACGATGAATTATATTAATTAATTTTATAATGTTAGAATTAATGTTTAGAATATTAAATCAACCTTGCTGGGATGAACCCCACTTGATCATGATGCATTATCTTTTGTTATGTGCTGTATTAATTTTACTAAAATCTTGATAAGATTTTTTTGTATCTATATTCTGGAGAACTATTAGTCTTTAGATCTCTTTTCTTGTAATGTGTTTGGTTTTGTTATCCGGGTGATGCTGGGCCTATTAACTGATTTGACAAGTGTTCCTGTTTCTTCAGTTTTCTGGGTGGGTTTGTAGAGAATTGATATTATTTCAATATTAATTATTTGGTAGAATTAACCAATGAAACCATCTTGATGGGAAAGCATTAACTACACATTCAACTTCTGTAATAGATATAAGGCTCTTCAGGCTATCTGATTCTTCCTGAGTGAGCTTTATTTGTAATTTTCAGAGAATCTGTTCATTTCACCTAAGTTGTTGAATTTATCGGCGTAAAGTGTTCGTAGTATTATCTTATTATCCTTTTATTGTCTGTGCAATCTGTAGTGACATCTTTCATTCCTAATATTTAAAATTTGTGTTTTCTTTCTTTGTCTCATGATCAGTTTGGCTACAGGTTTATCTGTTTTATTAATCTTTTCAAAGAACTAACTCTTGGTTTCAACTTTTGATTTTTCTCTGAATTTTATTTAATTGATTTCTGCTCTTAAGTTTATTACTTCTTTTGCTCTGTTTATTTTGGGTTTAATTTGCTCTTTTTACCCCCTAGTTTGTTAAGAGAGAAGCTTTGGTTCTTGATTTGAGACTTTCAGGCATTTAGTGCTATAAAATTCCCTCTAAGTATTATTTCAGCTATATCCTACAAATCCCAATATATGATGTTTTCATTTTCATTTAGTGAATATTTTTGTTTATTGTTAGGAAGCCTTAGACCTGAGTTAGCTATTCTACAGTACTTCACCTTTCATGATCTTAATGCCCTGTTTCACTTGTTAATTCTACACATATTTTTTCCATATAAATAATCTTGATACATTTTTTACACATATTTTTTCCATATAAATAATCTTGATACATTTTTTAAAGCACCTCAGCTCTTTTTAGAATGAGAAGCAGAAGCAAAGAGGTAAATGTTGAGACAATGGTATGAGATCGCTGAGAGATGTAGCTTGATAAGGAAGGCTCTTTTAGGAAAAAATGCCATGAGTTTGTGAACCCCATGAAATTTAAATTTAAGTAGATTTGTTTTTGTGGAATAGTTAAAATGGCCAGAGTTCAACTAGGAATTGCAACTGAGCTCAAGTACTAATAAGTTTCATTTGCTTATTGTTTTGTAGTTTACCAATTAACCTCATTTCTTCTCTGCCCCTGGAAAGTACATAAGGCATCATTATTATTGGCTATGTATTATTTTAATAACGAGGGAACGGGACTCACAAAGTAATTTGCCCAAGTTCATATAGCCTCTAAGTGACAGAGCTAGAATTCCAACCCAAGTTCTTTGAGATCCAAGCCTTATGGTTTTTTTTTTCCCCCTTTTGTTTCTCTATACCATTGGTTCTCAAATTGTGGTCTCGTCAGCAAGGAAACTTACTAGCGATTCAAATTCTCCCTCCACCCAGACCTATTGAATCAAAGATTCTGGGCGTGGGGCCCAGTGTTCTGTGGTTTAGCACAGGTCCTGGGCGATTCTGATGCACATTCAACTTTGAGAAGCCTTGCTCCCCCCACCCTGGTTCTCAGTCAGGGTTGCAAATAGAAAAGTCCCGTGGATGCTTGTGAACTGCCAGCATGAGGGATGGGAAGTCCACGCTTCCTCCTAGGTGATTCTAAAGTGCAGCCAGTGTTAACAACTACTGCTCTTCACCATGGTACCTCTGTTAATGTAACTCGATGTTTTCAGATTTCACTGTGTTCCAATGAGTGTCTTTCTCTCCAGGCCATAACAGTCAATGCCTGCTTTCAGAGTGACCAATCAATTTCGGAGCCAGGAGAAAATAACATCTTAGAAGGAGAAGAGTGCAGGAAGAACTGGCTGACGGTGTCCAGAGTTAGTCAGTTAAGTATGTAACAGTCTGCACTCTTGGATCCCTAAAACTCTGGTAGAGTCTCCCCTGCCAGGCAATGGTCTTAGGCCACTGGTGGTCCTTGCTGTTCTTTCAATTGGAGATGAGGGAATGAGAGGCCGACAATACCCTTTTAGGAAAATAGTTCTTTTCTGTTTTTAATTTTTATGAAAGTGGCAAAATTTCCACTTGTTTAATAGAATAGTTATCAGAATCCAGAAAAGAAAAATTAACATTTAGATAGTATTTTATGTTCAGAGCTGTTGAATCTGGCTCAGTGTCCCTTTAGTCTGATTTATATGGTGGGGTTTGTCTAATTTTATAGTTATAAGGTTCATGGGATATTGATACGGACACTTACATAGAGCTCAGTGGATCAAGTTGAGTTGTTATTTATTTACTACTGATGACAAATAGTGTTTATCCCATAAACAAGTATCCCTTAAATTTAATAATCATGGTGTGTGTGGAGGATAGAAGATGGGTCAACCAGCTAGGAATGAAGACCATGATCTAAGCATAGAATGTGAAATAAGCCTGGACAGGGAAGATGAGGGCAGATTATGAACTGAATTGAGAGCAATAATTAGAACTTTGAACCTCTTGCATTAGATAATAAGGGAATTTACTAATTTTTAAAGAGACTATGCAATTAAGGGCTCTTGAAGATTTAAAATTATGTGAAATACTAAACTTAAGGTGCAAATAGACATTGTATTGAACTCTATGTTATTATGCTCCTTGAAACTTGCTTGTTCTTATGGTTGGTGGTTTCCAACCAATGGGCAATGGCCAAGGATTTTGCTAACCATCAAACAATGCATGGGAAGCCCCACCCCTAACAAGGAGTTATCCAGCCTAAAATGTCAAGGTTGATAAGCCCAGATTTATATTTTAAAAATACTCAATTGTCTGTTAAAGCACTGAGAACCAAGTGGGCTCCAAGCCAAAAGAGACATTAGGAATTAAATTATTCAGAACATCCTCGTTTTACAGATATGAGTTGAGAGCTGAATTGGCTTGCCTTAAGTCACACAGTTTAGTAGAGCCCATAATTTTGAATAAATCAAATCCTATACCTAAAGATATGATTCTAGGACCAATTATAAATGTATTCATTTTATTTATTAATGTATATTTATATTATGTATATATATTTTAAAATAAATTGGTATTTAGGTTATTATATATCGTTCTTATTTAAATTATTTAAATTCTTTTTTTATTGAAGTATAATTGACATATAACATTGTATAAGTTTCAGGTGTATAACATAATGATTTGATATATGTATATATTATAAAATGATTACCACAACAAATTTAGTTAACATCCATCACTACACATAGTTTACAACTTTTTTCTCTTGTGATGGGCACTTTTAAGATTCAACTTTCAACTATACCATACAATATTATTAGCCATAATTACCATGTTGTACATTATATCCCCAGGACTTATTTATCTTATAAGTGGACATTTATACTTCTTGACCACCTTTAGCCATTTCACCCACCCTCCTCCCCTGAAACTATTTAAGTTCTTTCCAATGAATTTCAAAACAGAGAAAGAAGGGGATGGCAGGAGGAGTCTTGGAAAGAATCTCATTAAGTCCGATGATCAGAAAGGGTGAGAAGACCTAGGGAAATAGCCCAGGTGCCTGGCTAATCTGAGGAGGCAAAGAAGCCCAGTGTCTTTATTGAAACACATCCTGAGTTGAGAATCTTATTTTTTTGAAATGTGTCTGAGTTGAGTTAATTGAAACATAATTTAAAAATAAATAAAGCCTTGAGGGTGGGAATTCACCTGTCAGGTAGTTCTCTTTAAACAAAAGTAAAGTTCTGAAGAAATTAACAGTGAAAAGGAAAAGTATATTTTGGGGCCGGCTGAGTGGCTCAGTTGGTTAAGAGCTTGCTCAAGAGTGTGATCTGAGCTCTGAGCAACAGTAGTATGATGCCCAGCTCCAGCTGAGCTGCCACTGAGCTGCCAACAGGTGGCAGGATGGCTCAGCTAAAAAAAAGGGTATTTTTAGCTTTATCTGTAGGTATTTTATTTTAATTATAATTTACTTTAATTATAATACTGTGCTATCATTGCAACCATAATTGTCATAATTTTATGATATTACAAAGAATATCCTATATGAAATTTTGTGATTTTACAATAGATTCTTTTGTACTTGTATGATTTTTTTCCCCAGCACAACTTCATTAGGGAACAAAAATACAACTGTTATCTCCTACATTTAATTAATAAGTATTATTCTTGGAATTAATCCAACCACTTTGTCAGTGACTCTGTGGGTACCAGATATTAAAAAATAATAACAATGATTCTTGTTACCTTTTCTGAAAAAACGTCTGAAAATGAAACCCATTTGCCAGCATTCCTTTCAATTTTTTTTGTTTATTTCTGCATTTTTTTAAAAGTAGCTACCATGTTGCTTGATGCAATTGTTAAGGAAGGATTTCTAACAATTTGGAACTACACTTCCACTTATTTTATTTCATTTATTTATTTTTTGAGGGCAGTGTCACTGGCCCTCATATGCAGGACCCGAACCAGGGCTGCTGGCTTCCCAAGCCAGCGCTTAACCACCGTGCCACTTGGCCGGCCCTACTTTCGCTTATTTTAAATCGTGGATGATAGGGTGCTGGAGAAGGTGTTTTATAGGAGGGCAGGTTATGGATAATTTAATTCTTGACTTTGATAGAAAAGTATAAAGTTTTATAAATGTACAAGTAACTACTAGAGAATAAAAATAGGATATATAGCTTTCAACTACTTGAAAAAGAGGACAAAGGAATCTTGGTAAAACTTGCTAAAAAGAGGAAAATATTCAAATTTTATATTCAAATTTAAATGAATGCACTATGTTCAGATCTTTCTATTTGAGAACTATGATTTCAATGTAACACATTTTCATGTTTTCTCTAACTTTTTTTTTCCTTTTAACAAGGTCTAGAACCTAGTGCATATCAGAAAATGAAAACTAAAGAAATTGAACGGCATGCTATACAAGTCAGTGATTATCTAAAGCTGTCTCAAGAGGTAAAAACCTTATTGGTACTCGTACTTTGTAAAAAAACATTCATGCACACAGCACTTCTCTAACTCCTTAACTGTGGCTGGTATACTTTCATGTCCCTTACTTGGCTTCTACATATTACATTTAAATCTTCACTTTGAATATTTGCTGAGTCTTTTCACCCCCCCCATTCCCCACTTTATTCTCTCCTAGTTCTTCTTTATGCAATTTATCTGTTCACTCAATAATTTATCCCGCGTATTTTCAGCATGAAAGAAAGAATACAGGAAGTTTTGAAACTGTTTTAATATATATGAAAGTTGCCAATGTGGAAGTAAAATAAGATATTTCCAAAATGCTTTTAAGAGGTACAGCTAGAATCAACATATAGAAGCTACTGGGAGACAGATTTCAGCCCAATTTGAGGAGGAATTTTTAGCAAGTGAAGCTTTCCAAGGATGGAATGGTTTATTTCGGGAAATACTGAGTTTATCACTTAGTGAGGTTAGTCAAAGTGGCTGAGCAAACCTCTCTGCAGATGTGTTGGAGTCCCTTCGGGGTGTGGGCATTGCAGGGTGAAGGACCCTCAGTGTTTCTCTAACACTGACGATCTGCACCTTTGGAAGTCTGTTTTTCTTACCACCTACAAAAATGTGCCTGTTTTACTACCATCTACCATGTGGGGAATTTGATGTAGTTAGACTAACCAAGGAAATCTAATTTTGTTTTGGTTTGAACATTATCTCTATGAACTTGGGAACTATATACACATTACCTGTATGACTGTATGCTCGCAACCTCAGATGTTCATGTAGGAATGTTACCTGTGAAAGGTTTTGAGAGTGAAATGTTAAGACTGCCTGCCCTGTCAAATCCTGGCTCTGCCACTTCCTAGATTTCAAAGCTCTGTACATTAATTAACCTATGAGTTTCAGTAGCTGTATCTCTAAAATGGGGCTAATGATATTCTGATGAGATTATTGATAGTGGATAATAAAAATAACATCAATGAAAATGCCTAGAGTGTAGGTTTCATGAAATAATAGTTGAACCTAAGTAGGAAATAGAATGAGATAATTTCAGGGTAAGGTTATTCTAAATAGTCAACTGAAACAATAACCTCTTGATGATAGGACATAATAATGTAATGATTGATGTTTCCTGTCAACGGTGACCTTCATTTCTTCTTTCATGTTATTAACTGATTTTGTATGTTCACTCTCATTTCTGTGAAAATCTGTATATTGCATTTTCTCTTTGATGTCCTCATAAAAGTAATTTCATTCTGTTAAAGTCTGTCAACACATTGAGTTACTCTGATTTTGTGCCAACATTATGCATTTTTCTAGCCTAGGCTTAGTATGTTTAGTAAAAGAGAAATGTTCAGCTAGAAGAAGGAGGGGGGGAAAAAGAGCTATACCCTCCAAAGAGTGTGTTTTGTAAATGTGTTACTGGAAGCTTGGGGCGGGAGAATGTTGGGTGAACATGTAATGACCTTGCCCTTCTGCCCAGGATCTGAGTAAAAACTCCTTGTGGAATTCCCGGAGCACCAACCTCAATAGAAACTCCCTGTGAGTATTTCTGAATGTCTGTCTGGAAGCACCTTTGGCTTCTGTTTTTTTCTAACCCAATTGGGAACACAGGTTTAGTTTGGTTAAAAAGGAGAAAGAAAGTGTGTGTCCAAAGACAATATTTTTCTTTTGTTAGCAAGAGTGAAAGTCATAATTTTTCTCCCAGTTTTCCTGCTTCTGGCAATAAGATCTCATTTCAGTGCCTTTTTAGAATATAATGAAACATCTTATTACTTCAGCAAATTAAACATTTGTGTTTTCACTGTCAAAAAAGCACACCTGTCATAAGTAGCATCATATCTTTTCTGATAGACGATTTTGAAATTTTCATTAAAGAGTAGAAATGAAACTGTCTCGCCAAAGAAAAAGACTTAGACTGAATACCTGATTATGTTTTTTTCTTAAATTTAAAAATAATTCGTGTTTAAAATTTTTTTTTCTTCTTGTTTATGAGGTTAATCTTTTTTTTTTTTTTTTTTTTTGAGGGCAGTGTCACTGGCCCTCATATGTGGGACCCGAACTGGGGCCCCTGGCTTCCCAAGCCAGCGCTTAACCACTGCACCACTCGGTGGGCCCAAGGTTGATCTTTTTTATTTTTGGTTCCTCATTCCCATCCTAAGTGTTTGTCAAGACAATTACTCTTTGAGAAGGACAGAGATAGAGAGAGAAAGGAAGATAGGGATAAAAAGACAGAGTAGAGATAGAGAATTCACATGATTGTAGACTTGAGTATCCTCCTGAAATTTTATTTATTCAGAGAAATAAAATTTGAAAACCAACCAAGCAGAGATTATTCTATTTTTTTGGTCATGTTTCTGAACTTTTCCAGTTACATCATCAAATTAACTATCCATATAGCCATAGGAGCAAAACCATTTACTCTGCAAAAGGCCAGTTGATACCAACTGGGTGGATTGTGACTTTCAGTTTGCAGTCAGCTCCACATGAGATGGCCTTTTCCCTGCAGCTGCCCTCACGGTCTCTCTGTGCAAGGCTTCCTCTGGTCTAAAGTGCACATGACTTTCTTCTCCCTAAGGTTCAGTAGTTTGTGTTCATGCAAAGTAGTGGGTTATTGCAGCATGAAATTAAACAATAATTGTAATTGTACTTTCTTCCCCGAGGACCTTAAATACTGGAAATATTCTTTGAATGCATTTATTCAGACTTGCCTGTGGCTACTTGTGCACTTAAGCAGGCAGGGCAAGTAACAATTTAAAGAAAGCTAATCTCAGCCTGTGAACATTTAGGGGCCACGTGGGCTAATGAAACTGATTTGTAGGCTTGTCTGGAGACATACACAGACTAATTTGTAGGCATCTGCTTTGCATAATTCAGGAACCCTTTAATTTAATTGATCCAGAACAACACAAACACAGTTAAATCTTATATATGTTGTGTGATCACATAGCTAATTAAAACCAAAACCAACAACTGGTTTTCAGTTAGCTTAGGGCATATACAGTAAATGAATTACATGCGTATCTGGTGCTCATTTTTCTATGAAAATAATTATACGGCTGTAAACTATTTCTCTACTGATAAAGGTAGGGATCGGATGTAATTGATACTTTCCTTTCAAAGAAATATATATACACACACACATATATACATATAGACTGTATTGTTACTGTCTAACATATTTTTCCTTTGATCACTGAAAAATTTAAATCATTGTCTAAATAACTTTAATTTTTTAAACAGGTTGAGGAGTTCTAATGGAGTTGGCAGTAAGTTTTTCTATTTAAACATTTTATTTTTTCATCTTTTTTAATGATGAGTTTTACTCTTCTGCTGAGATTTTCATAGTTCTTGAAGTTCTATGATTTTTGTCTACTGTGCAAAGTAGGAAGTTCAGTAGAAAGTAGAAAGTTGACTGTCTTTCTCCAGATAATCAGGACTGATATCTGGTTTAAAATTTTTGCATTACCTGTTTTTGACTGATTTTCCACTTTCTCTGGGACTGAGGGTATAGCCACTGAGCTCATTTATACTGTTTAACCACTCTTGCTGTCACTTTTAACATATTGCTCATTAAGGCCATTCATAAAATTGTATGTGGATACTTTTTCCTATATGACTTCAGTAGGACTCTGTCCCAAATGGCTAAGTAGAGCTAAGCCATGTGAGAAAACTCCCTAGTAAAGTCACTCTCAATAGCTACTGTCAAACTTCACCACAACCTATGAGCTCTTTTTCCATATTCTTGACTCCTTGATATAGATTGGGCACCTTCCTCTTCTATGACCTTATTTCTATACAAAAGAAGAAAATACTCTTTTTCTTGATTTTTACCTAGCTTTCAAACTGCCATTCGTGTCCCTCCTGCACCTCCAAATTAATTGATAAAGTATTAACATTTGAGCATCAGCCCATGGTGTCAGTCCCTACCACTCAACTGGAACTCCACTCTAACAGCTAAGTCACACGATCCCCTCATCAAATTCATGGCATTTGACATTGACCATTTTACCCATTTTCTAAGTTTCCATGAGGCTATTCTTCCATAGCTATTCTTCTTTTACTTTGTTGACTGACTCTTGGTCTCTCTGATAGCTTCCTCTTCTGTCACCCAAGCTGGAAACCTTAGTTATTTATAGTGCCTTCCATACCACCACTCTTAGCTATCAACTTTGTCTTCTAATTCTATATTATCTCCACCCCCATCTTTAGAAGCTGTCCGTTTTGCTCTACCCCACTGCTCCTGCCTTAAAGCCTCCAACATTTATTTTCCTAAATAAAAAGAGTATACTTTCTTTTGCCCTTGATATTGTGTTAGCATTGTGGTAGTTTTCTTTCCCATTAAACTTTCCCATGTTCCTACTGGATTTTTCTTTCTGAACAATCAATCATCACTTAAGTGGAAACCTTCAATGACTTCCCCTTACCTACAGGATGGGCTGTAAATCACTTAGTCTTTCTCCTGACAGACTGTCCTCAGTCCAAATTTCCAGGCTCATGTTCATAGACCCTTACATTCAATATTTATGCTATGCAGAATATGACCACCCACCTATTAACACCTCCACGTGGTGTCTAGAAGGCATCTCCACCTTCCTTCTCCCCCATCTCAGGAAGTGGCACCTTCATCCATCCAGTTGCTGAGGCCAAAGTCTTATAATCATACTTATCTCCCATTTTCTCACATATCTGCAGCTTACCTAGCAGTAAGTGCTTCCAAATATATCAAGAATATGATCTGTTTGCTGCCTCTACATACCACTCTTTATCTCTTCCCTGGATTACAGGATGGCCTCCAAACTATTGCTTTCCATTTCCAGAGTGCAGGCAGAATAATTTTTAAGCTGAAAGTCAAATTGAGTCATTCTTCTGTTCAAATGGTGTTGTTCCATTGCACTCTGTAAAAGCAGTCTAAACATGGTCTCCAGGACCAGTTAGTCAGCTCCCCCCTCCTCCAACTCTCCCACTTCATTTTTTTTTTTTTTTTTTTTTTTTAGCTGAGCCATCCTGCCACCTGTTGGCAGCTCAGCGGCAACTTAGCTCGGGCTGGCCTCGAACAGCTGTTAGCTCAGAGCTCAGCTCGCACTCTTGAGCAAGCTCTTAACCAACTGAGCCACTCGGCCGGCCCCTTTCATTTTCTCTCAGGACAGTGCTCTGGTCATACTCTCCTCCTTAACACAGCCAGCACGGTCCTGCCTCAGGGCATTTGCACTTGCTGTTGCCTCTGCCTGGAATGCTCTTCATTTATCCATAAGACTTTCTCCTCTCCTCCTTCAGGTCTATGCTCAATTTTACCCTATCGAAGAGGCCTTGCCTTACACCCTATATAAAAATAGTAATCTCCCTATCTCTCACACTTCCTAACACTCTTCACTTGATATATAAATAAAATACTATGTACATTATATATTATTTTGTTTATTTTTTATTTCCCTTTACTAGAATGTAGTCAGAGACTTTATCTGTGTTCATTACTACTCTTTCTCTCAAGCATAGACCAATGTCTAGTACATAGTAGGTGTTCAATGAATGTGTTGAATGAATGTGAACAAGATCTCACAGCCCCTTAAGTGGTAAAGCCAGGATTCACTTAGATACCCATACTCTTTAAGTATTTCCCATTATTTGTCTATGAAGTTTCCAGAAACTTCTGTATACACCTTTATTGTATAACTTAGCAAACTATATTGTGATTATAGTTTACGTGTCTTTCTTTCCCAGTGTTTTATATTTGCTTTCCTCTAGGGTGGGAGACACATCTTATTCACATCTGTCACACCTAGTATGACCTATAGTGGGGGCTGAATATTTTATTATTATTAATATTATTGAATGAACTCCAAAAGGAAAAGGCTTTTCTGCTGATCCCACTTTTTACCAAGCACCCCCAAAGGAAGGGATTTTTGTTCCTTATCCAGCAAGAAGAAGCCAGAGAGATCTATGAAATTGGGCTCATTATGCTTCTTACTCTACTAGGTATAAAGCAGTTACCACCATGAGACTGAAATTCTCCACTTTAATTTTGATTTTATGAAATGGCAAAACTGTTGCAAAGGATTTCTCTGGAGCCTTGTAATTTAGGAATGGAGCACATAGAGGAGTTAAACTTGCAGGAGATATTCCCAGCACAGTCCTTCTGTAACCAAACAAATCCCTTGGTGTCAAATTCTCTACCCGTTCCTTTGTCTCTGGTATATACCTCTTAATGTGTTTCCATCATTTTGTTGTCATTTTAGGTCAGTGAAGTCGTCTGCTAATAACTTGGTATTAATAATGTCTTTATATGGGTACTGCTTCTTGGTAGGGAGCTCAGAGAATTGTGTTTCTGGGATGTCATGAAGTGTGATGGGCAGCTGATTGCCTTCTGCAACCCAGAGGTATAATTGGTTCAGAGGAAATACATCTTTGAGGCTAATATTACCTGTCTTTCTTCAATTCCCTACATAAATATGTTTGGAGATATTGCATTGATGATTGGAAGCTGTCAGGATACCATGTGCAATAATGTGGTTAAAGGATATTAGGCAATCTTTCCCGAATACCAAGAAGCCATTCTGATTAACCTGTTCAACAATAACTTTGAAGGCAATATATTCAGAGGCATGTATTTATCTCCAGACAAGTAATTAAAATGCCAATCTTCTCTATAATTTCAGAAATCTCAGCCTCCTTAAAAAGCCCTCAAGAGTCTCACCATCATTATTCAGGTAGGATGCATGTGCACAAAGACATGTCAACTGAGCTGAATGTCTGTGATTCTGCATCGTAAACAGAAACTTTGATGAATTTGTAGTATTGATATAGCTCCCAACTGGGAAAGTTGTTCACTCTGATGAGAAGAACTTTTAGATTTCTTACCTTGCCATTGATTTGGAAAAAAACGGATTTAAGAAAATGTTGGTTTTAAAAAAATGTTTGTTTGTATTGGCAAGTTCCATATTGTGAAGAGGAAAGAGGAAAGATGATCTTGAGATCTAACAATTCCTTGCAAGCTCAAAGCCAGCCTAAAGCCCAAAGCCAGAGATCTCCACATTTTGAATTAGGGAAGAGATAGGCCTGAGACTAGTTTTTGAGGGAAGGTTTTGTACCTTCACTGGGCCTTCAGTGAACATAACCATTGAATGAATGCCAATCCCACAGAATAAGTTCAACAAAGATACCTTACAACGATATTATTGAACAAGATGTCAAGGGTCTTGACTCTCTCTCTCTTTTTTTTTTTTTTTTGAGGGCAGTATCACTGGCCCTCATATGTGGGACCGAACTGGGGCCGCTGGCTTCCCAAGCCAGCGCTTAACCACTGCGCCATGCCCAAGTGTCTTGACTCTCTTAAGCAACATCACTTCACAGTGCTTTAAGTGTTTTTCTTTCATGGTGGGAGTCATTGCACTTGCCCTTCCCAAGGAACAATCTGCCAATGGGCTAGTTGAGAATTAAGAGGGAAACACTTTGAAATGCAAAGCAATATAACCACCAACTGGCCTCATGCCATTAGGTAGTCTTTTGGGCGTCATTGCTCGCAGCATTGGATGAGATAATACACAAGCAAGCTTTTTACACGATCTGAAGCTTAGTACATGAGTAAGAATTTAATAGTGTGATAATTACCATTCTTATTATATCAAGGTTATATGGTTGGGGTCCAGTAATAGACTGCCTTATCCTGAATTCTCCTCTGTAGTGAATAGTGCTTCAGTGGATTCTAGGCGCCACGACCCAGACTCTTAAAACGGAGTCTTTCAGCTCAACTGCAATCCATTATTTTGACTCCAGCTGTCAATTTAAGAAAGTCTCTGGTGAGGAATACCGTAACTCATATTGACTCCGCTCTGTTAGGATGTGGCTCTTAACAGGAAAATGCAGATCACTTGCTTCTAATTAAAATTGGTCTTCAGCTCTCTCTGGGAAAAGAAGGTGAACTGTGCAAAGTCAACAGTAGATGTCCCCACAGTCCACTGTGCATTAGATTTACTCTAGAAAAGGAAAACCAGAGAAATGAGGACCACAGATTAAAGAGCCCTTTAAAAGAAAGTTCCATAAGTGTATGGATTTGTATGTAATCTGGCATTCAGGAGAGTGAAGGTGAAAGCTCCACCTCAGACCATGTTATGTAATCTCATATAATCTGTGCCTAAGACTTGGATATCCTAACTGTTTAAGGCATAGTTCATTGAAAATACTGTATTATAGATAATATTTTTGATAAAGGTAAAAATAAGGGGATCTTTGAAATGAAATATTTTAGTATTATACGAATGTATTGAAATGGGAGGCTTTCTATAGATTCAACCTACTAGTGTGTACTTAAAGTCTGTTTTTGTAAATTTGTTTTTGTTTACAGCCATTGAAAGGAACAATTTAATGAGGCTTTCTCAGACTATACCATTTACACCAATTCAACTCTTTGGTGAGTGTCATTTCTACCTGCTTGAGGCTGTGCCAAGGGCAGAGGCATAAGTAGGAGTAAATCAAAGGGGAAACCACTTTGAATCACTTTAGTTGAAAATTTTGTTTTGCAGATGGTAGCAGTTTAGTGAGATTAATTTCCTGAAACAGAAACTCTTGTTAACCAACCGGCTGGCATCTAGGGTCAAAATCTAATACTATGCGGATAGGACCAATAATGAGCAGCAGTTGGGAAAAAGACAATAATGTTGCACCTGGCATTCACTGATTTAAGGCTGGAAGTAAATAGGAAAGAAAGGAACCAACCAACCATGTGTAATAAACACAGAAGAAAGTGATAAATGTCAATATGGTAAAAGCTACAGGCATCTGAAGAGAAATGCTTTGTATATTGTTTTTTATTTGTTTATTTTGTGTAAGCTAATTTCTTAGCTCAGACAGCAAACATCATTTTCAAAGGCTGGAGTAGTAAAGAAAAGCAAGCTCACGTTAGACAAGGCTACCAGAATTTCTCTGTCCAGCCGATTGACAATATAACCAGGGTCCCCACACTGTCCTAGATCTTGATTCTCCTCACACTTTTCACATGGGGACAGATCAAGTGGCTTCTGATTATTGATGCAGATGCCTTCTCCTTCCACTTGGCTCCATGGCTGGTTTCGTAACTCAGTAACTTGCTCTAAATCCTCTAGGTACTAAGAACTCCAAAGAGATCTTCAGTGGTGTTTATCTGGGCACCAAGCATAAACACTTGAAAATATGTTACTAAGCATTACCTAGACATTTTTTTTAGTAAGCAATTAAATGCAAGAGTGAACAAATAGATTCCTTTCTTGGTAAACTAGTACAGTGTTCACAGACAACAAAAGCCATTTGAAGCAGAGGTGAAAGGAGAGAAGTAAACACAGGCTGGACAGAAATTGTGTATAGAATATGTTACTTCTGTTAGGAAGCATTGAACATTGTGTTAGGTGGGGTCTAGGCTGAATTCTTATTGTTCCCTGTTGAACAGCCTAAGAGCAAAAGCTGTATAGCAGTTGAAGAGCATTTTGTGTCTAAAATCTTTTAAGTGGAATTAAGTTTGTATCTGAGGTTCCAGTTCACATTAGCCAGGTTAACATATTTAGTCTTTACTCCTAAAGACGGGAGAGTTACTTTCATACCCATTTTACTAATGAGAAAAGTAAGGCTCTAAGTAACTTGTCCAAAGGCACAAAGGATGGAGGGAGAATCTTGGGGTATGACGTTGATTCTGTCTAACTCAACTGGGTTAAAGCATGCATTCTCAATGGGGTGCTATCACCTCCAAGAGAGGAAAAAAAACATCCTTTTTAAAATATATATAAAGCACCGTGTATACAGCACACAAACAGATATACAGTAAGTATATCTTTGGTATTAAAATGTCATGGGAGGGGCATTTTAGAAAAATGAGAAGAAATGTCTAATAATGCTCACATGGGGGATGGTAATGAAAAACATGGGCTGAGCTATCACTTTAGAAGTATTTGAATTTTAACGAAAGAAGCATATCTTTACTACTTTGACTTTGTTTTTGTCCAGCTATAGTCTACAATAAGAGCAACTTAATTCTTACATATCATCCAATGCTTTCTCCCATCTTCCCCTCTGCTTCTTTATTGGACAATAAATAACATGGAAACATGGCCAGATCCATGTCTTTGTTTTCTACTTGTTCCTGTGTAGGTGAAATTCTCATACTCTGATCATTTGGGAAACTGAACTGATTCTGAGTTAATATTTAGGATGCTATCCATGTCACAGACAAGGGATCTCACTGAACTCCTCACCTTCACTTCTCTTTGCAGCAGGAGAAGAAGTAACTGTGTATAGGCTGGAGGAGAGTTCCCCATTGAATCTTGATAAAAGCATGTCTTCTTGGTCCCAGCATGGGAGAGCTGCAATGATCCAGGTGTTGTCCCGAGAGGAGATGGATGGTGGCCTCCGCAAAGCCATGAGAGTCATCAGTACCTGGTCTGAGGATGACATTCTCAAGCCGGGGCAGGTGTTCATTGTGAAGTCCTTTCTTCCTGAGGTTGTGCAGACATGGCATAAAATCTTCCAGGAGCATACTGTGCTTCATCTTTGCCTCAGGGTAAGTCAGAGACCCAGAGCCTAGATGGATAGGTCTAAGAAAGGAGCTCTCACTACATCCTGAATGCGGGTCATTATCTTTAACCCAAAGGATAGCCTATCCTTTTTTGAAAGTGGTGGTATTTTGTTACTTTGGTTTTGTAGAGCTTTTGCTTTTGGAGTTGGGAATGGTGAGAGTTGAATAAAGTTGAAAATCTCTCTTCAAAGGCCTCTAGAAAGTATGATCATTAGTTAGTAGGCAAGTGATAGTAAACCAGTATTTTTATCAATGCTCCTTATTTTGTAGGAAATTCAACAACAAAGAGCTGCTCAAAAACTGATCTATACCTTCAACCAAGTGAAACAACAAACTATTCCCTACACACCAAGGTGAGGAAGTATTGGTACTCTGGCTCTTCATTTTAAGTACGGATTTCTATCAATTTCTTCTTAGCGCTGTTAGTCATGAGAAATATAAGACCCATGGGGAAGTTCCTTATGACTTATTTTTGGGTTCTTCCTTCCATAATTCTGGAGACTGGTAAAAAGAGAATTAGACATCCCAAGGATACGTAAGGTACTGAATTTATGTGAGTGGAAAAGATAAGTTCAGGCAGAGGCCATGACTAACTTCTCTATGTGAAACAGGCAAATCCTTGGTATAGTTATTAATATCCAGGAAAAATATGGCAGAAAAACATTTATATTTTAAGCATAATTTCTTCCTCTAATATCTTATAGATATTAGAAACTTTATACGAATGAACCCTTGTTACTCTCACTTGATTGTCTCCATACACTTGCATTCATTTACCAAGACTGAGTATAATTCAGTGCTGAGGACTTATAGTAATGTTTTACATTTTGTTTACAAAGAATGTTATAGAGCACAGCAAGAAAAGTTGAGTTTGGTACTCATAAAAGAGTTTCCTGAAAGGGGGTGGAGGGAGGCGTAGGATAACCTCCAATCTTTGCTTTCTGTTGAAAGCAAGGATATGTGCATTGAGGCTGCATCAGACCAGAGCTGGGTCATCTCCCCTGCTGCTGACTGTTCAGTAATGTAAGTCCCACCTTTGCTGCCTGGTGGGGAATCAGTGGCCTCTTTTTTCATCCTCATAGGTTCCTGGAAGTTTTCTTAATCTACTGCCATTCAGCCAACCAATGGTTGACCATTGAGAAGTATATGACGGGGGAGTTCCGGAAGTACAATAACAACAATGGTGATGAAATTGTCCCCAGCAACACCTTGGAGGAGCTGATGCTGGCTTTCTCTCACTGGACCTATGAGTATACTCGGGGAGAGCTGCTGGTTTTAGATTTGCAAGGTGATTGATAACCTATGACTTGATACAACAGGCGTGAGGCAAAATTCAGAAAACATCGACCACAGAATGCTTTCTCTATGTCATTGTCACCTACATTTGACCCCGGCTATTTCTTTACTCAAAGCCATGGTGAAGGTCTTTCAGTGGAGACATTCCAGGGCATACCTTTGTTTTTTAATTTGAAAACTAAAAGACGGCATCTGTTTTCTGAATTTATTTAGTATTTGTGAAACTATCCTAAGTGGGAATAACCAGGCAGGTGTCCCGAGAGATCTTGCAAGAATCAGGATGGGTAATGTTCGGTGCTCCTCTAGTTTAGAAAGGAGGTGGGGCCATTCGTTTCAGACTTTGTACAGTGATGATCATGAGTGCCTACTTTGTTGTTTTCCACTTAGATCAAGGGAAAAATATAGATGATTAGCTGCCTAAAATTAAAAGACATCTGGGCTGGCTGAGTGGCTCAGTTGGTTTAAGAGTTCAATCAAGAGTGCGAGCTGAACTCTGAGCAATAGCAGTTCAATGCACAGCCCGAGTTGAGCTGCTGCTGAGCTGCCAACAGGTGGCAGGATGGCTCAGCTAAAAAAATAAAAAATAAAAAAGTAAAAATAAAATTAAAAGACATCTAAACTTTGATCTAAATGGGGAATGACTTTTGCACCAAAATTTCCGGTTTTGTGGTTTACCTTGGACTTATGTTCGTAATAACACTTAAGCATACATTTATACACACAGGAAAGTTTAATTTCTGGGGATTTTCCATGATTTTTTTTTTCTTTTTTTTGAGGGCAGTGTCACTGGCCCTCATATGTGGGACCCGAACTGGGGCCACTGGCTTCCCAAGCCAGCACTTAACCACCGTGCCACTCGGCCAGCCCTGCATTTTTTATGATTTTGAGCTCATTGCTTTAGCAATTTATAATTTAGGTTGCTCTCTTTGCTGTGTACCTTGATATGACAGTTCATGCAAGTACAAACTCAGCCTGAGATGATGCAGTGCACTCTTATTTAATGGAAGCCTTTGATCAGTGCATCTCCCCACTATCAACGGCTCACATGTGACTTATAATCCTGCAGCATGAAGCAGAGTATCTCTAGCAGTCTTTCCTTGCAGGGACAGAACGAAATATGTATTAAGGTCAAAGTTTAGTTCCTGGGCCCACTGACTGGAGCTTTGCTTTTAAATAAGGGATTTAGCCCAGGAATTTTCACAGAAGTTATCTCATTTAATCCCAGAAGCAGCACCTCAAGGTAGATATTATGGGGAACTTAGGCCCAGAAAGTTTAAATAACTTGCCCAAGGTTGCACAGCTAATTAAGGGGGAGCCAGGATGCAGACTTAAGCTGGTCTGACCATCTATTCCTTCCTTTTCACTGTACTGTTGTTGATTTCTTCATGAGTTTCATTCCCATAGGACATAACCATGTTATGGCTCATTTAAACAGATTGGGCCTATTTCTTGTTCTCTCTGACTTTCCTGCCTCTCTAGTCCTGAAATTATGTGCTAAAACCCAGGTTTGGAGGCTGAGGATAGTCAAGGTAGGCAATCCTGGGGCATCGTGAGCAATGCCCAGTAAGACTGCAAAAAACGTTTTGATTGAAATTTGTGCCACGTGCTCAAGGATGTGTATACACTATTTAAACTACACATAAATCCTTCTGTCCTTTCAGATACGTGCTGTTCACAGGGTTGAATTTTATTTCTAACCCTCAAACACAATATTTTAGGAAGCAATATAAACAAAGTTAAAACAGTCAAGATGATTCCGTTTTTAAACTATCAAGTACATGGTCCATGTAAACCCAGCATGCTGATGCCCAAGGCATCTGCTTTCATAGCTCATGTTGGGGAGAGGTTGATTGTTTTCATCTGTACTTGAGTATCTGTGCCTTGAGTTTTGGGTGGAGTTGTTTAAAAAGCAAAAAACAGAAACAAGAAAAACAACCAAAGAGAAACTTTAAGGAATTAATGATGACTCTTCAGTGTGTTTTGTATTCCACTTGAATAGGTTTTTGTTTAATGATGTTTATGTTTGGGGATTTTATGTCTCTTAGTAATCCAAAGTGACATTAAACAGAACAAATGCTGCATTGATAGTCTTGGGGGAAAAAGGGAATTAACTTTATTCTTTTACTGGGCAATTATGTGAATTGAAGAAATAGGCCACTACAAATAAACTATGTCAAAACACTGACCTTCAAAGAAGGGAAACGTGGACATCATAGAATGAGTTTAAAGAAACTGAGATACATATTAGAGAGTTTTGGCCAATTGGTTAGACGTAAATTCATGAAAGAACACAAATCCTATAATAGTAATTATAAGCAGTTATATTACTAGTACTACTAGCTAACCTTTACTAAGTACATACTTACTTTGTGCCAAACACTTAGCTAAAGGCTTATGAATTATCATATTTAATCCAAACCAGGTTGGAGAGGAAAAATGGGAAGAACATAATGTTTTCTTAAAATATCTTAATGGTTTTGGCTCAGTATTGTTTATTAGTATTTCTAGTCTTTGGAGAAATGATGTGTATCATCTGTGGTAGGGAATGGATATTGAGAGGCCCAATAGCAGCAGTTAGGAGGAGGAGCTCTGGAGTTGCAGTGCTGACATCTGACTACTGGCTTTACCACAAATGAGCGGTGTGACAAGGGGGGCGGCCATCTTGGGTCTCACTTCCTTCATTTGTAATTGAGGAAAATAATATGCATTTAATTCATAGGATTGTTAAGGGGTTGAAAAGAGACAAGTTCCTGACACATAGTAAACCCTCAGTAAATGTTAGTTGTTGTTAGTATTAATCTCTGAGTGGCTTTTTAAAATAGAAGTTAATCTTCCATTGTGGGTAGTCTGTTCTTAGCTGTGTGGCCTGTTGGTACTGCAGAGAGACCCCCAGCTATAGAGTGAAGACCTGATCAGCTTGCTCTGGTTGCCTATTGCTTTGAAGGAAAGAAGGAATCAGAAACACTCTGGAAGTTCATTCTTTCAGTTTCTCTTCTTCTCCTCTCTACTGTCTTCCAAGGGATTGGCAATCATTAATTTAGGAGCTACACTGGGCCAGGAAGCCGAATTCTAAGGAGAGGCTAGATCAGTTTCCAATCATGTTATTATTCTGTGGTTTCCCATTCACTTTCCATTTAAAAATCCTAGATGTGAGAGCCTGAATGTTTATCATTACATTTGAAATGCAACATATAATTCCCAGCAATGGGAATTAAAAACAATTGTATTTCAAATTATAGTGGTCTGCATGCAGCACATTTTTAAAAACCTGATTGTGTTTTCAGTTAACTTTTGTGGAGATATTAGATTTTTTAATTCAACAAAGCAGTTTCCGGAATAAGTCAACATTAGATTATCATCAGCAACATCATGTTAGCAGAAATGTTACTGCTACAAAGAAGGTAACTTCTTTTTACAGATGTAGACATCACTGATGTATTCCAAGGTGGTTGTGATCAGAATGTGTTTTTCTGGGTGTCTCATAAGGGCATACTGCTTATTGGGCATTTGCTCTGTTGAAGCTGGTAAGGAGATAATCATTGGGATTTTAAAATATGAAACTGTCTTACTTTCTTCCATATTTTCAAATATCTAGGAGACTATGTGGATAGGATGGGCTCCGATGTTAAACTGTGCTTTTTGGACGATTCCTGTGTTGCTGGGAGAGAGGCAGGGTAGGAGGTGGTGCTGGGGGTGCTTATAGCATGATCAATTATCTGGGCTGCTCTCTATTTTTCTTTCATACATTGGAATGCCCCTCATTCAAGGGCCCCCCAAATACATTTTTGAATTGTTAGATTGGGTCTAGGGATATAAGGGTTTTTAATCCTTACCCTCATTCTTCTAAGGGGATTTATTCATTAGGAAACATAGTACTTTAGGGAAATGAGATAATCAGACCATGATTTTACCAGTGGTAAAAAAATAGAATTTTATTTCACAAGACATCTTCATCGAATAAAGATAATAAACATAGCAGTTGACAGTTTTTAATGCCCTTTGGGTCAGACACTTTGCTAAGCAGTTTGTATACAATAGTTCATTTAATCTCGGTAACCCTATAAGACCCATTATTCGCACTTTCAAATGACAACTCTGAGATTCTCAGGGATTAACTATGGTGGTCAGGTCACAGAACTCGGAAGTGATGGGGCTGTGAGTGAAACCCAGATCCTTTGACATCTGCATATTTAACAGGCAACAAGATTTAAAGTACATAGGAGCTAATATGATTTTGATAGACATTTTTTTCCCCCATAAAACTTCCCTTTTCCCAATTAATATGACCTCTTTAGGCACTGTCTGTATTCCCAGCCTAAATTTACAGTTCACTCAGACATCAGCCTAAAGCATTCATCAGTGTTGGAAATTTCAGGTTTAAAGTTATGTCTGAGCTTTAACATATAAAAGATTTATAGTCTTTAGTCTCTCTACTGAAGGTACTTGGGATATCAGTCTGTTTGTTGTTCTGTTTATTACTACATAGTTCAAATAGTAGGGTATTTCCAGGCTGTTCCTTCTTATAACTGTAATGAGAAAAGTATAAACAGCCCAACCTCTTTCTATGACTTTTTCTTTAAAAAAAATAAATGATGAGCAAAGCACATTTTGCACACTTGACCTTAATTAAGCCTGTGTTTCAGCTTTACTTTCTCTTTCCCAAATCAAAATCTGTTTGCAAAGAGATTCTCTCCCAGGGGTTCTAAAGTGTCCCTGGATAGAATTCAGAGGGTCTGTGAACTCTGATGAAAAACAAATTACACCTTTGTTTTCACCAACCTATAGCTGAAAGTCATCATTTTCATCAATTATAATGGAGACCACAAGCCACAGTGGTATTAGCAGTACCCATGACTGTTTGTAATAGCAACTACAGATATTAACATAGCATGTTATAGTGTTGGCAGATATCTCAAAATACTGTTCATATTTATTACTTGGATGATATGAGTTATTAGACTTGTGCTAGATCCTGTTATTTAACGTATTAATAAAGAAGCACATGTATTACAATAGAACAATTTAAAAAATATTTTGGTAGCTGTATTTCAGTATTATTGGTTTCCTTTGTAATCATATGTATTTAAGTTACACATTTTAAAAGATTATTCTGAGAAGGAGTTCCGCAAGAGTCAGCAGATTGACAGAGGGTCATGACACAAGAAAGGTTGAAAACCCCTATATAAGCAGGGTATTATTTTCCTAAGAAAGTCAGTTTCTTAGGGGAAAAGACTATCCTATAAGAATAACTTTGTGTGTGTGTGTGTGTGTGTGTGTGTGTGTGTGTGTGTGTGTGTGTGAGTGTGTGAAAGGTTTAGCATATGGTAAAACATACAGAACACAGCAAAAATCTTATTTTAAAAAATAGAGATAGTGGTTAGAAAACATACCTTTTTTTTTTTTAACCAAATAGAGCTTTATAATGTTATAAATTTTATATGATTTTAAAATAATTTTCCCACAAGGTTGGTGCCTTCCATGCTAAGAGAGCCAGTGCTAATGAGAGAATGATCTCAGAAATTAATGGCTTGCGCCCAGTTGGTGCCTTCACCTGTCTGATCAGCTTGCCTGTGAAACATGACCGCTATCAGAAATCAATCTCCTCACCACTTTCATTTTATAACAGAGATTCACTTTGGATATTGATTCCTGTTTTGATAAATGTTAGCTTTAAATTATACCTATGTGTCATTTTATTTTATTTTTTTTAGCTGAGCCATCCTGCCACCTGTTGGCAGCTCAGCGGCAGCTCAACTTGGGCTGGGCATCGAACTGCTGTTGCTCAGAGCTCAGCTTGTACTCTTGAGGGAGCTCTTAACCAACTGAGCAATTCGGCCAGCCCTCCTATGTGTCATTTTTTAATCAGTAAATTTTTTTAGAGAATAACATATATTCAGGAACATGTACACAGCATTAAGCATACATCTCAAATAATTTTCATAACCAGACACATATGTAACCAGCACCCAGACCGAGAGTTTGGGGGCGTTTGTATGCGACTGTTTTTAAAGGCTATATTTATATAGTATTTGATGTGTGCCCCTGATGGAGCAGAGGTTGTTCCTGTAGAGCCACACAGCACCTTTCACCTTGCTGGACACAGATGGACTCCATCTAAGAAGACCAGGCCCCAGTGAGAGGGACAAGCGTTGGCTCAGCTTGAATCCTGTTATCGCCACTTGTGGACTGTGTCACCTCTGACAAATTGCTTAATCTGTTTGAATATCAACATCCTCATTGGTCAAATGAGGACATGAGGATACTTACACTTTTCTTTTATGATTGCTGAGACTTAGAGAAAATAAAATTAGAATGTCTAGTGTATATGAGTAGTAAACGAACGACAGATGACACTATTAGTAACTGTGGACATACCACTAAACATTCATTTTTGATCTAGAAGTTTCTTATAGCTTAGGAGGGGTTTGTGGGAGACCATGCATTAACTAAAATGATCGAACATGCCTGAATCATTTTTATGGTATAGTTAATTCACATGATATTTAATTTATTACAGGGCAGATATACGTTTAAAGAAATAAAGTAAAATTTGATTATTATTTTCTTGGGTTTCTGAGAAAATGAAATCTCCATTTGCTATATTATTTTCTTTTTTCTTTGGAGGTGTTGGAGAAAATTTGACAGATCCATCTGTTATAAAACCTGAAGACAAACAGTAAGTTAATTTATGATGTTATTTAGAAAATTGCTTTTAACACTGTACATGTTGTTTTAAAAATAATTTTCAAACATTTATATTTATTGTCTAGATCCTAAAAAGGTTTTTTTTTTTTTTTTAAAGATTTTATTGGGGATTTGGTGGAGGGGAACAGCGTTGGGGAATCGGGGAAGGGGAACAGACAAGTTGCTGTCTTCTTGTTCTTCAGTTTAGTTGCGGAGGATGTTGCTTCACTGTTGGTATCGTCATTGCGCTTTTCCCGGATGAGGCAGATCGGTCGCTGGCCTCTGGATGTCGCTCACTGCGGCTATTGGCAGCTCACGCTTGGCTGCCAGCCGCTCACGCTGGCTGCGGGCCACTCACTGTAGCCTATGGCAGCCCACTGCAGCAGGGGCTGCAGCCCACACCATCACCGGGGCTCGCACAGCCCAGCTCCAGGTGGAGCTGTTGTTAGCTGTAGAGGGCAGTGTCACTGGCCCTCATGTGGGATCCGAACCGGGGCCGCTGGCATCCCAAAACCAGCGCTTAACCAATGCGCCACTCGGCCGGCCCCCTAAAAAGGTTTTGAGGCAGCTGTTATCTATGTATCTATATCCATATCTATATATCCATAAATATCTATATTTATTCTCCATATGTTTCATTACAATACAATAAAATACAAATAAGATACAATACAGTAAGGTTTTAAAGAAACTACAGATTAGGAAATGGAGCAAAAGGAAAATATGGAAATACAATAAGATTAAATCTGGAGTTTAAGTACACATAAATAGAAATTATAAAGACCATTGCAGTAGTCAGAACTTTGTTGCAAATTTGACTCTGAGTTTTCTAGTAACCCAGACAAAAGAGAAATATGAGTAAGCTCAATCTCTATAAGCTTTGACATGAAAACAATGTCATAGGAGAAGCACCGTTTCCTTTGTTGTCCTCACAGTGGAGTCATTGCATCTTATCATGGGCAGCTTTTTCCATCACATACCTATAAAATGAAAGCTGAGGGCATAAAATGTGCCATAGCAACAGCAAATCTATGAGAGGCCAAAAACAATGAGGCTCAAATATGGAGCATCAGATTGTCTGTTAATTCAAGACCGAAGTTTAAATTATGTGGAGGGATGAGCATTTGCCTGTCCTTTGAATTCCTATGGGCATTTTATCCCATAAGCAGGCTTTTGGGAAGACTTGGCAATAGAGGCTCTAAGGTTGTATTCTTCTGTTAAAGGTAGATTAGAAAGAAAGAAGCGATGAGGTTGATTAAGGAATGATCAATATGTCAGGCAACAGTGGTTCTCAAACATGACTTTCATCATAATGACAAGGAAAGCTTGTTAAAACACAGATTGCTGCCCCTTTACCTTCACCCCCCTTTTTCTGATTCACTGGGTGAGGGGTGGGGCCTAAAATATAACAAATTCCCGGATGATTCTGATGCTGCTGCCGACCCAGAGACCACATCTGAGAACTGCTAGCATACAACATTCCTTAGTTGTCTTAAGTGTCTATATTTTACTCTGGGTTGTAGAAAATTATAAAATTACAGAAGTGGGAAGTCCTTACACAATGAAATCTGATAATTTTACTTTCCTTCCCACAGGACTCATATTGTAAGTGCTGTATTTTGCCATGTATAATGTACACATTTTTGCCTAAATTTGTGAGGGAAAAATAAGGATGCACATTATATGTGGGTAGTACTAATTCTGTATCTATATAAATGTTTTTAATTCTATTATTTATACTTATGAATTAAAAGTATAACTCTAGAAATCAATAACGATATCTGTAGGCAAAATAATTCCCTAGAATATGATAATTGGTTTTGTTGAATTTACAACAAACTTTCAACAACAAAGAGTTCTTGGCCTTCTATGATGTGTAAATATTGTATATTTGTTACTGGTACATAAAATTTCTTGTGCCATGATATGTTAAGAAATAAGTGCTAAAATTCCTTTATAATGAAAAGAAACAAGTGCCTAAAGGTAAACAAATGAAAAGTTGAATTAAAAAATTAAAATGAAAGGTTTTTCTCCTGAAAGTTTGGGCCAAAAACGTGGGTGCGCATCACACAAGGCATAATATGGTATTTACTGATTTTATGCTCTGTTCTTTTTGTTTTTTAGAGGGCAGTGTCACTGTCCCTCACATGTGGGATCCAAACCAGGGCCGCTAGCATCCCAAGCCAGCTCTTAACCACTGCACCACTCAGTCGGTCCTGTGCTCTGTTCTTTAATGGAATGATCTAACGTAAATATGGTCTCATCTGCAGGCTTCTATGCAAAGAGGTCCATTTAAAAATATTAGGCTTTTATGTGGTCTAAGGGATTTAGAGAAGATAAAGGTGATCCATATTGCTCACATGCATACAATTCCTATGAAATTTGACCATGCAGTTCACGTTGTAATCTTCAAGGTACAGATGAAGACTTTATTATTTTTTACTTTAGCAGAGCTAAAGTGTTTTTAGCTAAGAACAGTATTTCTTCAGTAGCCCTGTGTGTCTAAGGGTTTGTAGTAGGAACCTTATACTATAAGTACTTCCTTTATAATTTTGCAATGAAAAAATTTTGCATATATAATGAACCAAGTTTATGTATACTTGTTTATGTATATAATTTATTAAATTTTGACCTTCACATATGTCATTTAATATGACCTGAATATTTCCATCTTTTAGAATTCTAAGATTATATTATCCAACTTGACAGTTGAATATTTAACTGCATTCTATAGATTAGTGGGTCTCAATTTCTACTAAGTTCCACCTAGGGGAATTAAAAAAAAAAGTTGCTCAGAATTTGCATCAAATCAGTCTCTGAGGATAGGGCCCTGATTTCTGTATCTGCAAAAAGTTACCCCTGTGATTCTAATGGACAACTGGGGCTGGGAACCGCTGTCTTACAGCAAACTTTATTTCTTATGACATGAGGATAGGAACTCTGAAAACTGTTAGGATGGTATCACTATAACTTGCCTGGTTTTGTGGGGTCACCTAATTTTGGGTGCAGTTAGTCTTCACAGTGAAGATAGGAAATTCTATTTTTTTGCAACTGTGGAGAATTATATCTGATTAGTTCAAAGAGGCTCACGTTTGCTGCACAAAGCATGGACCACGGACCGATAACAGCAGCATCAACTGGAAGAGTGTTGGAAATGCAGAACCTCAAGGCCCTCTCTAGATCTCCTGAATCGGTATCTGCATTTTCACTAGATCCTAAGGTGATCTGGTACAACTTGACGCTCGAGAAGCACCAGTTTAATAAACCAATGCTTTCATGTCTTGTTTGTTTTACCCTTAACAACAACACTGAAATTAAACACCTTCAATGCCAGTTCACAAATGAGAAAACTGTAGCTCGGTGAAGATGGTAACTTGCCTACAAGGAGATGGGGTTGAAGAAAGGGAATAATCCTCTACAAAACAGAAGATGTTTTTGTGGTGCAAATTGTGATATTATCTCTAATGCCCGTGGTTGCTTACCTTTCCCCAACCTTTGCACATGAAGATAAAGTCATCAGGCCTTCTCCCCCACATTCCCTCTGGCTACTTGGTTCCTCAGGTCATGAGCCTTAGTGGAGGATGCCTCAATTGTTGGTAGTTTTGGATTGCATCTTTTTACTGACTGACTTGATGGTTGGGGCACTTGACAAGTCTGAAATGATGATAATGATGAAATATTCTTTAGGAAATCTGTGTATACATGGCACTTAGTAGTGTTTCCTATGCTGTGAAAAGTCTGGAAGCCGGTTATATTTATTTATTACTTTTAAATGTTGTTATCTGAGACTGCAAGGCTGTATGCATGCTCTAGGGTGTAGACACAAATGAATGTCCCTACAACCCTCATTCACTCTCCCCTGCACTGAGAGCGAAACCCCTGATATATACATTTTATAGTAATTTTGATTCCTTTGTCTTAACTTTCACCAAGCTCATAGAGGGAGATGATTTAGCTTATACCTTTTATCTGAGAATCAATGTTCTATTTCTAAGTTGGGGGTTTTCATGCTTTACTGGAAGAAAAGAAATGGCAGGTATGGAACACGCAAGAGTGAAATATTCCAACAGGGTCATGCTGGAGAGATGATAAAAGGAATTCTTCCATTTTAACGACTGAGAAAAACACCATCATTTTTCACTTTATTGGCATCATAGTGTTCTGGTTCTAAATATCAAGTGATTCTACTTTTCAAACACATTTCATTCACCTTATTTGAAGTGGTTTTTTACCAGAAGGACTGAAAGAAGAATAGTTAACAAGAGGCAGCTTATGCAGTCGGGTAAATACCACCAGAGCCATACTTTGTTAGGGAGATTGAGTGACCAGGAAAATTAATCCTGGGTGTCCATTCACTTTGTCTTCCCAAGAGATTTCCTCCACCTACTCGCCTCAGAGCAAAGAGGCAATGTGAGATCAAACTGACATCAGCCCTCATTCTGAGCTTGGCACATCTTCAGAGCAGCTACTGTTATTCTGCCAAAAGGAAGTGGAAATTGAGATAAATGTTTCAATACTCAGATGGAAAAAAAGTCCATTTTTACACCACGTCCCTTTTGAAAAACCGCATTCCTTAGAAGCAAAGTTTATTGTTTCCTTTTGTGATAGTTTGCTTTTCTTTTTTCTGAAGACGTGGTATTTAAGAGCAGTAATTGAGTTCAGATTTAAAAATGTGCTGTTTCCACTCTGCATGTCATTAAAATAAAATATTAGCTTTCATAAAGTTTCTTTGGAAGTGTTTCTGGTGTGCTCTGTTCCATGGTGTGCAGCATGTCAGCCTAAAGAATAATGGTTGTGCGTGGTCTGATAACGGATGAACATTGATTCTGGAATCTGTTGAGGATCTATTATAATTAGAGTATTCAGAGTGTCCCTAATACATACTGATTCTGTTTGTAATTTTGGTCACCCATATTTGGCATATGTGGTTTACTTCCACAAAATCATAATAGTCGTATCTTTCCACGAAGAGCTCAGCTATAGCAGTTTGCAGGGTAGAAAGCAGATACCAAAAGCGCCATGAGTACTGATGTAGGGTTTTTGTCGGGCATTCGTTTTCCCGGACATGGTTATATTTAGAAAGGTATTTGGGTTCGAAACAATGTATATCAATCTTTTTAGAAGGTGTGCTCCGATGGCAAATTTATTTTATTTTATACCTTACCTTTTGGATATTCTAGTAGAACATTTGGTAGTGAATGTCATTCTCTCACTCCATATGCATTAAAAAGGGTCTCACTCTATTTTGTTTTAACTTAGTACATAGAAAATGCTCTCTTCTATCAGATTAGTGTTAAATGAGTTTCACAGTAGGTCTTGGAGTTGGGTACAAAGATTTAAGTGCATTTGAATTTTAAATTTGCAAACCTAACATTGTTGCTTCCCCAAAGTGCTCTGTTCTTTGTTGGCTCCTTAAGTTTGCTGGGTTACTATGGGATACTGTTCGGTATCTCAGAGAATCCTAGTTGAGTTCCATTTTCTTTGCAGTGATCTAATTGATATTCTGATATTTCCTCTAGATCAAGAGGAATGGTGTTTGGACCAGCCAATTTAGGGGAAGATGCAATTAGAAACTTCATTGCAAAACATCGTTGCAACTCCTGTTGCCGGAAGCTCAAACTCCCGGGTATGCCTCAAACAATTCTATTTTTTTTTCCTAAGTAATTCTCTCATAGAACAACATCCATTGTAACCTGGGATAGAGTACAAAATCTTAATCACATTTTTATCTCATTCGAAGTTGAGGCCTGACTTTCTGACTGCAAATTTTTCAAGTCTCTAAAGGGATTAAAAGGATAGGGATTTACTTCAGGTTCTGCCAAAATGTGATAAAACAACATTGGGCCCAATACTTGTCACAGTCCATCCAAGGGAAAAGTTCCACCGACTTAATTGGGGTAAAATTGGACCGAGGCAGGTCTCTGTGCCACACCCCACTTAGGTCCTAGATGGTGCCCACCCACAGTAATCCTATTCTATTCTTATTTACTCATTGGACACCTGGGAGGGTGGCTATGGAGGGAAACACATCTACCAATGAAAGTAGTGGTTTTTACTATAAAAATCTTAAACTTTAAATATACATTGCAATGTATATATTTTAAATTTGATTTGATAATATAGGACGCTTTCTCTGAAACCAGTATCATCACCACAGAAAATATTCCTAACATAAAAGCAAGCAGCTGGCGGTCTGTGCCCTCCAAATTGGCAGTCCCAGCTCTGTTGCATTCTTTCCTTTTATCTCAGAAGGGACACTTTATGTCTGTCTCAGCTTGCTCACTGGTTTTCTTAGATCATACCAAACTCGTCCTTAGAATGGAACTTTACATATTTTAAGCTGAGTATCCCTTCCTGCCTTCTAATAAGCAATCACACCGTAAAGTGGAAATTAGTGAAAGATCATCATCCATTATAACTTGAAATGGAGTGGGTGTAAATTTACAACAAAAAAAGGGCAATTTCTAATCTTGTTGGCATGAGAGGTAGGAGGTTGAGGAGCTCTTGTGGGCAAGAACATTGCAAAAAAACTGGGATTTGGAGTAGGCTTCTGGTTCCAGTGAGAAATAGTCTGTCAGACAGAGGTGGTGTTGGAGGGGTGGGTTTGTGGGGTGGGGAGATCAGATGGGAGCAGCAAAGAGGGGAGGGCTGTCACTCTCCTCTTCTAGCAGCCCAGGACTTGCTCTCACAAACCACAGCAGACCTGGGCAGACAGATCAGTCCACAGCACATTGGCTGAGCTGCCCACTGGTATCCTCTCTGGTCAGGAAGAACCCAGGAGGGAGCCGGGGCTGGGCTAAGGGGCCTCAGGACCCATAGGTAAGAGCCCTGTGGGAGGCAGGTGCTGACAGATGTCTGAGTCATCCATGACTGCAGGCTGGAGTCTGGCCCGTGAACTCGGTGTCCTTAGCTGAGGGCCTCTTCCCAGGTATGATTGTCTGTACCCAGGACAGGGCAGCCTCTCATTCTTGGACACACAGGGATCAACCAGGAGAAAGTGAGATCTGAGGCATAACTCACTGCTCCTATCCTTCAGCCCAGTTAGCTGTTCCATGTGATTATGGTGGAGATTTTTTGTTTTGTTTTTCTTTAACCTATGCTGGTAGGTTTTGAGTGAGTAATTCAGTAATTCCTCTACTTCTAGTCTTAATCCATGGTTCCTTTCAAAACCTAAGTTAGCACATTCAAATGGAAATAAAAAATATCCTCATTTTTAAATTTTTTTTTTTTTTTTTTTTTTTTTTTTTTTTTTTTTTTTTTTTTTTAGCTGAGCCATCCTGCCACCTGTTGGCAGCTCAGCAGCTGCTCAGCTTGGGCTGGAAATCCAACCAGCAACCCTGTTGCCCAGAGCTTGCACTCTTGAGCGAGCTCTTAACCAACTGAGCCATTCGGCAGGCCCTGAAATATCCTCATTTACTTAGTCATTTGGTTATCTGAATAAAAAAAGGCTAGTCTGGAAAACAGGAATAGGGGTGTTTTTCCATTTTTGCTTAATAAAGTTTTATCTATCTATCTATCTATCTATCTATCTATCTATCTATCTATCTAATAGAGACAGTTTAGGATTGTTTATAAGAACACGGGATCCATAGCCATACAGGTTGAGCTCACATCCCATTCCTACTTCTTACTAGGCTATGACCTTGAACCTCAATTTCCTCATCCATACACTGGGGACATAGCACCTGTCTCATAAAGTTGGTGTGATGTTTGAAGTAATATATGGATACGTCGAATAACTATTGGTTATTATTAAACTATAGTATGTATTGGTTGTATGTCCAGGTAATCCCCTGTAACATTGAAAATACACAGAATGCATGTTTAAAGTTAACACATTTAATCGGTGTAGTGCCAAAATGGTACACAAACATTTAAAGCCCACATTCTTTCATACATATCTCCCCAAAGATTATCCTTATTAATGTTGTCTTTGGATAATTTCATTTTCGTATGGAAGAAGGAGACTTTAGGTAGCATTAGGGTCCAGTAATTGGCTGAAGTTTTCATAGGCCATGCCAAACCTAAGTCCGGCTTTGTTCCAGAAAGCTGACCCCTGAAATCTCGAGATCACCATTTTAGTTGAACTTCCTGGTCCTGCTCATAATTCAGCATGAAAATGCCCTGTTTCCCATTTGGCCTCATTTCATTCTGGCCAGATTGTGCCTTATAGGGCATTACATATTGAATTAAGCAGCCAGCCCTCTCCTCCCCTGCCCCAGTGAGCACAAGCATTAAGGACTTAGAAATAGCATGAGGGAGTTAGAGTCAGATGTGGGCATGGGCAGGGTGGTTTTGACATGGTTAAGGGTTTGAGTTTCATATATCGCTGGCCTGAGGAAACAGTCCTCTCGGAGCACTTGGTAAAGCTTAGATTTCAATCTATCTCTGTGAACACTATGTTCTTGAGGAACCCCTCTAACCATCTTAATTGTCTTTCTCGCAGATTTAAACAGAAATGACTATTCCCCTGGAAGGATAAATTCTACCTGTGGACTTGAAATCAAAAGAGAACTAGGTGAGGGGCCTCCAGCAAGGGACAGGGGGAGTAACCCTCCAGAAGACTTCACACGATTATAAAAAGGACGGAAGTAGGAATATGACCCTTAACCTCCCTTCCACAAGCACTGTGGTAAAACAGATTGATTGATGTAGCACTGATGACATCAGAACTCCATCAGGATGGCCATATCTTGCGGGGCTCCTTGGAACATGCCTCCTGAGCCTTAAACACCTCACTGATTTATAATGAATGGCTTCTCCTAGATGTTGACCTGTGTGCAGGGCACTTTGTATGTGTTTGGCATCATCAAGTTCCACAGGAAGACACTTGGAGGTGTCAGCTTCTTCATACCTCATTGCTTTAGCTGGTTGCTTAGAACCCTTGGAGCAGAATGCTGGATGCTGGCACTAGAGAATCAGAGAGATACATTTATTTTCTCACTATCTGTGTAGACTCTAACCCCTACTGCTAGTCACTATTTCACCCACATATTGCATTTATATGTATATATATATATATATGTACATAAAAAAGTTACTGGACTTCCTCCTCTCCCCTTTTCAGCAGTATAGAACTTTGAGTAACAATATCAAGGAAGAAAAACAATGGAATGAGGGTGCATTTGTACAGACTGGAGCACACTCCCGCACAAACTAATCAGTAAAAAGTGGGAATTTTAGGTTTCTCTGAAAGAAAAAGGGAAAACTAAAACAAATACCCTTATATCTTTTTTTTTAAAGGGGTACAAGAATGTGCAAAACTAGAAATGATTAAGAAATGGCTTCCCTTCCCTTAAAAACTCAGGGATACTATCAGTCAGAGAGTTGACTAAGCCAACCTCTGAAACACTGCTCCCTTTTCCAAAGCTGTGTATATGTACTGTTACAGGCTAACTTACCCTCTGTCAGGTCCTATGGGCAAAGTTAAATTTCTGATTGAAAACATACTTTGAAGGTGTTTGCTTCGTTCCAGCACAGAGGGCTTACCGAGTACTGTTATGTACATTTTAAAGACAACCTGAGAATAGGTAATCATTTTGGAAGCCTGAGGGAACGCTCCCTGAAAGCACATTTTGGGGATCAGTCATCCCTTTTTCACAATCCCTGGGGTTACTCTACCTCGAAACAAGCATGAGCTTTTCACACAAGGAGGAGATAGAGGAATGGGATTCTTTACTGTTCTCCTTTGTTTCCTTTCCTTTGCACAAGAGTATTCCAATCTACCAGCAACAAGCCTCCTGGGTTTGAAAAATTTCACCTTCTCTTTAGCCCTTATATTAGCCAACTTGCTTTTTTTTTTTTTTTTGAGGGCAGTGTCACTGGCCTCATATGTGGAACCCGAACCGGGGCTGCTGGCTTCCGAAGCCAGTGCTTAACCACCGCGCCAGTCGGCTGGCCCACCAACTTGCTTTTTAAATCGACACTCCTGCATTCTTAGCTTATACTTCAGTGGAAATGTTGCCCAGGCCTGCGAGGTGTGAAGTCAAGGATTTAGTTTGCCAAGGATTGTGTCTTGTTCTTGTAAGTGTGTGTTGCATAAGAGCTAATTTATAGCCCTTTTATGTGGGTCTTGGGGGTGGTGGGAGGTGGGAAATTTGGGTGATTCCTTGATTGGCAATGAGGATAAATGTTAATTCCCTTTTCAGGGCTTAACTGCTTTATCCTATTTTGCAAAGCAATAAGGGATCTATTGGTACTCACTTCAGTGCCATGTTCACCTATGGAAAGAGGCAATTCGCCTGTCCAAGAGCCAAAATATTTGTTACCTGGAACAGAACTTGAAAACAAATACATTTTGATTTCAAATCTCTATGTTGTGCTTTTTTTCTTTCCTTTTTTTTTTTAAAGAATAATTATCAGAATAATATTTAAAAAGATGAACTGCTGGGCAGAGCTCACTGTGGAATGGTTTGCATGCAAATACTGATGTGACAATCTTGATTTGGAGTGATTCATGACCACAAAAGGATGGGGTGTTTGTTCATTCATTCAGTCAGTTTTATTCAATGGGTATTTATTAAGTGCCTTCTCTGTACCGCAGTGAGTGATGATGATGCAGTAAACATAACATTACTTTGCCCTCAAAAAGCTTTATGTCCATGCTTTTTTTTCTTTCTTTCTTCTTCTTTCTTTTTTTTTTTTTTTTTTTTTGTTTCCAAGTTTGGATTCTAATTATTGTTAAAAAATTTGACTTCTGGGCAAATTTTGAATCCGCAGATGTATCCCATATCCCATCTGCCAGTGGTTCAGACTGGGATAGGAGAATTAAGGTATTAAGAAGCTAACGTAAGTGCTTTTAGGAACCACTGAAGAAAAATGGATTGCATAATCCATGTATGAGCATGAAGCCCATTTCGCAGGTGGGATCTGAATCTGGGGACCAGAGAACCAGCCAGGTTCCCAGGAGTCCTTTCTGAAGGCATCCTGTGCACAGGCATTCTTTTCACAAGGCTGGCTGTTCCCGGAGTAACTTCTGCCCCATGATATCTTAAAGTGTCTTACAGCTCTGAAGAATATCAGATATAGTTTTGGTATATCTTGCCATGTTATTATTTTGTGTGGCTTTGCAAAACAAGTCCTTGATAACTAACATCTCCCCAAAAACCATTTATTAAATGTTAAAAAAAAAATATTTTTTTGGTGGTTGTTATTTGCTCCTGTTTTAGATGAGGCAGACCACTCAGGTTCTAGAAGTTCTGACACAGATGCCCCTGTCATGGCTTGTTGTCTTTCTCCATCAGTCACCAGCATCTAGCACAAAGCATGGCACATAACAAGCTTTCAATATTATTTGTTGAAAGAAATAATAAAACCTTCAAATGATAATGTATTTCATTCACTAGGTAATAAATCAGATATACATTTTTAATTTAGAAGGGAAAGATGAACAATTCCTTAAGACCGAACACATTTCGTTTGATCTCTCTCTGTTTTAATTTTCCAGGAAATAGCTTTTAACGACCTATACCTTGTCAATTGAATTCTCAACCAGTTCTTGCCCTTATCATCATGGTGATAATACCAGAGTACCGTGCTTCTTACTGGTGACTATTGAAATGAGATAACTTCCCAGAAACTGCCTAGAAATAATCATCACTTTATTACCCTTTGAAAAGAAGATTGATAGAAAAGTCATTTGAAAGATGGTTCATTACCATGCCCTCATACGATTTCTTCACTCACATCTCTCCAAAGCATGAGAAAGGGAGGATTATTTTCTGAGGTCGGAATTTGAAGGCTGTGTGTTTGCCTCTTTGAAGTCTTGGTATTTAATTTTCTGTAGTCATTTCTTGGGCAATTTTCTAAGAAACTGGTTGAAGCTAATTTATCATAAGTTAAAGTCAAATGACAGAAAAGATTTTTTTTCCTTAACAGCATTTTATTCCACAGAGGTTAGCTTCTGAAGGAAAATGAGACTTAAATAGCATTTCAAATCTCCAGTCACATGGGTGGGTGCACAGAACAGAAAGCGTTCTGGAAACTGCACTGATTTTTTAAATTTAGCACAGTTATTATTTTTGATCATGATGTAAGATAAAATACATTTTTGTGAAATACCCTCCTAAAATCATTAGTTAAGTTGCTTCATTTTCAAAGAGAGGACTAAAAGTCCTCAAGGGATAACAAAAGTCGCCTCAATCATTGGCCCACATTGATATAATGTTATATAATTTATTTAACCTTTCTCTTGACCCCTAACTCTGAAATGAGATGTGATACTTACCTTTTCAAACAAAGGTGAACAATAACGAAAGAACATTTATAAAGTCCTTTGAGAATCTCATTGAAGAGGCTTCTTGTGAGCATTGGATACAGTTCAATAAATAATAAGGTTTTCATTTCTGAAGCTATGTGATCATTATTTAATGTTTAGAGAGGATGCTCAGTGGACCTGTTTCAGTATAAACACAAAAGTGGTTTCTGCTATTTCTTCCTTTCCGAGGGGAATAAGCTCATTTCTCCCTTTCTGTTTTGAAGCTTAATTAAATAGTTCAAAATCAGGAAGTTCACCATTTCACAGTGTAGCTTATTTATTTTACTTTTTTGATGGATTTAGGTTTTCCCAGCTAACTTATTTTGCCATCTTCTGCTCAAAGAAAGCCTTCCAGAAGATGTAAAACCCAAAGTTTATGCCATCATTGATGACAATCTTGGGTATGAAAAGAGAGCAGGTTTACAATCTTGGTGATTTTAAAGCTTGATGTTTTACAAAAATTTTAATGGAGGGGCGGCTGGGTGGATCAGTTCGTTAGAGCGCGAGCTCTGAGCAACAGGGTTGCCAGTTCGATTCCCACATGGGCCAGTGAGCTGCGCCCTCACCAGCTAGATTAAGGACAACAACTTGAACTGAGCTGCCACTGAGCTGCCAGTGGGCAGACGGATCGCTCAGTTGGTTAGAGGGCATGCTCTTAAAAACAAGGTTGCCAGTTTGACTCCTGCATGGGATGGTGGGCTGTGCCCTCTGCAACTAAAGATTGAACACGACACGTTGAGCTGAGCTGTCACTGAACTGCCAATGGGCAGCCAGATGGCTCAGTTAGTTAGAGGGTGTGCTCTGAACAAGACTGATAGTTTGACTCCTGCATGGGATGGTGGGCTGTGCCTCCCGCAACTAGATTGAAAATGGCCACTGGACTTGGAGCTGAGCTGCGCCCTCCACAACTAAGATTGAAGGACAACAACTTAACTTGGAGCTGATGGGTCCTAGGAAAAACACATTGTTCCCCAATAAAAAGTTAAAAAAAAAATTTAATGGAGGTTTAAATTTTGTTAGTATAGGGCTGACAAAATTACTAATAAGAAAATTCTCGCCTATCTCTTGCCAACATCTTTTAGCAACTAACTTTCTTTAGAATTCTTATCTTTTCCTAGTAATTTTTTCATTGTGAACCTGTAGAAATTTCATTTCCTAAATTAGTCACAAAATCTTTGCACATATTATGATAGAAACCCTTTGGCAGATTACTGTCCAAATGTGGACCTAACAGTTGTCTTCATTGGAGGGGTTTGGGGCATATTGTGGTTGCAGTTTGGCTTTTAATGAATCCTTTCTTCTGTATCCTGTTGGTCACTAAGAAAGAGGTCACGGAGCCTCAGGACACTTTGAGAACCAAAAGAAGCCCCTGGTGTGTGTCATGGAATGACTCGTGTTCTTCTGAAATTGATGTGTTAAGAGTCCTAACTCCCAGTTCCTCAGAATGTGATAGTATTTGGAGATAAGGTCTTTGAAGAGGTGACAAAGGTTAAACGAGGGTTGGCCCTGATCCAATATGATTGGTGTTCATATAAGAAAAGGCTATTAGGATAGACCATAGGAGCTGGTCAAATGGCTCAGTGGTTAAGATCTCGCTCAAGAGTACAAGCTGAGCTCTGAGCAACAGCAGTTCAATGCCCAGCCTGAGCTGAGCTTCCACTGAGCTGCCAACAGGTGGCAGGATGTCTCAGCTAAAAAAAAAAGAGGATACAGACACACAGAGAAGACAGTGTGAAGACACAGAGAAAAGGTGGCCACCTGCAAACCAAGGAGAGAGGCTTCAGGAGAAACCAGACATAACCACGCTTTGACCTTGGACTCCCAGCCTTCACAACTGTGAGGAAATAATCTTACTATGTTTAAGTCAGTCTGTTACTTTTTTAGGGAAGCCCTAGAAAACTATTATAGTGTGTTGCCATGTTTTGGAATACCCTACTTGCCCCTGAAGTTTTGTTTTGTATTTTGTTTTAAAAGATTTTATTGGGGAATTGGGGGAGGAGAACAGCCAAGTTGTTCTTCAATCTTTGTTGTGGAGGGCGTCAGTCACCATCTGGCTTTCCATCGGCAGCTTGTGTCCTCGAAGCTCAAGGCGCTGTGTTCAAACTTAGTTGTGGGTGGGCGCAGCCACCATCCCATGAGGGAGTCAAACCACCAGCCTTGTTGTTAAGAGTGCATACCCTATCCTTTGAGCCATCTGGGCGGCAGCTCAGCTCAAAGTGCCGAGTTCAGTCTTAGCTGCAGGTGGGCTTAGCCCACCATCGAACAGGCAATATTTGTTGTTACACCAGCTGAGCCATCTGTTGGCAGTTCAGCGACAGCTCAGCTCAGGCGCAGCATCACTGGCCCATCTAGGAATTGAACCTGTGGCCCTATTGCTCAGAGCTCACGCTCTTAAGCCAACTCTTAACCAACTGAGCTGCTTGGCCAGCCCACCTCTGAAGTTTTGTATATAGGGACTTGGGGAACAGAGATGCTGGGAACAACAATGAAGAGGTAGAGGAGAAATGTACAATCATCTGCTGTGGGTGAGGACAGAAAGCATCATGGATGGTGGCAGGACTGGTGAATTATTCCCTTGAAGGAGTAAAGAGTGGTATACTCTGGAAGATCACATGCATGTTGCAGATGAAAGCAAACATGAGCTGGGTTTCATGAGATGGGATGTTTGTCTGCTGCTAAAGGGCTTCTGGGGACCTCTTAGGGGGATAGGGTAGGAAGAGAGGTACAGTGGTTATGTGTGGTATAGTCCTTAATTTTGAGTAATTGCTCAGTGTATATCCTATTCAAGAAATGTTTATTAAGCTTCACTTACCACGTGTGACACCCTGACACTAAGGTTAGACTTATTAGATAAGATCCATTTCTGTCTTCAGAGTTCTCCAAGAAAAATAAGGAATGTATATTATAATATGCTGATCCATCATTGCCCAGTAATAGTAATATGTATAATGATAACATCTTATATTATTATTGTTATAAGTAACATATATTGAGTACTCATATTCTAGGCATAAATGAGCCATGCATAATTTCATTTATCTGAACACCATCCTGATGGGAGAGGTCTATTATGTCCACTATAAAGATTTGAAAATGCTGCTTATAAGCTAAGTGACTTGATTAATTCAGCTACCTGAGGAGCTGAGATTTAAAGTTAGATCAAATCAATGACATAGAAGACTAGGCTATACCAGCCAGCACACTTAAAGTTATTAGAGCATGAATCCCTGAGATGGTTTGACATACAGATATGAAAGTCAGGACCTAACTTATGTTACCAGTTGAGAAAATCCAAATTGGCATCTGTGGAATATTGACTCCATCCTCTTGGCATCTGTCAATATCAAGGAAATCTTTACTGTGCAGTTGATGGCCATTTACAGACTCTGTAAGTCCATGGAAAAATCACTTCCTCTTGACATCATCACAAGGTAAGCGCAAGACAATGGGTGGGTTTGTGTGAATTTGGCGCTGTGTCTGCCAGTGAGTTTTTCTGTCTCCACTAGCATTTCTGTTCTCTCTCCCTCTCATTCTCCTTTCCAGATAATTAGATATTATCTATTTAGTGACATTTTAGTTTATCAGTTTATAGGGAAAAATAGAACCTATGCAAACTACAAAAATTTATCAGCCTCACCATCACACTGTGTCCCTGGAGGCCTTGGAAGCTGGGTTGTAATCAGAAGGTTGCTTGAAGTGCATGGAATCAGAACAAAGAGAATTAGATAAATAAAATATTTAATGGTGTCAGGCTAAGACATCTTGTTTCATCCCATCTTCTCCAGTGGGATGGGCCTGTCAGTGGGAATGGAATACCCAAAGTCTGCAATACTCCAGGCTGATCCAAAGGATACAACAGAATTTCAAGAGACTCTTACATCAGCCTTGAGAAATACAGACCATAATGAGAAAATATTTATTTTCTCTTCTTCCATCCTTCCTTCCTCCCTCACTCTCCTCCACCTCTTTCTGTCTTTCTTTTTGCATTTTCCTTTCTCTGATTTCTTATTTCTATTACATCCTTTAACACTACATTGGCTATAAATGTAAATAAAGAAACCATTAGTTTTTACAAATGAGGTCCCAATTTTTCTCCCAGAAATGTAGAATTAGAAAATTTGAGAGCTACGGGGGCAGCCTGGTGACTCAGTTGGTTAGAGCGAGTACTCTTAACAATGAGGTTGCCGGTTCGACTTCCACATGGGATGGTGGGCTGCATCCCCCGCAACTAGATTGAAAGCAGTGACTGGACTTGGAGCTGAGCTGCGACCTCCACAACTAAGATTGAAGGACAATGACTTGGCTGTTCCCTTCCCCAATTCCCCAACACTGTTTCTCTTCCCTAATTCCCTAATAAAATCTAAAAAAACAAACAAAAATAAACAAGGCTTTTAATAGTAATAAAATAATTATTCTCAGGATAAATGATTTCTACATGTATTGAGAGCACATGCTTAGCTTTGTATTAAGAAAAATTTTCAATTGGAAATCTTTATAAGTTGTTATTAAAATGGGTCAAAAGAGGTTTAATTATCTATGCTTTGCAATGAGGATAATCTATTAGATATGTGATTTCAAAATTATAGTTGCAAAATGCTATTACCAATTAATGATTTTAACAATTCTCTTTGCTTATTTGTATGTGCATATATATGTATATGTGTTTGTATAAATGGAAAGTAGCTATTTGAATACCAGCCTTGAGTGAAAATTGAAGATTTTAAGTGAAAACACTCTGTAAGACTTGGATTTCAGTGAGTGTTTCAAATATTTCATATTATTTAAGATGATTTATGATTATTTCCTCTTGCCATAAAAAAGCCTCGTAGGCCTGTGGCTTGCCTTGAATGTTCTCAGAAAGGCCTACACGAGATGATAGAAACTTCCTTAGACCTTGGAGCCAGATGGATTTAGGTTTGAACTGAAGTTCTGCTACTAAATAAATTGTGACCTTGGGCAATTTGTTTAACATCTCTAAACATAGTTTGTCATCTGAATATGGCAGAATAATCTGTTAACATACTGACTTGTATTTGTACTTGCTGTTTTCCCTCCCAAGAAGGTAGGTAGATTCCACTGCCTCAGGATATTAATGACTTACTGCAGAAATTGCAAGGTCCAATTATGCCAACTTCCCACCAAGACTTCTGGAAAATGGACGGGGACTGGAACTTGGTGAGGCAGGGAAAGCCTGCTCTGGGAAAGAGAAGACAGATTCATTCCTGGAGTTAGGAAAGGCGATGGTGTTTTGCATAAGAGGTGCAGGGCTTATGAAGGGCTAGTTCATGGATATCAGGAGGACTAAGGGCTATGGCCTAAAAAGTCGCAGGGAGAAATACATATCCATGCTGGTCCTGAATCAAAGGGAGCCTCCTACCATTGAATGGATCATATCGGCCTGGACCATGGGGCCCAATGGCCTAAGGGTTAGAAGTCCTTCCTTGTTTTCCAAGCTCCCAGTGAACTACCTATGTTCTTACATGTTTTATAACAGCAAAATGTTACCAAGATTGACTGTCTTACTATTTTAAAGAGAAGGGACCTATGTCTAGATTTAGAAGAGTAAGGTAATGTGCCATTTCTTGCACCTGAGAGTTGTAGAACAAATTCATTTCTGTAATTTAATGTCTACCAAGCAGGACTATTTTTCTGAGAATTAGAGATAATGTACATAGAACACTTAGTAGTGTATGGTATACAATAGGCATGCTGAGAAATTATTAATAATAATTTTTTTTATTGTTTTAAAAGATTTTATTGGGGAATTGGGGGAGGGGAACAGCGTTGGGGAACTGGGGAAGGGGAACAGACAAGACTAGACTGTTCCTCAGTCTAGTTGTAGAGGATGTTGCTTCACTGGCCCATGTTGGTATCGTCATTGTGCTCTTCCCAGGTGAGGCAGATAGGTCGCCGGCCTCTGGACAGCTGCTCACGATGACTCTTGGCAGCTCATGCTGGCTGCCAGCCTCTCACACTGGCTGAGGGCCACTCACTGTAGCCTATGGCAGCCCACTGCAGCAGGGGCTGCAGCTATGCTGCCCGGGGGACTCACAGCACCCCAGCTCAAGGTGGAGCTGTTGTTCACCATCTTAGCTGTAGAGGGCAGTGTCACTGGCCCTCATATGTAGGAACCAAACTAGGACCCTGCTGCTCAGAGCTGACGTCCCAAGCCAGTTCTTAACCAACACGCCACTCGGCCGGCCCATTAATAATTATTTAAGATATTTTTATTTCATCTCTAAAACAATTTCCAACCCAAGATTGGTGGAGCTGGAGCTGATTCTCTCTCTCTCTTTAAAAAAAAAAAAGACTATTTTTGGAACAATTTTAGGTTTAAAGCAAAATTAAACAGAAAGTACAGAGATTTCCTGTATACTCTCTGCCTCCCCAACCTGCTTCTTATTTCAAACAAAGGGCTAATAGTTCATGACATTGAACCTAGAATAGCAGAATTGAAAGGATGCTATGTAAGGGGAGGTTGGATAACAACAATAAACAGACACAAAAATGTGATGACTTAGAACAATAGGTATTTATTTCTTGCTTTTTGTACATACAGTCCAGGACAGTCTGTGGTGAGTGGTTGGGTTCTTTGCTCTACAGTTTTTCTGTGACCCAGGCTGATGGTGGTTCTGCCCTCTTTAACGGATACTGACGTTGCACCTGGAGATCTGTAGTCCAGTCACCAGAAAGAGAAAAGAACATGAAGAGGAGGAAAACAAATGAAAGGTTTTATGGGCCAGCCCTGGAAGGCTCACTCATTCTTTTGTTCACATACCGTTAGCTGGAACTTAATTAATCACAAGGTTGTGCCTATATGCAAAAGAGCCTAAGAAATGCAGTGTAGCAATATGTCCAAGAAAAAGAAAAAGCTATTCGATGAAGAGCTAGCAATATCTGTCCAATTTCTCGTTTGATTGGGTGTGGCTCTGAAGGGTGAAGTGTTCTTTGGTGAGTGGGTTTTTCTTTCTATAGAAATGTTTAATGAAAAATTCTCCTTGTTACATGTTTTGTTAGGGAGACCACTTCATGGATGGAGTAGAGGCTTGATCACGGCACTGTATACCTGAAATTGATGTTGTATAATATTGTATGACAACTGTAATTGAATATATAGACAGTCACGGGATGTGGATTATATGGTGGAAGGGAGTCAAAGGAATTGTAATAGATGGTATGATATGGGGGAGGAGTGGGAGGGGAGAATTGGGGGAGGGGTATTGTCACTTTGAGGGGTAAAAAGTATAACTATTGCACTTTGTTGTACACCTGAAGCTAATTAAAAATATATATAAGTAAATAAATTTTAAAAAAAATTCTCCTTGTTTAGGACATAGTACAGTTTTGACTAACTCTTCATATCTTGCACCAGACATTTGCAAAATATCAGATATATTGCTTTTTATTTTATCATCATTTATTTATAATGGTAAAATCTATTGGATATAGGAAGTCAAATCTAATTGGAATGAGAGCTGGCTTTATCAAGCACTGTTAGTTTAGTAACAGCTATAAAATATGTCCATGTAGCTTTCCTCTCGATGCTTGACCCCTACCCATTTCTCTCTTTACAATCAGTCTAAGCATCATGTAAAATTAACATTTCTTGACCTCATTTCTGAATTGCATACAACCAGCTAGTAGATATATAAGCAATGAGGTATGAGTAGAAATTTACATAAGGAGACTATTAATATACTATACAAATGAGGGTCCTGTGGAGAATGTTAATTCATTTACACATGATCACTGAAGGACTGTGATCACTGTAACTTTCCACCATGGCCATTGCTAAGATGGAATAGAAAACATATATATATATATATATAGATATAGATATATGACGGGAATTGACTACATTTTATGAAGAGAGTTATTTACCGTCTACCTTTTCCACAAAGTAGAAGATATTAAGGGGTGCTCTGACTTTAAAAACTTGGATGCATAAACCTTAAAATGACTTTCTTTTTTTAAAAAATTGGGGAATTGGGGGAGGGGAACAGCGTTGGGGAATTGGGGAAGGGGAATAGACAAGTTGCTGTCCTTTTGTTCTTCTGTCTAGTTGTGGAAGACGTTGCTTCACTGGCCCATGTTGGTATCATGATTGCGCTCTTCCCAGATGTGGCAGATCGGTCGCCGGCCTCTGGATGGTCGCTCACCGCGGCTATTGGCAGCTCACGCTGGCTGCCGGCCACTCACTGTAGCCTATGGCAGCCCACTGCAGCAAGGGCTGCAGCCTACACTGTCACCGGGGCTCGCACTGCCCAGCTCCAGGTGGAGCTGTTGTTAGCTGTAGAGGGCAATGTCACTGGCCCTCATATGTGGGATCTGAACCGGGGCCGCTGGCATCCCAAGCCAGCTCTTAACCAATGCACCACTCGACCGGCCCTACAATGACTTTTAAGAGTCATCTTGGACCATTTCGTGAAAGACAGTGGTTGGGGAATTGAAACATTTTAATAAAATATTTCAATTTATCAAATTTTAAAATTGAAGACATTTCTGGTGTACTATTATGAAAATTTATGATTCACTCCTTTTTAAGCCCTTAAGAACCATAGCTGACAGAGCATAGGTGATTAGACAAAACATGTGATTTTTTTGTAACTCCCTAGTGGCTGCTCAATTACTTATTGGTTCAGTCATTGATATATAGATTTAACTAATATTCATTAAGCGACTAGCATTTGCTGGGCACTGTGCCAAGATTAGCAAGCTGGGTACTCACAGGTCCTAGGAAGACATGTAAAACAGCCTTTTTGCCCCCAAAAGCTATAGTTGAGACATTTGCAAAAATGCTTTTGAAAAACGAAGTAAGGGAAGACTTCCTAGAGGATATAAGAAGGAGTTTACCTGGTGGATGGAACAGCAGCTGGGAAAGATGTTTGGGAATTGGTGAGTAGTTGTGTGTGTCTAGTTCCTCTGGCACATATTGGAAGGAAAGGTAGGAGGTAGCAACAGATTAGGATAGGAAGATTGGGTAAATTTGTTTAAAGCCTTTCATGTAATTCTAAGGACTTACGTTTTATCATGCAGGCTAAGGGAGTGAGGAACTATTTTAAACATCATTAATTCTGGATTAATCAATTCATTAATTCAGATAACATTTATTAATCACCCACTGAACATAAATTGCTTGGCCTTAGAAGTATAACAGGATATGATATAGAACTTGCCCATAAGGAACTTACAGTTTGTTGAGTAATTACAACCAATAGTGATGGCCCTAGGATTTTGGAGGAAGGGCTTTAATTACTCATACCATCATTCCAAGTTCACATCATATCACCATTATCATCATCATTGTCAATGATGTGGATGATGGAAGTCAATCTTATGTGAAGTGTCTTTTTGGCAAATATTGCTATTTTGTTGATCTACAATGTGAAAACTATATAAAAACAATGTCTTTAGTCTATAAGCAAGGAAAGATCCCTAGTCCACTCTTTCAATCAGATTGCCCTTTCTCCACATCTGTTCTGTATGGGAAGTCTGGAGCAGTCAGCAAGGACAAGTTTTACTGGACACTAAAACAAGGTGCTCTGCTAGGTGAGGACCGAGGGACACAGACTCACATCAATTGTTATAGTGCCAGGTGATGTGTACAGAAGATACATGCAGAGGCTGTGCATGGCAAGGGGAGGCCTCCTGGAGGAAGGGAGCCTACACTGTCACAAGGAATGAGAAGACTTTGGTAGAGAGGGCAGGGAAGGGCTTTTGCAGCAGAGGGCTTGCCAGGGAACAGGAGTGGTTTGGTTTGACTGGATCGTGTTTCAGACCAAATGCTATGGCTGATATGTGGAGTAGAGGTTGTAGGCTGAGGGTTGGAGAACAGTATGGCCACCTTGATGAATAAAAGGCGTTGAAGAAAGTGTTTAAGCTCATTTGGCCAACCTGTATTCCCTGATAACCATCCAGTGGATATAAGTTAGCTGGCAGGGGAGAAAGGAAGCCCACTTTTATTGACTCAGCATGGCTCTCCCATAAGTTCATGGTCTTGCTCCAAGAAATCTCATAAAACAAAGAAAATCATGGCCCCAGTATAAACTGCCAAAGATTTCATTGGCCATGGCTTACTTTTCAAGGTTTTTGGCATCTTTTTTGTGACTTGCACATCCTGCTCTGAGAAGTTGAATGTTGCATATTTGAGCCTGGTCGATTTTCCTGTGACTAAGTGGACCACCCGGGTTAGTAAAAGACCAATTTTCATTAGATCTGAGGGTCTGAACTTAGGGACTTGGGAGAAGCAGGCTGAGGAAAAAACTCTAGGGAAAATGTAGGCATGCATGATTTTAAAAGATGGAAAATGGCCTTGCCCCCATTTAATTTTTACAGGAAGCAGTGAAAACTGAAGGTTAAAGGCTCTAGCAGGGAAATAACATTTCAGGTGATCAGATAGGGTTTCTCAAAATACCATGGACCATTGGCCCTTCTCTCCTTGGTGTCATCAGGCACATCCTCACTCTAGGAGTGGGAGGTATCTCCTTATACTTGCTCTGGCCACATTGCAGTCTGAGCTTTCTTTACCAAAGCAAGACTAGACCAAGAATTTACCTAAAGGAGTGAAAAGAGATGCAGTGAACTATTCTTAATTATTGCATCAACTTTCTTAACCATGCACATTTCAAAATGTCTTAACCTGACATTGTCTTCCAGTAGTTTCTCTTTGCCCACCGATATTAACTGGTTGTCCACCTCAAACATTTGTGGGTCATGAACCTGGTCCTTCTGTCTCTGACTCCTGCCCCTGCCAAAAGCAATTCCTAAATCATGAGTAAAATTGTAAGTTATGTATCTCTGACTGATGTACCTTTGACTCCCACAGAGAAAGTATTTCATTAGGTTTTGGAGAATTAACTGAAAACTCTGTTGATTTCTGGGCAAGGGAGGACTCTATTGCCCAGAGCACCCCTCCCAGCCACTTGCCTACCTGAGAAGGTGGCTTTTGTCTGTTTTTCTGGGAAGAAAAAGGTTATGTAAGTTCAGGCAGTACTAACAGCCCTCGACCCTCTCTTCTGACACAGAAAACTTCTGAGTCTTCTCATCTTATTTTTGGCCTCACTCAGGTACAATAACCTCCCATTGGTCCAGCCCATCAAGACACTCACCCCAGCCTCAATCCTCAGCCTCTCAGCCCCAGCTAGGATTTGAACTTGTGGTCCCGAGAGCAGGATGGATGAGTGATCAGGGCTCCCACGCTGGCTCTATCAAAGCTTTCCTCTGCACATCTCCATTATGTGAATGGCTCTGTTAACCAAACCTATTATCTTTCCCCCTTGGTTTTCAAGTTGAGAAAGGGAAAGCAACTTCTTTAATGGCCCACAGATTGATGATTAACATTTTACATGTCCCTGCTGCTAAGTAAAAGAACTGCTTTGTGGGCAGTGAAAATGCCTAGGAGAAGGAAGCGGGAGTCAACTTGGTTTATTAAGTTGTGCTGCTTCATTAATCACAATCTTTTTTTATGGCAGTGCTTAAAGGCCCATCCATTGTACTTCTCAGGAATGGGGGAGATCAAAAACAAGTGCTTTTAGTGCACCTTTGACATCTGGCATAGCAGCCAGCTATCTGCGATATTGCTCTCAAGCAGTATGGGGAGCTGCATTTACTGTGACCATGCTGGCCCTTCTGATTTAAGCTACTGCAGAGGGCAATGAATTACCTTAAAGGAGCTCCACTGCAGAACTCTAAGTTTTATGCCGGACCCCTGCCAGCTTCCCTACTTTATGAGTATGAACAATCAGACAATTGAACTGATTTGACTTTGCCACTCCTGGAGTTTCATTGCCTTGAACCTGGGGATGTAATGATGGCAATGCCATGCTAAGTGCCGCTCTGACTAGCGGCAGTGCCCGCTGCCCATTCAAGTAGGACACCCATTCTTGTTAGCTGAAAACTGCTCTGATTTGCGGCAAGGGGGAAAATAGATCCCATGCAATCAGATTAACTCAACTCTGAATGTTATTTTCATTTAACACTGTGGAACCAGGCAGTGTCCCATTTTTTTTTTTTTCAGTAGAGTCTTATAGTACTGGTGCAGAAGGACCTACCAAGTCCTGATACAGATTGCAGACACACACACACACACACACACACACACACACACACATAAACTTACATACATAATGCACATATGTACTTACTCACAGACAGGCTCAAGCTCAACAAATATAGTCAAAAAAGGGCGTCTGGTCCATCCATAACCTGAAAGTGGATAATTTGTAATGTTTAAAGCTCCTGTCAGTACATACTCATTTTGGCTTTGTGTGAAGCTGAAGACACGTACTAAGGTTAAGTTATTGTACACTTTCTGTGTCAGAGAACATATTCACCTTCAGGATTTACATGTAAAATGAACTTTCTCTAACATTTTTTGAAAATAGTGTTATCATATTTGGAAGAACAAGCCAATGCTCACTATAAAAAAATTTAGCAAATTGAGTGAAGAGCCCAAAAGACTACAAATCACCCACTACCTTACCACTTAGAGATCCCTATTATTAATAATTTATCCAGGCATCTCTCTTAGTAAATGTAGACTGATTGATTGCCTCATTCATTCATTTTGCATCTTATAAGCAAATCTGAATGTTGTTAGAACAGTATGGAAAATGAACACACACACACACACACACACATACACATACACATACACATACACACACTTAACCCTTCGTCGGGGGCAATTGATCTCACAGATTCATTGCATACAAATTTTGAAATATCTAACAGTGAACTTAAGTATTGTGACTCATCGTTTCCATATCTTCCCCCTCTACTTTAACCCATTGCCAGTCGTGTTTGTGACTTAGTACAGTACAGACGTATTTCATATTTGAAAATTTGTGTGCAATGAATCTGTGAGATCAGTTGCTCCTGACAGAGGGGTATTAAACAAAAAACTCCCTGGAGCATCAGTCTCCTATGTTCAAATGCTTGCTTAACATTGATTTTTAGACTTGAAACCCAGTAGACATCTCAAATGATGTCTGAGCTCTTGATATCTCCCCAAACTTCTCCCACAATCTCTCCCATCTCAATTAATGCAACCCATCCTCTTGGTTGTTAAGGCCCCAAATTTTGGAATCATCCTTGATTCCTCTTATTTTTTTTCTCCCCATATCCAGTTGATTCACAAATTCTCTCAACCCTACCTTCAAATATATTTAGAACATGATCACTTCTCACCATCTCCAGTACCATCACTGCTCATCTGGATTATTGGTTCCCCTAACTCCTATATGCAATTTGAATGAAACTATACCTTTTATAATTGTCACATGCTTTCATGGTGATAGTGAGGTATTTTGGAAAGAGCAGGTAGTTAAAACCAGATAGGTCTGGGTTTGAATCCTAGTGGTGAAACTTGAATGCAAGCCCCATTGGCTGTCAGAGCCTGGAGATCCAGGGGCCCATCCTTTGGGTAGAAGTTGCAAAACTGTGGCACAGATGTGTGTTCAAGCTCCTTCTAGGATAATACTGGTGATTTGGAGTAGGCTAGCCAGAGAAGGTGGAGGAGGCATTTGGTGGCTCCCGAAAGTCTCCAGGGAGGATGGAAGTCATTCCCGTTTTGATTTGAGTATTTTCTCATTCGTCCGATGTGTAGGTGTCTCTCAGCTATTTTCTGGGTTTCTTTCGGAGGGAATTGCTCCATGAGTAGCAATGTGTTCATGGAAGGAGGGCAACTCAGAAGACTCCAGTGTCACCGTCTTGGATTGGAACTCCAAGCAATTTATTTTTATGAGTCCTTTCTACTCATTGAGAGGCCAAGGCAGAGGACAGGCTGGTCTTCATGTTCCAGGTGTCCTGGGCCAAGAGGCTGCTCTGCAGCTCTGAAACTCTTGCCCTGTCAGCTATGTAGCATTTTTACATGCCTTTCATGGAAGTTCAACTTAAATCATAGCTAGACATTCCTTTAGATATTTTGTGAGTGGTTGCTTACATTGCAACTTGTTTTTTAGATTTCTATAAAAAATAGAGCTATCATGCAATATTATATTAGTTTCAGGGGCATGACAGTTATTGAACATTTATATCCCTAAAGAAGTGATCACAATAATAAGTCCAGCCACCATCTGACACCATACCACACAATCACAATATTATTGACTATATTCCCTATGCTGTACATTACATCCCCATGACTTATTTGTTTTATATCTGGACATTTGGACTTCTTCAACTTTTCCCGCCTTAAAACATTTTTCAATTACAGTTGACATTCAATATTATTTTATATTAATTTCAGTTGTACAGTATAGTGGTTAGACATTTATATAATTTAAGCAGTAATCTCTCTGACTAGTACATACCTGGCACTATACACAGCTATTACCGTATCATTGATTATATTCCCTATATTTTACTTTTACATCCCCATGACTGTTTCGTAACTAGCAATTTGTACTTCTTAATCCCTTCACCTTTTTCACCCTGCCCCCCAACTTCCTGCCATCTATCAGCCCAACAAATCTAGTACCCATTTGACACCATACATAGTTATTACAATATTATTGACTATATTATTTATGTTATAGGTATGTTACATCCCCATGATTTCTGTGTAACAAGTAATTAGTACTTTTTAATCCCATGCCCTTTTTTCACCATACCCTCAACCCCCCTTCCAACTGGCAACCATCAAAATGTTTTCTGTATCTATGAGTTTGTTTCTGTTTTGTTTATTTTATTCTTTAGATTCCACATATATGTGAAATTATATTGCATCTGTCTTTCTCTGTCTTACATTCACTCAGCAAAATACCCTCCAGGACCATCCATGCTGCCTTAGATGGCAAGAACCCATTCCCTTCCATGGCTGAGCAATATTCCTTTGTATATCTGTACTACCCCCTCTTTATCCATTCTTCCATCAATGGATACCCAGGCTGACTCCACAATGCTGCAATGAGCATATGGATGCACATATCCCTTCAAAGTAGCATTTTGGGTTTCTTCGAATAAATTCCCAGAAGTAGGATTATTGAGTCCTTCTTTGTCTTTAGTTATAGCCTTTTTTTTTATTAAAGATTTTATTGGAGAATTGGGGAGGGAACAACATTGGGGAATTGGGGAAGGGGGACAGACAAATTTCTGTCTTTTTGTTTTTCAGTCTAGTTGTGGAGGACGTTGCTTCACTATCCCATGTTGGTGTTGTCATCATTGCGCTCTTTGCGGCTGAGGCAAATTGGTAGATGGCCATTGGACGGCTGCTCATGGCAGCTCACTATGGCTGCCCGCCACTCAAGGTAGCTTACGTCAGCCCACTGCAGCCCCACTGCAGCCTACGCTGTCGCTGTGACTCACAGCAGCCCAGCTCCAGGTCAAGCTGTTATTCACCATCTTAGCTGTAGAGGGTGCAGCATCACTGGCCCATGTGGGATCTGAATTGGTGGCCCTGCTGCTCAGAGCTCGTGCTCCCAAGCGAAATCTTACCCAATGAGCCACTCGGTCAGCCCTAACCTTTGTTTTAAAGTCTACTTTGTCTGTATAAGTATTGCAACCCCAGCTTTATTATTATTATTACTATTATTATTATTATTATTTTCATGAAATATTTCTTTATGTACCCTTACTTTCCATCTGTGTGAGTTTTTCTATTTGAAGTGAGTTTCTTGTAGGCAGCATATGTAAGGGTTTTGTTTTCTTATCAATTCAGCGCTCCTATGTTATTTAATTGGAGCATTTAATGAATTTACATTGAAAGTTGTTGTTGATAGATTTCTAGCTATTGATCCTTTCTTTTTTCTATCTTGAAGGAGTCCCTCTAACTTTCCTTGTAATACTGGCTTTGTGGTGATGAACTCCTTTAGCTTATTTTTGTCTAAAAAGCTCTTTATCTGTCCTTTATTTTTATTTTTAATTAATTAATTAATTAATCAATTAATTAATTTTAGCTGAACCATCCTGCCACCTGTTGGCAGCTCAGTGGCAACTCAGCTCAGGCCCATGTGGGAATTGAACTGGTGACCCTGTTGCTCAGAGCTTGCACTCTTGAGCAAGCTCTTAACTAACTGAGCCACTTGGCCAGCCCTGTCCTTTGATTTTAAATGATAGCCTTGGTGGGTAGAGTATCGTTGGTTGTAGGTCCTTACTTTTCATCAGGTAGAATATTTTGTGTCAATCTCTTCTGGCCTGCAGAGTTTCTGTTGAGAAATGAGCTGACAATCTTATAGGAGCTCCCTTATAAGTTACTAGTTGCCTTTCTCTTGCTGCTTTTAGGGTTCTCTGTCTTTAACTTTTGCCATTTTAATTATGTGTCTTGGTGTGGGACTGTTTGGGTTCATCTTGTTTGGGACTTTCTGTGCTTCCTGAGCTTTAAGTGTATTTCCTTCACTAGGTTAGGAAAGTTTTCAATCATTATTTCTGCAAATAAGTTCTCAACCTTTGTTTTCTCTCTTCTTCTGGTACTCCTGTTATGTGCCCGTTATGCTTGATGTTGTCCCAGAGGTTTCTTAAACTATTCTTATTTTTTTTTTCTTCTTTTAACTGTTCTTATTGGGTGTTTTCTGCTGCCTTGCCTTCCAAATTGCTTATTTGATTCCCTGCTTCATCTAGTCTCCTGGTGATTCCTTCTAATGCATTCTTCATTTTAGTTATTGTGCTTCTTGTTCTTTTTTATGGTTTCTATATATATATATATATATATATATATATATATATATATATTTTAAGATTTTATTGGGGAATTGGGGGAGGAGAACTGTGTTGGAAAATCAGGGAAGAGGAACAGACAAGTTGCTGTCCTTTTGTTTTTCAGTCTAGTTGTGGAGGACGTCACTAAACTGGCCCATGTAGGTATTATCATTGCAGTCTTCCTGGGTGAGGCAGTCGCTCACCAGCCATTGGACAGCCGCTCACGGTGGCTCACAGCAGCTCATGCCAGCTGCCGGCCACTCATGCTGGCTGCCACTTACAGTAGCTCACAGCAGCCCACTGCAGCAGGGTCTGCAGCCTATGCTGTAGCCAGCAACTCATGGCAGCCCAGCTCCAGGTTGAGCTATTGTTCACCACCTTAGCTGTAGAGGGTGCAGCATCACTGTCCCTCAAGTGGGATCGACACTGGGGCTCTGCTTCTCAGAGCTGGCCTCCCAAGCAAACTCTTAACCAACACACCACTCAGCCTGCCCTCTATGTCTTTTTCATGCTTGCTATCTCTTTGTTGAAGTTCTCACTAAGTTCTTTGAGCATCCTTATAACCATTGTTTTGAACTCTGTATCTGGTAGGTTGCTTGCTTCCATTTCATTTAGTTCTTTTTCTGGAGTTTTCTTCTGATCTTTCATTTGGGATACATTTCATTGTTCCTCATTTTGGCTGCCTCTCCGTGTTTGTTTCTGAATATTAGGTAGGTATCCTATGTCTCCCATTCATGGCCCGGTGGCCTTACATAGTAGGTGCCCTTTGAAGCCCCAGCATAGTCTTCCTGATCACCTGCTCCAGGTGCTCCAGGAGTGTCTACTGTGTGGGTTGTGTGTGCCCTCCTGTTATAGTTGAGTTTTTATTGCTATTGGCACATCAGTGGATGGGATTGACTCTAAGGCTGATTGGCTGTGGAGTTTGGCCATGTTCACAGATTATGGGCTGCTGTATGAGGGGCTTACCCCACTGAGTGTGATTTGCCCCGTGGTCTATGGTGCCTATTTGAGCATTCTGCTTGTGGGGTAATTGGGCAGTGCTCTGCTATGGTCTGAAGTTAACCTGTAAGTATGTTGATTCTGGTACTTCTTGAGAGGAGCTCTGGTGCAGGTCCAGGTCACAGACTGCCTGTGACCAGCTAGGGACTACCTGGTAGTAGCTACAAAGCAATCTGTGGTTGTTCACTGCCAGTGCTAAAGTTGGAGGCATGTGGGAAAGTCCACGCTGCAAACTGAGGATGTCTACTACAAGTACTAGGCTTGGGGTAGCTCTGAAAAGAGCCAGGACACTCTGAAGCATGCTGACATTTGCTGGATCCCTTAAGGTTCAGCCACTGATAAAGCCTTGTGTGGTTCACAAGTGGGTGAGGTAGGGTCTCAGGGAGTCACTAGAGTGGGAAGAGCTGTAAGTAATAGGTTAATGTAAATTCTGGCTTGGTGCCAGTGCTGAACCTGGAGCTACTTAGCAAAACTCTCAGAGCACACTGAAGACAGTTTTTGCCTGCCTGGGTTCCACAGACTCTGATAGTTTTCCAAAAAAGAGTGAAATGCAGGTGGGACTGGCTGCTTGCCAAGATAGTGCCTCAGGCATTGGGGGAGTTGGGTGGGGCAAGGTCCCAGAAGAGCTCACCAGGTCAGTAAGATTCAGATTTGGCTTCTGGGGGAGGGCTCAACACAGGAAAGATGGTGACTGCCTACTGGCTGCATGGGAGGGGGAAAATGGTGACTGTCCTTCAGTCTTCGCCCTGAGTGACACACTGCTGTCTGCCCCCTGTATGCCTCTGACACCCCCTGAGTTACTTTCCCTTTGCCAGAGCACAGGGTGAGTACCTGCAAGTGAGACTGAGAGGGCTCTTTCAGGGAATGTCTGGGTTTTCTGCTGCCTTCCATCCCACCTGGATTGTCAGAATCTTTACTGTTTTTCACAGCAAGATGTTGTGGGGCCTCCTATTCTTGGTACCAGTATTTAGGCTGGGAAGCCTGGTGTGGGCTGGCGTCCCTCACTCCTATGGAGGAAACCTCCATGGCCGAGATATTCTTCCTGGTTATCAACTGCCACATGGAGGTTTGGGGCTGGCTCTTTTCATGTCTCTGCCCCTCCTACCAGTCTGAACATGGCCTCTTCTTTATATCCTTAGTTATAAAACTTCTGTTCAGCCAGACTTCAGATGGTTCTACAGTTTGATTGTTCTATAATTTAGCTGTAATTTTAATGTGCTCACAAAAGGATGCAGGCACAATGTTTATCTGCTCCACCATATTGGATCTCTATCATCCATTAAAAAATTTTTAAAAACAACATTCTTAAGCCTATGTTTATCTAACTATTAATATCAAAATCAAGACAATTAAATTTTTTTCTTGTTTAGTATAATTCCATTCTTCAGTAGGTGAGTTTAGTATCTTTGCTTTAAAGATACAGTGTTCTCTACTTTAAAATAAAATCTTCACTAATTTTTTCAGGGGTTCTGTGTTGTATCATTTAAAATAAAAACTTTTTTAGTGTTCAATTTTGTAATAATAAAAGAAGTAATTAGTTAGATTAATCAATTAACTTCTGTGATTATATTTCAAGGTTTAGTAAATGCATCACAGTGTAAGGGCTAAGGGTGTGACATTTATAAGAGAGTCAGAATGATAGGGTTAAAATCCTGGTACCACCTCCTATTGGCTATATAATTTTTTTCTTTTTGAAGATTTTTATTGGGGAATTGGGATAAGGGAATTGTGTTGGGAAATTGGGGAAGGGGATCTGCCAAGTTGTTCTTCAATCTTCGTTGTGGAGGGTGCTAGTCGCCCTCTGGCTTCCCGTCAGCAGCTCATTATCTCTAAGCTCAAGGTGCTACATTCAATTTTAGTTGCGTGTGGGTGTAGCCACCATCCCATGCGGGAGTTGAACCAGCAGCCTTGTTGCTAAGAGCGCACACTGTATCCACTGAGCCATCCGGGCAGCAGCTCAGCTCAAGGTGCCGAGTTCAGTCTTAGTTGCAGTTGGGCATAGCCCACCATTGAACAGGCAATCTTGTTTTTACACTAGCTAAGCCATCCTGCCACCTGTTGGTAGCTCAGCAACAGCTCAGCTAGGGCGCAGGGTTCACTGGCCCATGTGGGAATTGAACCAGCGGCCCTGTTGCTCAGAGCTTGTGCTCCAAGCCAACTCTTAACCAACTGAGCTACTTGGCCGACCCGGCTGTATGATTTTGAGCAGAAAAATAAACCTGTCTATATCACACCTTCCTCACTGGAAACGGGAATAATAATAGTAGGTATCTCATTGGTTTGTACAGAAGTGTTTAAATGAATTACTATAAGCACTGCGTATAACAAGCACTATTAACTAATATTATTTTGTCTTTGTGTTTTGCTGATCCTGGTAAATGTCTTTGAAAAGGGTCTTCTTCTTTATCCAGGAACAGTATATAGTTACTATCTTTTGCAATCTTGCATATTTGAATATGACTTTTTGTACTTTCACACAAGAGCAAGACGTTGGTGGAGTATAGAATTCTTGGGTGATAATTTTTTATTTTTTTCCTGAAATCTGATAAATAGCATTTTATTGTCTTCTAGCATCTATTGTTGCAAAGTCAATGCTTTTTTTGTCCCTTGAAGGTGAATTGTTTTATCTTCTTGGATTAATTATTCAATCAGTAAATATTTATTGTGTTGATTCTATGTATAAGATACAGTTCTATTGTCTAGGTGTATAGCAGTGAACCAAAACTTGTGAAGCTGAGAATCTAATTGGAGTGGGGGTGGGGAAAGACAACCCAATTGCCCAGAGTTAGCTACATGGCAAGGCCTGAGGAAACAGTTCCCATAAGATTGCCCTCACTTCTGAAACCAACTCAAGTTTGGGGTATCCCCAAAACCACACTCAGATTTGATAATTTGATAAAAGCATGTATAGAACCTGATAAAGGCTATTATATTCATAGATATGGTTTATCTCAGGGAAAGGATAAAAATTAGAACAAGGCAAAGGAAGAGATGTATACAGTAGAGTCTTAGAGGGGTCTAAATGGGTCTCTTCCAGTTTCCTTTCCCTTCAGGATCATGGTGGCATTACCTTCTGCTGACCATGATATGTGACAATATACAGAGTTTGTACCAAGGGAGCTCACCTGAACCTTTGGTGTCTGTCATTTTTATTGAGCTCGATTACATACTGCTGGCTTACCTGTCTTTTAGTCTGTAGGTCCTGCTGGAGGTTGGGCTAATGCCTTTAGAGACTAAAGGCATTAGTTCCTGTAGAAGTCAGAACTGTTAGTTACAGCAAGGCCCAACGCCCCCATCATAAATCATATTGTTAGAATGTCCAGTGATCAAAGACTCCAGACAAAATCACTTTTTTTTATTTTAAAGGTTTTTATTGGGGAATTGGGTGAGGGGAACAGTGTTGGGGACCTGGGGAAGGGGACCAGCCAATTTGTTGTTCTTCAGTCTTCGTTGTGGAGGGTGCCAGTCACCATCTGGCTTCCTGACGGCAGCTCGTGGCCTCTAAGCTCAAGGTGCTATATTCAATCTTAGTTGTGTGTGGGTGTAGCCACCATCCCAAGCGGGATTTGAACCAGCAGCCTTGTTTTTAAGAGCACACGCTCTATCCACTGAGCCATCCGGGCAGCAGCTCAGCTCAAGGTGCAGAGTTCAGTCTTAGTTGTGGGTGGGCGTAGCCTACCATCGACCAGGCAATTTTGTTGTTACACCAGCTGAGCCATTCAGCCACTTGTTGGCAGCCTAGTGACAGCTCAGCTCGGGCACAGTGTTCACTGGCCCATGTGGGAATTGAACTGGCGGCCGTGTTGCTCAGAGCTCGTGCTCCAAGCCAACTCCTAACCAACTGAGCCATTCAGCCGGCCCAAAAGACACTTTTATTAGGCAAGACATTCTGGGTCCTGGACAGCATCTCCCAGTAGCCAAGGGCAAAATCCAGTCCTCTTTTTGGGTGAGATTATTTCCCAAATAATATTGGGTTGTTGGAAAAGTCATGATGTATTTTTTCTATGTTTTTCGTTGCAAAAATGCATCATGACTTTTCTGACAACCCAATAAATATACAACACAAATAAATATACAACATATGCAATGAAAAATCATGAAGCGGGTAAGGGGGATAGAGAGAGAAGTGGGGGTTGTTCATCTTGCAGAGAGGGTAGCAGGGAAGGCCTATCTTGAAACCTGAAGGAAGAGTGGGAGTCTGCCATGTGAACATATGGGAAAGAGCACTGCAAGCAGAGGGAACTGCAAGGTCAAAGGCACTGAGTAGCATACCATTGGGAAGGAACAGAAAGGAGGTCATTTTAGCTATAGAGGAGTGAGCCTGGTATAAGCACTGGGGGTGGTGATGAATGGCAGGAGGGAAGGTCAAAAGAGGTTGGGATGGGGGGAGGAAAGCAGGTCCTATAGGACCTTGTATGTTTTGGATCTTACTTTCAAGGAGATGGGAAGCCATTAGAAGAGTTTGAGCACAGGAAAGACATGCTATGATTTGAGTTGTAAAAGGTTTGCTCTGGGTCCTAGGTGGAGAATAGTCTGCAAGAAGCGAGTGCAGAAGCAGGGAGCTCAGTTAGGAGGCTAAGCAATAGCAAAGGTCAGAGATGAACATCCCTGGGTTGGGACAGTGGCAACAGATGGAGAGAAGTGGGTGGATACTGGATATGCCATATTTTAAAGGCAGAGCAATCAGAATTTGCTGATAGGTAGGATGCTTGAGGATTTTTTACTTTAAAATGTAAACACAGGGCCGGCAGAGTGGCGCGGTGGTTAAGCGCTGGCTTGGGAAGCCTGCGGCCCTGGTTCGGTCCCACATATGAGGGCCAGTGACACTGCCCTCAAAAAAAAAAAAATAAAATAAAATAAAAATAAAAATAAAATGTAAACACTTATTGTATTTATTTAGGCATAGATCTCCTTTTAGTAGATTGCCTGGACCGGAGTGACCCCTCTCAACCTGAAACATCTCATTTGGTTTATCCGTGATCATTCCTTTTATTCCATTGTTCTGTTTTCTTTCTTCATTGGTCAGACCTCTCTGATTTGTTTTTTGTATCCAGTTATCTTTTTCTGAAATGATTTTTAAATATCTCTTTACTCTTTTTCCTCCTTTTTCTAGTACTTCTCAGGTTTGTCATTTATTTATTTATTTATTTATTTATTTATTTTATTTTTTTTTTTATAAAGATTTTATTGGGGAATTGGCGGAGGGGAACAGCGTTGGGGAATCGGGGAAGGGGAACAGACAAGTTGCTGTCTTTTTGTTCTTCCGTCTAGTTGCGGAGGATGTTGCTTCACTGTTGGTATCGTCATTGCGCTCTTCCCGGATGAGGCAGATCAGTCGCGGGCCTCTGGATGTTGCTCACGGCAGCTATTGGCAGCTCACGCTTGGCTGCAGGCCACTCACTGTAGCCTATGGCAGCCCACTGCAGCAGGGGCTGCAGCCCACACCATCACTGGGGCTCGCACAGCCCAGCTCCAGGTGGAGCCGTTGTTAGCTGTAGAGGGCAGTGTCACTGGCCCTCATGTGGGATCCGAACCAGGGCCGCTGGCATCCCAAAACCAGCGCTTAACCAATGCGCCACTCGGCCGGCCCTCAGGTTTGTCTTTTAAAAAATGTTTTATTTCTTTGTCTGTTTTTGTAATTAGGAATTTCAATTTTTGCAGTCCCTAGGGTTGCACTCAGGGCTAGATAGTTAGAGATGACCATAGTTTTGGCGACTGTCCTCTGGTCTTTGCCCCGAACCACACACCTCAGTCTGCTCCCTGTATGCCTCTGGTGCCCTCTGAGTCACTGTCCCTCTGCCAGAGCCCAGGGTGAGTGCCTGCAAGTGAGTGAGACTGAGAGGGCTCTAATTCAGGGATGACCACAGTCTTGTGGCTGGGGGCAGGGAGAGAGATAGGCAAAAACAACATAGAGCTCTGACTTTCTGGTAGATGGACACTCAAGCCAAGAGATCCTGGTAGAAGGGACCAGAGGACAAGGGTTGGCCTAGCAACAAGAGGTGTTGATGCTCACCTATCAAAGATAATGATGGTCCTACAGATGGTCCTCTTTCTTGAGTTAGCAAATACGGTTCAAGCAACTGAGGATATTGGGAGCAATGTCTACAGGCATAGAGAAATAGATGGGAACTAATGGATTCTAGAATTTCCTCTCTAGAAAGACAGGAATGAATCATTAAAAAAGTCATGATGCTCAAAAGCCTGAGGAAGAAACTGTTAAATTGACGGCATAGATGTGTATGTAAATTCTTCTACTTATTGCTGACATTTGTAGCTCTTCCCACCTGACCACCTCCCAGAATCCAACCTGTCAGAAGTTTGTTTGTTTTATAGTTTATTTAAAAAAGGCAACTTTTTGTTTTATTAATCAACTGTACTTAATTTTGACTAATTTCTGCTTTTGTCTACATTATTTCTTTCAATTTTGTGTTTATCTTATTTTAACTTCTTGAGCTGAATGTCTAGTTTTATTTTTTAACACACATACACACACACACACGCACACACATACACACATACTCCACAGTTTCACTTAGTTGTATCTTATAATATTGGTATGTAGAACTCACATTATTTTTATTTCTAAGTAATTTGTATTTTAAGTTTTAGTTTCCTTTTTAATCCAGGAATTACTTAGAAGTTTATTTTTAAATTTCTAGGTGCTTGCGTTTTTTGGTGGTGGTGTGGATATTTATTTTGTTATTTTATTTCTTATTTTTTCATTTTAGTGACTAACTTATTTGGGGAATTTATTGAGAGTTTCTTTGTGACTCAATACACAGTCAATTTTTATGAATGTTCCATGCATTTGGAAATAATGTGCATTCTTTGTTTATTAGGTACAGAGTTAAATATTTATCTCTCAGATCAAACTTAACTGTTATTAAATCTTCCTTAAATTTTCTTGAGAAAAAAATCTGTTTGATCTCCTAGGATCTGAGGTGTGTAATTTTTGTTCACTGTGGCTTTTTCAATTTCTCCTTGGAACTCTAACAGATTTTGCTTATATATTTCAAAACTACACTTTTAGGTATATTCAAAAGTGGATGGTTTGGCTGAGAGGCATGATGGTTAGGAGCTGGCTTGGGGCGCCAGCTCTGAGCAGCAGGGCTCTGGTTTGGATCCCACATGAGGGCCAGTGACGCTGCACCCTCTACAGCTAAGATGGTGAACAATAGCTCGACCTGGAGCTGGGCTGCCCTGAGTCTCCAGTGACCGCTAGGCTGCAGTGTGTCTGGCCAGCAGCTGGCGTGTGCTTTCATGAGCTGCTGTGAGCCACTGTGAGCCGCCGTCCAATGGCTGGTGAGCGAGGGCCTCACCCGGGAAAAATGCAATGATAATGCCAACATGGGCCAGTGAAGCAACGGTCCTCCACAACTAGACTGAAGAACAAAAGGACAGCAACTTGTCTGCTTGCTCCCCTTCCCCAATTCTCCAATGCTGTTCCCCTCCCCCAATTCCCCAATAAAATTAAAAAAAAAAAGTGGATGACTATTAAATCTTCTAGATGGATTTGTAACTTTTTAAAGTATAAGTAATCCATACTATAATTTTCTTGAATTTTATTTTGTCTTATAACTATTTCTACATCCTTAAAAAAAATCTTTTTGTTAGCATTTATCTAGGGTATCTTTTTTCAGTTTTTATTTTAACTGTCAGTTTGTTTTAAGGCTCTCTTTTAAATCAGTATACACTTAACTTTTTACAAAAACCTGATTTGTGTCTCTACCCTTAAAATGGGGAATTAACACATCTGTTATAGCTTATTAATCTGCATAAACTTATTTTTGAGTCATTTTATTATGTTTTCTATATATTGTTTCTTTTCTCCTTTTTCCTTCAAGAATGCTGTGTGTTGAGTCTTTTTTTTTCTTTTTTTTCCTCCATAAGAGTTTATAATTTTGTTCATATAAGTTCTGTATTTTTTTAAAGCTTTTTACTGGAAATTTATAGTATTTATTATTGTAGTGAATGATATTTTTTCCATTTTATTTCTTACTGATATAGTATTTAAAAATACTATAGGGGCCGGCCACGTGGCGTGTTGGTCAAGAGCTGGCTTGGGACACCAGCTCTGAGCAGCAGAGCCCAGGTTCAGATCCCACATATGGGGGCCAGTAACACTGCCCTTTATAGTTAAGATGGTGAACAGTTCCACCTGGCGCTGGGCTGCTGAGAGTTGCTGGTAATGGTGTAGCTGCAGCCCCCCACTGCAGTGGGTTGCCGTAGGCTACAGTGAGTGGCCAGCAGCCAGTATGAGCAGCCAGCAGCAGTGTGAGCTGCCAAGAGCCACCGTGAGTGGCTGTCCAGAGGCCAGCAACTGATCTGCCTCACCTGGGAAGAGCGCAATGATGATACCAACATGGGCCAGTGAAGCAATGTCCTCCACAACTAGACTGAAGAACAAAAGGACAGCAACTTGTCTGTTCCCTTTCCCCAGTTCCCCCACGCTGTTCCCCTCCTCCAAATCCCCAATAAAATCTTTAAAAAATAATACTATAGATTTTTGTATATTTATCATCCATGAAGCGATCTAATGAAATTATCTTTTTAATTTGAATAGATTTTTGAAAAGTAGTCTTTTGGATTTTCTAGATACATAATTAAATGGTTTAAAATATACAGATGGTTTTGTTTCTGTTTTCTAATAGTCATACTGATTATCTAAATCTCAGATATATATATAATTTCTTTCTATTCATATATTAATTAGGGTTTTTATTACAAATATCTTTTTGGTAGCTATTAGTAAAACTGCAAACACTTCCCCTTTAATTTATTCTTTTTTTTTTGAGGGCAGTGTCACTGACCCTCATATGTGGGACCCGAACCGGGGCTGCTGGCTTCCCAAGCCAGCGTTTAACCACTGCGCCACTCAGCCGGCCCTAATTTATTCTTATATATATTTATTTGAACCCAAACTTGTTAGGTATGACACTTAGTTTATAGCTTTTAAGAAGCATTTTTCTTGGCACTGCAGATGCATGTTAAAAAGGGGTAACATTCCTGCAGTAATAGTGTAATATGACATATAATTTATTTCAGCAGTAGAATTTGTTTTAATAACTTCACAAATCACCTTAATTTTAATGCTCTAGTAATATGAAGATATAAAGGGCTTCCTTCTATCACTCAGTTTTATTTTATGTTGGGAAATTGTATTCCATAGCTGAATTTTGGAAGTACCATGTACAAATATTGGTGATCTCTGTAAGCCCTGTTTTTTCCCATAATGGGGCTGTTGTGATGCTCAAACGAAGACTATACCATGGGTGCCAAAAAAATGAATACAAGTGGACACTTTGTTCAGCGTTGCTCAAGCAGTAGTTTGCTATAATCAGAAGTGTCTTGACGCTGATGTGATGGCAACCACTTTGAGTACCTCTTGTAATTGTAGAAGCCAAATATGACTTGTATTCATCTTTTGTTATCGGTATATATTGAGTATTACAATTTCAATATAGTTTGTTTCCCTGCTTAAAAAGTGTATACATTTTTTTGGCACCCTCTGTATGTGAAAGACATTGTAAGATGTAAAGAACACTGTAAAGAACACTACAGGGCCGGCCCAGTGGCTCAGTTGGTTAAGAGTTGGCTTAAGAGCACAAGCTCTGAGCAACAGGGCTGCCGGTTTGATTCCCATATGGGCCAGTGACACTGTGCCTGAGTTGAGCTGTTGCTGAGCTGCCAACAGGTGGCAGGATGGCTCAGCTGGTGTAACAACAAGATTGCCTGTTCGATGGTGGCCTTCGCCCACCCTCAACTAAGACCGAACTTGGCACCTTGAGCTGAGCTGCCACCCGGATGGCTTAGTAGATAGAGCGTGCGCTCTTAACAACAAAGGCTGCTGGTTCGACTCCCGCATGGAATGGTGGCTACACCCGCCCACAACTAAGATTGAACACAGCACCTTAGAGGCCACGAGCTGCCAAGGGGAAGCCAGATGGTGACTGGCACCCTCCACAATGAAGATTGAAGAACAACAACTTGTCTGTTCCCCTTCTCCAATTCCCAAACACTGTTCCCCTCCCCCAATTCCCCAATAAAATCTTAAAAAGAAAAAAAAAAAGAACGCTAGAGTGGTTAGTCACTATTACTAGACTGTGTGCTCAATCAGTACGTGCTAATTTGATTTGATACCTAACTTGGCTACTTTCTCCTCCTATTTGCTTTTTCAGTTATCTGTGTCCTTTTTAAAAGGGATATGAGATCCTGTGCCCAGGGGCACAGTGGATATGTGGGAATTATTTATTCAGAAATGAATTATAACATACAGCTTCCTTTTAAAGGGAGATGTTGGGCGTCTCTTTTTTTTTTTTTTTTTGGCTGCTGATTCTGACAACACATCTGTGGAATACATGCATCCCCAGTGGTCATTCTGGTCAAACACGAAGCTGAGCAGATGCTTGCTGAGCCTCAACCACCTGGCAGGCCTTTGTTTTCTTGGCAAGAGTCTCCAGACTGGGAAATGTGAGGGACACATTTCATTTCAGCTGAAGGCAGGATTATGGGTTGATTTACTGTGAGACCCAAGCTTTACTATAGGCACCATTCGGAATGAGAAGCTTGGGAATATGCATCCATCAAGCACAAGGACCAGGAGCCAGGAGGTGAATTATAGACCAAAACTGTTTCACCAGCTGGTGAGATGTTGCAATTCAATTCCAATGCAGGTAGAGCTGTGCTCACTAGCAAAGAGCAACCAGGCAAGCTGGCCTAGACCTTGCTAGGGTCTTTGCACTATCTTCCTGTGAGGCAGGTGGGGACTTCGAGAAAATACCTTCCGATTTCTCCTAGGTTGAATTCCACGAACCACTTCCCAACTAGAGAACTGGACAGCCTCAGGAAGCCTTCTACAGCTTTGTGCTCATCCAGTGTGTTTAGGTGTTAGAGCTCCTGGGAGTTGTGTTGCTCCCTACAGAAAAATAATACATTATTGTCAAATACTAAGATTAGGCATAAAATAACTTAATAATAATTTTATTTTAAATGTTATTTAATGAGCAATTAAGTTCTAGTATAAACTTACTATTAGCTAGGGCTTTCCTATTCTGTGACATCTAGTAGTAGCACACAATATTATGCCTGGTGAAAGTCTAAACCTTTCCTACAGATTTTCTGTGAGTTTCTGGGTATTTCAATCCTCAAGGTCACATAAACCATTTTGAGGTTGACTTTCCTGAAAATCATGAGTCACTGTGGGGGTGGGGGTGAAGTTCCATGTTGTTCATTGAGTAGCAAACAACCTAAAACCATACATTTGCTATCCCTGTTCTTAAAATCCTCTGGGACATCCTATGAGTGAGAATTTCTCATTTATCCTTTGACCCAGCATTGCCCAAGTTTCACGTTCTCATTGGCTCCTTTCATGGGGTCATTTCCCTTCTTACTTGAAGTACTTTCTTCCTTTTGGAGAGCCTTAGAAACTTGGAATTCTTTTCCAAAACTTGGAAGTCTAAAGTTATTAAGTATTAACAGAACTGAGGTTTTTCTATTTAACACAAACTGTCTTCCTGAGCAAGTAGCTGTGATTATAAATAATAGGTTTTTTTCCCCCTTGTGCAGTTATAGATGGGTGGTAATCAGTTGCAATGTTTTAAAAAAGAGTTATAAGGAAAAACAAATCAACTATTTGATCTAGTTTGGGGATGACCAGTTCTGTGAGGACATAGTCATAGAAACATTGACCTGAAAATAAGCTTCTCAGGTAGGCATTCCAGAGCCTTCATAACAGACTACTTTTGACTTTTCACCACTCATCTTCCATCATTGCTCACCATGTACTCAATTGCCTAAAGAGCCAGCATGCAGGAAATGAGTAAAGACTAAAATTAGAGAAGACACGTCCTGTCTTGGCTGGGTATTAGTCAATTTTCCCATATGGGAATGTGGGGATGATGTTACCAGGTCTTCTATTTCTTATCAAAGAAAATGGAGATTCCAATTTTATATGGAATTTCCTAATTATGCCAAACAAAACATGTCTGGGGGTAATATTTGGAATGTAGCTGCCAGTTGCTCCATATTCTATATCTCTTGAGATCTCTCTCTCTCTCTCTCTCTCTCTCTCTCTCACACACACACACACACACACACACACACACACACACACACTTCTTCCACTACTAGAAATACTCTTTCTTTTTTTTTTTAAGATTTCATTGGGGAATTGGGGGAGGGGAACAGCGTTGGGGAATTGGGGAAGGGGAACAGACAAATTGCTGTCTTTTTGTTCTTCAGTCTAGTTGCGGAGGACGTTGCTTCACTGGCCCATGTTGGTATCGTCATTGCGCTCTTCCTGGATGAGGCAGATCGGTCGCCGGCCTCTGAGTGTCGCTCACCGCAGCTGTTGGCAGCTCACGCTGGCTGCCGGTCACTCACTGTAGCCTATGGCAGCCCACTGCAGCAGGGGCTGCAGCCTACACAGTCGCCAGGGCTCGCAGCCCAGCTCCAGGTGAAGCTGTTGTTAGCTGTAGAGGGCAGTGTCACTGGCCCTCATATGTGGGATCCAAACCGGGGTTGCTGGCATCCCAAAACCAGCTCTTAACCAATGCACCACTCGGCTGGCCCGAGGAATACTCTTTCTTTTGGTAAACATCTGTCATCCTTTAGGGCTCAGTTCAAATGGCGCCCACCATTTCTCTAATTTTTCCCATTCTCTCCTATAGCTGTTCTCAAATAGATTTAACCACTCCTCCTTTATAGCTCCCAGAGTCTTCTCTCTGAATACCTCTTCCAAAATGTGTCACTGCATTTGTTTGTTGATTTGTCCACCTTACCTATCTGAGTATGAAGATTTCAAGGAAAAGGGCCATGTGAACCATCTTTATATCCTCAGGACCTGATACAATGCTTAGCACACAGTATGCACTCAATATTTATTGATTGAATGAAGGAAACAGACATGATGCTGGGATCTGAGGCCTGAGCTCAGCTCTCCTTTCTGCTTTACCTCACAGATTTTTCTTTTATACTTGATCAGAATGCCTTGCCTTTTGGAAATTATTATCCCCGACCTCTGGGGACAAGCAGAAAAATGGCTGACAACATCTATGTGAAAAATTAATCTTAAAAAAGAATTGACTGGTTATTTTGAGCAAATGTCTGTGCTCTTTCTTTGAAGAGTCTATTTTTTAAGAATAGTTTACTGCAAGGTCCATTGAGGGCAATTGGGGAGACATTTGTTTGTTCTGGGGTGAAGGGAAATGTGTGAGAGCTAAGGGCTAGAAGTTGGATGAAACTGTCTAAATAGCATCTGCGACTCTTCTCTGGAATGTGAATTAACAAGAGCAATCTGACTGTTACCTTGAATCTGTCTGGATAAGAGATTTAAATTCTGCTAAGAAACAGATGAATATTTCTCATAGAATGGTGCCATTTAACCATCTGAGAGTTTTGAAACTCCACAAGTTCAGATCAAATTAATTTTAGGAATTTAATTCCTAATTTCAGGGAGGAAAGGTGTTTTGTAAAGGAGAATCTAGGGAGAGGAAACTTAAGGGAGAGAGCCCTCACCCTTACCTCCTTATTAACCTGCAATCATTTTTTTTAATAAAAAAATAAAGATTTTCTTTTAGTTGGATGATGTAGAATTAAGACATATGCCATGGGATTACTTTAATAGCTAATATTTTTATGACTTTCTTTTAAGGCTAGAAATATCTTAGGGCTCAATTGCTCAGTAAGCACAAGACGAAAAAAAAAAAAAGAAAAATCAAGCTTCCATGCTTGTCACGTTTTATCTTGTCTAATTTCAGCGAGTAATGAACAAGAACGGCTAGGCCAATACTGTGGATGCGGGGTTTGAGGAGAGAAAATTCCTACAGACAGGAGGTCATGAGAGATACTATTTATTTTGGGAAAGTCTTTCCTGACTTTGCTTTCCTCACTCCCCTATTGCTAACGTTTAGTAAGCTCTATCCACCTTAAAAATAATGTTTAATCTTTCCATAGGGGAAAATTCAGATGGCATTTTACCTGCATATGTTAGATAACTACAGGGCTTGTTGGGAATGTATGGTGAGGATGGAAATTACAGAGAAGAAACTTGTTGACAAAGTCTAGGTGACACTGAGTGGTAGGTAAATATGGCTCACAGCTTGGGTAAAACTTCCCTGCCATTTGGTAAATTTCTTCTGCTGCCCCCTGGAACAGTGAAGCAATTGTTAACCTCTTTCTCCATCCTCCTGGTTCAATATTTTTAGATGAGAAAGTGTAAATTCTCATAGTTCATCTTTGAATACATAAGTGAGGTGATTTGATCCCTGGGAGAAGTGCCTGGAAGTGTAAGGGGTGTTTGCGATTGACTAGCCAAGCTTGAATTTCAGAATTCCCATTTAACACACTTACCTCTCAAATTTTGCCTCTTGAAGCTTTCTTCAAATGACATGATCTCGCTCCACTGCCCTATATATATATATATTTTATTTTTAAAAAATGATTTTTAGTTGTTTTTTTTTTTCAGTTACAGCTGACATTCAATATTATTTTGTTAGTTTCAGGTGTACAGCATGGTGGTTAGACATTTATATAATTTATGCAGTGATACCCCAATTTGTCTAGTACCCACCTGGCACTATACATAGTTGTTGCAACATTATTAACTATGTTCTTTATATTGTGCTTTATATCCCCATGACTGCTTTGTAACTACCAATTTGTATTTCTAAACCCCTTCACCTTAAAAAAAAAAAAAAGATTTTACTGGGGAATTGGAGAAAGGGAACAGCCAAGTTGTTGTCCTTCAGTCTTAATTGTTGAGGGCACAGCTAACTCAGCTTCAACTCCAGTTGCCATATGGCCTCCCTTTGGCAGCTCGTGGCAGCTCAGCTCAAGATGCCATGTTTAATCTTAGTTGTGGGTAAGCATAGCCCACCATCCCATGTGGGAATTGAACCAGCAACTTTGTTGTTAGAGCACGTGCTCTCACCAACTGAGCCATCCTGCCACCTATTGGCAGCTCAGCAGCAGCTCAGCTCGGCACAGCTGACTGGCCCATGTGGGAATTGAACCAGCTCAGAGCTTATGCTCTTAACCAACTGAGCCACTTGGCCGGCCCCTCCCTTCACCTTTTACACCCAGCCCCCAAAGCCCCTCCTTTTGCCTTGTATTTTCTGAAGCTGCTTTGACTTTTTTCTTTTGCATTAGGAACAAGTTGGGTGATTTGTGAATTGTCAGTTCATAAATATAGATGTTCAAAGAATACCTATATTTTCTTGAAATCAATTTGGAGTATTATCATCTCATTGAATGGGTGGGAAATTACAAAATATCACTGGAATGTATACTATGTGAGAGGAGGAAGCTTGTCTGTTCATTACCTTCTCCCTAATTTTTATGTGTTGATCGTGTCCCACCCAAAAGATATGTTCATCTTAATCCCTGGTACCAGGCTTTTATGTCTGATTTTTTTTTTTTTTTGAGGGCAGTGTCACTGGACCTCAAAGCCAGCACTTAACCACCGCGCCACTCGGCCGGCCCTATATCCAATTTGTTTTAAAAAGCAGGCTTCATTTTTGTTTTCTGCCCAGCTGAATTTTTCTGTGAAAATCTGGGAAGATATGTCTGACCTCTAATAGTCACTCTGGCTCCTCTTATTGCTTTTGGTTAAATCTTTGGAGAAAGGAAAGGAAAGAGCATTCTTTCAATGCCCTTTGTCAACAGGCTGCCATTCCCTATCTCATTGCTCCTGGTAAAAAGCATGTCTGCGATTGGTGCCTCTGCTAGAAGGTGATTTGCTCCAGGGCAAAACCTGTGAAATTACAGCAAATAGATAGTTGGGCAGCTCAAATTACAAAAGGAGAATGGACTTCAATACATGTAGTTGAGTGCTTACACTGTGCCATGCCCTGTTCCATCAATTTGGGAGATTTAAAGATCTGTGAGATACACCTGTCAAGAATTTTATCATCTCTTAGGACAATATTTATTCAACTGGTTAAGCTTAGCAAGTTCAAGTTCAGAAAACAGTGAGAGAAAGCTTTTATAGTATGGTGGCTTGGTAATGTGAGACACTCTCCTACCAAGCCAAGGTGGCATTAGAGGGTTTGCTTCACTTCTAACTCTTCTTCAATTGGATCAAGGAGCTGTTGCCACTTGGACTATGGGGCCAAATCCTGTCTACTTCTTTAAGAACTGAAATTCCATATGCACAATATCCTGGTGTGGTTATGGGAACATTTTGCCAGTTCTCACTCTGAAAGAAGAAGATCTGTGAACCGAATAAAGCTTTGGGCACAAAAAGGGTTCTATTCATAATTTCTGGTAATGCTATCAAAGATTTATGATTGTCATCTTAAACGATCCAACCTGAACTTAAAAATGGTAAATTTCATCTTGTGTTTCAATGCTACCTAGATCTAGGTTTCTGAAAATAAAAACCAAAACAAAACAAAACCCCCCAAACCTTTAAATGATTTTATAGTTAAAGAGTTCTGTGATCAGTGGTTGGTGACAATTGACACGATCCCGGGATAGGTTGTGATAACATATTTCTTGTCTCTGACTGGTGATTTGAAGACCTGATTAGAAACCAAAGGACCTGAAAGGTGCTCTCACAGAAAGATGAGCACAGTTCTCTGAAGAGGGCCACAGGATACCTGGATGTCTGGAGTAGAGATGTTGCTTGAAACATACTGCAAGGGTTTCATGGTTTCCAAAGACTGAAGTTGGGAGAACTTCACAGAAAGGTAAAGTTTCTAAGGTTCATCCTATCGTATGGTTTAGTGCTTTTAGTTTTAAAATCTGTTAAATTTTGCTTTGCGCTTTTATTCATTTCATCTCTCGGGACCCCAACATGCAACAACTTTCAAGCACCTGAAAAATCTTCCGTCTTTCTTAGAACTGCCCTTGTCAACATCACTCTGATTCTGTGATTGTCCTTAATTGTTTCCTACTACTGCTTCAAATAAGATTCAAAACATTCATATGTTGGTGAGCATTGATTTGGGTGGTGGAGCTGCTTGGTAATGCTTTATTAAAAAAAAAAAATAAGTCAGGGGTGGCCAGTTAGCTCAGTTGGTTAGAGCACAATGCTCATAACACAAGGTTGCTGGTTCAATTCCCACATGGGCCACTGAGATGCACCCCACAACTAGAATGAAATAACTACTTGACTTGGAGCTGATGGGTCCTGGAAAAACACACTGTTCCCCAATTTAAAAAAAAAAAATCTGACCTAGAGACTTAACAATTATTACCTGAAAGTTTTAATCAGATGCAGAGGTTGTCACACCTATTTCAAATATTTCAAACCTGCTGCAACTTATTTCAGCTAAGTGTTTACAGAAGAGTTACTTACGGCTCTGCTAGCTGGTGCTTCTTTTTATGAAAGGTCTAGAAAAGGAGAGCTATTATCTTTGGGAGATGTTACTCTCATTTTAGTTGAAATTTGGTAAACTCTCTGGTAAGAATGAAGTTGGGCTCTTTTCTCAATGGGCATTTCTAGCTCAAGGCAGGTCCAGGAGGACAGAATTTCCAGGAAAAAAAAAATCCTATTATTTACTGGAAAAAGGGCAACTGTATAGGTGAGAACCCATAGGATAATGTATTTCAAAGCCAAATCTAGCTATCTTCTTCATCCCCTTCTTGTTCCCTGAGGGGGAAAAGAAAACAATTAGGCAAGGCTTCTTTTTTTCTTCTTTTAATTTTGTTCAGCATTAAAGGAGGGAACTTCATAAACATTGATTGTCATTTACAGAAAACATTCAGAAATCATGTGTGCATTATCAGGGAATGCTAACAGTATTCAACTAATAATTTACAGGACATAAAATAAGGACAAAAACCTATTACATTCTAAAGTAATATAAACCTCTGTTTTTAATTGTTAGTGAGTGCTGTTTTATTCTAGTATATTTATAATTAAAAAAGAAAACTCAATGCTTACTTCCTAAACGACTCAGGCTGCAGTTTTACTCATGTACACAGAAATTAGGGTTTATATATTAAACAAGGAGAGAGAGATCAGAAAATTGTAGATTTTTAAAACTATAGATGTCATTGGGTATATTTGTAGTTTGCCTTTTGCCTCTACAGGGCAATTGTAATACATGGTAAGAATGTCATTGAGCTCCAGAAAAATCAATGGTGACTATAGAAGGCATTATTCTTTTAAAAAAGTATAATTATTATGCTTTTCAGAATGAATACTTTTATTTTACATACTTTTGGCAATGCAACTTCTGTGCGTTGCCAACAATGATGTGCATGCTAGTAAGAGATGCCAACTGCACACTCACACGTGGTCCCTCAGAGTGCAGTCATGGTTGGTGGGTACAGCCAGCCAAGCCCAAGCCAGCCCGTGGTCTCAACCGCTGGAGGACTTAGCACCGCTCTTCATTTTACACTTGTAGGCTGGAGCTAAGGTAAAAACATTAAATCTCTGAAAGTTGGAAGTATATGAAAATCACTTCTCTCAATCCTAAAAGCAAGGAAGCATTGTCAGGGATTTCAAAAAATACTGGAAAGTCTCATTTAAATCTAAATATCTTTTAAAATTATTATTATAAATTGATCATCATAAAATACTAACCTTTTAAAGTCATATTTGGGATGCAGGAAAAGCATCAGTTTCAGCAGACTTGCTCCTGCCTGTGTTGCTACAGCTCATGATACCTTCATTTTCCTCCCTCTCAGTCTATTTCCCCGACCCTCCCCCATGTTCTTTACAGCATTTATTTGGTGAAGGTCAGTTATGGCTTCAGCAAATGAGTAATCTGACCTCAGGTTATTAAGAAGAAATAAACGTGTACAAAAATATTTTGTTCATCAGAAAGCAGGGTTTGTTTTTCTTAAGCTATTTCATGCAGAGAGGATTTTAGACAAAGCCATTACTACAAGGAAAGATGACTTACTCAGGCAACATTTTTCTCTCTCTCTCTCTCTCGCTCTCTCTCTCTTTTTTAACTTTCCTTTTTTGTATTGTCTAGTTCAGGTAAAGTTTGCAGGTCTTAGGCCAATCTTCAGTACAAATTCTTTGGAGCAGATTTAATTGACAGCCCTGTCCCTTTCTTAGCTGTATTACACAAAGAAGAGTACACTTAACACCAATGACCCGTCAAGATGCTTAAACTGTAACAACCAGTTTCTGAGAAGTACATAACACGCAGAAAGGAAGCAAGTACATATTTGCTCTTTGTTGGTTTTTCCCATCTAAAAAAATTGTTACAAAGTCTTATGCTTAAACAGAGACATAGAAAAATCAGTGTATTCACTGTCTCTGGTTATTTACAACAAAAATTACAGAGACAGCATACATCGTATTAGACCTTCCACAAGCATATATTAAAAGTAATTACATTTGAAAAAATATTTTTTATTTTTCCTCTACATTTCTACAATACATACTTGGTTTTCTGTGGGTGTGGTTTTCATTCGTGTGTGTGTGTGTGTGTGTGTGTGTGTGTGTGTGTGTATGTTAATTAGATGAAGCAGACGGTACTGTGCTTGGATGTGGGATGTGTAGCTTTTCAGACATACCTAGTGAGTCCGCATGTGGTCGTGACAGAGGCACGTGAATGCTCTCCATCAGCCACTGCCAGCGGGTAGGGTTTAATGTAAGGATCATGCTGCCCAGGGGGGTGCAGGTTCCCTGCACATCCCTCAACTGGGTTTATTCAATTCCGGTAACCTTGTGCTTTATTTCCGGCCATGAGAACAAACACTGAGCTGGTTTTCTGATCCACCGGAGGTCATGCAGGAGGCTAAGATCACTATGGCCAATTCACTTTGGAGGACATTCAGCAGCTTAGGAAAAAAGTGCACAGACAACCTCCATCTGCTGCATAGGAATCCATGGTCCCACACTTCAGATCAATGGAGGGAGACATTATCATGATTCTAGAATAAACTCTTTAGCTACAACTAAGGGAAAATAAAAATGGATGGCAGATATTGAAGCCACAAACTGAAAGAAATACATTGAGACTCAAAAGCATAAAAATCGTGCATTTGCCTTTCGGAAAAATGTGGCAAGAAATCTAGCCACCTGGCTCTATGAAGCTGGGAGTTTGCACAAGACAAATAGAAGTGTCTTTTATAAGTCGTCATTAAATTGAATGGTTTTCAGTTTTAGACTGTTCGCTATTTTTTCAACTGACCTCTTACTGTGTCCTCTAGTAGTGACAGTCAAATATGGAGACCAAATAGAATGTCAGAAGGCCAAAACCCCTACCCCCACCCCCACCACCACTCTAATATCATTCAGGCTTGTATCTGGTCAGACTTCTCCAGACAAACAGGCCCCTAAATTCGACTTTGTTTTAAACCGGATGCTGCAAATTGTGAGCCATCTTCTGCTCAGAGATGTATTTGTTTGGGCTGCACTAAACTCTGAACTAGCTGACATCATTTACAACTCAAGAGATTTTATGAGATTCAGAAGCTTTAGCCACTCTTCAGCTTTAGCGGACTATTGGATGGCCCTTTTCAGATGGGGCATTTCCTTGCCAGCTCTCCACTTGGACTGCTTCACTCATTTGCATCAACTCCCTGGCCCTTTTCAGCTTTTTGAATTTAACCCTTGCTTTAAATGAACATGTACCTTTGGTCCTGAGACAGCCCCTGGTCTCCCCCCAACTCTAAAATGTTTGTCAAATCCTGTCTAAAGACCCCCATATTCAGTTGCTGCTTTTACTAGGAGTTAGAGATAGAAAATCAAATACCATTTCATCTAAAGCAGATGGGGGGCTTTTTCTTCTTTATACAGGGGACTTTGTGCAAAGTTTCATTAAAGAAGCACCCTTTAAAGGTATTGCTGTTCTATTGAATGGTGGTTCTGTCAGGGCACAGACATCCTTGCCTGAATTTACTGTCCATTGTACTAACTTCCTTGGAAACAAAAGTTTATAGAGAAAAAGGATTCAGGAAAAAAATTATTTCTTCTAATTTCCAATAGCCATAGAATTTTTCTTGTTTCTATAATAAGTGAAAACAAAGAACATGGAACAAAACTGATATCATTTGCCTCTGATGTTTTTGAAAACAAAACAAAACAAAAAACTGGTTGAATTTTAGGTTGTCCTTGGGACACAAGAATTGTTTTTGCATTCAAGCCTGGTACACATGGGAGTGTAGAGTGAGCGTGTGTTGACTATCCATTTGCATGATTTTCCACAGTTTAGCTTGACTGCTGTGAAGTTATGTGTTGAACAAGGCAGCTATGATAGAAAAATGTACTGATGCCTCCTTGGCACCTCTTGTTAATATTCAGAGTTCACTATGATTTTGGGCTTCTTAGATTCCATCAAAGAAGTCTAATTACCCAAGAGACCATTATATTCTCTGTTTTTACCTAATCAGTGATCTTTTAGTTCAGAGCCCTGAAGACAGTATTAAAACAGGGAAATCCAGAAAGGATATATTTGTAGAGTACATTTCCACTCTCAGCTTTGAGTCTTTGGGGATAAAAGAGTTGCAGAAAATGGGACACAAAGATGACCCAAATCAGGGACTGTAGGGGTCTATATGAGATGTTAAGCTGGATTTGGAATCCCTTTTCCTGCTATATTCCCTCTAAAATTTGCCTTTCCTTTTACAGACCACAGGTACAGCTTCACCTCCTTTGTCAGGTTCATCTAATGCCACTGAGAGTTCTGTATTTTCCTTGCTCAGGAATTGTGAAGGGTGCTTGGGTTCACTGGGAGATACATATTCCTATAAATGGAGCAGCTGGATTATTTGGCTCTTAGCAGATTTTAGAAAATGAGACTTAGTTTTCCTTACTTGTGAACAACTTATCAGCAAGTCTAAAGACTAAAAGTAAATTCAGTTTACAACATGAAGTTACTGCTCATTGGTCTGAAAGCCTTGTCAGAGAGGTTCTCTCATTGGCTATTTAATTTATGCCATTTACATTTTGTTGTCATTTTCCTGTTTTTATTTTTTTTCCCTCTTTCTTGATGTACCTTTTTTTTTTTTCCAGTAAAACATCCCTGAGTGGGTACAGTGCAACATCTGCATCAAGCAGTGATTGTCATTTACGAAGCATGAAAAGTACAGATCATGGGTTCTTTCTTCCAGTGCACACTTTATCATGAATGTGTTATGAACATTTGTGAGTGTTCATGTAGAAGGGACAAAGATTGCATGTGGTAAAGAAAGTCGTTCGTACCAAAATTTCAAAATACCTCGAGATGCAGTCACAGGAGATGTTCAAAGGGCAGTTTTTAAAGATGCTTTGTTACCATTGAAAATATGACTTGGTTCTCTTTTTAAGGGACAGATTTGGCAACCATAGTGAAAAATGGAAATCTCTTTTTTCAACTGAAGTGAGCTGAACATGTACTGGTTTCCCTGTTTTGTTTTGGTTTAGTTGCTAGCTGTTTCCTGTCCCCTAGCTTTGAAAGGTTCATGCCATCCCAACTAAGTGCTTGCACTAGTGGAAATGACACAAATTCAAATCCAGTACCTCCTGAGGCAAATGTGGGGAACAATCTTTTCCCTACATCACCCATGGGACAAGGGAGGAAAAAATTCTCAGCCACTTCATCAATTGAGCCAGTTTAAATCCTCTAAGGTAAATTGGAGGAAAAAAATGATTCCCTTTGCAACTGAGCAGGAATTACAGGCTGAAGATGGAAAACACTAGGCCAACAGAACAATGAAAACAAAGTTTCACATAAGTTCAAAGCTCAAAGGGAAACACCAAGTAGACACATTAAACATCGCTTATCACAAGCCAATCATAAAACATACATTGCATTTGGAAACGGCTAGGTTTAGTTGAATGCCTTCCATTACCCTGTTTTCCTAGCAATCAGTAAAGTAATCTTTCCATTAGAAGGAAATATGACTCTTGGAATTAATTCTTTATACAAAGAGCTAGCAGGAGTGACATTTACGCCAAAAAGAATTGAGTCCCTGTAGCAGCATAATAAGCAGTCTACAGCTGTCTTCTTAGACACTGAAGGTAATTTGGTTCAATGTAGTTAAATTAATTGAATATAACAGTAGTTGAGAAAGAGATTCATTATTTTAAAGCCTTTTTGGGTTTTCCCCATTGGTTTGGAATGAATCAATCATGAGATGGAATAATGCTCTGTTTTCTAAAAGAAAAGACTAACACGACTGTTTCATCATCAATGAGGAGTTCTGTGGTATCATGGAGAAAGATGGCTCTCAACTATGTAACTTCAGGAGAGCATAAGAGATTACAGAAAGATCAAAGCTTCCACTGTTGGAAACTTTACAAGCAGGTGTGTGTGTGTGTGTGTGTGTGTGTGTGTGTGTGTGTGTGTTTGTGTGTTTGACAAAGAGGAAAGGGCAGGACTTCATGAGTTGGTGGCTGGGCTACACTTACAGGAGACCATAATTTTCATTGTCATATACAAAGCTCTCCTTTGGCTTCTTTTTTATTTTGGATCAGATAAGACCAAAAGTGTAAGGCCTCCAGAGCCCAGGTGGAACAAATTCCTTGGGATTTATGCTTTTCTTGTGATCATTTTGATTGAAGAGCAGGTGGAGAAGGGTCAACTTGTACTAGAAATTCTAAATTCTCTAATCCTGATTTCACCTCTTGCATTCTGTACTTTTAAAAGTTGCAAAAAATTATCTTAGGCTTAGGTGGATAATGTGATTTCAAACTGCATAGGAAATAGTTTTGGCCTTGGGGTACATTAGTTCTATAGAATAACTCAGATTATTTTTACTAATCTGTCAAGTTTTTGCTATATTTTTATAACATAGCATTTTGGAGTTTAAAAAAATTAGAGGCTCCAGACTAGAAGGGCATATAAAGTCCAGCCTCCCCCTTTATTGCTGCTTTTTCTAACGAACTTATTAAAGAGAATGACTATAAAGAACTACTACTTTACTTGTTTATTCCTTCAACCTTACCTCTTCTTTGCCCCAAAAAAATATGGTTAGAGAGGATATGTTTACATGAAATCATATTAGGATCCTGGGTTCTGATTTATTCTTTTACTCTAATTTTATTAGAAAAAAATTGCTGGCGGTTGTAACCTACAGACTGTGTTTCTCTGTTGAAGACACAGTAAGCACCAAAAGCAAGTTTCTTTCACAACCTGAAATCCAAAGCGAAAGTGTTTGATGTGTCCCAGTGAAAAACAGGAAATATCTATTGTTTAGTCAAAAAAGTTCTGGACTCCACAATATTATTATCTGTGGCCTAATTCTTAAAACAGGAAAATGGCTCCAAATAGTTATATTTTTCCCCCAGTATGTACCATCTTGACAAGGCTTTGATGTCGTTGATTAAAAAAAAAAGAGTTTTTATACAGAGGCCATGCATTATAATTATTCTTTGTAGACTTATTTCTGAATTGGTACCATCCCGCCATTGACTACAGATGAAAACTCTGGCTGGGAAAACAAAATCCCGATTGTCTAATGTAAAAGTAACATATAACATAGAAGGTAAATAATCAAGAGAGCCTGACTGAACCTCCTTTGCTAGTAGGTATGGTATTTTAAGCCACAGTGCCTGTGCATGTATAAGTAATCGTCATATATAATATTCTCAGATATTATATACTTATTACATACATGCACAGTGCTTTCCAAGACAGCTACAAATTTACACATGCATCAACTACCTAAAAACATAGAAATAGGTAAGCCTATTAAGTGGAATTTTCTTAAATTATATTTGAACCATCAACAGGAAAAGTAATCATGTAAAGTACCGCTCTGTTCTCATATATATCTACAATAAAATTCTATAAACAGTTGTCTCCCAAAACATACCCAAATAAAATTAAAAAAAAAAAGATAACACCCAGTGTCCTATATTTGTATATTTATGGTTGTTTCCAAAACAAACAAACAAATAAAAGAGCCCCACTCAGGTGCATATTTACATTCTTCAAACTGTAGCGGTGAAAAATAATTCTATTAAGTGCAGGACATTCCTAATGTTGCAGTAGTGACATTTTCCTTAAGTCTCCATGAACACATTGCTTTTGTCTTAATGGTGATGCATTCCATGACTATGAGACAGTTCTGTCGTCGCCTTCATTTGCAGACGGTGGCACAGTCAGGATTAAAGAGCTCCTTGTATAACGGAGGAAAGAGTGTATTCACTATGTCTGGATGCGATTGCTTAAATACCTGCAGCTTCTCCCCGTGCAAGTTGCAAACTGCCGTGATGGTTGGTATCTTGGCTATTAACTGCAGAATGGAGAGACAGGGAAGGAGACAAAGGAGGAAGCTCATTAGTGCTGTTTTCTGAATCAGTGTCCTTTCTGGCCCCAGATGAAGGGAAATAGCTTTGGAAAAAGATGTTCAGAAAGAAAGAAGGCTCGCTTTCAGCTTTTCTTTTAGAATGAAACAAAACAAAACAAAACAAAACGCTCCCCCCACCACCCCTGCCATCCCCTAAAGGGAAAATAAAGTGAAAGAAAGCCAGATCAAGCATCCTGATTCATTGTTCTTAAATAAAGTATGTAGGGGAGGTAGTCTAGTTTAATCCTTAGGAGTGGGTGTCGGCAGGCAGGCTGACTGTGGTGGAATGCTGGTTCCAAAATGGCTAAAGGGTTGTGTGGCTGTGACATATGCTGTTTCAGTTTTCTCGGGCTTGGTCACAGTATCTACATCATTGGATTGTTGCGTGGACTGAGAGAGGTAATTCATATAAAAGTGTTAAAAAAATTGCTGGCATGAAACACAGCTGTTAGATAATATTATTGTTATCTATTATTTGCCACAGATTTTTCATGATGTGAATATTACATTTCTTAGGCCTGGAAGGTGATGATGTTGGAAGGTGCAACCTAGGCTGTATGAGGTATAATGAATAATAATCTAAAATGCTTTGCTGTCAAGCTCACTATCCTGCCTGTATTTCTCTAATCCTTTTCTGCTGTAATGCACAAAATGAAACATATTTAATCAGTATAAAATTTGGGAGGTCACTGGCACTTAGCTCCCTTAGGAAGGTGTTTTAAAAACTTGTGGGAGAATATGCACCTATAATTGCTAGGTTTTGATATATATGTAACATGTAGGATGTAATTTTGAGTTAAAATACCAAAGACAGTGATTTATAATAATTGAAAATGTCCAGTTTGCTAAATGCCATATAGGTCTTAGGAGATGAACAATTTTAACCTTTTAACACACTTATAATTTAGGGACACTTAGAATCCATCAGTGTCAAAATTAGCTTAAACCCAAATGTGATTGTGATCCAATTACTGTAGGAATATGTTCTCATACAGAGAATACTTTTACAAAAGATAAGCTTGATAATTCATATAGCTGACCAAAGGTACATTTGAAAGTGATGATAACATAAAATTTAATAAAACCCATCTAATCACCAATTAGGCTCACTGTGCTCCCAACCTGATTTAAGAAGAAACCATTTCAGCCTTGGAAGTAAAAGAGGAAATAGATCATTAGTCACTTTGCAGTTTTTCAAAATCAGAAATTCCTCTCTTTTATTAACTTTCCTTTTAACAACGGATGACTATATAACCATGCTACGAGCAATTTTAAAAAAGCGTGAGGATTAGAGCTGTTGACATTTTCATTCAAGGGATCTAGCACGCATAAAGAAATTTGGTGTCAGACATTCCATTTCTACTACTATTTACTGATAGGAATAGAAATGAAAAATGTGGACTCTTTGTCTATAGAATGGCTATTAAAGTTTAAACTGAGAATGAAGGCTCTGTTCAACATTACGAGTTACTTAAACGTGCAGTACGCACTCTGCTAAACACCAGAAGGCACAAACAGGATGGTTCTTGCTTAGTATCTACTTGGAAAGACAGATGTGAATGAAATTACCACACAGCCGAAAGCAGACCGAAAAACTGTGGTGAGTGCTATAGAGAAATGGCGCTAGGAGAGGCAGTAGGTAACAGGACATTTTAACTTCTGGCAAGCCAGGGAAGGCTTCCCTGAGAAAGTGGCTTTGGGGCTGGGCTCTGAAGGAAGAGTGAGAGCTAACTGGATGCTGGGGCAGCGGTTACATATGTCCCCAGGATCACATGCAAAGAATCTGTGATGCTTGAGGCACGGGAAGAACTAAAGCAAGGTCAGTGTCACTGGAGCAGTGGGCGAGCATGTTAAGGATAAAGCTGGAGGGGTGGGCATGGCCAGATTACAGAAGGTCTCAGTCTACTACATTAAGGTCTTTCTAAGGGTTTTAAGCATAAAGGAAAGATGATCAGAATCCCCTTCTGAAAGATTCTCTTTGGGTCTAGGGTGGAAAACTGTCTTTTCTATATTGTCATAGATAAAGAAAGTAGAAGTACCCACTTAACTAGAGTTCTGTGGGAAATTATTCAAGCTCTCTTAACCAGCTGGGTCACACAGAAGGGGGCTACAACAACTTCAGAACACTTCTTACGCATTTCAATTCTCCCTGAAATAGCTATTGAGTACAGAGTGGCTTTGAAAGCTTTCTCTAATCATCTGCAGTTGAATTGATGATTGCAGAGCTCCTGAAACTTCCACATGCAACTCAAGCATGTTTGTCAATCTTCAGTGTGCATAAGAATCACTGGGGTGCTTCCTCCAAATGCAGATAGCTGGGCTCTACCCCTAGGGATCCTGTTTCAGCAAGTCTAGGTGGAGCTCCGACTCCATATTTGAAACAAACACCCCTTGCAGATACTGATGTAGTGGATCCATGAAATAAAGTTTGAGAAACACTGCTTCAGAGGTTCACATCTTACACATTTACAACTGGTTTTCAAAATTGAGAAGTAAATTCTTTATCATGTTTGAAATAGTCCTAGCAGCTGAGTGTAAAGTTAACTCTTTTTTCAGGAGGAATTTACAGCTACAGAGGGAAGGTTCCATATGCTTAATTCTATTAGGGGAGGGTCGAGTAATGAAATTCCTGAGTTCCCTATGACACACAAATACTACACAGAGACACAAATACTACACAGAGAGGATTAGCCCAATATATATATATATATATATATATATATATATATATATATATATATATATGCTTTGAAGCCTGATTGGCTGGGGTTGAATCCTGGATCTGCTATTTATAGCTGTGTGACCTTGGGCAAGTCACTTAACCTCTCAGCTTTCTTATCTGTCAGATGGCAATTATGGTAGTCCCTATCTGAGAGGGCTCTTGTGAGGTTAAATGAGCCAACACAAGCTGTCTATAACAGTGCCTGGTGCATAGTGGCAATATACGTGTCAGGTGTCATGCTTCCACTCCCATATAATGCTTCCTTCAAGGAGAGAACCACATAGTCCAAGCCATGGTGGTTTAGCCAAGTAACATATAGGGCCAGAAACCACCAAAAATTGAGTCTCTGTAGATCATGTGTGATCAACCATTTACTTTTATTGAAATGGAAAAAGCAACATCATATTGATTTTCATTTTCTTATAGCAATTAAAATAAATTGCTCATTTAATGAACTGTGATCCATAAAGTAGAATCCTAAGCACTACAGTTTCTTAAAGCATTTTTCTGCTCTTTTAGAGAAGGGATGGTATGGAAAAATAACTGTATAAGAGACTGAAACCCTTCCACAGTTGCTCATTTGCACTGGAACAACCTAACCACATGTTCAGTTTTGGAAAGGCAATATGGACTCTTGCTTTTTTCTGCCTAAAGCTGGGTTGAAGAGGCATCTTGTTCAAGACCTTGTTCTTCCCTCTTCTGTGGGGTTTGGATCCCATCCCCGTTGCTCATCTGTAGAATGGGCTGAATGGTGAGAGCTGCTTTTGATTAAAGAGCACCGAGAAAGGCGAAGGGCTTCCTCAATCTCTGTGTTCTGGGAAGGGGCTGATTTACAGGCATCCAATCAGCTGTGGAAACAGAAGTGCTGACAGGGGCATCCATCGTTGGGAGGCACAGGGGCCAGGAGGCCATGTGGAGCCAGCAGCAGCACTTGTCAGAACCCAGAAGGGCCTGGTGGGGGAAGCAGCAGGCAGTCACTTATTGCTCATTAATATTATGTACTACAGCTGGGGGACCCCCATTTCAAAGGGAGCTCAGAGCAGCCTCAGCAGTCGTTAATGGTTCAACAACTTTTAAACAGCTGGGGAGGTGATCCAGGAGCACTTGGAGATGGTGGGTGTAGTCAATTTCAAATCATCATGAAATTTCTTCATGTTTAAATAATCCCCATAGCAGGAGTAGACAGAGGGTTTATAAAAAGGCATTTTCACGCTCATCTCTTTCTTACACAAGCATTTTTTAGAAGAAGGAAGCTTTAGCTTATGCCTACAGGGGTCTACAAGAAGAAAAAAGCAGCTGTTTGAGGAGAGATAATAATCCCATGCCTCTTTCCAGAGGGTACTTTTATTAGAAAATCAACAATTTTATAACTGGTACATTTGAGGTTGAAAAAATGGAAGATGCAGAAGGTAAAACTAGTGATCTTGTTCATACGGGCTTCCAGGCCATCAAGGTGCCCTCCAACCTGTCATAGGAAGCCAACAGTGTTTTGATCTGTTGCAGAAACTTCAGAAGCACTGATAAAAACAGTGCACAACAAGTGAGGCTGACTATATCCATTCCATTTGTCCATTCACTTTTTTTTTTTTTTTGGCTGAGCCATCCTGCTACCTGTTGGCAGCTCAACGGCTGCTCAGCTCGGGCTGGGCATCGAACTGCTGTTGCTCAGAGCTCAGCTTGCACTCTTGAGTGAGCTCTTAACCAACTGAGCCACGGGGCCAGTCCTTGTCCATTCACTTTTAAGCTTTTATTTAGTAACTTGGTACTGTTATAACAGAAAGACAAACTTTGGTTTCTAGATTAATGATACAGCTTTGTTATTGTTCCACTAGAAATGGACTTAGGAATTCAGAGGTGTTAGTAAACCTGTTGGCTTGGACCTCTTCCAGCTTCACCTATCACAATTCTCCCTGGGAAGGCTGGAGCCTTCCAGATCTGAGGGGGAGAGGAACCTGAAAGGAACAGATGTGTCACCACATGGTGCAGCCATTCTTCTTGGCCAGGACATTCTCTTCCCACAGCTAACCCAAGGTCTCCATTGCATTTTCATTAACAGGGCATAACTTTACACTTATACCTATAGACGAAGAGATGTGGTGGGGCCTCTTTATGGGCAGCAAGGGCTTTAAAAGACTGACTTTTTAATAATAGAAAATGCAAATAATAATAGTATTATTATTATCTCCCCTTGAAGGAATAATATTTTCTATAACAGAAAAGAGAGAGCCCAGTGGGGGCCAGGTAATGACATTCTGGCCAGCCAGGAACAGGAGAAAAGGGAGGAATGACAGAGATCCTGAGCTTCTGCAAAATAACTCCTCCACAAAGGCTGCTCTACACCCTGGAAGAATTAGAAGGGGTTTATTAGCATAGAATGGGGTCTACAAACACCCAGAAGGGTGGGTGGTGTAGCCCATGATTCCTGTAAAGGAAACATCTATAGCACATGGCAAGTCACCAGCATTTGAAAACTGTTTTGAGAATTGAATAGAAGGCATGGCACTCACTGAAGGGCTCTAGTTGTGGCAATATAAAAATGACTCTCCCTTCAGGCTCTACATATGGGGAGGTCAGTGGGCTTTGTGGTCTGAGTTATAGGAGGAGCTCGTCCTGCCTTCCAGTTGGATGTATGTGTGTTTTTATGGAGTTTGCTAGTTTTAAATTTCTCAGTGTGGTTTTGGGCAAGAACGTACCTACAGGAGTGTTGCATATACAGAGGGTGCCAAATATATATATATACATACACACATTTTAAGAAAGGAAAAAACTGTATTAAAATTGTAATACTCGATATATGCACATAACAAAAAATGAATACAAGTCATGATGTGTACACATTTTTTTTTTGGCATCCCCGGTATTTGTAGGAGTGCTGGGAAAAATAAATATGCTACTTAACAATGTTCTATGACTGTAATTACCCAGGAGACACAGAAAGAGGTGCTGGACTGGAGAAGACTGTGTCAAAGAAAGCTTTAGCTATGGTCCTGCCAGAGGCTAGACTTAAGAAAGGGCTGGGAACTTGTCCCTGAGGGCAGGATGTGAGCAAGACCTCAGAGCCATGCTTTGCTCTTGGCCATGAGTGCACTCACTGCCTCAGCCCAGCCACAGCTGGATCGGCCCCTTTTCTTTCACCTGTTGCCCCTCTGGGTAGGCAACAATAACAGCAGACTTAGTGACTCCTAATAAAGAAGCCCACAGGCCAGAGAACAGAATCATCACAGGTCTTTATAGTTCAAACATTCCCTGCTTTGTCTGCCACCTTTCCCCCTCCCGCAACAGTGGTAATGCTCATCTCAACTGAGTGGAGAAAGAGTATCACAGGTTCTTAACCCCAGAAGTAAACATATCAAAGTGCATCTTCACAGCACCTAAAGCTTAAGGTGATAGGGAGTTACTTGGAAGCCTTATGGGAATGCTGACCCTGGACACAGGCTTTATAAACACTGTGACTTCGCAGTTTTGGGCTGGAATAACATCCTAGACTAAATTAACGCAGTGCACAGAGTACCAATTTGAATCTGCAAGACTTGGTGAAATCCATCTGTTTCTTCATTTACTGTAATGGTAGAACATCTAAAGAGTCCTTAAAACTATCACACTGGACTGAGCACTGGAGGGCAAACGAATATGTTAAGAAACCTTTGTTTTTCTCATTTTGAGTCAAAGAATATTATGCTGAAGGGACTTTAATGACCATCCAGTCCAACCTACTCATTTCCCAGACAAGAAAAGTAAAGCCTAGATAACAGATGGCCTGCCTCCCCTAGTCAGATGGGGCTTAAAAATATACATATATATTATATATATCCATTATTTTTTTTCATGAGCTTTAGTGAAAGTGACCACTGTCATCTGGCTTCTCAAATTCAGGATCCAGCCAAATCCATTATTCATAGCTCAAATATACCTTATACTTTCTTACCTCTGTATCATTTCCCCCATTACTTAGAATGCCATACTCCACCTCTTCAACACCTCCCCCGACTTCCATCTTTTGAATAGTTTTTATACATTGGTGATTAACTCAGATCTGCCATGTCTTGGATAAAAATTTCTCTGCTGAAATAAAATTTCTTTTGTCTACAATTATACCAACAGCACTTACATACTACCTATTGTGAACAGTGCATCTTGCTTACATTTGATCTCATTTAGTCTTTAAAATAACCATAGGAGATTGATACTATCTTTAGTCACATTTTACAAATGAGGACACTGAGGCACAGAGAGGTTAAGCAACTTTTCCAGGGTCACTCAGTGAGAAAGTGGTTCTGATGGTTTAGTATAAATAAGCTACATATTATCATTATGCTAACAAGGAAAGGAAACTAGATTCTTTAATAGGGTTTTTGTTCTTTTCCTAACAGACAAACTGATTAATATATAGGGATTGAAACCTTCTAATTAATGGACACAGAATTCCTGAATTTCCAAACCTTCCCTTGGTCCAACTTTGGTCAAACGTATGAGGTGCTGCTACTTGAACTTCAATTTCAGAAGGTGAGTATGAGGGGAGTGAGTTGGAGACTGTTCTTTTAGCATCAGGTCCAATAACTGTGTCTGAGCCCTGTACCTCTCACCTGATATCTGCTACACCTGTTCAGAGTCAAACTGGTCAGCAGCATAAATAGCTTTGTATATTACACAGAGGGCACATCTATACTATCTCACCTACTGGGGATTTCACCTGAGCCCCTGCCTTGAATACAACAGTTGGGTATGTGTGTATTTTCCTAGAGATAGATAGGGTTCGTAATGTTTGCCAGATTCCTCTAGGGGTCTGTAAGTAACATATATTAAGAATGCTCATCACTGTTTCAGATGAACTCCATGACTACGAAGGCAGAAGGGGCATTTCTTCAAAGATGAGAAGAATCTGTGGTAGGGTAGAATAGTTTTCCTTGGATTTAAGTACTCACAAAACATTTATTCCTTCTGAACAGTGTGGGTTTGATGACAAGGTGTCCCTTTACATCAGTGGTGCCATTCTCCTTAAACTGTTCCAGCAGCCAAGGACTCCAGGGACTAATCCATCCCTACCCCAGCACTGGACAGCTGATGAACCTGAGACTTAGACACACGGAGTGACTTATCCAAAGTCACACAGTTCAGAGCTGGGATAAATGAGAGTCCAGCTCTCATTCTGTTTCATGGTCCTTACATATTAGTTCAAATAGCATCCTATGAAAATTATCACAAGGGGGGTGGGGATGAGGGAGAAGGGGAAGGGATTAGACAGCATAAATAGGTAACTACAATATTGCCATAGGGATATGAAAGACAGTTCGGGGAATATAATAATGTTATAAATATTTTGTGGGGTGTCAGATGGTCACATGTCTTGTTAGGGAGACCACTTCATGGATGGAGTAGAGGCTTGATCACTGCATTCTATACCTGAAACTGATGTTGCGTAATATTGTATGCCACCTGTAATTGAATATATAGATAGTCACGGGATGTGGATTATATTGTGGAAGGGAGTCAAAGGAATTGTAATAGATATGTATGATATGGGGGGAGGAGTGGGGTGGCGAATTGGGGAAGGGGGTTTGTCACTTTGAGGGGTAAAAAGTTTAACAATTGCACTGTGTTTTACACCTGAAATTAATTTTAAAAAATGTTTATTTCACAATAAAAGAATTAAAAAAAATGATGACATACAAGGAAGGGTCCACACAAAAACCCAATATCCACACAATGCTTTGTCATCTGCCTCCAATGAATTTTATACAGTAAATTATTCCTTCTAATGTTTTCTCTGGTCCCCAGCTTTGCTACATTTTCTTTCTATAAGAAAATAACTGAATGTATATTAACTAGACTTATTGTGGTGATCATTTTGCAATATATACAAATATTAAATCATAATGTTATACAGCTGAAACTAATTTAATGTTATATGTGAATTACACTAAAAAAGAAACTTAAATTAAAAAATAACTGATTTGTGTACTTTTACCACTAAAGATGGAGGAAGGAGACCTAAGCTGACCTATAGTTGGTGTTTTAATTTTTTTCTTGCTATTAAATATCTTTTATTCTTCAATTTCTCTGTTTCCTTTCTATCTCAACTGCCTCGGATCACCAGCACCAGGATGGATACCAGGAGATAGAAAATGGTATAAGCATGAGAGTTTTACTTTCCTAGGATAGTAATGATCCCAATGGCACAATGCATTGGAATTTGGGCAGCCTATAGACCCCATTGGAACCTCAAAACACAACTATTTATATAGGAGTAAGAAATTATGACCTTCATTTACAGATGATGAAACCAGGGTTTTCTCACAAGCAGATGATCTCCCTAAGCATAATACAACTCCCTAAACAAACTTTTGTCTAACTGGATTTTACCAAGCCCTTCAATATGGTAAATATAGGGACCAAAGTTTTTGGAAGATCCCAAATATAGGAACCCATCCCCGCCACACACATTAATTAACTAGATGTATTTATGTATATATGCTACAGAGTAAGTACAGAGCCAGATGTGCATATTCAGAGATACTTTAAGATCTAAAATAATGCTAAATATCAATTATTAGAAAATTCTTTCTTTTTATGATCCTTTTATTCAGTAAACAACTTTTTTCAGTACTCTTCTTAAACATCATGATTCTTAATTAAGCTGAATCAAGAAATGGGTGCATGTTGCTTGCATTTTGCCCCTGAGATACTTCAATTTGAAAGAAGGGCAAATCTTGAGTGAAGAGATTAGAATTGAAGGGTAATTTACAAGGAATCAGTCTAATTTAATTCTCTACTCTGGATAGGATTATCATTTACAATATACCCAAGAGGAAACCAAGCAGTATCTATTAGAATATGACCAGTGACAGGGAGCTCACTACTTCACACAGTGCTCTACCCCTCTGTTCAGCAATCCTCATCATTTTATAGTTCTTCCTTATTTTGAATAAAAATGTACCTCCTCTTAACTTTTGTCCAGACATGGCTTCTAAAGTGGCACAGAGTCTCCTCTTTTGTCATGTATGAATTCTGAAGGCTTGATTCCTTGCTTCAAGATTTTTGTTTTTCAGTTTCTTTGGTTTGTTTTCCTCTACTTCGGGTTCAGATCTGTCAACAGCATTCTTCCCTAAGGACATCATCCTCTCTTCAATCTATTATAATTTACTGGTCACCCTTTTAAAATGTATCCCTCAAAATTTGTGCACTTTTGGTAACTTTTAGAAATATCTGCTCTGAGAAAAGAGGGTTTTATACATCCAGCCCTCTTACTGATTATATTTTTTCATTGACAGTGGTTCTGTGGTCTGAGGACCTACCTTTGCCAAGGTCTCATCATCCAGGTGATTCTTCTGAATCACATGTTGAAGTGCAAAATAAATCTTTTCCTGAAGCTTCTGGACCTTCCTTGGTTCTATCAGCCAGGCTCGGTCTGATAAAGGAAAAGAATGGGTAAGAAGGGGAGGGAATATAAGCTTTGTTTTATTTCACCTACAGATACAAGTGCTGAGTTTCATAGTCATTTCAAATTAGTTCTAAATTGTATCTGAAGACATACAATTATTTATAGAAAACATAAATATATTATAAACAATGCCATGGTGACAGGAATGCACAATACAGTGACATAGGAAATCAGAATGATGGTAAGGACACGATGATCAAATAAACTCCTACATGTTTATTATTGTCTGACAATTTATATCTCTTACTCTTTTCCTGGATGTATGCTAAGATTTTCTTTCAAAGTGGAAGTTAATGATTTATGAGGAAAGAATTATAGAAGTGAAGAGTCCCTATTGTTTAGGAATATGATTGGTATTCAGGATCCCCTTTCCCTTTTATGGGCTATGTTATCATTTATATAGCATAAACGTAAATCAAGTTTAAACATTTAATCCTGAGTCATTTTTTTCTGTATTGAATCTTTAAATGGTTGATAGGATAAGCCCTCCATTCTTTCCTCCCTTCCTCCTTTCCTTCCTTTTTTCTTTCTTCCCTCTCTCTTCTTTCCCTTCTTCCCTCCCTCTTTCCTTTCTTTCTTCCTAGAAGCTTTATACACCATGGTGACAAAATTCAGCCCAACATCAGTGCCTTAGGTTGGAGTTTCAATGAAGAGACACCTAGAGTCTCCAAATGCTGAACAAATACTCATGGAAAAGAACTTGGATATGATCCTCCTGAACACAGTTCAGGTCAGGTGAGAAACTCGATTCTGTAATACTAGACAGGGCAAGAACAAGTCTAGCCAACAGTTAAGCAAACCCTTACGTAAGTAAGCACAAAAGCCTTCAGTTGACAATTGTCAATCAGAATAAATTAAGTGTCCCGCCCTCTCGTTTTCCTAAACTATCTGGAGCTGAATAGACAGTGGTCATTATGGCAAGCACCAGGGGTGGGGGGTAAGGGTGGGGTCTGGCATGAGATGGAGCCTACATAGTCTGGAAATCTATCTTCCCTCCCTTTTTAAATATGGCACCAGGCCAGGATGGCTAACAAGGTATTTGGAGTAGCTAAAACCTCTGATTGTGGGTCTGCTACCCGGGCTGGAAGATTCCCACTAGGTAGAGTAAGCCAAATTATCGTGCTTCCAAAATGAGTAGAATTTGATGGCTATAGAGTGTTCTTTCTAGAAAAAGGCTCATAGTTCAGTTGATACCTAACTTATAAGGGACAAGGTTGCCTTCCTCCTGGGGCAGTTATCTTTAAGAATTGTTTTGGTTTGTTATATCACGTCTTACATATTTGCTGCTAGGAATTTACTGACTCACCACAAACATACCTGAAGAGGACAGTGAATTTTGTAACACTTCCTTTGAGCAAGCAGGAACCAGAGTAAAATCACCTCCCTCATCATAGACCTACAGGCTCAGAACTAGTATTCTGTTGAACTATACTCAATGGGAACAGTCAAATTCAGTGAGAAAATAGTAGGAGGAAAATTATTTGGCATTTGGTTGCTATCCAAAGTAAATATTTCTTGCCATTTCTTCCATTTATGTTTGTGCTTCCAGGCATGGGAAACTTTCTAAGGGTTAAAAAAATAAAAAAAAAACCCACACAAAAAGGTACAGCTTGGTATTAAGACAGAGCCACAAAAGAAACTGTTTGCAGTAACACTCCAAATGATAACAAATTTCAATTTTTGATAAAATAGTAAAAAAACAGAAGCAAACGAAAAAAAATCTTCATAAAAATTAAAAATAAAGAAAGCCTAACTGATAAAAAGTGTAGAGGCTGGTATTATTGGTAGATATAACTAGAATGACATGTCAAAGTATACCATTATGGGTAAGACTGATTTCTTTCAGCTCACTGAAAAATATGTTAGGGAATAAGAAAAGAGATCTAGTGTCTAGAGATAAATGGGTAATAGAAGGAATGAGTCTCTTGACAGTAAAAATTAGCAGGACTGTGTCTCTCTTTCAGTGGAGAACTGTCAACAACCCTGCTATCCCTTGACCCAAAATCTCACTGAACAGACAGCTGAGAGAGTGACTCTGAATTCTCATTGTGGTTGACGAAGGAACCATGTATTTATTAGGATTCTGTACATTTTCAAGCTGTCATATATTTGAAAAAGAAGTTCAATTGCTATACTTCCATTTGATCTATAAATGTCATACAGTACCTTCTTTGAAAACTTTTTGTGATTTTATTGCATTTTAAAGCTAGACGAGGTCTTTATTATTATGAACCCCAACTCTCTAACTTCATAGATAAGAAACTGAGGCCCTGAGGGGTCAAGGGTTTAAGGTCACACAGGTAAATGCTGACAGACCCTGTACTAGAATATCTACTGCCACATCAGAGAGTCTTCCTTTTGCAGCATTTGCATGAAGTGAGCAGACCAATATTAATTTGGGTGGAAAAGCCAGTGAAAGAGAAATTTAAAGAGGAGAAAGGGTGTATTTTACTGATTTTAGTCCCTATGCTGGATCTTTCATTCAAGTATATTTCTACTAAGTTGCACCTTACTGGACATTTTTTTTCCTATGTCCTTTATTTTTATTTTTTCATAAACTCATTAGATTTATTTTTTCAACTCTTTTATTGATAAGACATTATTTACAAAGCCTCAAAAGTATTTTCCCTTTAAAAAATATAAAGTATATTTTTTTAAAAACTAAAAAAAATTTCAGTTACAGTTGACATTGAACATCTTAAGTCCTTTATTTTAAAAATCAAAATAAAACTTAGTCTGTGCTCTGAGCAACAGCAGTTCAATGCCCAGCCAGACTTGAGCTGCCACTGAGCTGCCAACAGGTGGCAGGATGGCTCAGCTAAAAAAAGTAAAAATAAAACTTAGTTATAACTCAGACCACTATCAGTTTTCATTTACCTATTAAGGAATAATTTTGCTTATCCATGTCTAGAGTGACTCTTACCACATGCTCTACTTTTGTTTTGGGGACAAAATTGGTCACTTAAATTAGCGAGGCTACTACTTTCCTTTGAATTGTCCAACAACATCACAAGCTTGCTAAAGAAAATATAGTTCTTTTTTTTTTTTTTGAGGGCAGTGTCACTGGCCCTCATAAGTGGGACCCGAACCGGGGCCGCTGTCTTCCCAAGCCAGCGCTTAACCGCGGCGCCACTCGGCCGGCCCAAGAAAATACAGCTCTTTTAAAGTCTCTCTAGAGCACCTTGGCTGAGGTAGGGATAATCCAGATGAAAGATAGTAAAACAGGTTAAAAAAACAAACAAACCTGGGCCGACCGAGTGGCGCGGTGGTTAAAAGCTGGGACGCCAACGGTCCCAGTTCAGGTCCCACATATGAGGGCCAGTGACACTGCCCTCAAAAAAAAACAAACAAAAAACCCCCAAAAAGGTAAAGACCTCAGACCTCCCTACCTGGAGATATCAGTACAGCAGATGAGAACAAAGCAATCTCCTCCTCAGTCAGCTGCAAGGAACACAAATTCTTTGCAAAGTCAAATGCCTCATTCACTAGGTCATCAGAACCTATAAAAGAAGGCAAATTAAATGAAAACCTTTGAACAGAATGGACAATAATAAGAAAAATCCCATAATCGCAAAGTTATTCAAGGTTTTGCATACTAGGCACATAGAAAAAATATTTCCAAGTTCCTATCCATAAAAAGTGATGTAGTAGTAATTATAGAATGAGGAAACCAGGGAGCATCTTGACCAGGTAATGAAAGTTAACATTACCAATGAGGGGCAGATGGAAATGGTGTGTGCCCATTATAATATCTAACTGGAAATACATAACTAATTGTGTAAGTTTGAAATTAGTTCCAACTAAAAAAAATTAAATAAGTGATTTATGGATCCTTTATTATAGAAATACCATTCATGGAAAACCTAAAACATTAGGTACAAGAGCCAAATTCTTTGTGGCACTTGAACCTGGCAATGTAGGGTGTCCAGGAGCTTCAAACTGAGATGTGAAAAACTTATAGAACAGAGATGAGGTATCTTTCAATTTGATAACTTCCCTGAAAGTTTGATTGAGGGGCAAGCATTCATTTATTTTTTACCTTCTAAATGAACGATTTGTGGGTCAGTTGCTTAGCCATTGGGAATTTTGGCAAAATAACGCTTCATCCCTACACTGATCCTTGGTAAATGTTTATTTGATGAAGCTGGAAATATACCCAAGTTGCTTGCCAAGGCTTTTCCTTCTTTCTTGAAAATCTAGCCTGGGAGATGAAGATGACAGGAATGTGTATCAACTGCAGAAGGGAAACACTGCCAGCCCCGATGGGCTTGCTGTTGGCTACCATATCAACTAACAGCACAAGAGGTGAAAGGCCAGTGCCTTCTTTGATGTCTATGGGCAGTGTATGGAACAAATGGCACTGTCAATTGTTAAAACCTTTCCTGGCATCACCCCACCTTTGCTGACGTTCTTCTCGTCCATGCCATGCACTGATGACTGGATGTAAACGATACACAACAATTCCAGAGACTGACTCTGTCCATGCCCTCCCACAAGAATGGTCTGGGGGATCATTTTGGGCAGGTCAACACCCACTCTATCTATGCTCCCAGAACTTCATGAATTAACAATGTGAAAGTTACTTCTCAGAGTGAGAAAGAAGTGAGAGGGCCTCCTTTTTAAAGTATTTTAACTAATGATTATGAATTTACATGAAAAATGTAAGAGGTCACCCCATGGACCACCAGTGGTCTGCATAAAATACTTTGTGAAGCAGTAAGCTACAGGATAAAAGAAAAGCTGACCCTCTAAAAAATGACCTATAATGCATCCCAGTTCTTTTCGAAATAGTCTTAATTGATTTCTGAATGAGGTATGGCAGTCTCAACAGGGTCCATGGTTCTCTCCTTCCTTTCATATGTGGATACACAATTATAAGATCTGAAGAGTTAGACAAAATATTGGAGGCTTGAATAGTGAAATGCTAGTTCACATTAAAGAACCAAGGCATTCCATTTACCAATTTCAATCTGAGTGGAGAAACTGATAGTATAGTAGCTAATAAAATTGTGTCATCATCAAAGGTAAACTTACCTAAGGCTTTGAACATTTGCATTCCTCCATATTTTCCTTCAAACAGAACAGTGTTGTTTAATGGATTGAAGGCACGGCACATTCTCACTAAAACCACTTCCAAGCAACCTATGAGTAAAAGAAAAAAAACAAAGTGATGTATAATATATGCAGTAATAAAGAGGTTGTATTTCCATGACCTAGAAAAGTCCCTGGCACACAGTAGGTGCTTAATAAATATTCATCGAATGAATTAGTTTATTACCTTTGTTTTTCCCTCTGAATATTTATTGATATCCTGAGGAACTATTGCTACACAATTTCTCCACATTTTTGGGAAATGGGCTTTTGCTCTATAAAGTTTTGGAAGGTGACAGCCGGACTCAGAAGCCACAAATTTGCATGAAGCCATCATACAGGTAATTTGACTTCATTTGTGGTGTACCCAAAGGTACCCATGGTGCCTTTCTTATGCTACCACTTTATATTTCTGTCTGTGTTTTATTTCTTTTGTTCTGTTGATTTCTCTTTGGTTTCCCTCAGATGTCAACTCTAATACAATAGGGGCTATAGGAGGGGATTTGCAAATATTAATTGAAGCAATCGTTCTCTAGCAAAAACAATAGATGCCATTTATTGAGTATCTACAATGTGGAAGGCACTTTTCTTGGCCCCTTATTATTAATTTGTTTGCTCCTTGAAATACCATTTCATAGCTTAGGAGACTTCTAAAAACTTTAAAACATGCACACAAGCACATAGAGACACACACATACAGAAATCCTTCAAGATTCCTTCCCAAGTGAAAAATACCTGTTTTAGAAATAAAGCTCTCGTGACACTTAGGTAAAGGACTAAAGATAAAATATACATTAATGGTGGCTAAACTGGAGGGCAGCCCCTTTTTATGAATGAGTTAAGTACCCTGCCTTTTATACTAGAGTTAATACATTTTTACAGCAGATATGTTAAAGATTATATGGTCCAATGGCTCCCAAAATGCCAGCCCATGGACTGGTTATATATAAGACTTAATTCAAAATACAATGAACTGGGTTCCCTTCTGGGAGGCTCAGATTCCATGGGCTTCAGATAAGGCCTATGACTCAGAACAGTCAGTAGCTCCTCTGATGCTGCTGATGCAATTCCAGATTTGGAATTCATTATTTCTAGTCCATCTCTTTATTTTATAAATAAGGAAACTTCCATCTAGAGAGGTTAGCTCAAAGCCACCTATCAAGTGTGCCTGACTTTATTTTTCAAAGAAAGTCCCAAATATATCTCCCATCCCATATGCTTTTCTAGAACCTTACCACTTCCCCACCAAGAAGTAGACTCATGGCTCCTACCCTTGAACCCAGGGGGTACTTTGTGACTGCCTCCAATAATATAGTGTGGTGGGAGTAACATTATGTAACTTCTTTAGTCAGAAAAATGGTATGCATTTCAGCCTTGTTCTCTTGGAATGCCAACTTTTGAAACCTAGCAACTATGCTGTGAGAAAGTCCAAGCAGTCCGTGGAGAGGCTCACATGGAGAGGAACTGAGGCCTCCAACCCAGAGCCGTGGCTGAACTCTGGGCTGTCAACCAGCACAAACTGCCAACCATGTGAGCCAATTTGACAGCGGATCTTCCTGCACCCAGTCACGTTGCCTCGGTGAACACCACAAGGGGCAGAGACAAGCCATCCCTGCTGAGCCCTGCTCAAATTGCAGTTTATTTTTACCCGGCAGTAGATAACTGATTCATTGAGTTAATGTTTGAGTCAAGATTTACATCAACTTGTATCATTTGGTGAGGTGGCAGTAACTTCCAATAACTTATGTGGCCCAAGTTCAAATGCCAGCTTTGGTGTATATTGGCTTTATGATATTGAACAGAGCCCTTTACCTCTCTGTATGTTTACCTCCTCCTCTATAAAATGGAAATAATATCAATCTCACAAGATTAAATGAGATGTTTTAGGAAACATAAACAATATATGTATGTTATTATATATATATGAGTATGTTATTACAACTGTGGCCCAGGACCATGAAGGTTAACATATACATCATGGTGGTTGGTTCTTACCGTTTATTTTGAAACAGGGCCAAGAAAGACAAATAATTTTTTTTTTTTCTGTTTGGGTAGTAGCAACTGCTAAGTCAATCATGTGCCGAGTTTCTTGAGCTAGTTCCTAAGTGTGTGTGTCAGACAGTATGTGTGAGAGAAGGGGAAGGGAAAGATGCGAGCACAGTGGAATTTCTCCCAGTGTATTCTGGCTGCAGGCTATACTCATTAAAATGATTGGAAATGACCACAGAGGTAGAGCTCAGCTAGCCTGGATTTTTTTCCCCCACAACAGAAGGCAAGTAGTACATTTTAGAGCCAGCTCAGCATTTCAGCCACCTTGACACACTAATTACTTGCACTGCCTGTCAAGCTGGGTATCTCAACCTTCACAATTAATAGCTCTGCTTTCAATAAGCAAAATTGTATTTGACTTCAAAGGGGACCTGAATGAGTATCAGGGCATTTTTATTACTCAGAGTTTCCTTTGGGAGTTGGTTGGCAGTGCGGGTGGTAAAAAGGAGCTACATATTGGAAGGAGGATTTCTAGAGTGAACACTGAGCTAAGGGTCGACTGCATCCTGGCGTAAAATAGGCCCACTCCATGAACCTTCTCCTTGCTTACCTGACTTCAGAAGTAGAATCTGATCATTTTGACAGAGCTCCATGAAACCTGTTATCCGCTTTGCAAACTCTACCACATATTGGATGGCGTGAGTGATCTGGATGGCACATTGCTGCCATAGTGCTTCCCTGGACTTCAAGAGAGAAAAGATAGAATGTATGTGGAGCAAAGTCAACTTGGAGAGTCAATGCAATATTCAGGGTTGCCCTATGACACTCACCTATCACTTGGGACCCAATGTGGGAATTTACCTGATTCCTTTAAAAATGGGAAAACAATATTTTCTAAGATATTGTTTTGACCTGTTTGAACCTTGATACACTATAATTATCAACATACTCAAGCTAAAATAATGGAAACATTGCAATAGCATGTAAAGATGTTATTTTTAGTTTCTTTACTCTTTTCCTTTCCTTTTCCTTCTTCACCTCAGCTAAATAAACTCAAGCTCTTAGTTCATTTTGTAAAAATAAATTCTCGCACTGAGGAATAGCAGTTTCATTCACAGGCTTTATATAAGGTTATTTTCAAGGGTACCTGATGGACATTAAACTTGTAATATTTTTATTCTATGCTCTTTTTGTAAAACTTACTGAGATTGTTTTTTGGTATAAAATGAACTTCAAAGGAAAATATATCAGATCAAATCTCTCTTTTAAGTAATATAGAATCCCAGAAATGTGTTTTGATCTTTGGGTTATTTACTTTGGAATGGGAAATATAAATCAAAGTGTGTTAATTCTGGTTTTTATTGATCATAACAATATCTATGCTTTTGTCTCCTTATTTATATAAAAGTGGTAAGATTTAATTGTTTCAATAGAGAAAATCAGTATGTTATAATTATACATTTAGATACAAACACATTTATACATTTTATTAAAATTTCATTTATACGTAGGTTTTGTAATTGAGGATCTCAATTCCAAAGTAAAACCATGTGAATATAGAACAACAACAAAAAAATACTTCTATTAAAAATTTCTCGGTAATATATATACTTGGGCTGGCCGAGTGGCACGTTGGTTAAGAGCTGGCTTGGGATGCCAGAGACCCAGCTTTGGATCCCATATGAGGGCTAGTGACACTGCCCTCTACAGCTAAGATGGTGAACAACAGCTCCACCTGGAGCTGGGCTGCTGTGAGTCCCCGGGTTGGCATAACTGCAGCCCCTGCTGCAGTGGGCTGCCATAGGCTACAGTGAGTGGCCGGTAGCCAGTGCAAGCTGCCAATAGCAGCTGTGAGCGACCATCCAGAGGCCGGTGACAGATCTGCTTCACCAGAGAAGAGCGCAATGACCATACTAACATGGGGCAGTGAAGCAATGTCCTCCACAACTAGACTGAAGAACAAAAGGACAGCAACTTATCTGTGCCCCCCCCCCAATTCCCCAATAAAAAAAATCTTTAAAAAAAAATTTTTTTTCTAATGGACACAAAAAGTAATCACAATAATACTAATAATAACATGGGCTGAGTTGTACTTTTTTTCTTTGGTCCTTTATAAACATGTGGGCAAGAAAAAGCATTTAGAATGTTTTGTCACATACTACTGCAGCATGAGTTTGTGACTGTGATTTCTCAGTTGCTCCTGCTCCTTACTTGGCTCCAAGAAGCCACCATGAGATGTTCTAAAATCATTTGGTGTAAGCTTAGTCTCCCGTGTCCCTCAAGTAGGGATGTGGTTTTCAACTGGGGTAGTTCTGCCACTCAGGAAACATGGAGACATTTTGATTTTCATTGTGTGTGAGGGGAGTGCTACGGGCATCTAGTGGGTGGAGACCAGGGATGCTGCTAAACGTCCCACAATGCACAGGAGAGTCTCTAGAGCAAAGAATTGTCCAGCTCAAAATGTCCATACTGCTGAGGTTGAGAAAGCCAGAAATAGAGAAACCACAGTTTCTCTAATACTTTTCCAAAGTTCGTTTCCCACAGTACCTTGCTTTGATACGCTTTAATTTCTTCGTAGGTGTGGGTCTGCCACGCCAGCTGGTGGAGCTCCTCCATGGTGTATTGACATGTCTCCAAGTGGGACTTAATGATGTTCTGTGCAATTCGATCTGTGAGAAAGAATATCAGTTCAAGGGTTTGTGAATGAAATCCCACTCTGCTCAAAGAAAACAGCTCTTAATGTGTTTATTATTGGAATGTCTTCTGGAGATACTCCAATTGTATTAGAATGTTTTTAACACTACTATTTTTAAATCTCCAGACAAACTCTTTATTGCCTTTTTCAATTGTGAGTCTTTTAATCAAAATTTACTGCCTTTTCCGTTTCTTGTTGATCACAAAGCTGTGTCTTACAAGTTGGAATGTGTTCAAATAATTAGTTATTTAAAACATGAATACAAATTACATGTCTCTTGCTTTTTTGCCTAAAATTCTACTAACAGTTTTGATATTTATACTCCAACATTTTAAAATATTTTAAAATCACTAGGCCCCATTGTTTATCTCAGAAAGGGGAATTAAAATATAAAAGTATTTGTTTATATTTTAAAAAAGGGAGAATTAAGCAATAATCTAAAAACCAGTTTTCTGTAGAGAAAGGAGAAAACAATAGGGACAGAAGCTAGACTTCTCTGATGATATTTTTGTAGATTTGACTTTGGAACCATGTAGATATCTTACATAATTAACAGGATGGGGGTATAGATAAAATAAGACTGACTCACAAGTTGATAACTATTGAAGTTGGGCCATTACATTCTCCTAATTTTTTCTATGATGAAAAATTTTAAAAAGAGTTACAAAGAGAGAACATGATAATATTCATAAAAAAGTATTGACCAACACAATCAGTCTTTTGGGGTCGTTTATCCCAAATGACTTGTATTTGGTATCTTAAATACCAGTGGCTTGGGGTTTGGAGGCATGGAATTTGACTGAGAAAACCAGACACAAGAGTTCTTAAAAACTTGGTATAATCTCCTGAAATGGGACAGAACTGGCAAAAGGTCCCCTCATAATTCCATCTACTACTGGAACACATGAAGAAGGTGATATCTTGGGAAACCAAAGTGCAAAGGAATTCTGTATGTGGGGTATGAGTAGAATAGAGATGATCAGATTTTTGATATGATAACTGTTCTTGGCTCATACAGAAATTGACTTTTTCTTGTGTTTCAGATTGTGCCATTTCAAATTTAATTTCCTTTATGACATTCTTGTTTTTCTAAATAGCCATATTTCATTTCTCCAGGATAATTCTCAAAGCAGTACTTTGGTAACTTCTTTTTACTTTACTAAGCTTCTGGTATATATGGTGTCAAATAAATTGAATTTTAGTGATGTAGAAAATAAAGAAAAACAAGCATATTAAGCTTCTAATGAGCTTTCCAAATAAAAAAATATCATATAGCCTATTGTCTGACACATTATAAACACTAACTAAATTAATTATCATTATTAGGACATTCTATATTGTTTGTCACCAGGAAAGCAATGTGATGACTCCAATGGAAACAAACCAGAGATATTTAGTGTTTTGATCAGTACTACTGAAAAAAGACATTTCAATATTTATTAGAATTTTTTAATCAGAATTATAAAATGATCGATGTAGAAGGTGCTACAAATGCTCACATATGATTATAGTTATGCTCTGTTGTATTCAGCATTGAGCATATCTAGAATTTCATTGTTTATCATCTTATAAAATCCTTTCTTTAAAAAGTCTTATCTTCAAAATTTTATTAAATATCCTCTTATGTTATTAAAAAAAGGGCAGGAATTACTCTATACATTACATTAAAATAAATTGCTATGCCATAGTTCATTCATCATTTTTCAATTTTACTTGAGCAGTCTAATTACTTAGAATCTAAAACAAATATATCTATTCCTCATAGGTATATAATGAAAACATAGATTTTTATAGCTCATCATTTTCAGACCTTAATCTTCTTGGTGTAGTTTGTTTCCATCTTCAAAGATATGCTGATTTGTCAGTAATTTACAGGCTTCAAGGTTTATAAGCAAAACTACAATTGCCGCTCAAAATTGCATTATGAAAAACTCTATCTATTCCTTCATGACATTTCTTGGGAACTGTTGGCCAAGGTTTTAGAATTTCCTGGCCTTCTGCCACCAAAGCTTAGGGTTCTATGGGGTATGAGGAGGAGTGGGCATAACAAACAGGTGGGCAGGTTAAGCAAAACTGGAAGCTAAATTCACATGCATGCTTTAGGACTCAACTCACCCGTCCATTCCTGATGAAGGTTTCCTGTTCCCCTGTGTCCTGAGGTAGAAGGGCCAGCTGCCATTACACTTTGATTCTACCCCCAATTAAGCCCTTATTGCAGTCAGACTCACATTGTGATTATTTGTATGGATTTTGTTAGTTCCACACCCTTCAAGATTGTTAGCTCTTCAAGAACCGGACTGCAGAGCTGAGCATAGTGCCCTAATATATTCATTCAACAAATATTTTTGAGAAGCTATTATATACCAGGTTAAGGTACAGATTTTAAAAAAGACTTTTCAGGATCTAAAATTATATTGTATCATATCTCATATCATATCATATCATATCATATCATATCATACCATATCACGTCATATATCACACATCATCACATCATGATGCAATAAGTTCCCTGAGTTATTGTGGGAGCCCAAAGAAGAAGGTGTCTAATTCAGTCTGGGGGAAGCAGAAAAATAACCACAGAGAAGATGCCTGTTGACTTGCGTCTGAGCAGAAATTTGTCACAAGGCGAAGACAAAGATGAACCTCAGGTAAAGGGAATGACATTACAAAGGCATAGACAGAAAAAACTAGCTAAGGGCTTGATAATTCCTGACATATTTTATGTGATTACAATGCTTACCTTTTACAACCATTTCTCTTTTACTGAGGAAAAAAATGAGGTTCAGAGAGAATGATTGACTCTAGACCCATTTTTAGCAAATGGTGTTTTGAAATAGGGCCTGTGTTTTCTGGAAAGAAGTCTGTCATGTTTGCAACATAGAGTGCATGGAAGAGATGAGAAGATATAAGATTGGGGATGGAAATTGTGTCTAGAGACCTAACAGCTGAGTGAGAAATTTGGATTTTATCTTGTAGGTGATTGGCAGCTTGTGGAAGCTGTGAAGCAAGAGAGTGATGCTGCCCTTTGTTTGTTTGCTTTTTTATCTTAAAAAGGTGGCCCTGGTCATGGCAAAGAAGATGAGATGGTATTAGAGAGGATGTGAGATTAATCAGGTTGTTATGAAAATTCAGGCAAGATCTGAGGAGGTTTTGGACAAGGTAAGAACAACAGAGATGGAGCAGAGGGGCTGGATTCAAGACAACTCTGAATGAGAATGCACAAGAACTGTAAATGAGGTGGAGGGAGGGAGGGAGAGAGAGAGAGAGAGAAAAAGAGAGAGAGCAATAAATATAGTAGGTGCTCAACCAATGTTAATTTAGTAAAAATAGTGTTGAAAATGTCCATTCATTTACCTATCCATCCATCCATCCATCCATCCATCCATCCATCCATCCATCCATCCAATCCATCCATCCTTCCATTTTCTGCTTTATTTCACAAAGGATTTTAGAAAGCCTAGAGTTACCCTTTGTTGAATGATTTTAAAGCCTAAGCACTCACAATGGCTTTGAAGTCAAACATAAAACATGCATAATTATGTCCTATACTCCTGTAGTGAAAAATAAAAAGCAAATCTCTTTTGGCATAAGACTTATAAATATCAATGAAAGCTAAGACACAGAGGCAGCAGTTGCAGAGGCAGTCCCTGCCTCCTACTTCCTTCAGTGAGTCTGCAGTGCAAAGGTGAGCCACGTGCAAAAACCCAACTTGACCCTCTCAAAGCTCAGGTTGATAAACCACACAGTAAAGCTAGACTTGGTCCCATGGGAGCAAGGCCTGAGGGCTCTCATTCTGTCGATTAGAAAGATGCAGGAACATCAGAGGAGATGGCTTGCTTGGACTCAGAGTCTGCAGTTGTGAAAAGGGGAGAAGGATTTAAAAAGAAGGGACAAAGGGAGAGAATTGAATACAGTATGCAAAGTTCCTGCTGGGAGCCAAAGGAACTTTCAAGAGTCCTTGCCTGGAAAAATAGAAAAGGTAATAGTAAACGCTATCATCTCCAGGGACCAACCACATGAGAAAGTCTAGACAAAGAGACTGAGGTAAAAGAGCAGAGGATATGGAATCTTTCTGGGCAATCGCACACCCTTCATCCGTTTCCCTGACTTGGATTGCAGCTGGCTCTCAGAGACCAGTTTTTGTCAGGTTTTTAAACTAGCTTGCACTGCAGAAGGCACATGTTGAAGCAAGAGTCAGCAGCACTGTGCTAGAATAATGGGTTCGACAGGAATATGGCCCAGATGACTGGTTAGTGGGAAATTCTACCACCTTCAGAGGTGATGTCTACAAACCCCACACTCTGCTTTTCCTAAGACCAGGGATGAGGCTAGAGATTTCATAAGTGGAAAATAAAATGCAGCTATATCTTCTCAGTAGTTAAGATTCTACATATATGTTCAGTGAGATAGAGATTTGTCCAAATAACTCAGAGTATGTGGGCTGCTTTCAGAGTTATTAAGATGATGTCAAGGAATGAGGAGAATAATTTTATATGCTCAGTCCAGTCATTCTTTTCCATCGTGATGAGGTAAAGTATGAACATTGATGCTAGCAAGGGGAAAAAGGGTGTGCAATTACAGGTTAATATTAGGCCCACGATCCTTATTTTCTATTTGTTAATTTCATGAAAAATAGCTTGCTGTCACTTTATCTCTCTCTTTCTCTCCCTTCTCTTTCCCCGTGTGTCTATCTATCTATCTATCTATCTATCTATCTATCTATCTATCTATCTATATCTGTCTTTAAAAATAAAAAATAAAATTGTTGTTTTGTTTTTAGATTTGACCCAGATACTTTTCATAAAGGAAGGCTCATTGGAAGCTAAGTTTTAAAACCAGTTAATAGAATTTGTCAGTTTGTGTATTTACTAACTTTCTTTATGAGATAGAAATGACAATGTGGGATTCAAGTAAAAGAATAATCCTAGAAATCTTTAAAATAATTGATATAGGGCTATGTTTATGGCATAGATTGTGGTGATGGTTTCATCGTGTATAGTTATCTCCAAACTCATTCAGTTGTATATATTAAATATATACAGCTTTTTGTATGTCAATTATACCTCAATAAAGAGCTTTTAAGAAAACTGATATAGGCAAATATACTTGATCATTTTTGATGAAAAAAAATTTAAATATTGTTAAAATTGTCACACTTCCCTAGAAGCCCTAGGGGCTAATCATAAATCCAGTTATGACATGGGCAATAAGAGGAGAGAAATTAAATTTTTGAAGGAAAAATTGAAATAAAATTGATGGACATTTTCAATAGTGTGGTGATTTTAAAAAATTATAGGACCCTGGGGCTGGAACTAACCTCCTTCCTCCATTTCCAAATGGATTGTATCCAAAAAATCCCAGAAATTAGTTGAGTTTCTATTCTCTCTCTGAGACTGTAAAGGACTCCCCTATCTCTCCCCCATCCTCACCAATCTTCATTGTGATCTATTGAATAAATCAAAGTAGGAAGGAAGTCCCCCCCTTGAGGCATTTACAGATGGTTGAGATGTATGATGATAAAGTTCACAATGATAGAGTTTTAAAGATCAATCGTATCAATGTAAAAATATTATTTTGAAGTAATGGTTAAACAAATATATGAAAAATAACTTTTCTTACGTATTGATCCACACAATAAAGCAAAGTTCTGAAACAAGTCATCCAAATCACCTAATTCTATGTAGAAAAAAACGGTGACATCTGCTTATTTCAGTGAGAAATAAGTAAACTGACAAGCAAAGTGACAACTTCTTGTTTATAACTGTAATGTTATAAGATGAGGACCAGCTTGCAGCTACTAAAATAGCAAGTGACCTTCTGCAGCTCTGATTTCAACCACTCAGCGGGTTTTTTTCCACCAAAGGGGCTTATTTTAGCTCTCACTAGACATTTCAGCAAATGGCGCTCTCCAAAGGCTACAGTGTCTCAGACAAGGATTGCACGGGTGGTTTCATTAGAATCCCACATCCTGGGAGCCGGAAAAGTTGAGTATATCTTTAAAAACTGCTGCTTTCAGTGTTATTACCAAAAGCACCCGTGGCCCGACTGTACCTAGGCGAGAAAGCTGAGGCTCACAGCTATATATAGCACTAGAGGGGGTTGCATCTGAACTTTCTAATTCATTCTCTTCCTCCTATTTTTTTTTTCCTCATAAGAAAGGATGGTTTCTTCTTGGTGAACTATACCCCCTATTCATTTTCCTCCACAAGAGATTTTTTTTTTTTAAACTTGCAAGTATTCTTTCTAAAGTACTATACCTCAGCCTCAATCAAAATGATTAATGAATTTTTAATTTATCACTTGCCTTAAGGATCTGGAGAACCACTCAATTCTCTGGTTAGCTTATACTACCAGTGTGAAAGTAGAATTCTTAGGGGATTCACTTTGAATTAATGCCAGGTTATTTCTAACGGACTTGCTCAAGGCAAGTTTTAAGTGTCTGCATTAGGTTTTCAGAATATCAAGATTTCTCAGAATCCACGCTCTGAGGCAGTAACTATATTAGAACAACTGTTTGAAAGGTGAAACATTTAACCAAGTGTGTGTTTTGTCTTTTTGACAATAGATCACTAGTTTAATAAGTTTTCTATCATTAAAAAGAACAAGTGTACTGGTTAGTGTGTAATAGATGATAATGTCAGAGAGGATAATGTCAATTTCAAGACTTTCTGATTTTTCTAATCTCAATTTAGAGATCATTATTTTTTAACATAAATACAGAGGGTATGAAAAAAAATTTATGCACATTTTAAGAAAGGAAAAAAAACTGTATTAAAATTGTAATACAACGAATGATGCTAGTATTCATTTGATTAATGCCATCCTGAACGAACATCATACTACACATTGCTACCGTAATTCAATTCAACTTCAAAAAGTGATACATAGATAACAGCTCTTAAAATGTACATTTTTTTTTTTGGCACCCCTGGTGGAATTGTACTGTCAACATAAAGACATCACAAACATTTAATCTTAAAACAGCCATCTCTTAGTAATCCACAGCCTCAATAAGAGAGTAGTATTCTTAGCATTTAATTTCCTCAAATTCTTTTAAGAAAGAGTTGGGGGCATAAATAACATATAACTAATTTCATTTATTGGCTCAGTTTCATGGTCCAACTACTCATTACTCACTCACTAATGAATTAGGATAGGTTCTGGTCTCCTTTTCATACAAATTATATTGCCATTTATTATATCAGAGAATGGAAAAACTGATTTTTACTTCATGTATACCTGAACCAAAATGTTCTTCAGTAAAGTATATTAATAAAATATAGGATTATGCTATTAACTATACAAAATGATTAAAACATGATAAAACACAGTTCAATGAAATATAAACATAAAGAAAAGCAATGAAAAAGCAGATTAATACCTGGGCAAAGTCTGAATGAACAGATTAATAAGATGGTTAACATTTGCTCAAATTTCAGGAAGCTTAGGTAAGAGCATTTCAATAGAAGATAAGAAAGCAGAAAGTGAAGCAGAAAGAAACTGAAAGAATCTATATAGCATTTGTGTTTAGGAAGAGTATGTACAAAGCAAAAAACACGGGCAGCAAAACAAATGAACTAAGAGGGTGCCTTCTTAATAATTTAATAATAGAAAGCTGTTTTGGATCGTAAGTGTTTTGTTTTATTGCAATAATGCATGTCTAATTTTGAGGAAATTACAGTTCTTTTTCTTCAAATTAGCTAAGAAAAATTGAGAAAGAATCTATTAATGAAAACATTACATTTCAAAGTTAACTTTCAGAATAAAAGAAAGAACAATCAGAAAAGATCAACTTATTTCAATGTCCTACAACTGATGAGTTCTAAGGGAGCTATAGAGCAAGATGGAGGAAGCCAATATGGCCCCCTACAGACTTTTATTTCATGCCCTTTGAGAAGTCACTTAACATCTTAAAGGTCTTAGTACCTTTGGGTTTAATTTTTAATTTTCCATCTATAGAGAGATTTGGCAGCAGAGACATTTTCTAGGGGCTGTATGAAGCACGGCAACTGGAGTCTGAGGGGCTACACGGGCATTTCTCTCTGTTTTGACCCAAGAGGGAGAAATCTTGCAGAATTACAGAGGATGAGAGTACAGTTTAGTCATAAAAGCACTGGGAGAGTATTAGATAGAACAAACAAAAACAATATAAGCTAAAGCCCATTAAAATCTTTCCTTATTCTCTTATAAAAACTATATTCCACATACTAGCCAAAGGACAATTAGTGGGTCACAGATGATGAGGACCTAATTATGAAAATTGCTCAGGGCCATCATTAGGATTGACTTTTACTGTTTGGATTTTGTTGACATACGGATTGACTGTTAATTTAAACACAAGCAGTCCTTCCCTCATCCCACCTGCCTTTAGGAAATTTAGTCAGTGTACTTCTAACCTTTAGGAAGAACTAATTCAGAGGAAATCTTTGGAGGTGATTTTTACATTTTTTTCAAACATTTGATCTAAAATGTTAAAAGTACCTTGATTACTTAAATAATACATTTAATTGATTAATGTTTTAAAGTAAGTGTTTTCTAAACAGTCTAACACAAAATTGTCCTAGAACAAACCTGTCTGAAAACCAAATAGTAGTTCTACACTAGACCTCATAAATGTGGCTCAAATTTAAGTAGTAAATTCTTTCTCCTCAATATCGAAGGTATATTGTCAAAGTAAAGTTTATAACCTAAAATAAAAACAAAAACAAAACAAAACACTAAACAAACAAAAAGTCTTTCCAGTTAGGATTATTTCCAACAGGCTTCCCCAGATTTGTAAACATCACATAAATAAATCCTGTATTGGTTGGGAGAGAGAGCCTGATAAGTTGGTTGTATACTATGCTCATAACACCAGAGTGTTGACTTTCAGCCATCAATTGACCTTTCTTTGTGGCATTTTAACCCTAACCAGCTCTTCCCAAAATAGGCTCTTGACAGTGAGGCTAATGCAGGCACTACATATCCACCATAATCAGTGGAAAAGAGATTCAGGGCTTTTTCTGAGAGCCATTGTCCAAGCTTGCAATGAATTGAAATGTTTTTCAACAATGGGGGCTTTATCAGAGATTATCTTACATGCATAAACATTCCCTCCCTTGGTAAGTCATAGGCAGAACTGCATGAAATCTTGCCTCTTCCTTACTGCAGAATATTTCGTATCTACCACGGCTTTTGAAATTGAGTGTATAAAATGGAAATGGTTTTCCAATAGCTTCTCGATAGTTGTTTTTTATTTTTATTTTTTTTGGGGGGGTTAGTGGATTTTTTTTGAATCTCTTTATGAAATTCTTAATTCTGCGAAAAATATTAATTCCAAACTAGTATCTCCAGGGGAAATCCACTGAGGAAGATCAATTTTGCACAATTTCAACTCAAAATAGAAAAGGTGATTTAGAAGATTTACCTAATCTAGTGAATGCTAGCATATTAGGAAAGCTGTATTAACAGAGGTACAAGCATGTAAAGACTAATATGCATAATGGGCTATAAACAGATGTGTATGTGCATAAATACTTGAATTGGGTATATATGTGAGTATTGTTTATAATGTAAATCATCTTTATATTTGTTTAAAGCCCTGCTGGTCACAAAGTGCTTTGGTATATATTATGCCATTTATTCCATGTTGGTAATCACTGCCTAAGCATGATGTAGAGGGATTATAATATATTATTAGGTGACTTTAGACCATCTGTGTAAGGTTATTAAAAGATATTTAGAAAGATATCTAGAAAGAAATGGGTTTGAATGAGCCTAGCAAAGAATTATGCTGTTCTTTGTCTGAGGATGCTCTAATTCATGGCCATGGACTAGTGACAAGTCAAGTTGATTAGCCCAGTCCCCATACTTGGGGAATTCTTTTTTGAGATAGAAGGCAGCATTCTGGACATTCTGGAAATAGCAGTCTCTTGAGAGCTATTCTGTGGGTCGCAAAGAACAAGGTAGTGTTAACATTTCAGAGGGGTCAACTAAGTCCCTCTTCAGGTAGGCCTGGGGCTCAGGCTGATCCCTTAGTAGTTAAGAATGTATTTTCCCTATATAGTTTCCGTTTTTCTCTTAAGAGGGGCTTGGGGAGGTAATCAGGTTGGAATGGGCCAGAGAGGACAGGTGGATTCACCCCAAAGCTGTATCTATACAGCAGCTCATGCTTTACACTGATTACACATGAACTTGGGGTATTTGGGATTGGCCACCACCCTATCCTTGCTCTGCCTCTGGTTGTCCTTGATTCTCATTTTAGTCAGATCTCTTTTTTTCTTCTTCTTCAGGAGGGTGGGTGGAGAGAAGAGGTTGGTGCACAGTTCTGATTTAATTGTGACAGGATCATTCTACCCCATGGAGAGTCCTAAATGCTTCTTGGAAGGGAGGTGTGGCTGTCTACTGCCATAGGCAAGTGCTTCAGGATTGCCTTCTTGCCTGCACGTCTCCTCCTCTACACTACCTTATTCTTCTCCTTGGGAAGTGGCTATAATTAAGGTAATTTGTGCATATGACCAGACCTCTCACCAGGAAGTGGGAGAACCATATTCCTTCAAAGTCATTTAGTCCAACTGCCGTATTTTTCAGATGGAGAGATGGAGCCTCAGAAAGCTGAACTAATTTTGAACACACATTCATGTGGCCAGCATGTGAAGTCAGGACCCTAAACTGCCTGAAGAGGGCCTGTAGTTGGGGCGAGGGTGGTGGTGGTAGACGACAGTGCAAGTTTACAACACGTCTGCCCTCAAAGCAAGAAAGGAACTAAAGACACTGAATATTCCTTTCCCCATACTGCTTGAGTGATTTTCTCCACTAGTTTAGCCTACTTTTATTTTAATGACTTACTAGGCAGTTGCTTCTAAATTGAATGTTTACCTCTGTTTAATACAGGTGCTATTAGAGGACATAGGAAATACTTGTACATATAGCTAGAGTTACATTCTATTCTCTGTACCAGCTTTGCAGGAGGAGTTAAATATGCATAGATGGAGAAATGTATGTTTATATAAATGTCTATATAAATATGCATAGAAAGATTTAAGCAGTTATGAAATATTTATCTGTCATTAAAGGTAAGGCCTTAAGACCGTAGCACCTGCTTGGGTTCTTAACAAGTAACAATTGAAACACCACCAACTTTTATAGAATTCCCCAAAATAAAACAGCACTAGCAATGTCTTCTATGTTCCCATGCAGACTTGATAGAATAAAGTAGTACTCTACGGGGACTAGGTGACTTTTAGGGCAATTCCTTTTGTCAACCCCTCTAACTATTAACACTCAGCTTCTGTAATAGGTGAAATTTTTAAAAAAGGAGTTTATTTCTATTTCTGAGGCTTAAAATACCAAATTCTATAAATAGAACACAAAAGGATTATGAAGGTGAATCTATGTTTATGCTTATATAGGAGGGGCCAATGAATTCACATTTCATTCTCTTTATCTGGAGAAAAAAATATGGAATAGAACAGAAAACTCAGGTGATGTGTATAAAAAGCAATTTCCCCCTTTTGCATCACAGCTAACTTGATGGATTTTTTATCTTTCTGTTTTTGAAAGCATGTTGTTTGGCTATTTGAATTGTCTTGTTGTCTGGGGCCTCACAAATATGTTGCTAATCATCTTTGAGCATAAATGAGTTTTCATTAAGAATATTAGTCCTGCAGAATCTCCCAGCCCATCTAAGGGCTGCAGCAGGGGAGCAAAAACATGAGCGTCCACTTTCCTTTTCTGCTCATTTGCCAGGTATCCTTTAGCCGCTTCTTCTCCCTGCTGCCAACCACTGCAATATTTTATTTTCAGAGATATAACTCCAGCTACACCCAGCTAATACTGCTGCCTAAATATTCATTTATAGCTTACTTTTGCCCTTCTCTTATCCTTTTTTTTCCTATGGGATTTTGAGAAACCTAAGGATATAATTCTTGAAATGTTTAATATTGTTCTGTTTGCTTACTTACATCTTGTTTTGTATTCCCCAAACTATGGGAATATAACGTTCCTTGTAAGAGATGTGGCTCAAAGTAGGCAATGCCCCCCCATCTCCCTCACCTCCAGGAGGGTTTGTGATACCGTCCTGCCCAGGACTTACAACATATGACACACTGAATGGCAATTATTTATTTTCATGTCTGGCTCCGAAACGGTGAGGTCAAATTGGTTAATGGGCATGAAGGGACTTCCTACATTTCTCTCCATTCGTGCAGTATTATTATTATTAGCGTTTTTTAACTAGAAGTCTGTAGTTTCATTGCTGTACTTTTAGAAAGACAAGTTTGTTTTTTCTGGGAATATTCCTCTGATACCATTCATATAACTGACTTTTTTGGGATCTGCATGCTATTGCTTATACAGTTGTTTTATGGTTCTGAAACATGTTTTTATTAAAAGTTTTGAAACTGTAAAACCATAATCTACATGGACTAATCCAAAAAACTGGTTTAAAAAAACAACTGCTTTTAAGGTGATCTTATATCAGGATAATGGCCTGGTTGTACACATTTCCTTGCTCTCTCAGAAACCTGAGGAAGCAGATCAGGACTTCTAGCAGCTAAGAACTATGGTAAAAAAATTCTTTAGTGTGATATAGGCTTGGATTCACCCTGTCAAAATGTGGCTAATATCAGATTTGGTATTTTGTCTGCACGAGGGTGTCTCTATGACAGCTCACCACCAACCAGATTAATATAGATGCTCATTAATCCAGTCAAGTCAAAATGTCAGCATGCTCACTCTATAAGCAACTTTGTAGCACCTAGAAGGATGCCAGGCAGGCAGCAAACACTAAACATGTTTTGCAGTGGGAATGCCAGTTAGCCTGTGGGGCTCCCTTTGTTGATCAGAGAGAATACAGTATAGTGGTTAAAAGAGAATGGGTTTTGATGTTACTCAGACCTGGGCTTATATGCTTACACATTTTGTAACTTCTGAGCCTCAGTTTTTTCATCTGTAAAATGGATACACAAATACTTATATAACAGGCATAATAGGATTGTTATGAGAATGCATAATGTAGGTGCTCGATAAAAGGTAGTTATATGACCTGTAATAACTAGTTATGTTATTAAGTAATAATGAGATTAATAACATTATAATACCAATTATATTAATAATAATGAGGCTTATGTATGACAGATGTTGTCCTAAAAACTTAAAAATATTACCTCATATAATCAATACACATAAGCAGGGATTATTATTGTCCCAGGTTCACAACTGAGACTCAGAGATTAGTTAAATTGCTTTAGGGAAAAGGCACATCAGGTTTTGAACTCAGGCAGTCTGACTCCAGAACCAGAGTCCTTAACCACCAGTGCTATACCTTTCATGGCTTCCCACCCAGTGATACTGTTGTGAATGTAGTGTTGTAGTAAAATGGGAGGCGGTTTTTTGGATAGTGCAGGAAAGAACAGCGTATCACATGATTGGGGCTTGTCATAGGTACCAACATTTGACACCGAGAAGTAGTCTGTGTCCACTAGATGGCATTGCAGTTTTAACAAAATGAGAACCAAGTCAACAACTAGGTTGAAGAGCCTGCTAAATTTGAGAGCACCAGCAGGACAATCTAATCGCATCCCTAAAAGTCTGATGGAACAAGCCTCCAAAATTTAGAAAATATCTAGACATCTCTAAAGACTAATGGTATCTTGAAATAATTAAGAAAAAAATATATGCTAGTTCATTTTGGGTATCAATGTCTGTGTAGAAAATCTGGGTGAATTTTGAGATTATTAACTCATCAGTTCACTGATAAATAGACTGAGGGCCAGAGAAGAAAACTGACAAGACTAGGGGTAGCCAGACCCGATAATTTGGCTGTATTTCTTTTTCCATAATACTTCCTCGTGATTCTAAATTACCAGGAAACTGTGATTTTTGAATTCTTACAAGGTTTTCCTTTTTGGGTATGTGGCAAAAAAATTGACAAAAAACTGTTTTGCTTCATTAGGTTTTGAGCATATGTTCCAAATCAATAGCATACGCTGGGCCTTAAATGTTAAGTAGGATAAAAGCAAAAAATGGTGTCTATTTCTCTTTCTTGTTAATATGTCCTCTTGGAAATATTAAGTGATTTCACTTAAAAATACTGTCCCGACTGGTTGACAAGGCAGTTTGTGGCTATTCACCCCATAGCAGGTCCAGGGTAATGGATAAGCAAAAGGACTCTGGAATCAGACTCCCTGGGTTAGAACCTGGTTCATCATTTGGTAACCAAAAGACCCTGGGAAGGTCAGGAGATACCTCTAAACCTCTGTTTCCTCATCTGTGAAATGGGAACAGTAGTTTTACTTATAAGATGCTTATGAAAACTAACTGTGTGTGAAGTGCCTCTGACATAGTTAGAAAAACAAGGATAGCAATAATAATGAATATTTTTGTATTAGAGCTGGTGTTCAGTTTTCTGTCTCTCAGTTACGAATGTCATTACAGGTGCTTTGTCAATAGCTTCTTTACTCACTGTCACATGCTGAAAGGGGGAAATAACGTTTCAGGTTTCATAACTATGTAACATCACTTCTTCCTCAACCAGATGGTAGAAGTAGCCAAGATACATATGGCATGTACTTCATTGTGTGTTCACATCAACTTTATTTAAAACACGTAGGTTTTAGGCTCCTACTCACAGTGCAGCCAGAGATGGTTGACTGAGCACATGGTATACGAATAATAACAGCCAAGAGATTGAACACTTGCTGAGTTCCAAATATTGCTCTGTTCTACAAATATTAACTCATTTAATAGTTACAACAACCCTGTGATCTATGATGAGATCGCCGAATCCTAACCACTAGACCACCAGGGAAGCTAACTCTGTGATCTATGAATGAATACTCTTCCCTTTTTAAAGATGAGCAATAAAAAACAAAAAAAAAAGATGAGCAAACTGGGATTTAGAAACTTGCTTCATCCAGCTCAAATAATAAGCCAGAAAGGCAGAATTTGAACTGAGGTGGCCTGGTTCTTGTTCTTAAAGACTGCTCTGCCACCTCTCAGGGTGGTGTTTGAGGAGGCCTCAAAGTCTCCTGAATTCTACATTGCTCTCCACAGTACACTAAATAGTGCAACGAAGCCCGATAGAGACATTGTTCATTTAGCTCTTCTAGGCTAATGTTAACGGGCAACTCCATTACTCAGGAGGGTCATGTGTTAAATCTACATCAATATATTTTATGGCATCTAATTAATGAGATCAACTGGTTAAACATGTAGCACACTTCTGAGCTTAACAGGGTTAAACACAGTTGCGACAGGTCAGAAGAGAGCATACATAGGCAAGAACACTCTTGAGGACCACTCCTTAGGAATCAAAGGACATCACAGCAGAAAGGATTGGATTGCTGATGCAATCACACCTGTGATGAGCCCTGCGCACCAGGGCTTATCAGTGGCTGTTATGCTCTATAATATTCCAGACTATACTCTTTTCATTGCCAGTAATTCGTACTCTATTCCCATGTAGAATTCCGGAATTCAGGTTTACAAGAGGCTTAAAGGTCTTCTGGTCTACTCTGCCTTTACTAAGAATGAAACTGAGGTACTATTTGCTTATGGTTTGCCCCCAGTTATCTTAGAGGGGGAGCTGGAGGCCTGTTTATTCAGTTGTTACACACTACTTCTATTTCCCTTAGCTATTTTACTTTAAATAGCACCCCTTTGAATCCTTGCTGAAGTTTTCCTGTTTATACCAACAACATTTTCCCTTCCGAGATGAACCCAGATTTAACAGATAGCATCTGTTCTTCACAGATAGCATCTTTCTATTTATAATTTCTACTTTCTCCTTTTGCTTGAAACCACGTTTATGGGGCAGGGGAACAATGAGGGTTAGTAAAATACGTTTTAAAATCAATTCATTTTCTCATTAGAAGCGACAAATGCAAGTAATTCAATATAGACCTAAGAAAATGACCATGGTAAATAGGATCAGGGTAACTTGAAAGCAGAATTTCCAAAAACTGAGCTGGAAGTTGACTTCCACTTACCGATTTCAGTCATTGTGATCCCTGGTGCTAACTGCCCATTGTTGAAAGAGCTATAGGTAAACAAGTTGGGTACAGATGTGAGGTCATAGATAGGTTCTTGCTTTATCTGTTTGATTCCAGTCATGTCAAGTCCTGATTGATCAGGGGACGGCTGGCTGGAATCCACATTGTAATAACCCTCTGACTTAGGCAGGTCAATGACATGTCCATTGGCATAAGTGCCACTGGCCTCGTTGTTCAGGTTGCTGAGGCTGTTACTGATACTGCTGCTGTACACCCTGGCAAGGGCTTCTGCCTCCCCGCTCTGCTGCTGCCGCTGCTCCTGCAGCCTCTGCTGGTGTTTCTGCACCTCAGCATACAGGCTGTCCCTTTGCTTCTTGGACATCCTCCCAAACTTCACAGCTGGGTTGGAGACAAAAGCAGAAAACAGCATTGCAGTTATCATCCTCATTAACGAGCTCAAGTCCAAATGGTCAGGGCTAGTTGTCCCCTCAACATCAAAGGCAAAACTCCTAGCACCATAGCCCAAAAGTCCACTCATTTGCACTCCACGTTTGGGAAAAAGTATTTAGGGGTGTCTGTGCTGGTTTATGTGCACAGCGAGAATTAAATCTAAGCTAGGCAGAAATGTGAAAACTCATCTGTTTCTTGTTGCCATGAAGTTAGATGGCATATTTCCTTGTTCTTGTGGGGGAAAAAATAAAACCCATAAAAACCAAAAGCTACCAAACAATACCTGCTATTAAAATGCCAACCAAAACTCATTATTAGCTCTCCACCTCCCAGCATTAGGATTGCTGGATTGTCGGACAGGACCTTATTATTTCACTATCTTCTAAATAGTGTGTTGGCTCAGACCAAGGATGTGGGGCAGAGTGATAAACACCATTTTAAGTAAACCACATCATTTGCCTTTAGTTGGCTTAGGGATCAAAATGAAAGATCTTTGGAAAGTGGCAATTTTGAGCATCCGATGGTATGTAAGTGAGCCAACAGTAATCCCTCCTTTTTCATTCTACCACCCCAAGTTTTAGACTTCCCATCTCTTCTGGCAAAACCGCTAACCATTCTGAGGGAAGAGGAGAAAGGAACTCTGCAAGTGGTCATAGAGTACTATGAAGATGCTTTGATCTGAATGCATTGTTTCTTAACTTATCGAGCTTAGTTTCCTGAACTGTTTTGATATTGACATTGCTCCTCACAGGCTGTCAACTCTCATTTTCAGCTGTGAACATCCTGAGTCAAGGGGCCACCTTGTCCGAATTATCAAGCTCTACGTTATTCAGCTCACGATAAGGTGGGAACCACAACAAACTTGGACGTTTCTCTCTGCGATTCTGTTTTCTTTTCTTTTAAGATAGTGTTCCCATCCCCTGTTGGTGTGGGGAGTTCAGAGAATGTAGAATGGCTAAAGTGGAGGGTACAAACAGGTTCAATTCCTGGATTCAGTCACTAGGGTTGATGAGAATAACTTCTGAGAAAAACTAAATGGTGACGTGCTTAAGAGGTCTCCAGCATGAAGGGCATACAGATGAGATTCTTGCTGTGAAAAGAACTGCCATTTCACTCCCCAACATTCCTTCAACATTCATTCTTCCATTAGTTATCTAAGCATCAGCTGTTCAAATAGAGACCACAGCTCCCAGCCTCTCTCACTGCCAGGTGTGGCTATGTGATTAGGTTATGCGTAACATGAAGTCAATGGGAGTGCTGCATTCACTTCTGGGTGTTGGGGCATGTCGTTTTCCTCCTTCTTGCTTGCTGGATCATGGATGTGAGGGGTGGACATAGGGCAGCCACACTCTCCTTATTTTTCCCTAATCCTTCTTAAAAGCCTATGTTCTTGCTGAGAAAACAACAGGGTAATTATCCAGTAATTTTTCTGAATGAAGACAATCTGGTTAATTCAGACCAAACTCCTCTTTCCACCTCAATTTTTGTTTTTATAGGGTCTTTAATCATTTAGATCATTGTGTTTAACTTTGTAGAGACACTATTAGATTTTGTTTCTCAGAGACAAATTTATTTGCTTACTAATTGTAGTGGTATTTGTAGTTTGTCCATGGAGAGAGTTTTATAGAAACTTTTAGGGAAAGTGTTCTCTGTACCTTTATATTATATCTTTGCAAATAATTATGTATTATATTACTATATATAATTCTCTTGGAAAAAAAACTTTTTTTGTATAAGAAAAAATAAACCATGATAAATTTTGATTCAGAAAGAATTTTTCTCCTCCAGGAAAGTAATGTGACATGCTTCTTTATTTGCTGATCTTCTGTTTCTTGCATTCATGTAGGTTCAGAATAAATAGCTCTTTATTACAGATCTATGGAAGTGAATAAAAAATTTACATCTGTTGCTATAGACTAAAATTTTTGGTTTGGCTGGAGTATATCCACTTTCTGACTTACTTTAGTAGAATAGTTTTGCATTTGGTAGTTTAAAATTTATGGGGAGAAAAACAATTGAGAATGAGAAACACTCCTAACATGGAGACTGAAATGCAGTGTCTCTTTTAAAACTCCTTTCCATTTAATCTTTGTTTTAGATTTCTATACACTCTATATTTAGGTGAAACATACATGGTGTAGATTGATTTTATTAATGACTCTAATTCGTCTCACCTATTTCCATGTAAATCTGAAGTGCCCTTTCATTCTGTATAGGTATTCTACCCCACCCCTGACTCAGGGTCATGTGGCCTGTTTTGGGCCAATGCGATACTGACACATGTGACACAAACAGAGGTTTCCAAAATGTTTGTGTGAGGGAGCATTTCACCATAGACATGCCTAAACTAGCTTGCTGAAGGATAAGGTATGTGAAGCAGAGCCGAGCTATCTCAGTCATCCCAGACAAGGTCATCTATATAATCAGTAGACGCACAGACTGACTTGTAGCTGCTGGCAGATGAATGAATGAGCCCAGTCAAGACCCTATGTTTAATAATTTTAGGTTCAGAATTCTGCTGTTAACCACAGATCGCATAATCAAAGCTAACAATGTCAAATAAGTATGCTGTCAAGACCTCTGCTCTCATGAACATCTGAAAACTCAATGGTGAATAATTATGCTTTTTCCAAGAAATTAACTTATTGAGTCATTGAGCAAACTGAAATATTTTCAAAGAAACAACTGAAAACCACACTACCTTTTGGAACTATCAGGCTTCGTTCTAAATTACCAACAATTACTATAACACTATTTTAGAATAAATTGTCCATTTGCTGATGGAGCCAGTGTTTCAGTTTTACACCTCTTCCTACAATAAAAGTGGTGACATATTTGGGGGGAAAAAAATTATAGTACATGGCAAATCAAACAAATAAAACCTACTGAACTTTCCTGACATAAATAATTCACTATTCATAAATACATATATTTGTTGTATTCATAGGCCTATTTCAACAAAGGCTGTATTACTATTATATTTTCAAATATTATCATTCTTCTTACCACTATCCATTAAACAGAATGGCACGTAGTTTAAGTGTTTGCCCCTCTCAAACTTGAATTATTCTGTTAATGAGATTCACTTGATTATAGAGGCAGCCTCTTGTTAAACTGCTAGCTCTTAAAGAAACCTGTACAATTCTGTATACATTGCAAATGCTTTATAAATATTCAGTAATGATGGTATTTGCTTATGATAAGCTCTTTACCCTTATTTTGATCCCACAGTAGCAAAGAACAATTTTATGCAAAATATTGGAAATCTTTTCATATTTATTTGGATTGTGGGATTTTAAATGAAATGGAATCTTTTGGAGTAACTATAAAACAAGTCATTGCTTCTTCAGGCTTCTACTTACTACTACATAACAACCAGACATGTTTTTGGTTTCAAGAGAACCGAATTGTAAAACTATCTTCTATAAGTTTCCATAGTCATTTGAAAATTATTTTATCTTACAATCTTTGCTTGTAAAGTTCTCTATGTTTATATCTCACTGCTTACCAAGAAACTGGTCTGAATTTAACTCTTTTAAATTTCAAGGCTGTGCCTTTTTTTATAGTGCTCTCAGCTTTGTAGAAAAAAATGTGATTCAATCTACCCAGCCCTATTCATAATTTAAAGACATTCTCTCTTATCCCCCTCGCTTCTTCTCCAATAGAGCTTCCTAAGATTATGGAATGTTTTCTGTGCTTTCCAATGTGATAGCCACAAGCCACATGGGGCTGTTGAGCATTTGAAATATAGCTAGTGTGACTGAAAAACTGGATTTTAAATTTTATGTAATTTTAATTAATTTAAATTTCAATTTAAATAGTGACACTTGGATACCATATTGGACAATGCCATTCTGGATAAGAAGAAGCTTAATCTGTGAAACCTGTTCTTGTCGGGCAGCTTCCATTTTTTCCATAGAGGCATGTCAGTAACAGGACATATACTTGATTATTGCAAGGTGAGCATTGTGTTTTCTTTTTGGAGCCCAGTATCTTCTTACTGATGCCAAACGTTTTTCTGGGCTTTGGTTTTTTTGTTTTCGGTAGTTTAATTGGAAATGGTTTACACTGAAGATTCCTGCAACTAACATTTTTAAAGGGTCCACATAAAAAGAAAAAAAAATAAGATGGAGAAAATTCAGAGGGCATCTACATGTTTCAATTCACACCCACATATACATGCATACCCTCACCTTATTATACACATCAACACATGTGTATGTATTTCAAGTGATTTTTGATTTTTGATTTTTTTTTGATTTTTGATTCTTTACCTGAGCTAAATTTGAACAAATATATTATTGCTGAGTTTGCTGTCTATTTATATGTGTGCCATGGCTAAATAAACTACCTTAAAAGGGGAAATTCAGGAGAGAATGACAGTCCAGCGATTCCAACAGTTACAACAAACTATCTACTAGTAGCCACGTTGTTTCAGTGCCCAGTTATGGTGAAGTAAATATTCTTGGAGCCAGGCATAGTTGACAGAAAGCAAATGCAAATATCAAAATGCAGATGCCACTTTCGGTGTGAGGGAAGGTGGGCAGAATGTATGTAGAAAAAAGTTAGGTGTGAGGGCATTTTACCTTGGCTACAGGCTACTTCTAACACCCTTTGAAAATATTTGTTTAACCAGTAGAAGATCATTATAATAAATTACTGGCAGGAGAAACACCACCTCTCATTCTTGAGTCCTTACTAGACATAGCTAATCAACCATAATTTCAGGGCTTTCCAATCCTTTAATAATACATGCTAGGTATTACTTATCAATAAGAGATAAAACCTATTCAGCTTCCCTGGGTTACTATGATGTATTTGGTATAAAGTAGCCTTTATAATCAAAGTTGAGATCAAACTCCCTCTACATAACATAGAGTTTGTTTTCTATTAGAGAGAATCTTTTTTTTCTTTTCCCCCGCTGGGGCCCTTTTTTGCTCTCAACCACCACTCCCACCCAGATCATTTCTCCTCCTCATTAATTTGACATAAGACATGCTCAGGAGACATTTTGGAAAATGTCCCCTGTGGCCTCACGGTTGTCTCTGAACTGAATATTAAGATGGATCATTATCTTTAGTCCCCAGTATCCTTAGACACTGTATTGCTTTTACTTGCATAGAGGTTTATGTGCTGCAGTAAATTTCTTCTCCCTTGAGAACAGATTGTGGCTCTATCCATTAAATGGACCCCTCAATACATGTCTTTTATGTCATGGGATTCAGACAATCTCCTAGATTTTGTGGGCTGATGTCACTGACTCTCCCTTGAATTGTATGCTCATCCTTTACCCATTCTGTTCACCAGCACAGACGTACAAGATCTGCCCTTCTAAGAGAGATACTTCCTTTTATCGTAGGAAGAAATGACAGAGACAAATACCAACGGCTTATTTTTTTTTGCACAATTATTAATGGGGCTTTTTATATAAAGTCAAGTGATATACTGCCTCCATATGGTAGAAATGAAGTGAGAAATCATCAACTCAAATTTCCATAAAATTTTACTAAGTAAACCCTGAAAACCACTTAATCCCCATCCTCCACTTTCTTCACTTCAGTTATGTGGAAGTACACAATGCTATAAATTTATCCCAGGAGTAAATTTACGTGGTTAGCAAGTGTAGAAAAAAAATAAACAAACAAAAAATCAGTTGGGTAATAGAAAAGTTTTGGAAACTTACATCTCTGCAGCTTTAGAAGCTACCTTACTTACCTATAAGGTCAGATTCTTTTTATTTATTTATTTATTTTGGTTAAATTTGCCTCATAGATGTACTTTTGTGCAAGACAAGTTCAGGGGGGTTGGGAATTAGAGCAAAGGTAAACAAAAATTCAAGATATAACTATTTGGAGAATAGAAGCTAAGTAGTAAGCAGTTTATATGCTTACATATCAAGACCTATGCAGAGCTGAATTTATCAAATGACTAAAAGGCCCACATTTAATTTAATAACTCATAAAATCCGTTTTTACCAAGAGACAGTGCGCGCCAATTATCCATATTTTTTTTAAATCTGGAAGTATTTCTTTTCTTTTTTTTTTTTTGGAGAGGGTCCATACCACCTTCATCCTCATTAAAGGAACTGTGATCAGAGGCACAGAATCCAGGATGATTCACATAAAGAGAATAAGTACCAAAGGCATTGTCTTTGTTTCAGGCCCTACGTAAAAGAGAATTGCATGGTTCATTAAACAAACATTTAAGTTCCAGCTTTTAACCAGACCCTGAGGATACATTGGGAATAAGACAGAAATGGCCCCAAGAGTCAGGGCTGCTCACGATCTGATTTAGGAGTTCTGTGGCCAATGTCAACGGGTAAAGAATTAGTTTAGATGAGTGCTTAAAAATGGAAGGAAAGTTAGATGAAACTCTTTGTTTATTTGTCCTCTTTCATTAATCTAAGCAGTTCAGTTGGGGACTCAAGCCACCCAGCTGGGTTGGGCATGAGGCTGGCATACACACTTGAGTCATATTCTGAGGACACCACCTACTAACCCTCCTAAGACTTGGTAGGCTGAAGATGCCTGTGGCATCTTCATCATGACTCAGAATAGTCTACATCCTTATATGAGTAGCTGTGACCAGCCAGTGGAGCTTCTGGGTTTCCCATAGAAACTCCTTCTGTTCCTTAGCATTTCTGCATACTAAGCCACTGGTGCACCAGTCAGACTTACCCAGTGACCAAAAGGTCCCAGTTGCCTAGGACTTTCAAGTTTTAGCTCTGAAAATCCCATGTCTCAGGAAACCAGCCCCTCATTTGCAGGCAAACCTGGACAGGTAGTCACATTTCACTATAGGCCCATGTGGCTTTCACCTAACCTAGTTAGCACGGGTTGCTCCACGAACTACAGTCACGTCCTTTCTTCCTATTTCACAGGCAATCTGATATTTCTGTATGTTCTTACTTTTCCTCTTAATACACTACCAGTATAAGCTTTGCTTTTCTTATCTCCAATTCCCTTTGTCTAGAATTCTTCCAGTGGCTTAAACAGACTCCAGCAAAGCATCCATTTGAAAGCAGCACTTTATGTAGGAAATAGGAAAGCAAGTCCTTACCATCTCTCGACATTCCTAGGGCAAGACACTTCTGCAGTCGGCAGTGTTGGCAACGGTTTCTGTTGGTTCTGTCAATTAAACAGTTTCTCTGCCTTGGGCAGGAGTATGAGGCATTGTTCTGCTGGCTCCTCCTAAAGAACCCCTAGAGGGAAAACGAGAATGGGAGGGAGACAGTTAAAAAAAGGGAAGTGAAGACCATTAACATAGACAGTTGCTGCATTTTCTACAGTGAACATAACTGAGTCTAATTTTTAAAATTCTTTGGCTCTCCCTTCTTGGGTAACTTACAGATGTTTCTACTGGGGAAAATAACTATCTTCAGGGATATGAAGGTATCATTCATTCATTCATTTAATCAGTGTTTACTGAAGACATTTATGAGGCGTGCTACTCTATGCAAAGAAAAACAAAGAGCAGAGGAAAAGGAATGGCAGAGGGAAGTGTCACTGCTAAGCCAAATATGACAAAACTTGATGGGGACAATAACAGAGGTTTATGTAAAGTGCTGTGGAGGTGAGGGACTTGGAGTATTGGCCGCAATAATAGTGCTGAGGAGTTCGGGTTCTCTTCCTAATTTCTAAGATCCATTTTTACCCATTTGAAACATTTTGAATTTGGCCACAATGCATCTGAAAGGTTGTTTTTGAAATCAGTGACGTACCTTATAATTAGCCACATATTTGAATAAAAAAAATATGGTATATGAACTGTTCAATAAAAAATAAGCAATAAGTAAAAGCTAAACTAATGTGCTCTGCTTGGCCTCAGGCTAAAGTGATGTAGGAGGTTTTCATGTAAATAAGTTTGAGTCCTGGTACAAAATGAACTGGACCTTATATTACCTTTCTGAGTAAACCCACAGCTAAGTTTATTATTTTTTAAATTCTTTGGATACCACTCACTTTAGTTATCTTACAGAAAACTCTACTGGGCAAAACAAACATTTTCTCCAGAGAAATGAAAGTATCATTTACCCATTAATTCACTTAGTTAATCAGTTTCCCTAATCACTCCTTACCCTTGAATTGCAATATAGCAAATGCACAAAGTGCTACGAACCAAGTGATGGTCTATAGTAGATTTGCTAAGAGAAATTTTAGGAAAAGATAAGCCACAGTATCACCTTTTGGCAGAGGAAGCCTAGGAAAGCTCCAGGTGGTAAGCCCAATATCCATCTTGCCAAGAGGCCTGGGATAGGTTACCCGGTTTCTGTCAAACAGCTTCTGTGTTTCCTCAACTATCAACAAGAGATAGGGCAGGGCTAGGACTAAGGTTGAGGCTGGTGAGGCAGTCACCTTGGCCACAAAATTCAAGGGTCGCCAAAAATCTTGGTAATCAGGATAAGTACTAGTTTAAAACAGTATGTTAAAAATCAACATTAATGCAAAAAATTCCCAAAAGTTTAAATAAAGACAGGATCAAAATTGGTGATTTTCCTTTGTTTCAGGCTCTGATATGGCTCAGCACGGTACTGTAAAGGGAGCTTGGCCAACCTGTAAAGAACCTCAGAAATGGATGTGTGGCCAAGTGTCTTCTTAGAAAGAGAGAGTGCCAACTGGTTTTGTGGTTGTAAGCCCCAAGCCAGTCAGCAACAAGCACTCATTTCATCCTCACAGATCCATGTGTATTATTTATTTAATGGACCAGTGGTGGCAGAATGAGATATCTGATTGTCCAATTCAAATGATTTCATGAAGCCCCTTAAAATAGAGATTATATCTGAACTCCTAGGGATTGCAATGATGTACTTTATAAACCATGAAAGCTGACAGAAAACATAACCGCAGCCCATTGATCCTGATTAAAGATGACTTGGAATTTACATTTTAAGAAAGAATTGGGTGGTTTTTAATCTTTGGGTACTCTAGTGCCACTTAGCAGAAGAGTTGACAGAAAAGACTTTTCTGAAGTCACAGCTACAGTCCTAATTTAAAACCAATTTGACATTAATTATGAGACATTTCTTGCTTATCTATTGCTCATTATTGTAAATGAGGTTTTTGGCATGAAAAAGAGATTCCGTTTCAAATTTTATGGAATGAATAGGAATTTGAATAAGTGCACAAGCTGAATTGATGTTATTTAAAATGGGTTGTTTATGTTGACTGGAAAACAGTATTATGAACATTCAGAGGGTGATACTAAATGTGCTGACATTGATATCTTATTCTGAATAGAATTACTTGAATTTTCTATTTGGAGAAAAATGTAGCATATTTACAAATGTGGGCTTTTCCATGAAATAAAAAAGTAGTGTGGTGTACAATTTCATTTTGATTAAAACCTCAGAGTATGCTTCAGAATAACGCACAATTTCTTTGACTGTGGATTCCTCCTTTAAATAGAAAAGATGACAGGAGCCTAAACACTTGTTCCTGGTTATTGACCTGTTGGAATATATTTCTTCAGCAGTTAAATCTTCTGAAAATTGCTGCTTTCAATGTTTTACTCCTTAACATGAACATATCCTCATATTCTGAAATCAGATATTTTTGAAATGGAGCTTATCCAATGAAACACAAAACTTCTCCACTTTGACACTGACCTAAAAAATATTTTTCTGTGGAGACTATATAAATTAGATGAGAACTTTTAAAATTGCACAATAAACCAACACTGTGGTGAGAATGCTTTCACTAGAGAGGGTTCTGATTCCAAAATTATTAGTGTTTACGAAGAAAACAATTTGTCTCTCTGCCCAGAGATGGTAATAACTTATTTGGGGGTTGGGGCAAAAATTGCTGATTTTTAATTTTGTTTTATTGTTTCTTCTGATGAGTTGAAAAAATTCCATTAAGGTGGATAACGTACAATTCTTAATTGTAGGTCTGCAGAGGAACAGAACACAAAGCACATCTCATGATGTTCAAATATGAATGATTGCTAATCACTTTTGAAGCAGGTCTGCATGTTTGTGGGTTACTTACTACATTAATGTTATTGTCTCCCCTCTGCATCCCTTCCCCAAATTTATTTTCATTCATTTTTTTTTCTTTCCTTCCCTCCAGTTTCAATTCCAGGAATCATATACTTTTTGAGACATTATAAGCCATTGCCTATTTTTCACATAGCACCACTGTTTGACAGTTAAAACACTTTCTGTTTCATTTATATTTGAAAGTCCCTTAAGATTAAGGTTAGTTCTTAGACTCTATGATTGTGCTACCTCTCCTTCAGTTTGCTGATCTTAAATTAATGATTTACTTTCTTGCATCTTTGACCAAAATACAATTGCTTTTGCCAGTAACTTTGCCAGCATAGCTCTTTTCCTTCCTAGAGTATAGCTGGATTTTATTTGTTCTGGTTACACATTGCCCTTTAAAATTAGTTGTAGACTATTTTTTCCCCCGCTTGATATTTAGTCTCTCTTTCTTTCCGTCCAAGGATTAACTGGATTACTAACAAGGATTACTGCTGAATTATAAATTTCTCTTATTTCAGATTAAGTGTATGTTAATTACTATTCCCCCAACTTCTTTTATCTATCTATCTATCTATCTATCTATCTATCTATCTATCTATCTATCTACCTACCTACCTATCTATCTATCCCAGTTTTGTATTTTAAAATCAACTTGCCCATAGGAATGAGTTTGTTTTGGAAGGATTGGTTGCATCTGTCTGGGAGGGGAACCCTGGACCCAGAATAAAAAAAAAACATTTCTGGCCATGCTGTCTCGCTAACTAGATCAGTGACATTGGCCGAATGACATAATCTTGTTTATATATCTCAGGACCTCATTGAAAAATGAGGAGGTTAGGGCAGATGATTTTTAATTAATTTAGAGATTATGTGGTCTATTAACATTTCATGCTTCCAGTTTTTAAAATATTTTTCTGGAATGTGAGAATAAAGGATGGCTATATGCATATTGCAACTATTACTTTGATTTCTTATTTCTCAAGCAGATAAATAAATATGGGCCCATTAGCTTACAGTCTTTCATTCATTCATATATAGTAATAAATGTCCTGGAGTTTGCTGCAGACGATATTGTTAAAGAGGCAAGAATCAGCATTTATATCTCTGTAAACGTAAATAATTCAGGATTTTACATAGCAATCCATTTTTAAGCATCTGCTGACCGGTTAGACAATAGCAAAATGGTAAAAGGCCAAAGAAGGGAAAATCAACCCACCCACCCACCAAGCAAGAATTCCTGAATGTCAGCAGCAGGCGTGAGAATCCCTTAGCAGGCCTTTAGAAAGGTGTCACCACCTGCGTGGGGAGGTGCGTGGGGAGGGGCGTGGAGGCCTGAGGCGAACATGGCTGCTGTGGGCGGTGCTGGGGGTAAGTCCCATACCTTGCAGCCTTCACACGTGATGACTCCGTAGTGGATCCCGGAGGACTTATCGCCACAAATTTTGCATGGTATCACTTCAATTTGTGCTGAAAAGGGAAAACGGACATTTTGAGCGTACAGGGTTGTTTTCTTTCTTTCACCCTCCTATCTCCCTCCCAGCCATGACCTTGGTGTCTGAAGACACTGAGATGGCGGTGTGGGGTCATCCATTCCTATATGAATGGCCCACCTAAGCGGCTTCTAAGTGAAGGAGCATCCATCTTGTTTGCTTTCTTTTACTCAAACAAAATAAATTTCTTAAAGTAATATAACCAGGGACCAGAAGTTTTCTAAACTTTTGCCTCCATTGTTTTCCCCTTTTTAAACTTGACTTTGAAATAGTGTGACACAGAAATCCCTGGAATCCCTGTCTTTGGTTTTCTTATTTTGCACTTCAAACCATAAATCACTGAGAGTTATCACATGGCCTTATTTCAGTAATATTTGAAATAACCAAAACTGGAGGCGGTAGTGGTGGTGACCTTATACATTATTTGGCTGAATATTTACTTGTGAAAATTCCAATAATGAATCAGCCGGATATTTAGTGAGCATACACTATGTGTCCACTAAAATGATAAAGGTTGTTGACACAAGATACAATATACTGATGCCAATAATCTAATTAATAGAACATAATGCATTAAGAAATCAGAGAAAAATGATAAAGTATGTGGGTAGTAAGTATGACTTTAGTAGGAAATAAAATCATTTCATTACAGTTTGGCTGCTTTTGAAGATTGTGTAGGATTTGGTTAGGCTGAAGTGAAAGGCAAAAGGCATTCCTGTAAACAGAATTGAATGAAGGAGGTCTGGAATGAATGAAGAAGGTACAGAATGAATGAAGCAGGTCCAGGATAAATAAGGGAGGTCTGGAATGAATGAAGGAGGTCTGGAATGAATGAAGGAGTTCTGGAATGAATGAAATAGGTCCTGAATGATTGTGGCTCGTGATCATTGAGACAAGCAACTTGGTTCTAATGGAAACCGGGGTTTTATGGTTGGATAGAGGATGTGATAGCAGATTATGGAGCTCCTGGGAGTTAGGAGGAAAATTTTCACCTGATATCACTGGTCCTAGGGAATCAAGGAAGTGAACAGGGGGAAGAAATGATGAAAGTGGTGGTTTGGTTATCTTAACAAAGGTGAGTTCAGTAGGTTAACCAGAAATAAGCGGAAGGCCAAGTGAAAGGCTATGCCTACTTCAACTGGGTGTTAGGAGATGAACATGTGGATTACATCATAGCAGGATAAATGGAGAGATAGAGGCAAATAAAAGATAGTGCAAAGGTAGAAGTTGAGAAGATAAATGACAGAAAGGACACAGAGGTAGAAATTGTAGATTAAATAGTAGGTTTGACAAAAATGGGCATGTTGGTGAGGCAGCTACTTTGTGAATTATGGTGGTGCATGGGATTTCCATTTTGCATGTGTGCAATTTGGTGTCTTGTAGGCACCTGTATATAGAACCTCTTGGAAAGATGATTCATTAACATTGAGGTTATAGATAAATTCATGAGATAAACTTTACTTAAAATGTAGTAATTCCTGTGTCTCTGATAGTATTTGAAGTGTTGTTAAAATTATATACACTGGGAAGATCTGCTTTTCCCACTCCCAGTGTAAATAATTATGCAAAATATGCTTCAAATGCTTTGTACATCAGTGTGTCACTTGGATGCTTTTCTGCAGTTTCTCACCCTTGAATATACAAAACAAATCAATGCAAGACATACATCCTCTTTTGCTTATTGTTCTATATTTAAAAAGGATAATACTTAGCTTTAGGAGCATATTAAATTTTTTGAAACTAAATATTTCATAGTAAGTTTAAATCACCTTTAAAGTTAATAATTCTGTGTTACATCCTCATTTTTCATATGAGAAAACTGAGGATCAAGGTGGTATATGATGCCCTTGAGTTGACCTGGGGAATGGCAACCACATATTAGCCAATTTTTCTGATATTTCATTCAGTAGCCCTTTCTCTGCCTTCCACAAAGATAAAATATGAATACAAATTTGAATTCCTATATTATTGCAATAACACCAGCTGAAGACATAATGATGCAAACATCAAGAGAAGACAAAGCCAATTAAAATACTTATTAGACTATTTTTTTTCTTCTAGCCTTTTAGTTTTCAGATTACATGAGCTAGTATTTATTTTCAAGATTTGTGATATAGAAAAATGAGAAATTTGATGTTATACTACTCTGTCCTGTTCTCCTGGATTCCAGTCCCTAATCTGTTAATGGTTGGGGCCATGGCCATGATAAAACCTTTGATCCTAAATTTTGGTTTATAAAGCTTAGTCGACAAACTTCATAGATTTGTGAGGATTAAATGAGGTATTTTTACATAGAAGTGTCCTGTAAATCGTAAAGACTTTAAAAATGTCAGTCTTCTTCATCATCATCATTTTAACTGCTATTTCCAACACTTTTGAACAAGAAATAGGATAAGCCACATTGCTCTTCCTTTCTTAAAAATCTTATCACTTAAAAAACTAAATGTTTTGTTTCTTGATAACCTTGCAAACAGTGGATTCTTTATGATGATTACAAAATTGACTAAAAATCCCAGGTATCCATTGTACAGTTGTTAGGCTTATATGATATTAAGTCAGAGGGGCTCTTTGCATAAATTACTCCCCAGGGAGTAACTTACACATGGGGAGAATCTGCTTCAATAAGTTCTTAATTATAAAAGGATCTAACTCTAAAGGAAATGAAAATAGAGGTAATTTGCCCCCTGCGATGTGAGAAGATGTTTTTGAAAGCCACAAAGGTTATCTTACACAACTTCAGAAATATAAACGGGATAAGAAATGATTCTATACAGCATCTGCATATTTATACATATTTATAATCCTAGCTCAACATGCAATCCTGAAGAACCATAAACACTTTAACAGTACTTTTAAAGAGAAAGACGACACTTACAAGAGGAATGTAGTGTGGGGATGTAGTCAATGGAATTGTAATAGATATGTATGATATCGAAGGTGGGGGGACAGGGAAGAGGGAAAGGGGTAGTCACTTTGTAAGGGGTGAAAAAGAAAACTATTGCATAGTTTTGTACATCTGTAACTATTAATAATAATAAAAAAATGTTAAAAAAGAATATATGTGTGTTGCTGTATGTGGGAAGGGATTATCAGTTTGGCAAAACCTATGACCATTTTTACTTATGGCAGAATAGGTCATCTGAGGTTTGTTATAGGTAAAGATAAACATAAATAAAGTACTAACCGTTCGCCTTTCCTCTCATTTAAAATAAACAGCTTCTGAAACACAAGTTATAATTTGTACTGTGTATTTTCTAAAGCACATCTTCAAGACAGAGTACGAGTATTTCAGACACTGCTTAGGACAACAGGTCACTTGATTGCTCCAAGATTTGTCATTTCTAAATGTCTTGCCATTACACCAGCCATAGCCCCCCATGAAATTGCCTTGAGTGAATACAGATCTGGTGACATGCTATTGGTAGTGTTTTCATCTAGGGAGGATATGGTGACTTGGACCTCACCAGCTATGTCAGTGATGGTGTGATAAGGAAACTGAGCGGGAGCTCAACTTTTATACTTTTGCATGACTCAGGGATTAATTAAAAATTAGCACTCTCTGAGAGACTAGCGTAGAGGAGCTGAAATGCCCTGAGAGATGGCTTGAGATATGCTCATCTCCCTGTTTTTCCATTTCTTTTATCTTTCTCTCACTTATATTGGTCTATTGGTAATCCTTTGTGGAAATTCTAGTTAAAATTTTGTTTACCAGTTAAATTTTTTGTTTATAAAACAATCAGATGAAATTTTTCTTGAAATGATAGTCTTACAAGTCAAAGAAAGTCATGAAAGATTTAAAATAATTTGATGTTTTATGTTACATTAAAACAATGTATGAATTACAGCTAATGTAATATGTCATGATTTGGCAGGCAGGTCCTATTCAACAATTATGGAATAGTCAAATGTATCTCTTGTTTGAAGATGGCTGTTCTCTCCCCTCTAGTATCTTCTGAAGAGCCTCCTTTATTTAGAGCCCCTTACCACAATATCACACAAAACCACCATGTACTCAATTCTTTCTGCTAATCAAAATGTACATATCTGTTGTTTCGCTCTCTCAGAACCACCTGCTGGTGAAGGCAGGTGTTAAATTAGATTAACTAATCCAGGTTAATGAGTTAACTAGAAAATGTATCACTTTGACCCATCAAAATATCTTAACTCTTAAAAGCATCCATCTGGAATGGTAGTAATAATAGGCTGTTCAGGTACTTTCTGGTTGGAGGAAACATTTTTACTGTACGTGCTCTTGTGACTCTCAATTCCATTTCTTTTTTTTTTTTTTTTGAGGGCAGTATCACTGGTCCTCATATGTGGGACCTGAACCGGGGCCGCTGGCTTTCTAAACCAGCGCTTAACCACTGTGCCACTCGGCCGGCCCTCAATTCCATTTCTTAAAACTTCACCTGGCCATTTTATATTCTGGGTATGTTGAGTCCATTGAAGACAGGACCCAGGTCATACTCTTTTTTTGTATTTTCTATGGAGCCCAAAAGAGAATTTTTATAAAGCCTTAAAGCCGTGGTAATAAATTTCTTTTTCTTTTTCTTTTTTTTCAGTACAAGCAAGAGATTTGACATACCCCATTTTATAAAAAAGGTTTTCCATATGTGGGGTGAGGAGAAGAAATCAGAATCCTGAGATTAGGGTGGATGTATATTTTGGAATAGGCCCCCCCCAGGTGATTAGGCCCCAATAAAGATTAAATGAATCACATTATTAAGTAAGAATTCTCTGTAGCATGTAAACCATCTGTAAAAGTCAATGAAACCTAATCCTTTCCCAAGAATCTGAAAATATTAAGGAGTGACCAGTAATTTCCTGACCTTTGTTTGGGGCTATACTTGTGGTATCTTTTGTTTTCTGCCATCACTTCCTTTTTTCTTTAAGGAACATAAGGATCTATCCAGTCCATAATAACTCCCTTTCCTGGATACTGGGTTTGCCTTTCAGTTTCGGTTTCCCAGAATTTTCCATTTATACTAAAAGTGAGCAGTGCAGGAAAAACTCTTAATGTCTGAGTAAAGCACAATTTACACATACAAAAATGTCCAACAAAGATGACTATTTTGGTTAAAAATCCTTTCACAGATGGTCTCAGTAGCCCAAGTTGCATCTCATCTACTCAAATTGCACCCCATCTATTATTTGTAGCAAATCCAAGTTAAAATCACTGTTTGTACCCTGTTCCTTTCTCACTGGCAGAATGACATTTGTCTACCTCTATTAGGTATAAAATCTTATGATGTCACAAACCCAAAGGATGAGGCAATTATTACTAAGACTGGCTCCATAGTAATGCTGATTTATCAGAAAATAACACCAAAATTGGGATGGGATGGAAATGTGGAAAAATGAGACACTTAGGAAAAGAGTAAGTCTTTGAGCTTTTGCCCTTATATCATGCTATATAGTGATTCTAAAGGATTCCTGATATTGGGTCAGGTTTGTATTCATGTATATCTTATCAGGGCACACAGCATCTTAATCCTAGCTTCCTGCTTAAATCCCAAATACAGTGCATGAAATTCAGTGCACTCTAATTCCTACTATAATGCCCTACATCTGTCAGCATTTGAGGTTTCCCTTTCTTTCCAAACCCTCCGCTGTAATATTTTGGGTGGCGGTCTGTGTGAACCCTCTGTCTCATTCAGTTGCCAGACAGCTTCTGAATAATCTAAAGGTAAAAATTTCCTGAACTATATATCATTGGAATCTAGGATAAAAAAAATTTACTATCATATGTTAGTGGCAAGAGATGATTTTGTTCAAAGGCATGATTTGTAAGATTATCATGAAGGGAGTTGATTTATCTTTTATATAGGATCATTTACCCCTGAAGATTGAAATAACAGAGAATGTAATCAACAAACAACAATGACAATCATTAGTATTATCATTAGTAGCAATTACTGATAATAAGTTAAATATCCCCGTTGGTAACAAATCACTTTTATAAGTCATAGTGGTTTTAAACTCATAATTTATGAATTAATTCCTATTAAATACATCTTGTTCTATCAAAGTTTTAATTATAATGAGATAATGTGTATGTCAGACCTGACATCATTCAGGTTGAAAGGAGTTAATGTGTACCAAGACCACCCAAAGTGTGGTCCATCCAAAGACCGGTGGCACTGGCATGACTTGGGAGCATGTTAGAAATGCAGATTATCAAGACTTATCCAAGACCAATGGAATTAGAATTTGTTGTTTAACAAGCTCCCCAGGACAACATTCAAGGTTGAGAAGAACTGTTCTATGATTCCCAAGGAATTACAGTTGTAGCTACTCTGAGAACTGATGGAATTTTTTATTTCTCTGGTACTAGGGAAAATTAAAAACTTGACAGGATTCTGGAAAAGTAGTTTCTGCTATTGTCTTTTAGGCATTTCTCTTTTGTTCAAAAGGCAGTAGGACAATGGAAGGATTAGTTACAAAAAACTCTGGTCATTAACTGACAAGGCAGAAGAAAGATAATCCAGTGTATTTCCAGAAACATCTTGCCTTACTGTAATTCACACCCAGTATACTGGGTTTCTTTTGCAGATTTAACGATTGTCAGCTATCCCTACATCACATTATAACACTGTGTGGTAGTGTGTCCTCCGTCTCCTGTGGACTTGCTATTGGGGTTGTGGCCACTAGCTCACTCTCTGGATACTCAATGTGAAAAATCCATATGACCCAGCAATCCCTCACCTGGGTATATACCCAAAAAATCTGAAAACATTTATCCATAGAGATATATGTGCTCCAATGTTCATTGCAGATTTATTTATGGTGGCCAAGACATGGAAACAACCAAAGTATCCTTCGAAAGATGCTTAGATAAAGAAGACATAGTACATATACACAATGGAATGCTATTCTGCCATAAGAAAAGATGAAATAGTGCCATCTGCAACAACATGGATGAATCTTGATATTATTATGCTAAGCGAAATAAGTCAGACAGAAAAAGTCACAAACCATATGATTTCACTGATATGTGGGATATAAAACTGAAAGTAACAAAGGAACAAGACAAACAAATAAAGAAACAAAAAGTCATAGACACAGACAATAGTTTAGTGGTTACCAGAGGGTAAGGGAGCAGGAGGATGGTAGAAGAGGGTAAACAGGATCAAATACTCTGTATATGGTGATGGAAGGAGAACTGCCTCTGGGTGGTGAACACACAATGTGATATATAGATGATGTATTACAGAACTGTACACTTGAAACTTATGTAACTTTATTAATCACTATCACCCCAATAAATTTTAACAAAAAAAGAAGAAAAATCCTCTCTTGAAAAAATTTAATAAAATAGTTTTACTATTTTGAAAATGTAACTGCACAAAGTTTAGTTTTTTCAGTGGAGATAAGGAAGTCAAACAATGTTTGAAACAGAAATGAACTCATTTCAGGTATTCATGGTAATTCTGGAAACAAAACATCTGGGAAGCTGCCCTACCTTGTGAGGGCAGATTAGTTAACACCGAATTGAGCATTCATGATGGATACTCAGTGCATTCCTATCATTTATCATAATTCTGTCCTGAGATATGCTACTCAAAGTCTGGTCCCTGACCAGCAGTGTTGGTGTTTTTTGGGTGCTTGATAGAAAGGTACTCAGGTCACACTCAGGTCCTACCCTAAACCAACATAATCAGAATCCACATTGAAACAATATCTCAATGATTCATATATACAGTAAATTTGAGAAGTTCTGGAGGAGAGGAAGGGAAGACATTTTGCAATTTAATACTCACGGTGTCTGCCCCCAAACCCCAACTCTCTATAAAGAGAACTTCATATAAAGAAGAAGACATATATTCTACTTGATAGCTATTTTTTCCAGTTATAAAAAGAAGAAAATAGCAATTATTTGCTTCAGTTAAAAACCTTGTCTCTCACTCATCAAGGAAAAGAGAGAGAGGGGAACCAAATTAATAAAATCAGAAATGAAAACAGACAGCACAGAAATACAAAAAATTTTAAGAAAATACTATGAGCAACTATACACAAACAAATTACACAATCTGGAAGAAATAGATGAATTTCTAGAAGCATACAATCTTCCAACTCTGAATCAAGATGAAACAGAAAATCTGAACAGACTGATTACTACCAACAAAATTGAATCACTAATCAACAACCTCCCAACAATAGCCCTGGACCAGATGGCTTCACAGGTGAATTTTACCAAAGATTCAAAAAAATAATTATCACCTATTCTCTTTAAACTATTCCAAAAAATCCAGAAGGAGGCAAGGCTCCCAAGCTCATTTTATGAGGCCTCTATATCCTGATCCTAAAACCAGACAAAGACATTACAAAAAAATAAAACTATAAGTTGATATTCCTAATGAACATAGATACAAAAATCCTCAACAAAATATTAGCAAACCGAATTCAGCAATACATTAAAAAGAGCATACACCATGACCAAGTAGGATTCATTCCTGGTATGCAAGTTTGGTTCATTATCCTCAAATCAATTAACATGATACACCATATTAACAAAATGAAAAATAAAAATCATATGGTCATATCAATAGATGCAGAAAAAGCATTTGACAAAATCCAGCAGCCATTTATGATAAAAACACTGAAGCAAAGTGGGAATAGGGGGATCATATCTGAATGTAATAAAGGTCATATATGATAAACCCACAGTTAATATCATACTCAGTGGGGAAAAGCTAACAGCATTCCCCTTAAGATCATGAACAAGACAAGGTTGCCCACTTTTACCACTTTTATTCAACTTAGCTCTGGAAGTTCTAGTCACAGCAATCAGACAAGAAAAAGAATACAAGGCATACAAATTGGAAAGGAGGAAGTAAAATTGTCATTATATGCAGATGACATGATATTATAGAGAGAGAATCCCAAAGACTCCACCAAAAAACTGTTAGAACTGATAAATGAGTTTAGTAAGGTAACAGGATACAAAGTTAATATTCAGAAATCAATTGCATTTGTATACACCAATAATAAACTATTAGAAGGAGAAATTAAGAAAACAATCCCATTTACAATTGCTTCAAAAACAATAAAATACTTAGAAATAAATGTAACCAAGGAAGTAAAAGACCTGTACTCAGAAAATTATAAGACATTGAAGAGAGAAATTAAAGAAGATACAAATAAATGGAAACATATACTGTGTTCATGGATAGGAAGAATTAATACAGTTAAAATGTCCATACTACCTAAGGCAATATATAGATAGATTCAACACAATCCCTATCAAATTAAATGACATTTTTCACAGAACTAAAACATATAATCCTAAAATTTATATGGAACCATAAAAGACCCTGAATAGCCACAGCAATCTTGAGAAATAAGGACAAAGTGGGAGGTATCACACTACCTGACATCAAATCATACTACAAACATTTTTTTTTTTTGTTTTAGGCCACAGATGTATGCAAAACCAAATTTATATCTTCCAAATAAATACAGTGATTGTATAGCTCCTACACAATTTAAATAACCTGAACACAGGGCAGACTGAAATGAGCACTAAATGAACCTGGAAGAAGGCATCAAGTTCAACTGGGGGAAGCTGGGAAGGTTTGGTGAATGAGGTGGAGTTTGAGCTGGGTCCTAGAAAGTGAGCAGGGCTTCAAGTAGTAAATTTGTAGGGAGAGGGCAAACTCGAAGTTTGTGACTAAAGATTGTAAAAGGAAAATCCAATTATAAAGGTAATATTCCAAATTAGGCATTTAAACTTATTTTGGAGACCTACTTAATGGGGTTAAATGAAAAGTAAATAGTGGCAGAATGCTTTTAGAATTATCAAACAACCATGGTTTTTATCTAGTCACATGTCAGGTTGAACCATAAGGAATTTCCACATCTTTCTGTCAGAAAATTGTCAACTTAGGCAATCTCATATAGTTCAATCTAGATTGTTCACTGTGCTCTAAAATATGATTCCTATACTACATTCTTTTCAAGAATACTTGGAAAGACCAATTCACAGGGACATGTTTCATAAATATAAAAATAAAGTCATTAAATTATATATTTGAAGGTAGACAATTCAAAGATTAAAACAGGATCACTAATTAAAAAAACACAAACACACCAATAAACCAAGTAACTACAGTTTGGGGTGGAAAGCACACAATACTACTTCCCATTGTCTTCATTAATAGAAGTGGTAGAGACCATCCCTGAAGTGCTCAGCACTTGTTCAGAGAGTTTGAAAATAATAAAAACATGTCTGCTTGGTGACTCTCTTAAAATGTGTTAAAAAAGGAGACAAGGCAGGACTACAGGGGGAAGGACAAGGATATATTCTGAAATACAGTGTGCAGAATCTAATTTCAATGTCTTCGTTCTTGTGAAGAGAAACCTTGTAAAATAAAAGTAGCGTCGTTATTTTCTCATGAGATATCTGGGTAGATGATTTCTCAGTTGAGGACCATGTTCACATAAGGTCAGAATGTTAGTACCATATTAACATTTTTTCTCTCCTAATGTAATAATAACTTTATTTAACTGACTCATAACAACCTACAATTTGCTTGAATGGCCAAGAACTAAACAGTAATACTGTCACTCTGTCATATTTAAAAACACTTGTTTTTTAATATGCCCTTAGCCATTGATGCAACAAATGATTATATAAACAAACCTCAAAACATGGGTGAGATATTTACACCTGTTTTGTGTGTGTCAGAGAGAGAGAGAGAGAGAGAGACAGAGAGAGAGAGAGAGAGAGAGAGAGAGACAGAGAGAGACAGAGACAGAGACAGAGACAGAGAGACAGAGAGAGAGAAAAGAACAATCAGTATCAGTTGCCCCAAAGAGTTCCTTTGCCATCAGAGGGTTGATTTAGGGAAAAAATTGTATGAATAGGCACTCCAACATGACCTTAGGGAGTTTTCACTTATGGGAGAACACCTTGGACATATAATGACTCCAGTGATCACTGTATAAGAACTCAAATTTAGGAACCCATTTTTTGGATCTGCTGCAAGAGCTTTGATTTTTGTCTTTAACATAGACATTGCTACAATAGCAAAATATATCCCAAGTTTCTCCATTAAGAATTACATTATTATATCATGTATTTTCTAGCAAATTGCAATTCATCCTCCACTGCCTTAGCATTGAATCTTGAAATAAAAAGAAATTATAGGATTAAAGACACAATCTTAATTTTTACTTCATATCTAGAGACAAAAATGAGTTCAGAGGCTGTAGGAAGGCATGTTTGGGGGCAGTTCATCCTTACATAGATGGCCTTTTTCAAAAAAGGGGACACACAGAATTTAGAGGAAGGTATTCTCTATTTGCATGGAGCATCAGAAATTATTTTAGGGATAAAGTGATAATTTAGAATGTCACTCTAGAAGCTCTCTTTATAATTTCACCCCATGCTAAATGTCACAAATTCCCTATATCAATGTAGGCAAAAGCAAGAAATGTAGAATTATTAGTGCATAGCTCCCCTGAAGTCTGAGGGACCTGTTCTGCTGAGACTGCACACTTTCCCTAAAGAGATTACCAGCATAATCCTAGATGTTATGGGACCCGGGCTATCTTACTTTTGAGCTCATCAGATCCAGCATGTTGCCCATAATCCTTAACAGCTTTATTCAGCGTTCATGTTTAAGCTAGTGAAGTTGTATGAACATGATGACAAAGTAGTAAGAATAGATACTGTGATTTTCAAATCCCATTTTAACAAATTCCTCCTTTTGAATTTTTTATTGGACGAGCAGAAAATTCATAGTCATTATTTGCTAGTTTACAATTACATTTGCTTGGAGATGTTTATGTTTGTCTCAGTTGTTAGCTGCGTTTCTTACACATTAATTTCTATTAAAGGCATTTTGGTGTTACCAGGTGTACTGAATTGGAGAAAAAGTTGTTGGTTTTTTTTTTTGGTCATTTTTTTTAGAGGCTTGGATTACTTCTAAAGTAGCAGAGATACTTATTATTGAGAAAAATAATAATAGGGGGAAATAATAGAAGAAAAAGACTGGTGAAAACCAGAAATTGCTAAGCACAGCACCAAATATTCTACTACAGTAACTTAAAAAAAAAAGCTGCCGCTTTAATTTAGGATATTCCTTTTCATTCGACTAAAATTTAAGAGGAAAGTAAAATATCTGCTTTCTTTGCAAATTGTAAAGACAGTTCATTTAAAAAATGAGTTGTGTGTTTGTGCACACAGACATAAGCTCCTGAAACTAAACACTGTGTTTTATGTAATTTTACAACAGAGAAAATTCATTCATGTTTTTTTTTACATCAAACAAGTGGAGAGAAGAACATTTATGCTCACATGTCAGCCTCTGCTAATTGTAATTCAAACACAAAGAGGATTAAGTACATAGATGTTAATACGTCCAGAGTTATTAATTTCTGAACAACAATAGCAACTATATCCTGAATAAATCTGCCAGTTGGAAGGGCAGATAGCTGTTTAAAGGCTTCATTGATATCCGAACTACAATCTGCCATTAATAGCTTATTTCACCAATAATGTTTTTAAATACATGTATTTTGAAACTGGTAAATAATTGCATTGAAACAACATTTATTCTCTTTCTAAAAATACAAGCCCAGGTAGCTGTAAGCATTGTGTATAGATGTAAAGCTGAATTTACATAAGATTTAGTTTGATTAGTAACTTTTTTGAACAATTATAAACTTTATATAATTTGAAAGAAGCAATTACATTGATTTATATTTTAATATTTCCAATTGTGGCTCATTGCTATATAGTAACTAGCAAAAATGACAATATATTATGCATATATATTTCCCTGAAATATTTTTAGAACAAATGCTCAAAATCTGCCTATGTTATGAAATGCGTGTTTAGGGAACTAACTTCCCTGTAAAAAATGTAGGAGAAAAACCAACATAATTCATATCATTGTTAGTCATCATTCAAACAAATAGAATTTTTGCTTTCTGAAAATAGATTTCTTTCATAGGACAAAGTGTCTGGTACAATATATTTATGAACTGAATTTTTAAAAACTCAGAAAAGTTGAAATGAGCATAACGATAGCAATGCCAATGACCAAAATCAAAGCTACAAAATTGTGACAAGGATGTTTGATCTGTTAACCTCATATTAGTGTAATGTGGCAGATGACTATTCGAATTCAATCTCAAAACTTATGCATTTGGTAGTCTTCGGGATAGGATCATATTTATATATAAATGTGTTCTCTAGTGTAAAATAAAGCCTGAGTGACTTATTTTTTATATAAGTTCTGAAGTCAGAAGATATTTTATTGTTCTCACACCTAGCCATTAATTTATTTTGTGAGAGCTTATGAATGCTTACTGTCTCGCCTGGAGAATAGTTCATACAGCTAAGCGTCAGAAGAGAGAAGAAAATGTAAAACTCACCAGTGGCGTCAGCTTTAGATTTGAGCTCGTTCTCACACATTTTGACGTCGCAATTAAAAATCTAAATGAAAAATATTGCACTTTTCACTAGAGGTCTGACGACTGCCCCTATGTTACTCCACAACTAGAATCCCAACAGACTGCATTAATGAGATTAAATGAAAGAGGAGTTAAAGGCATCAACTGTTCCATTTCATTAAGTAAGGGTGAAGGGCTGCCCAGGCAAAGAAGGCAGGAGGTAGAATACTGGTTTTCCTTTTTGATACTACTTATTTACAAAAGATTGTGGCATTTGCTAAATCACAATCAACAGTCTAAAACCATCAGTCTCCTCCCATCCCCCAGATTACATAGATACATATAGTTTCTACACTTCAGTTCTCCTTTATTTTCATCCCACTGGAATAGGCATATGCTATGTAATAGAGTCATCTCTGTGATTATAAACATATAACATAAATTTACTTCAGGATTAGTTTGCTTCATTTATTTTGGATCCTCTGTTGACTTCTAATGATGAAGGACTGCATACAAATAATACCATGTTCCTGTTCTCCCAAATACTGAATCAAAGTTGTCAATGCACACAAGCATTCTACAGTCAAATAAAATATGTCTACCTTAGATATAGCAGCTGTGGCAACAAAGCCTGAGAACCAGTTGGGGCATTTAATACTACGTGGGCCATTTGGCCCCAACCCCGAGGTATAAAGTGACTTCATTCTCCCAGCATGCCTTGGTGCTCCCATTTATAAAATAAGAATGATGAAGACACACAGCCTTCAGAAATTTCTGATCCTCAACCCTTGTTACTAGGAAAGGTAAATATATGAATATGTAAAAACTTCTTTGACTTCCATAGAAAACATCATGACCTATATGGGAGAGCAAAATGCTCATATGACTGTCAGCTTTATTAAACTTTTGCTTCTGGTTATTAAATTGTTTCAATGATGAATCTCAATTCTATCTCTTTACCCCTCACCTCCCCACCACCTTCGACAGCTATCATTTCCTTTTCACTAATCCCTTGTCACAAATAGTTTCTTGATCTCCTTTCCTTCTGTTTCTCTCTTCTTGTAAACATCCCTGCTTTTTCTGGCTCACGTTGTAGTGGAACTGCTTTTCCATAGGAAGGAGGGCCAGGGGTGGAGAGGTGGTGAGAGGAGGCTGGGTAAATCCATCAAATACTATTGTTAGGCTGGTAGAGCTGAGCCCAATGGTGCTCAGCTTTGCATGCTCATAGGAATAATCTAGAGAATTAAAAAATATTGATGCCAGAGGTTTCTCTCTTATGTCCCACTGATTTGTTTGGTGAGGACCAAGGCATCTAAAGTTTTTAAACATTTCCAAAGTGCTTCTAGTGGGCAGCCAGGACTGAAGGTTCCTGGAATGTTTCTCAGCGTCACCAGAAATGTATGTTAAATGGACAGGTTCCTGACCCCTGCCAAATACTGAGTCAGAATCTTCTGAGGAGGGGCCTGGAATCCTATAATAATAATAACTCAAGGATTTGCTGTGATAGATAAATTGGGGGAAAACTCAAGGAAGAACCTTGGAATTTGAATTAAAACTTATGGTTTTGAATTCTTGGGTAAGTTACTTAGTTCTATGCCTTAGGTTGCATATCTCTGAAATATAATCATAATGCCTACCCATTAGAGTTGTATGATGAAGGAGTAAATGTGAAAATCCTTAGCACAGATTCTGGTATATATTAGAAATTCAATAAATATACTTGGAAGTGAATCTGCTTGCCTTTGCTTATCTACAAGACATGCATTTTGGCTGTTGACTTTAGTTATCATTTGTTCATTTAGTCAATACATATTAATTAATTAATTAATTATTAATACTGTTTGTACTAGACATTGAGAAATAAATATTATGGAGTTCACAGTCCAGTGTGCATTGAAAACCCATACATTTAATCCTATTTAAATTCTTCCTTTGTAGTTGTCAGTTGTCTGTATAATACTAGAAATAATATTTTTAAAAGAGCTGTTGGTAATCAGGAGAAGTAGGAAAG